>CM017324.1:33541923-33656176 GCA_006937295.1 Carpinus fangiana
CCCTACAACAACAACAAATGCCGATAGTTGTAGCTTTTTAAAGAAATGGGAAAAAAATTGTTGTAGGAATATTGAGAACTTAAACACAAAGAAACAGATAAAATAATCTCATGTTTATCCCAAGATTTTGAATTCTTAGCATAACTAAAACATTATTCCCAGATTTTGAATTCAAACAAAATATTACAACAGATATTGACACACATCCAAAATTATCCCCAGATTTTGAATTCAAACAGAAGATTACCTTACTCTGCGCTGAAGGGGTGGATAGTGAGTTTTATGTTGTCTGAATATTTGTAATACGTTTGTTGTAGTCTCTGATGTTTTAAATTGTAAAGACAGTTATTTTGTCACGTTTAATGAAAGGGAAAGTAGTATTTCAGTTAAAGTGTGAAACATGACAACTTTTGATTATTTTTAGCTTAAAATGACACTTGGCAGCATTTTAAAATGCCACATGTTGCAATTTTATGCCTTCCTATCTAAAACTGTCACGTTTTAATTTTAATTGTCCAAGCCACGTGTCAAGTTTAATTGCCCAATTTTAAACGCCATGTGTCAAGATTTTAGCTTCTCCTGTCTAACATTCTCCTATTATATATTATATTAGAAGAGAGAGAGCTACCAATAATGGAAGAGGTTAACCTAGTAATACTACAAGTTATTCTTATATCAGTTTTGTATTTCTTTAAAAATAATATGACTCTTAAAATTATCATTAAATTTATAATTGATTATTATTAAATTTGATTAAATTATAACTTTAAAAATCACCTATTATTTTGAAGATAATCCCACCAGTCAGACAAAACAAAAAGTTTGAGTATATTTTTTAATCTATTTTAGGTTTTTTTTTTAAAAAAAAAAAAATTATTTTCAGTTGAAAAACGTGTTATAAAAACAATTTTGTGTCATTTTATATTTTCAATTGTTTGTTAATAAAAAAAAAAAGAAAAAGACAAGAAAAACAAGAAGAACGACATGTTATTGTACTTTGCTTAAAAAAGCACTGAAAATACGTATCTTCAATCAAGACATGTGTTCCATTCTGAGTGTATAATCTCTGTGCATCTGAACCGTTTGACCGCCTCGATTTTTACTTTTTCCAAACTCTTTTTCCCGTTGAACTGCCACCATCCCCACACCAACTCCGACACGTCTTCCTTTCTAAAGCAAAAGCGGCAGGTTCTCCTAGATTCTTCAGTTTGTTTTTTTCTTTTCCTTTTTTTCTTAATGCGTCGGATCGAGATAGTTGAATCAGTTAAAGACTATGTCTTATGAAATAGAAGTCACTAAATTGACATTATCTTCCACATTTTCCTCCCTTTATGCAAATATGTCCCAAAAAAAAAAAAAAACCACACTTTAAAAACAATAATATTGTTCTTCTAAAAATAACATTATACAAACAAAAGAATCCTATATTTTCTGTATGTTTTAAGATAATTATAAAGTAAAAATTTTAAAAATTCATCAACTTAATGATAATAATACATGAATAAAATAACAACATCTAATAAATCATTTAATTAAAGAAAAAATGTTAGAAATACAACTCTTTTAGATTTAGAGGGTGTTATGTTTTTTTTAAGAAAAACCACACTTTTAACCTACTCAATCTATCACACAATTTGTAATATCCCACTAATATTTTAAGTTGGTTAATATATCATACTAATCTATCTTCGGGGTCTTAAATAACAAAAATATCCTGCAAAAAAATTCGAAAAAAAAGGAGAAACAAAAAAGGCATCACTTTAGTCTATTTTTATTTTTTGTTTTTATAATAATTATTTTTTTTCTAAATTTTATTGTCTTTTTTTCCATCCAAAATATTTTTGTCATTTTTAGAACAAAAGGAGAAATGCAACCCCAAAGGTAGATACATTAACCATATAAAAAGATTCGGAGGACATTGCAAATTGCATGGTAGATTGTAATTTTCTTGCACAGTAAATTGTAATTTTTTTTTTTTTTTTGGACATGTCCACACAGGGAAGGGGGAGGAGGGATTCGAACTTGTGACATTCGCTTCATTAAACATAGTCTACAGTCGATTGAGTTACTCCTTAGAGACAATTGTAATTTTCTTATTATTTTAGTGGTTGACATGGGAATCTAATAATATGTAACATATATTAACAAGACGGAAAAGAATTGTAAGTATATCATTATTTATTAAGAAATAGAGATAACTGCAATCCACCATTTACTTCTATAAAAGGACAAAGTTTTATTTCAAATTGGGTCTAAAGAATTTCTTCTAACCTAATCGGTAAAAGTGTGACATGTATCCTTGAACATTTCACATGTGAAATGCATATGTTTTTTTTTTTAATAATAGAGACAAAATTGAAATAAATAATATTAAAAACTCATGTGCATCTCACATGCTATTTTTACAAATTAGGTTGGAGGAAAACTCCGTCCTTTATAAAATCACTCTTGATAATAATTGGCAATTGGCCAAGAATTTTATTCACTAAAAGTATCAACCAAATATATACATGCAATTTTTTTTATTTTTTATTTTTTATTTTCCCCTTGACATGGCTCCCAATCATATGGAGCAATGAGCATCAACATCACCCCAACCTTCATTCCTCTCTTTTATAGGTGTAGAGAATCATTCAGTCCCATGTGCCACTCTCTTCTCTTCAATCCCCATACCTTCCTCTCCTCCATCAAAAATGATACCAATCCACACAAACACTCTCTCTCCCCACCTCCATCATCCATTATACTTTCTAGGGTTCTGAAAATTGACAACCAAAGCAAAAGCTAATTTGCCAAAAGCTGATCATCTTCAGCAAGACACACACATACCCATATATACATATATATATAATAACCCCAATAAGGGAAACCTACCTTTTCTTTTTTCTTTTTCAGAGAATAATATCAAAGAGAGAGTCTCCCTGTGTTCCATTGGTCTCAGCTCTGCTCCCAATTTTTTTTTTTTTTTGGTACTAAATAGAGAGAGAGAATGTGGGTTTAGAGAGAGAATATGTAGACAATTCTGAAGACAGAGAGAGAGAGAGATGTTGGCAATGGAGAAGGATTTTGATTCCAAGTTGAAAATTCAGGGGAGTTCTTCCAATGGTCGGAGCGTGCAGAGATCCAAGAGTTTTGCTTTTAGGGCACCCCAGGAGAATTTTACTGTTCAGGATTTTGAATTGGGCAAGATCTATGGCGTTGGTTCCTATTCCAAGGTTTACATTTTTTTTTTCTCTCTAATTTTCATTTTGCAAATTATGGTGTTTTTTTATGGTTAGATTTTGTTCCTTTGTCTTTTTCGCTATCCGGGTTGTGTCAGTTTGTTATGTTTTTGTTGTTGATTGTTGGGTTTTGACGGTTTGGTGGTATTGAGTATCTAATGTTGTCTATGAATGATACATTTATATTAAGTTTTTTCTGTCCTTTTTTTATATGATAAAAACTCATGATTAGTCTGTTTTGGTTTATTTATTTATGGGCAGTAATTCTCTAATGATGATCAGTGGGTATTTTGCAGTAAAATCATTTGGGGTTTTATTGGCATTTTTATAGCGGTTTAGATTGATATCTTAAATATGCATTATTCTGAATTATAGAAACCCAGGTGGCGCTGGCTCAATGGGGGAGTTTGTTGATCTTCAAGGAATATGGACCATATGGTTTGATAGATTGGGTTCTGAAATGGGGATGTGATGGAACACTGAATTTCCTTTCACAAACAACCCATGACATAATTTCATTTCAATGCCTATTTCATTGGTTGCTGAGGAATCTGACCCATTTCTTTCTTTCTTAAAAAAATTATGTTGAGCTTTATATTGGTTATGATTTATAGCATGATGGTTTTTCGTCTCCTATGGTCCAAAATAACAGAAATATATATATAAGAAAAAATATTCAAAATTTGCATGATCGCTCTCTACCCCTTCTCCCCCTAAAAAAAGGGAGAAATTTTTTGTGAATTGAGTTCATTTGTGGATTCTTGGGACAACATGGCCTGCTGGAATTGGTGGAGTTTCTCACCTTTACTTTTATAAGTTCAAGCCTAGACCAAGAAAAAAAAAAAATAATAAAAAAATTAAGGATTAGAAAAGAAGCAAATTATTTTCTTATGCAACTTTCCTCTTATCGTGCTAATCAATGTGTACCATTGTAGTGTTTTATGTGACATATTATGGTGATTTTCAATTGGTTGACAGTATGGATCGACTATCCATTTTACCTGAAGTTTCTGTTGGGTGCTTTTTTATGAGGATACTTGTTATTTTCACCGCTGGATACATTTACTCAAACTGTTTTGGTTTTTGTTTGTTTGGCATGCTGATTTTTACCCAAATTTTAAAGCCAATGTCATACGTATTATTGTACATGCAAGAAAACACTCCTTGTGTTATGGTTCTCTGTCTATTCTTTAGCCTCTCTCACTCACTCTCTCTCTCTTTCTCTCTCTCTCTTGTTTGAACTATTGGTAACCCTTATATGCCTGTTCTTGTCAGTTTTACCATGTGTAGTTATTGATTGTCTCTGAACATCATACGAATGATACTAACAGGTTGTTAGGGCCAAGAAGAAGGACACAGGAATTGTGTATGCATTGAAGATCATGGACAAAAAGTTCATCACCAAAGAAAATAAAACAGCTTATGTGAAGTTGGAACGCATTGTGCTTGATCAATTGGATCATCCTGGCATAGTGCGGCTATTTTTTACATTTCAAGATACATTTTCACTGTGTAGGTATTCTTAGTGTAATTTGTTCATTGTTTTTGATGTCTTTCGTACTTGCTTTGGCTTCCACTTCTTTTGTACTGGTGTTCTTTATGTGCTCTTTGTTATTTGTTATGTTTTTTTGGGTTTTGCCTTATTCGGATTATTATTTGATAATGGTTTGTTTTACTATATCTTGAAGACATGGCACTTGAATCCTGTGAAGGTGGAGAGCTTTTTGATCAAATAACCAGGGTAAGTTTATAAGAAACATAATGGTATACATCCATTGCAGAAATATCTCTGATTTGTTCAAAGAAAAATCATGTGGCCACTTTTTCATGAAGTAGATAGTTATATTTTGTCAGGTGATCTTTGGTACTTGATCAGTTATCAATAAATATGGTGAAATTGTTTCTATTCCCTAAATTACTTGTAATGTTTCCATCATATAAATATTGGATGATGCTAGGTGTTTCTCTTTTTACGTGTCTCATTCTAAAAGAGGATGCGATTTTCTGTTTAACATCTAGCTTCTGATTGCCGAAAACCACTTTTGGAAATTTTTTGGGATATTTGCATTTTGTTTCTGAAAAAAACTAAAATGCTTAATAAGAGAATTTCAGTAGAAGTGATGATACACATCCAATAAAATAAAGTCCTCATAAAGCCAATCTTAAGCTGCCAAGCTGCTTTCCATGCTATCCTACTACTCTCTTCAAACTTGCCAGAGAACATCAAGGCCAGCAATCTACTAGGCATAACCCAGTGAAGCCTAAATCTTTATTTCTCTGATTATTTAATTTCATCAAAATATGATGAATTCCAATCTGTTATTACGTTTCTAGCATGTAGTGTTTCCTTTTAGCTTGTCATTGTACAGAATCCACTATCAGTTACTTTGCACCTGCAGAAAGGTCATTTGTCAGAGGGTGAAGCTCGCTTCTATGCAGCTGAAGTTGTGGATGCACTTGAATACATACATAGTCTGGGCTTGATACATCGTGATATTAAGGTATTTTCCTAGCTCTCTTACACTATTTCATTGGTAGATGAATTATTCTAAAAGTTTCTCAAATGGCAGCCCGAGAACTTGCTGCTTACTGCAGAAGGACATATTAAAATTGCCGATTTTGGGAGTGTAAAGCCTATGCAGGATAGCCAAATTACAGTCCTTCCTAACGCTACATCAGGTTAAATAAAATCTTGTCATTTAGAATCTGTTTAATTGTACTTTTGAGAGATATATTAAAAAATTTCAGTTGATGGCTTGTCCAGATGATAAGGCTTGTACGTTTGTGGGGACAGCTGCATATGTTCCTCCAGAAGTTCTCAATTCCTCTCCTGCAACATTTGGGTGAGCGACTCTTTTTCAATTAAGCCAGGATTTATGTTAGACTGCATTATTATTGCAATTAATACTAAATACTGAAGCTCAGCATTTCTGCTTATTTATTTATTTTTCTGCAGCAATACCTGGTTCTCATACTTCACCTTGTTCATTCTTTTTCTTTCTTTTTTTTTGGGTTAATCTTGTACTGCATACATAGGTTAACTTCCTTTTGCCTTTTCTGAACATATCAAAACAGAAATGACCTCTGGGCACTTGGCTGCACCTTGTACCAAATGCTTTCAGGGACCTCTCCTTTCAAAGATGCAAGTGAATGGCTCATTTTCCAAAGAATTATAGCCAGAGATATTAGATTTCCGGACTATTTTTCAGAGGAGGCTAGAGATCTCATTGACCGGTTATTGGTAAGCTACAACCTTAGCTGTGGTTAGTTTGAGTGTTCGTGTAAGCATGCTATAATTATATATGTTAAACTACTATTGTTCTCTTAAATATTGTTTTTTCCCCTTATCTATGGAACTTTTGTTCCTTTGCTATTTGTCAAAAAAATTTGATTATAAACGTTGACGAGGTAAAAGCACAAATTAGACTTAGACCATGTTATTATGATCGGTTTTCAGCTATTACTGTGCTATGCACAGGTTTGAAGGCATATGGTTTGCCTATTCTGTACCAAACTTTCTGCCATCATTGACACTAGCTTGTAACCTGTGCAATGCAAATGGTTGTTTTCAAAAGTGTTTTTTTGTTTTTTTTTTAATTTTTTTTTTTTTAAAGATCTTAATTTAGAGAAAATAACAAAAGTAATTTACTTCATAATCAACAATTTTCAATCTACATTTCTATAATGTTAGATGATAAAGAATTTGCATAGTATTCTTCATTTTGCTTTAGATTTTCTCAGTAGTGGGGAAAAATTGGACATTTGATTTTCCCCTAGACTTATCAAAAAAAGAAAAAGAAAAGAAAAAGATCTTAAACGATTGGATATTGATGCATCTAAATAGGCATGTGCTTGTATCACTATGACTACGATGTTGCGCAGTATTGAAGTTCTTCCATCATAGGAGTAAAATGATACTTTAGCAATGAGCTCATGTCATGGGTAGCCATTTGTTTCTGTAATAGAACTGGTTTGTGTGAAGTATAAAACATGAGTTTTATAGTGACTTATTGGAGCAACTTTGAAACTATTTTCAGGTAAACCTCTGTCTGAAAACCTCAACAATTGAAAATCATCGAATCCTAAACATAAAAAACACAACCACAAAATAAATTATCTAAATTGAGTTTGTGATTGATGTGGCATACCTCTTTCTTACTTTGTTAGTTGGCATCCCTCTTTGGAACCTTATCCTTTTTCTTCTGGACAATTATTTTGTTTCCTTGCAAAGTAATCTCCGCAGGTCCTTCTTGTACATTTCTCTGCTTGCCATATTACGCAAAGCAATTTAGGAAATCAAAATATCATGGCAGGGAAAAAGAAAACTAAGTGATAATTTAATCACGGGAGGCCCTGAATTCACCATGACTCCATTTTTCAAAGAATATAAAACAATCAACTGTGATTGGCAAAACTCAAATATACAATTACTAGTGAAATTGGGGAAAATAACCCATAGAGCATGTCGGCCAAAATGAAAAATATAGAAAGCACACGATTCATGATTTTGGAGACCCTAATATACTTCTAAGAATAATATTAGAAAAGTAAGAAAATGCCTACTCTTAAGACGAATACTAAATTGCAATAGATCCATTGAACATGCTTCTCGAAACTCCTAATTAGCTTTTGTATTGCACTTGAAACACTAAGCCATCAAGGAAATTTAAAACTATCACTAAAATATTACTTCAGAGATAGATTTGTATATTACTTCAAATAAATGACCTGGCCCATTCCCAACTGTTCAAATTGTTCACTTTCATCTCTTCTTGTGTTTCTGAGCTACCACATTTTCTTGCATCACCAAAAGTTATGCTGTACAAGATCACACATTTTTGCCTTTTGAAAGTGACTGCATAGAGGACATGCGGCCCTAGACTACACACTCTTTTCATTTGCTATTTGTTCTTAATGTGTTTAAGAATGAAACAACTATGCCTTACAACATAATTTTTCTTTGGGTAAATTGCACTTTTTCACCCAAAGCATAGGTTCATTTGTGAGTGATAAATTTTAAATTTGAATAATTAACACCCTAAACTATATGATTAATTGCAATGTTCCCTCATATATTTGAATATATGTGTTTTAAGTAGAAAGATAGACCCCAAGTGGTTGGCCTAGTGGTTGAGGCTTGTGGTATTATGGAGTATCACCCCTTAGATCCCAAGTTCAAGACTTGCTAGGTGCAAACTCCCCCTTGGGATAACACCCCCTGGTGTAAAAGCCAGCAATTTATCCTGATCCGTGTAGGGAAACTTCCAAGGATGCAGTGCACAAGTCCGAGGTTTACTTTGTAGGGGTGGGTCCGAAGAGTCTTGCATTGTCGAGGTTCCCCGTCATAAAAAAAATAAAAAAAGTAGAAAGATATTCTGCCAGGATAAAAAAAGAGGCTGGACAAGTGGAGGCCAACGATACCACTTATCTGCCATTTTGTTTTTCCTGGAAAGTGGAAGGTCCTTCCCTCTGCATGGTGATACGTTTTACCGACTGAATTCCATCCTTATGCTATTAGTGATCCAGGAAGACCAAATAACACCAGAATCAACATAACTGATAGTGTTCAATTGCTTTTATAAGGAGAAGACATGTTTATATGTATAAAAAAAATCTTTCAAGTCTTTTTTAATTAATTATCCTTCATGTGGTAACAATAACAACAGGCGCATAATCTGACAACAGATCTATGTTTGAGGATAGGATGGTTTCTTTTTTCTTATGTGATATCAAATAAATGTTGTACAATGTTTTGTTTGATACTGCATCATGAAGTGTATAATTGCCCTAAAACAGCTACAACCATGATGCAGGATTTAGATCCCAGCAGAAGACCAGGTGCTGGACCTGATGGTTATGCGGTACTCAAGATGCACCCCTTTTTCAGGGGAGTTGACTGGAAGAATTTAAGAGGGCAAACCCCTCCAAAACTTGCTCTGGAACCAGGGGTATGGCTTCCGTTGTGTGTGAAAAATGCAATTTACAAAGAAACCTCTCTTCCCAAGCATTCCTGCCTTTCTTTGATTGAATGATTTTTATAAAGTTTTTTTGTTTACTTAATTTTGACATTTTTCTTATAATTTTAAGGGTCAATCAAGCGATGTTGATGATGTTCACAATTCATCATGGAACCTTTCACACATTGGGGATGGTTCAGCAAGACAAGCTGATGGAAATTCTGGTGCTGCATCATCATCTGAAGGGTCTGGTCATATAACTAGGCTTGCTTCAATTGACTCGTTTGATTCGAAATGGTATAGTCTCAATTCCTTCTGCTTTGGGTGTAGCATCAACCCATGTTTTACTGTTACAGAAAATCTGTGATTCTCTGATGTTCTATTCAATCTGTTGTGAGTTTGAAACCCTTAAGAAGTTGTAATTGTTATGTTGTTGTGCTTGTTGCTTGGAAGGAGCCTCAAAGGTTTATATGCTCAAGATGGCGGTTGGATCTGATATTAAGTACAACATCCATTCCGTTCAGAATTGGTTTTTGTGAAGGACACCTTGTATTTATGCACTTTGCAGATGAATTTTTCAATTTCTTGGTTTTCTAATAATTTCCAAGTTTTTCTGGAAGTATAAGGAAAATTCCCTTGAATCTCTATGAGAGACTTGGGTTTTAAACTTTGTGCCTCTAAATTAGTGTTTAGACTGTTGAGCTCAGTCAGTAAACATCCTCGGGAGAAGTTATATAGTACATTTTCTATGCTGAAAGAAAGGTCTTGGTTGGATTCTTTAGAAGTTTGTGGGGGAAGGATTTCTATCATTTTCCTCTCTTTCTCTGTCATGCTTTCTGAAATTGAGACAGTTTTAAATTCGTGGCATTTGTAGTTTTTTCTTGGCCATCTGCATCAGTTTTTTTTGTTAGTATTTGTATGCATACCGCTGGGTCACTTGTGGCAGGCATATCTAATTTGTATGCTGACCATGTTAACAGGCAACAGTTCCTGGATCCTGGGGAATCTGTTCTTATGATCTCAATGGTGAAGAAATTACAGAAATTAAGTAGCAAGAAGGTGCAGCTTATCCTCACCAACAAGCCCAAATTGATCTATGTGGACCCTTCAAAACTGATTGTAAAGGGAAACATTATTTGGTCAGACAATCCTAATGACCTCAGCGTCCAAGTCACAAGTCTTTCACATTTCAAGATTGTCACAGTACGCTCTCTCTACTACATGTTCTATCATCATCAGGGGCATATTTGCATTGCACTCCACTCATCCCCCTAAAAACCCAATTCTGCCCTGAAATTAAAAGCAAAAAAATCTTAGCAGTAGCCAATCAGAGCGGGCCTTGTCCATAGTCTTCTCAAATATTTCATACGATACCACTAGTCTTTAGTCAGTTCTAGTTATTTATGATTGGTTGTTGAATTAAAATTTGAATTTAAAAAATGTAAAATGGTTTTACTCCCCTCTGTTGCATTTTTTTACTCTTTTCTGATTCAAACTTATGTAATGTTCAGCCAAAAAAGGTGATGTCATTTGACGATGCTAAACAAAGAGCATGGCAGTGGAAAAAGGCTATTGAAGGACTTCAAAACCGGTAAAATCTGTTCGTCATTTTTACAGTACATTCTTTGGATGTTATGATTTTGTTGAGCAACATGGTGATTCTCGAGCATTTGACGCCCCTGAGAATTATTTATTCAATGAAAGTGATCCGGGTTGCAAATTCGGTTCTTCCAAGGTGCAAAGCTGGCCCCCCAAAAATTCCCCTCCTCTCACTGCTTAAATCTGAGTTTGTGACGAGGGTTTTTTCCATCCTTTTTAATGCATTTTGTGGTGTAATCTGTACAATGTGAAGTTGTAACTGTAGGGTTTTTAGGGGGCTGGGTTCATCCCTTGTTCACTGTAAGAAAAAGGACAATACATTAAATGAAATTTTCTTTTGTGGAATCATTACTATATGACAGCAATTTTGAGACTCTTCCATTTGGTTTCTTAGCATTGCCATAAATTGGCAGCATGTTAGGGAGTTTGCCCTTCCATTCCAAAATTGAAAGTAGAAAGAGTTCTTGGCCTTGAGACTTGGATGGATTGACACCATTGTTGTTCGGTTCTGATCTGTAATCCACATTTTTCAATTGCATGCTTTTTGCGGTGTGTTTCTGTAAGTGCAGGTGCATTCTCAAAATTTCATGTTTTCTTAATTAATCTTGAATGTAGAACTTAGATAATGGATATGGGTACACCAGAGGATGACTCAAATGAAGGTGGTTGTCATGGATTGGTGGATTCTGTGGGGTTTATATGTTGGTGCCAGAAAAAAGAGTTGGTATTTGGTTGTTTTCCTTTTGATATTTTTGAGTTGTAAAAAATGGTTCTCATCTAATGACCAAAAAGGAGAACTCTTTAAGAATTAAGATGTTCTCTTTTGACTGTAATAAAGTGATTATACTTCAAAGGTCAAAAGTTTGAACCCAAGCACAAGGCAAGGCACTTTTTATTAGAAAAAACGACCGCAATTATGGGTTCAAAAGAAGCTACAGTTTCTTTGATTCAGGGGAGATTTATCGTTGTTCTAACTTCTAGACTTATTTTTTTAATGGGAAATTTTATAAATCCTTATTTAACTCACTCATTTTGGCATGACCTTTTCTCCCACCCCAAAGTTTTAAAACTTTCAATTAAGGGTTTTGAACTTTTAATTTCTTTCAATTACTCTATTCTGTTAGATCTTGTCAAAATTTTCAAAATACCTATAAAAAATAACACAAAGATGTTGCAATAATATTGCAAAAGGTTCACAAAATCAAAGGGAAAACAAAAGACATCAAAATACCTCTAGAAATCATTCATAGAGAGTACCTCTGAGAGTTTTTAAGACACAGCATTTGTGAGAGAGTGCTTCCCAGAGTTTCAGAGACAAATGTTTCGATGAAGGTGAGAAGAAGAGAAATGGGAAAAAAATAAAATTGTGTGACGTGATGAGGAATCTCTGATAAATGTGATAAGAGAGAAGAAGAGAAAGTGGGAGAGAGAGAGAAGAAGAAGAAAAAAGAATTTTGGGTGCTGAGGGTGATTATATTTCGGTGAAGATGAACCAACGAAAGAAAGAAAAGGAGGGAAGAGAAAGAATAATAAAATAAGAAAGAGAGACCGTTTGGAAATCATATCATATTGTTAACAGGAGCTTTAATAAACTTTGAAATATGAAAGTTTACTATAGCATATATAGGGAAAGCTTTTAATTTACAAGAGCTGTTGGGGCAAGGAAAAAAGTGAAAATTGTTAAATTTAACTAAAAAGTTAGTTTACACTTGCTGCTGGAGATATTCTAAAATTGAGAGTTTTTGAGCTTTCCAGATGAAGAGTAATTTCAAAACACACAGAAGTTCGGGAGGTTTAATAAAGTTTTTTCCTTTTTTATACATCTTAAAAATATAAATAATAATAATAATAATAACAACAACAATAATAATAAATATGTTCCAATGGTAGCTAGTTTGTCAAAATGCTCATCCAATGAAAGTTATTTAGAGTTGTAGATATGTATACGCATAGAGAAACTATGATAAGCAATGCTCTAATAATCTTTGATAGAGCCTTAACCCATTTTCATCTGTACAATTTTTGTAATAATTTAAACAAAAATCAATGGGTTAAATACTTTTATATACAAGAACTTAAAAAGTGAAAAATATTACCTCTATTTTTTTCCCCTTACGTACACAGTTATTCATTGTTTAAATTCAAGTAAAAAACATAAATTATCAGGCTTTTCACTACTCTCATCAAATGTAGAAGATATCTATCTATATTCTTTATAGATTTATTTAAATGATTTTAATTTTCAAGTAATATCATGAGGTGAGCTTGGGGCGGACCTACCTTAAGCTTTGAGGGGTCTTTAGCAACTACAAGAAATTTTAAAGTCCTTACAAATATATATTTCTATACTGTGACCTCGGCAATGATGACTTTTCAGCACTCCTATATGTAGCTTTCTATATAAATTGCTAAAGATTACGAAATAAATGCTAAATATTTTACTATAGAGATAATAATTGGTGAATTTTATTCCATGAAAGACTATCGTCAAGCATAATTCAAAAGAGATGCTAAGGGTTTTATATATATATATATATATATCTATAGCAAACTAGAAAAATTCTATAAAGAGAAATTGTTTTTAAAGTCAATTTTATAGACATGTAACTTCTGTATATAGGTATGAAATTAAGTTTAAAACTCGTCTATTTTAATTTACATAAATGTGCGGACACATACGTAGAAAGACTGTATCTATGTATTTATTTATTTGTCTGTGTAGGTTCAAACCCCACACCCCGGTTCTACCCCTGGGTGAGCTCCATCAATCTCGACTGAGCACTGTGCTTCATCATAGGCTATCCCTATATACAAAGAGTGGCTCACTTTGTTCTTGATGGGGTTGGATGCTGCGACGGTGAAGTAATACCAAAAGCATATCCTCAGTTGAATCAATCTTTTTGCCAAATTGTGTGTAACAGGAAGTACACCTTCTCCTATTGGCAACTACTGCATATCTAATGAAAAAAAAGGAAAAAAAAAAAAAAAAAAGAAAAGAAAAAAAAAGGGGCAAATGACCTCCTGACCACCAAGTCTCTAAAGTCAATATTTTATCTATATATAACGACTTCTGCATATCTAATAATCACATGTATTGAATTTAATTTCAAATTAAAGCCACAGATTAGTTGAATACATAAAAATATGTATATATGCAGGTGGAAGTTCACAAATTACATATTCCAATAATATAATTATAATGGTTGGTAACTTGGGTTGGCCGGCACTCGGCAGTACTTCTGTCCAAGTTTACTAAAAGAAGAGCAGTCTCTTTTAGCATATCCTATAGCCATGGCTGCAAAACTAGTGAGAAAATGCTTGGTTTTGCCGGGTTTACTTCTCTTGCTAGTTGTTCCTGCATTTTCTTTTCCATTAAACAGACGAAAATCTTTGAATGAGATCAAAGAAATAAACCACAAAGGGCCTTATCTTGGTCTGGTTACAGTGTATCCACCTGAAGAGAAGGCTTTCTTGGATACTGGGATTTTCAAGCCTCACAAGACTCACCGTTTTGTGGATTTGTCAGGTTGGGGTTTTCTGCATCTATGTTTGATGAATTTGTGGTAAATTCAGATAAATTATTTGGTTGAAAAGACAACTTGGAATTGCAGGCAGACGATTTTGGGTGGGGAAGATCCATGAGAAGAAAGTTATCTATGTGAGATGTGGAGTTGGAATGGTAAATATAAACCTTTACACTTTCTGTTGATGGCTGATGCACCAAATATCAGCCTTCTTTTTTTTTTCTCCTGGTTGCCATAGATTCTGCAAGGTGTTCAAATGGCATGAATACCAGCACAAGCTGCACAACAAGTTTACCTTGATTTTTCAATTTTACAGTAAACAAATTCTCTCTATATGCCTTAATTTTCGTCTTATAGTATGTAACACCTTGGCCTCATGTTTGGAAAGATGACTAGCCCACGTAGAGTACACTACAAAAAAACCACCATTTAGTGACATGTCAAATTGTGACACCTTACCAAATAGTAACGTGTTAGAATTTTACAGTAGTAACATGTAAAAATTACCACGTTACCCTTAGGGTGATGTGGCTTGTGAAATTCTAACACATTACTATTTTGTAACATGTTACAATTTGATACATCACTAAAATTTCAGTAGTAACTTCCACATTACTAATTTGTCACACACGTTATCCTTGACACGTCACTAACCGTTAGTAACGTGTCAATGGTCTTGACACTTCATTAACGATCCGTTACAAAAAAAATGTTTTTTTGTAGTGGTAGTTAGTTTGTTTATAAAGACACACATGAGTATTAAGCATCACATTGTTTAATATAAGTGATTTTATAAAAGTTCCAAATTAACTAATTATTTTGGGATGAGAATGCATATATGACTAACATTTTTCCTAAAACGTTACAAAATGGTATCAAAGCTACCCAGTAACACACGTGGTACTAGAGAAATGCATGATGTGGCTTTGATGGAAACATCAAAAGTTTAAGGGGGGAGATTGTAACACTCATCAGTCGTCACATATTGAGAATATAAGTAGTCTACATAGAGTGAGTGATTTATAAAGACACATGTAAGTGATAAGTCACATTTCTTACTCACTAGCTAGGTAAAACTGAGCTTTATAATTGTTACATAGTCGTTCTTGCTAAAAGAATAGGAAAGTTCTAAATTGACTAATTATTTTGAGGTGATAACATAGATATGACTAGCGTTTTTCCTAGTAGATCGTGTTGAAAGAAAAGTCTCACCCCAACCTAATTGAATGTGGTGTTGGCTCAATCAGGTGAACGCAGCTGCAGCAACTCAACAGATGCTGGATCTATTTGACATAAAAGGAATTGTCCATTTTGGCATTGCTGGAAATTTAAATGATTCTTTGTCCATTGGAGATGTTTCCATTCCCAAACAAATTGCTCACACCGGTCTTTGGGAGTGGCTGGTATATGTCTGAATTCACTCCATAGCTTTAGTCTCTCTTTCATGTTTTAGATTTGGTTTTCAGAGTAAATGCAGACTAAAAGTGTAATTTTAAAACGTAAAAAAAAAAATGTGTTTTTAAATCGCAACTAAGCGGTGTGTTTATAAAAATATACGATTTTAAATGTTAAGATGCGATTTTACCAAAAGCTAAACTGCAGTCTTTAAAATCACGTTTTAAAATCATTATTTTTAAATCGCCGAAATGGATCCTAAATCTTTTTTGTTGACAGAACCCCAAGGGAAAATTGGACCCTAATTATGTTGCTCACTTGGATGTGGCAAGCTACAATGTACCGAAAGGTAAAGGAAGTAATTTGTTGGGGCGTATTGGATATAGCAAAGAGGAATTCTTCTCCGAGTTGGGGAAGCCCAATGCAGCTCGGCCACTGGTTTGGGCACAAATGAGTCAGCATTGGCTGCATCTTGCTCACAACTTGAAGGTATGATTCATTCATTCATTCATTCTTCTTCTTCCGCTTTTTCTTCTGCTTTCACACTAGTGTGCTCGTCCGTCGTTTGTTTCTTAGCGCAATGGTTTTTGTTGGGTATTATTGTTAGCATACAAACAGCAGAAATGATTCAGAATTACCTACTGCACCATATTTGTTCAAGCGAATCAAAGAACCCGAACAACATAAGCCTGAAATAAATTTAGAAGAGAAGTATCTTACAACCTATGCCTAACTATGCCTTTGAGCCCATATTGATGGATTAATACACATGCTCTTTCCTTATAGATAGGTCAAAACTCTCGATTAAAACTCTACCTTATTTAATTCACGTATCAAGGAATAAGAAATTAGAATAGAAATCAATTCTGATGTCCGCTTGAGCTTGTAGGATAAGTGGTAATTTAACATGATATCAAAGCCAAAGCCTTGAGTTCGAATCCTAACTCCGTGAAATGACCCCTCATTTAAATTAAATATTCCACGTGTTGGGCTTTAACTATTAAAATGGAGTTCAAAACCAGATTGTCTTCTTAGGGTTTTATTAACTGTAATATGTCACCTTTTGGAGGCTAGATTGTAAAAGTTCCTATGACCCGATTGGTAAGAAATTTCTGTCCATATTATAATCTTCAAGTTTGGTGAATATGCATAAGAGTTGATGAGCAAGACTTTAAGAAATGACAAATTTATTGAAAACTTTCTAGTATTGTTGATTTGTTGTCAATTTTTTTTCTTTCTTTAAATCCAATTGAGAAGATTCACCTTTTATTAATTTCACTCTTCAATTTAACTACTTCAGAAGATTGAACTAGAAGGGTGTGTGAATTCAAGCCTGTGCCTGCCACGAAAGCCAAAGCTAGTAGTGGGACTGAGGGGGTCAACAGCCAACATATTTGTGGATAATGCAGCTTACAGGAATTTTCTGGTTCGGACCTTTCAGGCGTCATCAGTAGATATGGAGAGTTCAGCTGTAGTAATGGCAAGTTTCCTAATCACTCTATATTCTAATCAGTGTGGTAATTGCAGTCAGTAGAGCTCTCTAAAAGCTAACAAATTCAAGAGGATATAGATCCATTCAAGCTAGCCTAATACAGTTTATTAAATTGACGTCTCTCCTTAGATCATTAGATACATGAGAATCAGATGCTTTAAGAACATATATTAGTTGAATAGACTTGAGTTAAAAGAAAGAAATTCATTTAACCTATTTTTGAGAAAAACTTTGCCCATCTTATATTATGTTAGTCTCAGACTTAACAATCTTACTTTAATTTGTACGGTTGGCAGAATTTGAAATCCTTCATCCTTTCTTGGGGTCAGCTTACCATTCAATGGTCACAAATACAAGTGCAATCAGAATTTTTGTTTAGGCAGTTATTGTGAGAGGGCTCATGTGGGACTTAGCTGTTCAGATAAATAGTCGGGCAATTTAAAATTTATTTGGACAGTTATATCTCACATGAGCTCTCTTACAAAATATAAACTTTAGGTAAAACTCATATTTTAAAATCGGTTTGTGAATTTGAGGTATTCAAGAACTTATTTACACACGATTAAAAATATTGTACTTAACCCATCATGTAGGACACTCGAGATCGGTAACCCGTAGGTGTAGGACACTTGAGATCGTAACACAATCTTTGCCTTGACTAGGCCCAACATTGACCTAAATTTATGCCGGCTAACTTGTAGTACTCTAATTTATTATTGAGAAAATAAAAGTTTAAAATATTAGGTGGGGAGTCCAACCCCAAAAGAAAATTATATAAGTTATTAGTTGAACAGGTCCAACTAATATATAAAATTATACCAAAGCTTGCATCTAATCAATGTGGGATTCTGCAACATTAATGGCAATATCATGCAACAAAGGTTCTGCTACTTCTGCACATGGGAGCTCCATTTGGTTTTGCATTTTGCACTTAATATAATCATGGGTAGGAGGAACTTATTGTATATACAGAAAATAGCTAACAAAGAGTGGTGATTTTTGCAGACAAGCTTGTCAAATGGCTTCCCAGTGATAGTCATCAGAGGGCTATCAGATTTAGCTGGAGGACAACCAGGAGAGAATGCAATTGGGATATTTGGATCCCTTGCAGCCCTGAATGCTGCCAAAGTGGTGGCTCAATTTATCAAGGCATTGCCTCATGACACTTCTTGAGACTTCTACACTTAATGATGTAATTTCTCAGTTGTTGGGTTTACCATCTCTGATTTGTGTGAAGTATAGAACATGAGTTTTACTCCTAATTAGCTTGAAACACAGAAAACGTAAAACTATCACTATTTTATTACTTCAATAAATTAATGACCCGGCCCATTTCCAACTGTTCATGCCTTTTGGAAATTGATTGCATAGAGAACATGTAGCCCTAGACTACGTACACATACTCTTTTCATCCGCTATTTGTTCTTAACGTGTTTAAGAATGCAACAAATATGCCTTACAACATAATTTTTCTTTGGGTAAATTGCACTCTAAACTATGAGATTAGTCGCAATATTTTATAATTAAAATTGGATGGTATTCTCCTAATAGTATTTAAAAATTTAAATATAAATATAATAGAATTTTTTTTTAAAAAAAAAATACCAGTGGGTGAGATATCCTAACTGGTCACATAGTTTAGGGTTAATTACTCAAATTTAAATTGAACAGAATAATTTGTCCCAAAAAAAAAAAAAAAAGGAGAAAAAACTCCCTTTGGACCCCCAAGATTGGGGCATTCACAAATGAAGACTGCATGAGTATCTCTAGGCCCAATTGCTAGTGTTCAGTTGGGCCGTAGCCACTCTTTCACGGGCCACTCGTTCGCAATTTCAGCCAACCATTTTCACTTCAACCCTATTTAGATTTTAGGGTTTCGATTTTCTGTGTAGGGTTTCTGCGAAGAGTAAAGCGTTGAGCAGCAGAGCAACAGAGCAACAGCCATGGTTCTCAAGTATGTTACCGTTTCTTACGGTTTTCTTATCCCACTCGGTTTGTTTACCGAGAAAATGTGAACAAAAATAGAAAAGTAAAAGAAAAATTGGGAAAAAAATTCTTTGTTTTGAGTCCGATTTGTCTCGTTTGTTTGTTTTCTTTGTCTTTTTTTTTTTTTTTTTCATTTTTTCCGAGAAAATGAAAACATCGCGCAAGTGGGTAATGTAGTGGTATGTTTCGGACTCAACGTTTCTGTTTCTTTTCTTGTCTCGTATTTTCTCGGCAAGCAAATGGAGGGTCACGTTCTTGTTATTTAGGATTTGCTCTCTATTTTGGGTGCGTATTTATAAATTTATGTATAGCTAATACTTATTTGTTATGATTGGTTTACATTGTGTTTCAATAGTTAGATCGCGGTAACATAGGATTGGATTATATTTATAGCTTGAGATTTTGATGGGTTATTACAAAACTTGTCTATACCCCAGCCGTGTTGTTGTGAATAATACAAATTATTGACTTATTTTTCTGTAATGGATCTGTTCTTAAAATGGGGTTTTCTGGTTTTGGATTAAGTCGTAAACATTTAATTTTATGTTTAATTAGTTTTGTAGCTTTGAGGTTAATGTATTGTCAATGAGCTGAGCTGAGTTGAGTGCTAGGTTGGTTGAGCTTGGGTTGGACATCCAGAAATGGGTTGACGTGGACTTGAACCTTTTACTAAGGTCTCATCTTGAGCTTGAGGAGCTTGGTTTTTCATGCAGGGCAGAGTGGAAATTTATGAATAGTCTGAATGGTGGATTGTGCTATAGAATTAAAGATTTAAATGTGTTAGCCTTGTAAACCTTTTTATGGTGTGTTAGAGATATTGAGTAGACTATCATAGGGATATGGTTGGTGCACTTGCAGGAGGTTAGCTCCTTGACGAGGTGCATTTACAGGAAACTCTTTGCCGAGGGTCTATGCACCCCCGGGATTTGTCGGAGTGAAGCTCCGGATACCCGGTGCCAATAAAAAGGAAAAAGAAGAAAGAATTCAAGTAATTGGGTTTGGCTACAGGGTACATTTTGCCTGCATATCATAACTAGTCATGCGGAGTTCTTGGAATTCATGATTCAGTTTCTATATTATATAGCGCTTTTGCCCCTACTTGTTAGGTGGCATCTGTTGTATACTTTTTGTGTACATGGGAGTGCCTTACGCTTTTAATGATATTTCGATTAATTTAAAAAATATATATATCCCCCTTTTTTCCTTGATGATTTATTTGGTTGCTGGGGAATTTTGAGAGTTATTTCACTATTTGTATCTTGATAACTGAGATTCTTCAGCAAAATAAGGTGTGATATGATTTATGTTTTTGCCATTTGAATATTGTTGATTTTCAGAAAGAAAAATAATGCAGCCTAATTTTTTTTTTTTCCTTACAAAGCATATGGATGCTTCATATGTATTTCCACTTTTTTGTTTACCCTATGCTTAAGTATTAAATTTTCAGTAAAAAAGACTGAATAAGTCTAGAATGAGAACACATTTCTGACTCAGGTCTCACCTTGCTCTTCTTAGGATGCAGTACTTTCTTGCAGTCAAAATATATAACTTTAATTGTTAACATAAAAGGATAAAAAAGTTTAATTGTTAACTGAAACTTTTGTAAACTTATGGGATTGTCAGTATTATGATTATTTTGGAAATTCTTTTTATTATTATTATTATTATTTTTCTATGTTATTCATTGCATATAGTGATTTCTTGAATCCTGGCATGTCATAAGGTAGAGGGCAGTGGCTAAATGAACAGATGATAGAATTGTGAAGGTTATGTACTCTTATAAAATAAAAAAAGAAAAAGAAAAAAAGAGGAAATGTGAAAGTTGCTGTGAACTGATAGAAATCATCACATCAAGCTTTGCTCTATTGATTATGTGAACTGTTTAATTAATGTTAAGACATGGAGTCAAAGCCTGGATTATGGTTTAATGGTAACCACAATAAGCATAAGTTATCCCTTTTTTTTCCAACATGTCATATTATTCATTCATGCCTTTTTGTATGGCTTTAGCTCAATTTTACAAGAATTTCAATGTATATGCTCAGTACTTAATGCTGATGTTTCAGGACTGAACTCTGCCGCTTCAGCGGTGCCAAGATATACCCTGGTAGGGGTATCAGATTCATCAGATCAGATTCTCAGGTTAATTTTTTATTTAAACAACCATTGCAAACTTCAGGATTCTGCATTCAATTATTATATTTTATTTTATTTTTTCCTTTTTTGTTATTTTCCTCTTTGTGCACTGAGATTGATGTGTATCTCCTTGTTTGGTTATTTCAGGTTTTCCTCTTTGCCAACTCAAAATGCAAGAGGTACTTCCACAACCGCTTGAAGCCTTCGAAGCTTACTTGGACAGCTATGTACAGAAAGCAACATAAAAAGGTGGAATATCCTTCCTTTATGTGATGAAAAAATTCATCCTTATGATTTATATTCTTACCCTCACATAACTGACAGGACATAGCGGCTGAGACTGTGAAGAAGAGGCGTCGTGCCACCAAGAAGCCTTACTCTAGGTCCATAGTTGGAGCTACCTTGGAAATTATCCAGAAAAAGAGAGCTGAAAAACCAGAAGTACGAGATGCCGCACGGGAAGCTGCTCTCCGGTATGCTTCCTTTCTTTCCATTAAACTACCCCTCCTTCAATTAGGAGGTGGAAAAGATAATAAGATCTCGTGTAAGCATAAAAAAGAAAAGACCCATCATCTGTCTCCCAGGAGTGGGGCCAGAGAATTGTGTTTGGGAGGGCCATGATTAACATGAATCTCATAGATTTATACACATTAGAATTGAATCCCATTCTTCTACATCAAAAAAAGGACAAACATCACAAGATAACAGAATAATTATTGCCATAACAATGTTATTTTTGAAGTTAATAATATTGAACTATATATGGTATGTTGCTTTGCTAGAAATTTTACAATGTCATGATTGTTTATTACAAGATAATGTTGTTTTTTGACATTGAAATGGTTGTAATGAAAAAGAAACAATTTTGCTTAATTTATAACCTATGTATATGTATATTTTTTATTTCCCTATGTAAAGAGTATATATATCATCTCTTAGCATACATTTTTGCGGTTTGGACTTAATTTTCTTAGATTTTATCTATTAATACCCTTATGTTGAGGTATAATAAGACTTTAAAAGCTGTGTTCCAAGCATTGGGATTGTTTGATTTGATATCAAGGTGAAAGAAGTTTAGAAGTTTTGAATTTATTGTGAGAGAAAAGTAAACAAAGTTTTTTGGTAATTTGGAGAAAGGAGTTTTACTTTTTTGGGAGAAAGGAGAAGAAAGGCTTGCCAAACATAGCCATTGTTTTTCCCAAGCAAATTGAAGAGTTCTAATTTAGATAAGCTGATAACGAAGCATGCATCCAAGTTGTTAATCCACCTGCTGGGTGATTAAATTCCTTATTTTATATGATTGTCTTCTGAAGATTTGCATATTTCTGCAGTGAAATTAAGGAGCGTATCAAAAAAACCAAGGATGAGAAGAAGGCGAAGAAGGCAGAAACAGTGTCCAAGACTCAGAAGAGTCAGAGCAAGGGAAACCTGCCCAAGGGTGCTGCGCCAAAGGGCCCTAAACTGGGAGGTGGTGGTGGAAAGCGCTGAGCAGCCACCTTAGACTAGTGCAATGTTCTGTCTCGGGTTTTGTCTTGGCTTATAGCTTTCTTTAATTACAAGTGAACTTGAGCAGGATTTTATTTGTATTTAAGGCATTAAAGCATTGCTTAGAACCATTGATATTGCTTATTGTGTTTCATTTTCTGGTGAATGATGTGATGTGATCGTTTTGATGATAAGTCTTAAAAACTTGAAGCTCCTTTTTCTTCCCTGGTTTTATACTGTTAGGTGCATTGTTTCACTTCATCACTGGACTAGTATGACCTAGGGCTAGCAAATTTTGATACGGTTTCCAATTTTGAAGCAAACCTAACACGAAATAGCAGGTTAAACTTGAAAGGTTTGATCTCTTTAATTAAATAGGTTTGATTATACTCATGTTTGGAAATGATTCCAACCAGCAAGCTAAATTGTTACCCGTATTCATCCTGTCATGTTGTACATCTTTTTCTAATATAGATTAGTGTATGAGGACTGCAGAAACGGCGACATATTGGATTCACATCTTAACCCCTTTCTCAAGATGATAATAAATATCCCTACTTCGAACGAAGGCTGTAATGGGAATTTCGTAGGAGCAGGAATCAGCACTCACCTAAAAGTCCCAAGTAAATTGCCTAACCAATGCTCTGTTATTTGGAATTATCTTCGCTGCTTCTTTAATGGTGATAACTTGACTTGGTCATGATTGTCAATTTGACTTGTTAGAGCATTTGTAATGGAGAAGCTAAATTTTTATGTAAAATAACTCATCAAAACTTATTTTTATTTATTTTAACTAATGAATTTTTATGTCTTCTGCATCCGATTTGTTATATTTTTATTTATATCGTTTAAATATTTTTATTTTTTATTTTTTTATAAGGATTGTATTTTTTCTAAATATCCAATTTTTTTAACTTTTTGGAAAAAATAGATGTGGAAAGAAAAATAGTAGGTGAAAATTTTGGAAAAATAGAGATGTGGAAGAGAAATAGCAGGATAAAATTTTAGGAAAAGAGAAAATAGGTGAGAGAAACAATAAAAAAATAAAATTGCTCTTTGAATAGTATGTTTTTTTAGCTCATCCAATAAAATATCTATTTGACCTTTTTTTTTGCTTTTCCAATACAGGGAATATCTTACAAATTTAATGAGCCATTTTAGATAAAAATGTCATTTAGCTCCTCCATTGTAAATGCTCTTAGAGGACTTTACCTACTACTAACCCCAAAATTAACGTTGTTTTATATTTACATGTACAAGGCAGGGTGATGATTGAGGAAATTTTGGAAAATCAGGTTTTTCACCATTGACTTGAAGACCCAGTTTCTAATTTGATAGACACCTCAGATAATTTTCTTTTTTCTAAAAAATAAAAAATAAAAATCCTGAAAAAAGAAGCCCAAAAATTTCAGTTTTGGCTTTTTTATTTTTATTTTTTATTATATATTTAAAAAAGGGTCATAATTGTATTTTCACTGTTATTTTGGATGAAAACGATGGTAAATATCTCGAATTTATAATGGGCCTAAACTCAAGTTTTAAATCCATCAAATTTAAAACTAAATTTTTTATTTTTTTCTTAAATTAGTTTTAAAGTTATATATATATATAAATAGTTTTCTTCTTTCTTTCTTTCTTCTTCTTTTTTTTTTTTTTTTTTTCCTTTTCTTTTTTGGTTTAACATACATTTAAATGTTACTAAAGAACTTGCAAGACTACAAGGTGTTTCCAAAAAATGAAAAATCGAATATTTAGAAATTTGAACATTTCCTTTCATTATCTAGAATGTTCTTCTTCTTCTTCTTCTTCTTCTTCTTTTTAATGGATAATGAAGACAAACTCTATAGGCACAAGCTAAGCACGTGTCTACATTATGCTTTGAGTTATCCCTAACCCAAACGCTAGGTCATTCAGGAGATTTGAACCTCGGCCAACAATATGGAGAGCATAGTCTACCAGTTGAGGCAACCCTAATGGACTCTTTAAACTATTTCACACTAAATATCCGCATTAGAATCACCACTATCATTTAAAATGTGTTTTTTTAAAGTAGGAGTAACGCTAGAAATTATATTTTTATTTCACAACTATTTCACAATGCTGATATGATAATTCCAACCAACCATTAAATCTATCATTCTTAAAAATAAAAAATTGAAAGATTAGTTAAGACTGGTACATCAATAAGAATGTGGTCTATAACAATAATATCATTACTCCTAAAATATTCACAATCCTAAATTACCGTACCACGCTTTGAATCAAAGATTTATGAATTCTTATTTTCATTTTTTCATACACTCTCGGCATGAAAATTCTAGAAGTCTTTCTTGTCTTCCTTCAAGAATGATGTGGCTTTTAAAATCGTCATTTGATCAAAATTTAATAGTGATTAATAACAAGTCATCAAGTCTAATGATGATTTTAAAAATCACATTATTCTTAAAGGAACACAAATATATGCCTAACATATGATCTATAATTTTACTCGGAAGTGCTCACTATATAATTAACTTAAAATACTAAACAAAAATACAAGTATATTAAAAAAAGAAGAAGTAAAACTGGACCTGCATAACAAAATTGAACATATTTCAATTTGTCGCCGCTTCAATGAAATACAAAGCCAAATAACACTGATAGTCACAAAGACAGAGAGACGAATCTTGTTTTTGTTTTTACTTTTCAAATTTGGCTTAGATGTAGAAAATAATTTAAATTAGTAATCTCCGCTTCATTAAGCGTGATCTCTAACATATTAAGTTACCCTTTATGATCATTATCATAATTGTCGTAAATCATGATAATATTCTTTGAATATTATGATAATAATTTTTTTTATTGTATTTCCATATAGAAGTACCCAAACTTATTTTTTTCTCTTTTATATATTATATTAAATGGAAAATACTAGGGGTTCTCCCCATAATGCTCTCCTAGTGTTCTCCCAGACTGAGGTAAAACATGATTTAAAAAAAATAAAATTGTAGTGGCCTCCACAACCGGTTTTTTTAGGCATTAGCATCAAATTTGAGGCATTAGCACCAAAATTGAGGCATTAGCACTAAATTTAGGATGATCAAATCTATTTTGGGTGATACCATTCATAAAGGGTTAACCTTCCACCCTTAGGTTTTAGTTTTGAATTCAAAAACAAGTTTTAAAGCATTAGAACCTAAATATTAACTCATAAAAATTAATCTGTTGGCAAAAAAACGGTACTATAATTTTATTTTTTCTTAAATCATGTTCTACGTAAGACTGGGAGAACATCAGGAGAACACTACAGGGAGAACCCCTAGCAAACCCCATTCGAAAAATGCTAGGTGTTTTTCTAATGTTCTCCCGGTGTCCTCCTAACTGTGATGTGTCTTTTAAAATCACCGTTGAATTTAAAATTATCATTATTAACTTTTAATTTATTAATACTTTTAAAAGTTACGTTACAGTTAAGAAAACACAAAAAAAAAAAACTAAAAAAACACATCATTTTTCTATTCTATATGTTAATATGAGCTGTACTATGAACACGCTAGAGCTCAGGTCTGTCGACAAGTTTACGTTAGCTTTGACCCAGACAAACCTTACTCATTCAACACAAACTTCTACAGTAGCCATGCAATTAATCTTTTTATTTTTATTTTTATTTTTTTAATTCAATCATTTGACTACAACTACTAAGAAATTAAGGTATACAATTATTTCCACAAAGTCTTCGGCAACGACTATTTTAGAGGAAAAATAGCTTTGACGACTTATTTCTTAATTTTATTGACAATTATGGGTCCCACAAATCATATCTGATAAGTATAAGATTAGGGCAAGACATATTTAATAGTTAACTTGGAATGAACTCGTTAGGATTTGATTGTTTAAAATTAAGATTAGAGTTTATTTGATCATTAAAATCTTATCATTTAAGGTATTATTCAATTATAGTCTATTTAAAGACCATTTGGTTATAAATAAAGGAATCAGAGAAAATATTTAGTAATTTGTGGTATTTTCCTGCTCTCAATGGAGCTTTGTATTTTTTTTTTTTCCACCCAAAATGGAGAATTATTTTACTCAACCCCAAGCCTAGCTAGTAACCTTTCAGATTCTGACATAGATTAATTAGGAGACCGAAATAGATTATTATAAAAGGTCAGAAAAGAAAAAAAAAAGAAATACATGATAGTGATTAACCAATAACTAAATATTATTCATTGTAACAATTCGACACTGCTTTATTCATGCAGTCTAGGGCTGATTGAAAAGTGAAAAGACTGACTTTCCTTGGCAAAAGTCCAGCAAGTACTATTTATCATGAATTATTAGAATATCGGTTTTCTTATTATTGCATGCTTATTGGTTGCTCTGCTTGATCAGCTTATATATATATATATATATATATATATATATTAATTAATTGCTTGACCATACTAATTTATTATTCCATCTCATTGTGCTGCATGGGCATCATTTCTTATGATTGCTAATCAAAGATCACTACATATCTCACATTCTAATTGCATGAGGATGATGCCATTCATCTTTATTCATGCATATAAGGCTCGTGTGTCTTGGGCATGCAACAACGTACTCGTTATATATATATATATATATATATACAACGCAGAAAGTGTAACTTTGGAGAAAAAGTAAAAAAATTGTGAAAAATAAATTTATTGACTCATAGTAAGTGGGTTGAATTTTATCCTGTGTAGAATAATATACCATGAATGGGAATACAAAAGAGAGAAGAGAGCAGAAGCGCACAGAAAAATGGTGAAGCGTTAGAGTTACATCTGGTATATCTTGTATATATTGCGATGATGATGACGAAGTAAAGCTAATATAAATAAGGAAGAATTTCATGCAAAAATTATGTAATACGCTTCTCAATAAGCCTATAATTGACTCCTGACCTGAAATGCCACCTGCATCCTCAACTCCAATTTTACACAGCATTATATATATATATATATATATCCATGTCAATAACCAATGATATATATTCATAGCATATTCCAAATGATGAGTAGGGACCCAAATATTCTGGTGACTTTTAGATAACAATTGGATTCCCAGGAGTCTAAAAGGTTGTCAAACTTATCACTCTTGTAGTTGTTGATGCTTTTGCTGTCAATTATGACTCCTGAATGATATTTGCATCTAAATTCCTTGAACTCCACAACATCTTCACCCTCTGAACATTGGATGAAGTAGTTGAACATGTTGACCCTCTGCCCGGTTGCATGGGAGCATGATAGCACTAAAAGAAGAAGGACAAAGATTGCTTGCAGAACTGGCAAAGTTTTTGGGGCCATTGCAGGGAAAATGTTAGAAATATAGAGCAAAAATGTCGGCAGGAAAGTGGCAGAAGAGATAGCTTGTGTATTTTGTGGCCTCAGTATTTAAGGAGGTCTAAGGGAAGTTTCCTGGCAAAAATGAGCATATAACCCGTTGGATGGGGTAGACTTGCATGTGCTCTTAAAAGATTTTACACGCTTTGTGCAGGCCTTTATTAGAATTTAATTATTTCGTATCTGTTTTGGTTTTTTCTGTACTTTTCTCGTTGATCAAGTCGTGCCCTAGTGTCCTTGGACTTTTCTCATGCTTTTCAAGTTAAGATGGGAGGAAAGATATATACCCCACTAATTACAAAGGAAAGCGGGCTACTCATACTTAGCTTCTCTCTGTTTTTTAGGGAGAAAAGTTGAGGCGGAGCAGTATTAAGATTGTTATGCCAGCGTTTGATAGTAATTAAGCAATACAAAGGTTAAAAGAGAAAAATATTGAATACAGAAGAGAAAATTCTTGTTACTTTTAAAATAACAGATCGAGAATAACTGTACAAATATTGAAATATGATTATAGGTCGAAGTCAAAAGTTAAGCCCACAAGCCGGGCTTATATAGATGAAGCAACAAATTGATTTTTGCCAAAAGTCTAATTATTACACAAAATCAAGCTCCATAATGAAACAAAGGTTATGCCCAAAATCTGGTGAAATTCGATCGAGAATAAAATCATTCCTAAAACAAGAAAATACATATTTCTTAATAAAACGACAATAATATATATATTAAAATAGCAATTTGGAGGGAAAAATAATAGATTTTGGAATGGTTGACCAGAAGTACTAAGCGTGTCCGGTGTCCCTACTTATAATTAAGAGTCTCACATTACGTATACACTACGGCCATATATAGTCCATAGGTACTGTTCATAATCTAGGAAAAAAAAAACAGACGAAATTTATATTTTGGGGATTAATGTGTAAATATGTTAGGCGTAAAATTCATATACCATAAAAAATATTTTTTTATCAAATATTTGTTTATGAAATCGTGATTTTTATTTAAATTTGCGTCTTTCCAAATAAGTACCCCTTAGCCTGCTTATAAAAATTGTCGATTTTTTCATATTTTAAATTAATTACTTTTTTAATCGCAATATCAAATACCTTACGTTTTGCGATATCTTTTACAATTGCATTTTTTTCCTATTTTAAATTAAGACTATTTATTTCGATGTAAAATAGTTTCTGTCGGAAAATATTTTTAAAGAAGTCATTTTTTCTGAAAATATTTTTTGCCGAAAACATTTTATGATATTTACTGCACACACGAAAAATTAATTTTTTTATATTTTTATTTTATTATATTAACCTATAAAATATAATTTTTATTCATAATATAAAAATACTAATATAAAATAATTCATGTTTGATCATCTTGGGATTGCAGTTGGCAGTTTTATGGAAATCAGGATTGTCGACCAAAAGAGGGCGGAGAAATTCATATGCTAGTGATATGAAGGGTGATTGACATACAAAATGATATTTACTGCATATTTTCTTTTACTAGGACTCACAGTACGTAGTTGCATGTCCAGATTTTAGTCATTTCAAAGTCATTGGGACGAATTTTCAATTATATATATATATATATATTTTTTTTTTCTTTCATTTTCTAATTTTTTTGGTTATGTAGTATTCGATATCTTCTTAACTTTGACTCGTTTGTTAGAATTGAGTCTTGGGCCTAACTCAACCCAAAACCTAGCTCAAGAGTTGATGTTTTCCCTCGCCTTTACAAATGACCCATCTCCTTAATACCCAAGCAATGTGGGACTTTCAACATGCCCCCTCACGTGTGGCGGGAGGACGTCCAAGTCAACGCGTACAACAAATGGGAGACGGTGGACCACAACCAATTGGGTCTAGCTTTAATACCATGTTAGAATTGGGTCTTGGGCCTAACTCAACCCAAAAGCTAGCTCAAGAGTTGAGGTTTCCCCTCGTCCTTATAAATGGTCCATCTCCTTAATACCCAAGCAATGTGGGACTTCCAACATCGTTCATAATTCTTGTTTGCTTTGCACTTCTGTGTCATTCCAATTTCACAATGAGCAAATTTTCTTGAAATATTTATTTTCACCTCCAGTGTTATCAATAATGATAATTTATCATCTATAGGACATTCAATCCTAGTCCTAGAAAAAAACTTGAGTGAACAATGTTGAGCTCCCATCAAATTCTTTGGAGAGACTTATCCCTGCAGTTTCCTAAAAAATTTTAACATTGTCAAAAGATTTAAAGAGTTAAATGTATGATATTTTTAAAAAATGGTGGATGATTCTCACCATGGTCAAAACATTTTTTAAAAATATCATACATGCATTTAACTCTTTAAATCTTTTGACTAGATTAAAATAATCTTTCCAGTAATTTTGTATTCGTTATTATTTTTAACTAATCTTTCCATCATTCCATGGCTATGGTAAGAGGTATTCTTGTGGATGCTGCAGCAAAATGATCCTGAATTGGATTTTTATGGATTAATATTTTGGCTTTCTAAGGTGATTCCATTCCCTTCCCCTTTTCTATTATTGAACATAAAGGAAGAAAAAAAAATGATAATAGGCAGTTTAATTCTCTTTGTTCTATCGGATTGCTTGTAAAATATGGCCTCATTTGACACTATTTTTTTTAGAAAGCTTTTTGTTTTTTTAGTAAAAGAGTAAAAGCATTAACAAGCCATAATGTTATTTGCATGTTAAAGTTCATACTCCCTGATTTAACCATGAAAATCACTATTAAATTTCAAATTTATTAATGACCTGACTTGCGTGCACTCCAAACACAAAACACTCAATAACTACTTTTACATTTATGTCGAGAGACATCAGAACACTTTTTCAATAAAAATGAAAACATCCTCCAAAAATTTTATAAATTAGTACTCCTTAAAAAAAAATTAAAAATAAAAATCCTTAGATGGCCTCTCGTTGCTCCAAGGCCTTGCTATTTTGAAGGATAATTATATCTAAATATGTATACTTTTGGAGAAAATATATTTTACTTCCTGAATGTTTAAAAAAGTGACACTTTACCCCCCAAAGTATCTGACATTGATATTTGACCCCATGAAGTACACTTTACCCCTTAAGTATTTTGAGGTGATCCCTGCGAAGTAACTAAATTGTGGGGGTAAAGTGTCAACTTGGGGGATAAAATGTCAATTCAAAATACTTTAAGGTGTAAAGTGTACTTCATATGAGTCAAGTATCAATGTTAGATTTTGGGGGGGGGGGGGGGGTAAAATGTATTTTTCCATATATATATTGTAAGTATAGAAGTGTCTTTTTTTAAAAAAAGAAAAAGAAAAAGAAAGAAGAAGTCTTTGTATCCCTGAATATCCCACCCAAACAAGACGCTAGAAATTAAAGGCCAAGAAAGTTTTCTAAATATAAATGAACCACCAACCTTTATAATGGTAGTTGAGATAAATGGACCACCAACATTTACTATGGAACTACCCGGCTACTCATACTTAGCTTCTCTCTATTTTTAGAGAGAAAAGTTGACGGGGAGCCGTATTAAGATTGTTATGACAACATATGATAGTAAGCAATATTAATTGACAGTATTAAGATAGTTATGACAACATATGATAGTAAGCAATATTAATTGAAGATCAAAGGTTAAGAGAGAAAAATATTAAATACATAAGAGAAAATTCTTGTTACTTTAAAGACAACAGAGAATAACTCTAAAAATATTGAAATATGATTATAGGTCGAAGTCAAAAGTTAAGCCCACAAGCCGGGCTTATATAGATGAAGCAACAAATTGATTTTTGCCAAAAGTCTAGTTATTACACAAAATCAAGCTGCATAATTGTGACGTCCCATATTGCCTGGATATAGAGATGATGATATGCTTATATGTATACTTATACCCTTAATGGCAACAACGTATTTTAAAGCCGTGATTGTCATGATCCTATCAGAACTCCACAATTTAGCGTGCTTTTGTGAGAGTAGTACTAGGATGGGTGACCTCTTAGGAAGTTTGATTTTGGGGACCCAAAAGTAGACAATATTGTGCGTCATTGGGGTGGGGTGTTACAAAATGATATCAGAGCTATTTCCCAGCCTGAGATGGGTGGAACGTGCACAAGCCCATGAAGGTCGCTAACGGGTGTTCGCTGGGACGCCAAGAATGGGCTAATCCCATGAGGGTCACTAGCGGGGACGCTGGGTCCTAAGAGGGGGTAATTATGACGTCCTACATCACTCGGGTATGGAGATGGAGATGTGCTTATATGTATATTGACATCCTCAATGGCAGCAACGTGTTTTAAAGTCGTGATGGTCATGATCCTATCAGAACTTCGCAATAAAGCGTGCTTCTGCGAGAGTAGTACTAGGATGAGTAATCTCCTAGGAAGTCTGATTTGGGGGAACCAAAAGCGGACAATATTGTACGTCATTGGGGTGGGGTGTTACAATAATGAAATAAAGGTTATGCCCAAAATCTGGTGAAATTTGATCTGAGAATAAAATCATTGCTAAAACAAGAAAATACATATTTCTTAATAAAAAATAGCAATTTGGAGGGAAAAACAATAGATTTTGGAATGGTTGACCAGAAGTACTAACGTGTCCGGTGTCCCTACTTATAATTAAGAGTCTCATTTTCAAAAAAAAATAATAATAATTAAGAGTCTCACATTACTCGACGACTAGGGCTGGGTATCGGTCATATCGGTCCGGTTAATAGGGTTATCGGTTATTGACCGATAAGTTATCGGTTAATCGATTCTTGACCGATTACCGACCGATAAGTTATCGGTTAATCGGTCATATCGGTAATCGGTTAAACCGGTTTTTGTTAACTTTTTATTGAGCTTTTTACTAGTTGTTAATTGGGCAAAAAATTAGTTATTTTGAGAACTCAAATACTTTTTGTTGGGTTAAAGCCTAAAATAACTTATTAAAAATTAGTTGTTTTGGCCCTTTTGGGAGCCTAAATATATATATGGCTAAACTAGCTTATTGAATCTTTTTTTATATTGATCCACTACATCTTTTTTATATTATAAAATAAAAATCAAAAGAGTAAAAAGTATAAAATTAAAAAAAATTAAAAATTAAAAATACTTATCGGTCATATCAGTTAACCGATAATAAAATTTTAACCGACCGATAGGTTTACCGGTATAAATTTTTTAACCGATTACTGACCGATAACTAACGGTAACGGTTATATCGGTTCGATTAATATCGATAATTGGTCGGTTAATCGGTAACGGTTAATTTGCCCACCCCTATCGACGACCATATATAGTCCATACGTACTGTTCATAATCTAGAAGAAAAAAAAAAAAAACAGACGAAATTTGTATTTTGGGGATTAATGTGTAAATATGTTAGGCATAACATACAAAATTGAAAATTCATATACCATAATGTTTCGTTTGGGTTTGCGGTTTCGATATGTGCGATTTTAAAAATTGTGTTTTTAAAAATCACATTTTTGAAATCGCTAATTTTTAAAATCGTAAAGGTTTTTGGTAAACCATGTTAAAATACTTTTTATCAAATATTTGTTTATGCGAAATCGTAATTTTTGTTTAAATTCGCATCTTTCCAAATAAGCACCCCTTAGGGCTTGTTTGTGATTACGTTTGAGAGGCATAAAAGTGCTTTTAACACTCAAAAAGCCTGTTTAAAAAAAAAATTGTTATTTGGTAAAAAAATTAAAAGCGCTTTTAAAGGTCTCAAAAGCCTAAAAATGGTCAAAAAGCATTTTTGGCAAAAGCTTACAAATGAAGCTTTTGCCCAAAAACCCTTTTTAACTTAAAAGCTCTATTTCTTAAATGTAATCTCAAACAGGCTCTTAGCCTGTTTATAAAAATTGCAGATTTTTTCATATTTTAAATTAATTACTTTTTTAATTGTAATACCAAACGCAATACTTTTTTTTTTTTTTTTACATGTCCACACAAGCAGGGAAGGGGAGGGGGAATTCGAATTAGTTACTTTCGCTTCATTAGACATGGTCCACGGCCGATTGAGTTACCTCTTGAGGACTAAATGCCTAATGTTTTGCGATATCTTTTACAATCGCTTTTTTTTTTTTTTTTAAATATTTTAAATTAAGGCTCCATTTACTTCAAAGTAAAATGATTTCCGTCAAAAAATATTTTTTGAGAAGTCATTTTTTTTGAAAATATTTTCTATCGAAAACATTTTACAGTGTTTACCACGCGCATGAAAAATCAAATTTTTTAGATGGCCTCTCGTCGCTCCAAGGCCTTACTATTTTGAAGGATAATTATATCTAAATATATATACTTTTGGAGAAAATACACTTTACCCCCTGAATTATCAATTCATTTGTATTTTTAACTCCAATGTTTGAAAAGTGACACTTTACCCCCCCTCCCCCCCCCAAATAATCAATTATCAAGAAATTCACACCTAATAACTAAAAGCATCCATCATCCTTCAATGGGGGTGTAGACGGTGTAGTAGTGGCCTATTGGCCAATGGCCATTTATTGTGGACTCCACTTCAAGTTTGTGATTAAGTGCTTTTTAAATTACAATACCAATCACCTTATGTTTTGCGATATCTTTTAAAAACACAGATTGTTCTTGCGAAATTTCAATCTCAAACATACCTTAGTAAAAGACAATTTCATGCATGCTCGCATGCAATTCATAGTAACACATACATACATGTCTCAAATTTCTACATGAGTGTGAATTTTGGATCATTGCCATTTGCCATGTTAATTGGTATAAAGACGGTTCAATTAAGGCCATAGTGAGAGCAACATATAATATTATATGCAGGCTTGTATTTGCGGTGCGAAAAAAGATGGAAAGAATAATTATTGTGAAATTTATTACAAATTTAAGCATAGATAATTTTCATTATCTAAAAGAATGTCGACTTTCATTTTCATATGTGATTGAGTTGAAAATTAAAATGTAAATTAAGAAATAATTATTCCATAGTCCACAACAAAACCAATTATCTTATGTTAATAATGTTTGGATGTCCATGTTTGCCCTATCTTTGGCCATATTAGAAGGAGGCCACCAGAGTCTTCCTCGTGTTATACTAAAATTGATGTAACTTTTAAAATTAATATTAAATTTCGAATGATTAATATCAAATTTTGATCTATTAGTAAATTTAAAAATCACATCGCACTTGAAAGGACAAAAAAAAACTTCTCTTTTTAGCATGACTCTTACAACACACACAAACTAAAAGCCTAGGGGTGAAAATACGTTTATGATTAGTGGTTATTGACTAAAATTGTTAGTTGCAAAAAAGGAAAAAAGAGAAAAAAAAAAATTCAGAAAAAACCAAAATGACGTCGTTTCATGTAAACCACTAATCACATTGCTTTATGCAGTTATCGATTTTTTCTAACCCTTTTTAAAAGTGGTTAAAACCGTTAGCTGTTAATAGGTATTTCAGCCTGATAAAAAGCTTGTAAGGTGTAAAGGCCATGAAAATGGAGTTTTGATGATCTAACCCACTCCTCTATGGCTCTATGAATATTATGGGCTGCAATGGGTTTTCAAACTCAAAAAAAGCTTCATGGTTCTGCTATCAACAACCCAAATTTCAAATTTTGAATATGGTGAGTGACACTTTTAGCCTGTTATTAAGCACACAAAAAATCAGGCCATTTTTCTGTTTCCATTTCTCATGCTTCCTTTCCTGTTTTTAAGCCCACAAAAAATGCATTATCGCATGAAATTTTATTTTAGGAGGTCTAATATGAAATAACCTTTGGGCTTGTTCATCCCTAGTCCCAATCATTTACTCTAAATTTATACAAACGATAAAGTATTTCAATGTTGTTATTCACACATTATTATTTGGATTAGGGTGTGTTTGATATTATGATTCCATATAAAAAAAATATAAAAAATGTGATTTTAAACTAAATCGCAGAAAATAGATCGTTTGGGATTGCGTTTATAAAAATTAAAAATTGAGGCAATGAGATTTTATTTTATTTAAAAAAAAAAAACGCACTTTTGAAAGCTAAATTATATTTTTACCAAATACTTAACTATACTTTTTAAAAATTACATTTTTTAAATTACATATTCTAAAATAACGAGTAACAATAATAATGTTAATACTTTGACTGATAGAATAACAATGTAATACATTTTCTCCCTTTTTGTTGTACTATAACAAAAAATTCATTAGAATTTTTTATTCACATCCATTTTGAATAGGGCATGTGATTCTTATATTCACTTTTTAAATTTTATGTGAAAATCACGTACATTTTAAATATTTGTTAGTTTAATAAATTGAATTAAGATAAAAAATTTCAACCTAATTTAAAAGATATGAATTGAAAAATAAAATATTAAATTGGGTTTTGAAGAAATTTTTTTGTTCATTTAAAAATTAAAATATGAATGGGAGAAAAATTATTGTCAGAACAATAATAATTATAACAATAGGCCATGCCGCCGCCATGGCCAAGGTGGGTTAGGTGGGCATGAATCAGGAGGAGCAGAACTGCAGGAGGAAACCAGAGGAAACCACCAACCTTTGGAAGGGCTACTATTTTTCTTTTAATTAATCAATTGCAGAAAATATAAATAGATTAATAAATTAAATAGTCGCAGGCTCGTGGGGAGGGGAGTGAGAACTGGGACCTTTCAGTAATCGCAAACTCGTACGAGCTCGCCATTGGCGACCTGCTTTACAAACAGAAAACGATAGTTCTTTGATCGCCAAGAACGTATTGGAAAACCTATTTACGGTAATTGATTAATAATCAATTAATCAACGCAAATTTATGTTATGTGTATATTGAATTATGTTGTTTGATCAAAGAGCTTTTTCTTCGTATTTGGTTCTCTCTGTGAAGAAAAGAAGGGGAAGAAGAGTAATCGGAAATGGCACTTTCACGGCTTCGGCATCCGGTGAGAGAGATCTCTCGCGCTCCGTCTCTCCTCCTGAGAGCCCGTCTTGTCTCGTCCTCCTCTTCTAGATCTCTTTCAAGGTACTCTCTCTATTGTTCTCTCATAATTAACATGTTATATTATTTTTATTTTTTATTTTTTTTATTGTTTAGATTCGTGAAATATAGTTGACGACTTTGCAATTGAGTGAATTGGTTGTGGGGTGGTGGGGATTGTTAGAGTTGGGATGTTGGAGGTTGGTGGGTATGCGTCAACATTTGTTCTTGGTGGCTCTATTTGGCTGATTATATGAGATGTTTGGTGCAACTTCTATTAAAGAATAATGGGGTTCGTTGATTTCACAGTTTCTAGTCCTGAAACTAGATTTCATCGACTTAAACTTGAAGAGAGCAAGTATTGGAAGAAAAGAAAGTTGAAAAGGGACCAAACGGTGTTCCACTGACATATGATATTGCTTAGACTTTTTATGTAGTCTGGTTACTTCAATTGTCTTGTTTTAGTTCCAGTTGTGCTCTGACAAACTCGATGAAGGACATGAGAAAACACGATATATTATGAATCCTAAACCCGTGTACGAGGCTTCTGTGTCAAAGTGTGACCCTAGGATTAGTAGCGGTTGATATAGGCATATAAAGAAGCGGAAAAAAGAACAAGAAATGGAGCGGTTAACTATATCCATGGGAGAAGGTATTGAAAATGAACTTACACTACGATAACAGAAGAACTACCTAAGGAGTGCGCTAAACCAGACTTATGTGCACTATCTAACTACTACCGTGTTAGTTAGAGAATGCCTTCCTTTATATAGCTCAGAAGCACATCATGAGAATTCTTTTGAAGCTTTACATACTGGTATATCAGAGATTTGTGATCAGGACGACACAATTTCAAACTCTCACTCATTTTCTTCTAGAACATACTTGGTTGATTTCTTCTGGTATGCTATTTATTGGTTGATTTCTATCTAAGAGTTTTTCTGTCGCAAATGGGACAGTTGTAGACTTGAAAGAGATGCTGTGACTGATTAATTAGCAAGTATTGAGATAGGCCAGATTTCTCAATACCCAACAGAACTAGGATCTGCTAGTCAACCGGATAAAGCTGCCTATAAATCATTAGTTGTGCTAAATCTCGGTAAAAGAGAGTGTTTTCAACTTTTTAAGAGTGGAAGATGGGTTATATTTCAAGTTAAAAGGTTCATTTTTTAATGGACAATTTATCACTGACCCTCAAGAATACCTATAATTTTTTTTTTTTTAATGGAAGCAGCTAAAACGGCTGTTTCAATGGTTAAGAGAAAAGGGTGTGGTTTGGAATTGAGATAATAACATACGAAAAACTACATTCCTCGTGGGCTATTTTGGGGCTGTAAGCCACTGAGGTGACCCAAAAAACTATCACATGAGAACTGTACCAGCTCTGTTTTAATAGATAATTTTTGTTGTGGGTGGAATTGGTTGCAGTAGTGGAAGAAAAAAAGGACAAAGAATTGTAGGCATTAAAACCTGGGATTGGAATTCCATTACAAAATTCTCAAATAAAGCTTCAAAATTTCTGCAAACATGTTTATTATTGAATTGAAAGCACCACATCAATATATATAGGCTGCTAGTTTTACAACGGTTTTCAAATTTAAAGACTTTATCTAATAGAACCTATCCTGGAATTACTAAAAACCAAATATAAAGACCCAATAGCATAGGAACACCAGAATAGAATCCATGGGCTCTTACTACAACCATGTCCTGGAACTTTGAAATCACAAAGATTCTGATTCCAAAATTTAAAAGAACTAAATCAATCTGAACCAGCTGCTTACTAGTGATAACAATTATAAACGTATGACTGAACAATAAATGGAGTAGAATATGTAGTATGTAGGGTTCCAAGTACGCAGATTTATTTGGCCTTTTATCTTGATTTTTCTTGAGCTTCTTACAGCCTGTGTTCGATTTTTCTGATCATGTTTATATTGTACATATATGTAATTCACTAAATTTCCTTCCTCCTGCTTGGTGGCCATTATATGATTAAAAAATAAAAATTAATGTTTCCAAATGTCTGAATCAGATTAGTATAGTATTTCTGTTTCACTTTAAGATGATATTCATTTGATAAAGATCGTATTCTTTTGATGTGTGTGCATGTGGACTGGCCTGCATGCACATACATACATATGAAAGTAAGATCTAAATTTCTAATGGCAATCTGATTTCCTTTAGGCCTACATGTTGCTCTCACAATTTTAAGTAATCATTTCTGGTCTAACTCTGATATATAACTCATATTTTCTAGATATTGGATACAATGTTGTTCTCAATGCATATTGCTCTCTCTCTCTCTCTCTCTCTTTGAATATGTTCTGGTGTCTAGAGCTGCAAAACTAAGCTTATATATGCTGTTTTTCTCCTGATGGTACAGCCCTCCCTGTGTGCGAAATTCTCTTGTGGGTGGTCATGGATCTCTATTAAGGTTTGCATTCATCACCTTTCTATTTATTTTTGGCTTGCAAGTTCAGATACGATTGCTTCATATGGTTTTATGATTAATATATACAGATTCTTGTGAATAGTAACTATCTTGAAGCACGTGCTGATTAATTTGAGGACTAGAGGTTCCCTTTGATCTCGAACTTCCTTGAATTTAGTGGCCATCTTGTCTTTATTACTCAAAAGGGGACATATGCTTTGGGTTGGGCATATTGACATAAAAAGTCAGTTACATCCATAGTTGAAACTGAGGGAAGTTAGGGATCATCAACTCAAGACCAGTTTGATTCAAGCATACAGATAATTTAGTGCAAACCTAAAGACAGCAGTAGTACTGACCATAAACTTGTCCTAATCCTTACCACGTTTCCTAAATTCCTATTACAGCTCAAGGTGGGCGATTGCAATATAAACATGGTTATTTTAAACTTGTTATTCCCAGTAATTTGTTATTCATTATATATTTCTGTATATATCTGTTTATGCATGTGACCTTGCTTGCATGAAGTTGAACCAGCTCTTACTTTCCATTTTTTGTTTGAGCTTGTCAGTTGTTGTGTAAACAAGGTTTTGTTAATATTTTGACCCTAACTAATTTTATTTTATTTTTATTTTTTCTGTTTATCATAATATGTATGCATACATAATATTGAAAGCATTCAGCCTAGAACCACAAGAATGTTGTGTGCAAAACCCAATTAAATCAATGTCTATTTGGGATTGTCTTCTCAGACCAACAAAGCTTTTGGTCCTAGCTATTTCTTTCTTTTGTTATCTTTTTTTCTCTTTTTTGTTATCTTATTCACTGACAGTGATATACTTCAGGCCTGCGTGTTTATTTATGCTCACGGGTGTTCATGATAATTCTTTGAAGTTAAAGGTTAGTGTTTGAAATGTATTAGTAAATAGTTTTTCATGGTGAGGGATGTTTTCTGATACTGTTACGAAATTTTCAGCTGTGGGTTGGTGGTATCAAGTACTTCTCTTCTGCTGGTATACGTCTCCTCCATTTAGTTACAACCCTCTGCTTATCTTTCTGTAATTCCAGGATTTGTACAATTGTGGATTAAAAGGGGCTTGCTTGTGTTTCTTCATTGTCATGATTTTCTACTTTTTATTTTTAGCTGTTGTCGGTGAAATTAGATTTTAGCAAAAGGTCGGTGTCTTGTTTAAGATAGCTAGGAAGTAAATAAACTTTCAGAATTATTGTCAAGCTTTGGGCCATCTTAAATACAGTCCAAAGCAGCAGGTCTATGCCTTCTTAATTCATGCTGGGCTTGGCTTAGCCCTAAGTAATTAATCTGCTCCAAATGTTTTTGTAGGCTTTGGGATGATAAGCTGGTCAGTGTCAAACTTGAAGTGATTAGCTTCAAGTCACACTTTAAATTTGATATAATGTTTTCATCACCTTTCCATCCCAGCAATATTATCTTAATTATGGAACTATTTAGGTAGCTGAATGCCTTATTTTATGCAACTCCCGTGCAAATGTAATAACTTAGGCCAGCTTTTGAGCAAATGAATTAGTGCATGATTGCCAATGCCTTTAACCTAAAGTTTGGGGCCTATAAATAGGTGTTATGGATCCATAACTCAAGGGCAAAATCTTGTTGTCCATTTGAAAATTCCTACTCTAATCTTAGAATACTTGAACTAGGAATGTGTATCACTAGTTGAAGTCATTTTGTATGGACTCATTCCCAACTTCTTGGGATCAGATGCCTGAGTCATTTTCTACCTTTCTTATCAAGAACTATAACCTATACTTTTGCCCAGTTCTAACCTTTAGTTTAGATGCATGAGTTCTTATCTATATATGTATATATTAGGCAAAACTACCCTATACAATTTTCTCACATTCTCTCCTCGGTTAGTGCTACCTCTACTTCTCAGAATCACATTTATTATTATTCTTTTTAATCTCTTTTTTATCAGTTCTTGTATTGCAATTCATACATCATGACATTCTCATTTAAGCTGCACTCTTTTTTGAACATGGCGTTGTTCTTATAGCTTAATATTTGAACCATAAAGCATATAATATGTTCTGCAGTTTCTTAGAGAATTTCTCTTGTATTCTTTATGTATACTTGGGTTGCGACTTTGCCCTTTTTCATGAATTCCATTTACTTATAAAAATAAAAATAAAAAGAATTTTTCATGAATTCCATGTGCGACTTTGCCCTTTTTCAATTATCACGTTATGTCTTATTTGTAGGTAAAATATGTTCCTTTCCTTCATTAAATGGAATCTTGTTCTTAGTTGTTTAGATCGTGTTGAAGCGATTTGTGGTACTGAAATATACTGGATTAGTTTTTATTTGATAAAATGAATACATCTACTGTGCATACTTAATTGTGTGTTTTATCATTAATTATGACTTTTATCATCAAGTGGACTGTTAGTGCAGATCCACCACATACAACACTCCAGATGCCAGCTCTGTCTCCTACAATGGTAAGAAATACAAAAATATGTGAGAAGGAATTGATTTAAATGTTATTCACACTTATAATGTGTTTTTCTTTTTTTCTTCCAAGAAATTTTGTGATCCTAATTGTCACTCTTTCATGCAGAATCAAGGTAATATTGCGAAATGGAGGAAGAAAGAAGGAGATAAGGTAAGTTATACCAACAGTTTCATATAATTCTGAGAGTTTAAAGCTAAGTTATGTTCAGCTTGATGTTCTTAAAGATAATTGTTGAAAAATAAATCCTTCCTCTTGATGTAGTGAGGATCAGTTTGTTATTTCATTAGTGAATTTATGTCATCCTGACTGTTGATTTAATCTAACAGATAGAGGTGGGCGATGTACTATGCGAAATTGAGACTGACAAAGCTACTCTTGAGTTTGAAAGCCTTGAAGAGGGGTAATGTTTATTTTCTGTATTGATTAATATACGATACTTAATTGTGTGATGCACACCAGTCATAGAGAAAGACATTGTTTAGTACCAGTCTTCACATCAGATGTTTCATTTGGCATTGACAAGAAGAATAGTTGCTTTCTTGAGTAGTCATCTTTCCCTTCCCTATTTATTTTGCAAACACTTTCTTTCATATCCCTTTTCTCCCTCTCTCTCTCTCTCTCTCTCTCTCTCTCTCTATCTATCTATCTATATATATATATAATTGTTGTTTAGAACTACTTAAAGATAGCAAAATCTGATCCATCCTAAAATGCTTTATGCCTTGTTTCCTGTATGGGTTAAATTCTGCAGGTTTCTGGCTAAGATTTTGGTACCTGAAGGTTCAAAGGATGTACCTGTTGGACAACCTATTGCAATAACGGTAACCTGTGATAATCATTTATCAATGGCTTCCTTTTGTTTTCATGGAAAGCTATCTACTGTTGATTTCATTGTAGGGAAATATTTCATTTTGTATAGATATTGTAAAACATGTACTTATATATATATATATATATTGAAAAACATTTTGGGGAATTTATAATTATTTGAGAGTTCTATTAGGTCAAATTAATTTGTCCCTCCCCCTCCTTTCTTATTTTAGTTTTAGGCTACAATTATAACTTATTTTATTAAATTATATGTTAAAGCTAAAGATTGTTTAAGTATTATGCTTTTACTGTATCTGATATCTTTTAAATCTGTTTTTAATCAGATATCTTCTAGAAACTTTTTTTAATGGTGTTGATCTCAATTCTTAATATGTGACACTGATGTTTCAATGTCTTTCCAATAGTTTTTGTTTCAGTAGTAACCATTCAGATACTTAAATTGTTGTAAAACCTAACTTTTGTGGGTTTACCAGGTTGAGGATCCAGATGATATCCAAAATGTCCCTGCTACTGTGGCAGATGGATCTGAGGTCAGAGAGGAAAAATCAACAACTACGGACAATGTGCTAGAGAAAAATTCGGTGAAGACAGTTACATCTGAGCTTCCTCCTCATGTTGTTCTTGATATGCCTGCATTATCCCCAACTATGGTAAGGAAGATTGTATATAATTTTCTGCTCAGATTATTATGCTAAGTTTTCTTCCTCTGATAGATGCTTAATGTTGCTTTTATATGTATGCACAGAATCAGGGAAACATTGCAAAGTGGCGAAAGAAAGAAGGAGACAAGGTCAGTTGTGTTTGATATAAGGTTTTAAATATGTTAGTGTAACTACTTCTTGCTTCTGATTTGGTAGATAGAGAATAATTGCATTAAACATACCTCTTGATTATTTACTTAACTGACAGATAGAAGTGGGTGACGTAATATGTGAGATAGAGACAGACAAAGCCACCCTTGAATTTGAAAGTCTTGAAGAGGGGTAATATTCTTTCCTTATGCTAGGTTTATTGTTGTAGAGGTGCACTTTAATATGAAAGTGACATAGCTTGTGTCTTAACTCAGTATTTATTTACTTGTAGTCTAGATCATCAACATTTATTACTTCTTTGCATGCCTCATCAATGTGAGGGGGACATTGACAATGTTGTTAAACACAGATCTGTGTCCATAATAGTGACTTTAATCAAGTTGAAATGTATATAATCATGGCTTCAACCGTGAATTTACAACATTTGGCTCTAATCGTAGTGCCAGTTGTCTTACGATCTTTCATCTTCTTGATGAAAAGTTCCTGAATTGTTATTATTGAAGCTCATTATAGGTTTCTTTACATTTTTAAGTGGAATGTTGGCTGTAGGTACTTGGCTAAGATACTAGCACCTGAAGGTTCAAAGGACATAGCTGTGGGACAACCTATTGCTGTAACAGTAAGTGTGATAATGCTTTTACAGCTGTATAACTTTCTGTTCACCTTAGCAACTTGCAGGTAATGATATTACAGCTTGACAGTAAGGCACCTGTAAGGGTGCAAATTGTTGCAGTCAAAAGAAATTAATGTACAAGCTGCTATTAATTGCTTATTAAATTGATTAGTGGTTATGGTTTCTTCCAGCACTGTTTGTGGAAATCGTATTCCTTGAACTATTTATTAGAATTCTAGCCACTTGCACATTATGAAAACACTTTGCCTATTGTTTGCAAGGTTGAGGATCCAGCTGATATTGAAACGGTAAAAAATAGTGCTAGCAGTGGTTTGGGAATCAAAGAGGAAATAGCAACACACCATGACGATGGAAATGAAGCTAAAGCTCAGAAAACAAGTATTGCAAGGATCAGTCCATCTGCAAAGTTGCTAATTACAGAGTATGGATTGGATTCATCAACATTAAAGGCATCAGGTTCTCATGGTACGCTGCTGAAGGGGGATGTTTTATCTGCAATTAAGGCAGGAACAGGATCTTCGAAAGTCTCTTCATCTAAAGAGAAGGCACCTGCATCACCTCAAACCACACTAAAAGCTTCTCCCACGGTTTCACCAGATACTAGATCTCACTTGAAGCAGTCAGATTCTTTCGAAGATCTTCCCAATAGTCAAATTCGCAAGGTACATTAATGGTAATTAGATTTGAGCAATGTTATTTCTGTTTATAGTGGATTTTTCTGTGTCTTGTGGATCTTGGAAGATAGAAGTTAAAGAGATTACAATACTGCATTCGAGGCTTATTACTGATGCCCAATATTTCTGATGGCTTAACAATGTTTTCGTGTAGTTGATGGTTATTTGTCAAATTAAAATAAAATTTGTAGTGCCAAGACTACTGGAAATTCAAAAATCTACATGACTATGATGTAAATTAGGATCGTGAGAAAGGGATAAAGACCAAGATTGATGTCATGAGAAGTCAGAGGTGGCAACTTATGAAGGACATGATGAGAATAAGATGGATAAGATGGTCTAGAGTAGATTGTTGACTGCTCCAGCAGCATGAATAATCTTGTTCAAACTGACACACCCTAAGGTCAAGGGGAGTAGCCTAAGAGAATCATGGTCAAGGAAATGACAAAAAGCTTGTCTCCTACAATCAATCCTATGATCTTGTCTTAAATTGAAAAATATAAAGAAGAGGATTCTATCAATGATTCTTAGTAGGTGGGATGGATTTCATTGACTTGTCTTGACATGAACCATTTTATGTAGGCGAGGGAATTTGTAGAGGAGTAGTACAACCCCTGAAGAAAGAAGTCCAATCCAAGTCTTCGGAGGAAGAATAAAAAACTCAACAGCTTTGTCGAATGAAAACTAATATTTTCTGCAAAAAATTACAAACTGGGTTTTTGCATGCCTCTTGTGTACTTTCCATTCACTTGGGCTACTCCCTTTTTGACTTTCGCTTAATAAAGTCTTGGTATGTAATTTTTTTATTTAAAAAAAAAATTGCTTTTATTTAGCATATTCATAAAATAAAAAATGTAGTAATTTCATCTTTATTAAGTATCACGGAGGGCTATTTTTGTGTGCAATAGTAGAAGTCAGTCTGTTAAGTAGAAGTGTGTGGGTCCAATTCTTGAGAACAACCACTTCATGCAAAAATGCTAAAGATAAGAACTGTATACAAATCTCTCAAGGAGGACCAACACTTGAAGTGCTCTAAGTATCAAATTGATCCGCTGGTCTAGTGGAACTTGATATTGGTTGTATCAACTGAGATATGATAAACAAGGAGAAGTAATGTATAAACTATGAAAATATGAAACACAAACACATGCACGCACATTTTGGGTAAATCACGAGTATAGCATATTGCTTATTGGTATGTTTCCACCTTTTTCTGCATAATAGGAGGTTATAATATTGTTAGAATGAAGCTTAGGTTGTCATTACATATGTTGATCGTGCCATGTATTGGTTCAGGTTACAAATTTGTGTCAGCAATATAGGTAGAGGTATAGTACTACAATCAAATACGCTTTTTTTTTTTTTTTTTAAAGAAGTAATGAAGTATATAACAAAAAGCTCAGAGGGGCAGAACCCTAGTACATAGGAAGTATATAAAAGAACGCCTAAGACGAAAGAGAAAAGAGAACAAGAAAATCAAAATAACTAATTACTAAGAGAGTTAAACAAGCAGCTGTCCAGGAAAATAGGGAAAAAAAGAAAAAGGACTTGAGCTCCTCTAAGGTCCTCTCTTGATTATCAAAGTTCCTATCATTTCTTTTCCTCCATAGGCTCCACATAAGAAAAAGAGGCACCATTTTCCAAACGGTAGCACTCTGAGAGTTACTTCCTGACCTCCAACAGGAGAACAAATCCGCAACACTATTAGGCATAACAGGAAAACCCAAAACGACTAAAGATGGCATTCCATATGGCACTAGCAACCTCACAATGGAGGAGGAGATGATCAACGGATTCCTTGTTCAGTTTACACAAACAGCACACCTATTGACCACAATGAGATGTCTTTTCTTGAGGTTGTCCAGAGTAAGGATCTTCTCTAAGGCTGCTGACCAAGCGAAGAAAGCAACTTTCAAAGGGGCCTTGGTCCGCCAAATACTCTTCCAAGGGAAAGAGGGATTATCTTTGTGTGCTAGGATCTTATAAAAAGATCTGACATAAAAAATCCCTCTGCGAGACAGGATCCACCAGAGCTTGTCCTCCCCTCTTCTTCTGCCATAGTTAGAGTACAATAGGGAATAGAAGGAGGCCAAGTTATTCACTTCCCAATCATGAAATAAGCGAATAAAGCTGACGTACTACAGTCAAATACTTAGTGCAACTAGTATTAAGGCATTGCTTTAGACTTCACATTTAAATTAAATTTTAGTCTAAATAGCGGGCTAATGATAGCAATACATTTGAGCTTTGCAACCTCTGCCATTTAGACACTATTTTTGGCACCTATTTCTTTTTTTATTTTAGCTGGGTTCTTAACTTGCAGTTGATAGTGAGTGGTGCTGAAAGATCATGATTGTTTTGCTTTGCAGGTGATAGCTAAAAGGTTGATAGAATCAAAACAAAATACACCACATTTATATTTATCAGCAGGTTCAGATTCTCTGTGGTCTACTCTGTATTTGTTAAGTTGAAAATTCTATGGCTGTTGATGTAAATTTACCTATATCTAAAATATTTATGATGTTTATTAGATGTTGTACTGGATCCTCTTCTTTCTCTTAGGAAGGAACTCAAAGGTATGGAATATAAACTTTGATCTGTTACTTCAGTTTCTTGGGCGTATATATACTCTGGCAGATCTTTCATTTTACTTCCTCAATTACAGAGCAGCATGACGTTAAAGTTTCAGTGAATGACATTGTCATCAAAGCTGTAGCAGTTGCATTGAGAAATGTACCAGAAGCCAATGGTAAAGACATATCACTTATGATATGGTTTAACTAAACTACTTGATACACGTATAATTCGTGGGCACTGGCAGAAGTTTATTGTTGTGGGTAGTAGAGTCAATCCTGAAAATCAAATTGTACTTAGCAAAATGGAGCATCTAAGAAAGGTTTGATGTCAGAGTCTTTTTGGGAAACATGCTGTGCTCCCAAAACTGCATAGACGTATTATCTGGGTTATCCTTCGCCAAAAAGGCAGTGAAAAATCCCATATTTTTTTTCACTACTAGTACTTGTTAATTTTTGTTCTTTGCTTGCATAGTTTTCTACTCCCAACCATTGTTTGGGTTGGCTGATCTCTCTGAGGCAGCAACCACAGTGAATGGCCAAATAAATTCATATACTTGAAATGGTCTAATATGTCATGAATTTCCAGCTTTCATTGCTTTATTTTTTGTCGGTAACTTTTCATGGAAAAAAAATGGAATACTTTATTTGGATAGGGTATGCCAGCTTGATCTGAACAGTAGTCAATGAACAATGGAAAAAGATTACCTTTAGTTACATCTGAACTGTTTTGATTGGATGGTCAATAGTGGATGTCAGCTTGATCTGAAGTAGTCCTGAATAAACAAAGGAAATATTACTTTTTAGTTACATCTGAATGTAAAAGTTCTTACTCTTTATGTGCTCGTTCGCTGATTGTCATTTTCAAGGAGTTTGCCACTTCTGTCTTTTCTATCGTTCCAGCAACCTTTAGCTTGTCGTTAGTCTATTGATTACTATGGACGTTCATTTCCACTACTTGCTTGTATTAGTAACATGCCCCTTTTTGGGAAATTGTATTCTAGTTATATGTTTGACTACTTACGGCTGTTGTAAGTTTGGGAGCATCTAAATTTCCTCAAAAAAGTTTCCACATTGAAATTCAGTACCCGTATCTGTTTACTGATGTTTCCTGTGTATTATTATATGTCAGTTTGATGACTTGAAGGAAAAATTGTAAGGTAAATGCCTTTTTGGTACCAGGGTTTTAACAACTTTAATTTTTTTTCCACATTGGTTTCATTTTGTATCATAGTTGGTACCTCTTTTATGGGTAAATACGGAAACTAACGGAATTTCATGTCAAAACTAATCAAAACCTGCCACCTGTCATTGCCTCAACAATTTTATTTTTTAAAATTAATAGAATGAAGAAAAAATAGAAAAAATATACTAAAACTAAAAAAAAAAAGGAATGAAGAGGGGTGGCTCGAGCCACCTTTTCGTGCCAATGGGGTGGCTGGCCACCCCTAGACCAGGTCAGCCACCCTCAAATAGNAAAAAACAATTTTTTATTGAGGCATATGACATGTAGCAAGTTTTGATTGGTTTGACATAGAATTCTGTTAGTTTTATGATGGACGGAAGATTGACGGAGGTACTATCTCCATATTTACCTATAAAAGAGGTACCAACCTATGATACAAAATGAAACCTAAGTGAGAAAAAATTAAGTTGTTAAAATCCAAGGACCAAAGGGGCATTTAACCCAAAATTTTATTGTTATATTTTTATTCATACTTGAGAGTTCATTCTTTTTAGTGCTGGTTGAGTTGTCTGTTTGCATACATACAAACATGCATGCATGTTGCATGTTTTATCTTCTTTTCGTTTTGGTTGTATAATATAAAACAGAAATTTAGTCTATACTATTCTGATAATGAAAATTTTCTCTCTTGGTACACGGTAGCTTACTGGAATGTTGAGAAAGGAGAAATCGTACTATGCACTTCTGTTGACATTTCAATTGCAGTGGCGACGGAGAAGGTATGAGACTGATATTTGTGGTTTAGAAAATTTTAAACAGATTTATCAATTTTTCTTTTTTAAAACAGTGCCTCATCATATTATATTGTTTCAGGGATTAATGACTCCAATAGTGAGGAATGCAGATCAGAAGACAATATCATCAATATCCTTGGAGGTACTCTATTAGTAATTCAAGTTGGTTTTGGTTTGATGACGTCATTTTGGGTTCCTTATTAGATTTGAGCCTTTATTTTATTTTCTGTTTGTTCTCTTTTCCCCAAAGGAAAGAATCATCTGCTTGAGTGTGGTTACACTTCAGAAACGTGCATCAATTAATTCTGTCCTCTTGATTGCTATGATATCTAATCAAATTAAATTAGTATGGAATCTACAGAAAAAATGGTAGTTACTCAAACCTGGATTTGGAAGTAAAAAATTGAGTATTCTCGTAAACCCACTTAATTATATATATATCTACCACTTCCTATTCTTGTTAATCATCAATTCAATTTCAATGTGGATCATTGTCAATTTCTTTGCTGATATTTGAGCTTCAGGTGAAGGAATTAGCTGAGAAGGCAAGAGCAGGCAAGCTTTTGCCAAATGAATTCCAAGGAGGAACTTTTAGGTAACTATAACCTACTGCACAAATTTTATATTTTAATTGTTTTTATTACTCCAGTAACCTAAATACATATTCATTTTGTTAGAAGAATTAATTTTAAACTTTCCTTCTGAATCTTTATGCAGCATTTCGAACTTGGGAATGTTTCCGGTGGACAATTTTTGCGCAATAATAAACCCCCCTCAGGTTCTCTCTCTCTCTCTAAGTTTATTTAACTTATTTCTTTGTTTGTTCAATAACTTTACTAGTGATGGTGTTAGCTCTAGAATACAGAGATCCTTCGTAAAATCATTTGATGGTGTTAGCTCTAGTCCTGGTGTCAGGAATTTAAATATTTAAGAACACATAATTTTGGGATGCTTTCAGCTCAGAAATTTCATTTTGAATACGTGGCAAATAACTCTTTTCCATTTTCGGAATGCAGCCTGTCTAAATGAAGGTTATTGACAGGAATTTACACTGCCAAATCTATTATTTCTATCATCTTCTCTTTTCATTTTCAGATAATAGAAAATGGCTTTAAACAAGGATAGCAAATTGACACTGTAGTACTCTGCATTTAGTTGCAAGTTGTTATCGTCTCTTACATAATTTTGTTCATTTCCTGCAGGCTGGTATCCTTGCTGTTGGTAGAGGCAACAAAGTTGTTGAACCAGTAATTGGAAGTGATGGTAAAATATTTCTAGCTTTTTGTACCTATTATTTTATGCTTCTAATACCAGATTAGATGACGTGACTTATTTTTCACCCAGGAGTCGAGAGGCCTGCAGTTGTCACAAAAATGAACTTAACATTATCCGCTGATCACCGTGTTTTTGATGGCAAAGTCGGGGGTACAATCTCTACTTTTCATCAAAGTTTGATATGAATTCATACTCCATATGGTGTTCATGACCAATCAACATCTATTCTGGTCTAGGATGCTGGCTCATAAATGATTAATCTTGCAAACACTGTTTTGCAGTGTACAATAGTAACTATTTCACTTTCTTCTCAAGGCTTCTGGTTGTAGTCATATTAATTTTGAACAATCATGAGCTGGGGCCTTAGCAGAGAGTTGGCTGCCAAGTTGCCCCTACATTGGGTGACATGCCATGTTCTTCCTTGAATGTGTCACGATGCCGTCAGTGACAAAGGACATTCTTCCTTGAATGTGACATGATGTCATTGGTGAATGACAAATTTGGAAGGCTTGCTGCATAGAGTATCTAAATTCCTTGCTGAGATTGGCAGCGAGTGAAGCTGAGTCTTGAAATATGCTCTACTTTCTAATTGTTGGTAGACAAATGCAGAACTAATATAGAGGGTTCTGATTTATTTCTTTAGTGTTTAAATTTTGTCTTCTATTGTCTTGTTCATTGCCCATTCAAGTTATTTGCTATATAAGCAGTCAAAGGGCCTCCTGGAGGGTCATGATAACATAGTTCCATCCCTATTCATATTATTTGAGTACTTGCTTATGAGGTTAACACTACTTTATCCCGCAGGTGCATTCCTCTCAGCTTTGCATTCAAACTTTAGTGACATCCGAAGACTTCTTCTGTAATAACATAAGAAAAGCCCCCAATTAACTACTGGGATACCCTGAGATCAACCATGGTGGAGGATGTAATTCAAAATTTAGTCAGAATTTTTCTGATAGCATGTAATTTTCTTCATGGAGTTCCCTCCATTCTACCGTCTTGCTTGCGGTATTTTTGAACCCAACTTTCCGATAGATAACCAAATTGTTGAGGTGCATAAGCCTTGAGGTTTTGCACAATTTCAGGTTTCTAATGTTATGAGGTTAAAGACAATCGTACCGAGGTTTTCTGGACAAGAAAACACAACTGGTACAAGGTTCTGATTTCTTTTCATTGCTCCATTTTTCATAATAATGATGTATAAAAAAATCTATGGAAACTAAGCATCTTTATCAATGAATTAATTCTTGTATGTGCAGTGTTTAATAATTGTTTTCCCCAAACAATATTATTGATGGTGATGTTGGTGAAATGTTCATTGTATTACCTGTGTCACTAGTTCCTAATGAGAGCAAAGCTTGATCTTAAATCTTCGTTTTGATAATCTGTAATCTCTTTGTTGCTTAGATAGACGAGAAGGATGTTTAGACTTTTTCAATCACACAAACTGAAAAAAGAATAAATCTAAACAAGAAAAACAGAACGTTTCCTAAAACTATACATTGCATTGCATGAAAAACAAACCAGATTCAAAGGCACTATGCAATCAAAAACTGATTCTAGGATTTCTGTGACCCCATTGTGGGCATCTCATCTAAAATAATAAAGGGAAAAAAAATGGAAAAACACTTTTGCCTCTTAAGGAATTCAGGAGAATATAAGAAACGATCCCAGTGTCGTAAACAAACTTCTATCAGATTTTTTTTTAATTAAAATATTGTTGTCACTCTAGGGTTAACCTCTTTGATAGCAAGTGGTTCATACCACTGAGGGCCAAACCCAGCAGCTTTCCTTGCTTCCTCATTGAAAGGTGGTTTCAACGGTCCCCTGAAGTATGTCCTCACTATTGAGTGAAATTTCTGAATTACATCATTTTCCTCTACCGTTTTTTCACTTTCTCCTGCCCCACCTGGAGATGCCATGCTGCCTTGATTCCAAGCAGGATTTTCAGCCCTTAGGCAAAGATATTTAAACCATTTAACCCCAGCAGCACAATGGGTAATCTCTTCTGGGTAAACCACTCTCTCTAGTAACTCTGCTGTCTCAGTATCACCTCCATTGCGAAACCGAGAAATGGTTGTGGGCAGCACATCAAGTCCTCTTGCCTGTGTTCAAACCCAAATTTGTTATTATTTAAAAATAAAAAAAATAAATAAAAAATCACCAACACCATAGAAAAAGGGTGTACTCGAGTGTTGCATTATATAACTAAATGGCCCACACTACGTACAAGCCTATGAAAGGATAAATATTTGGAAAAGTTAAAGAAAATGGAGCCATCTCCACAAATGGTAGGATCAATTCATCTCAAAAATCCAGAACCAAGTTGCATGATTTGTAACTATGGCTCCATTTCTTCAATGCCTGCAATGAGGACGATGGATTTTTACTAGCAGATGTATGTGTGAACAAAAAAAAAAATCAATTTGCATCTGCTTTGAATGGCAATGTTGATAGCCTAAGTTCATTAGAAACAAAATTTGTGAAAACTAGATCCTTCTGAACGAAAGATATAGCTCAACTCCACCAGCTGATATACCAGAGGTGATATATGTTGTAGTGAAAAATTTAAACCATGTTGGTCCAAATGAATTTATTTTAAAATAAGAAAGTTCGTAAGGAAAAAGCACCTCATGGACGCAATGCTCAACTGCCAGACGTGCTAAGAGATCATTGGAAGTAGCAGTAGCAGAGTCCCAGAGGCCATCGTGAGCTGGTAATGCTCCATAAAAAGAACCCAGCCCCTCTAGCCGTTCCGCGAGGAGAGTGAAGTGTCGGCCCTCATCCTGAGCCACCTTAACAAAATCGGTGAAGAAATCTCTTGGCATTGTGGCTTGCTTACCAAAGCGAGCTATTATATCCTAGAAAATTACAGATTTACAAAATGAATATGATGCAGGAGAAGAAAAAGAAAGAAAAAAAGAGTCTGGAAGCGTATTTTCAAAACTATGTTTTGAATTATATTAGAGTTTCAGATATCATAGAATTCCATATTGGATAATAACAATAGAAGTGAGTGCTTAATCTAGTATTGTTGGGTCTAAAGTAGATTTAATTATTTTTGTTTAAGTTGGTGCCTCAAAATGTTATATCAAAATCCAAACTTGGATGCTTCTCCATGCGCTTACCCTCCAAATTTTCTTCTATACGTAATTTGGGTAGTAGCACGCGTCTGAGTTATTGCAAAAACAGTTTAAGGACACTCCAAAAAAGAAGTGTTATATAAAAGAATTCCCTTAATATAAACTCATAAGGAGGCAAGTTAAAGAAATAGTACCCACGACAAGTCAATAGCCCAGCTCTCAATGTGCACAAGACTATGCACAATGGCCTGCCTACTCTTCAAGCTACCTGCTTTTCCAAGCTTCGGCATGAGACTCGGTGACACCAACTTGACCTGCACAAAAGACTCATTGATGTATTTCATTGAACAATTAGCATAAAGTAGCAAATGGGAGTGAGAAATGCAAGTACATTTTAATGTTAATATCATTCTATCTATTAATCAGATTTCTTAATATGGTAATAATTAACTTATTATTTTTACGAGACATCCTTACATATGGTGTAAAATGGTCATGGTTCTTAATTATTTGGAAGAGGTCCAATAAGAATATAAATATACCCATTTGTACCATCTCTCAATGTAATGTATAGATACACCAAGTCATTTATAGATCATACAGTAATATACTTGAGAATATTTTGGTAAAGAAAGATGGTTCTTTAGTGGAGCTTTGAACCCAACTATTATTTTATTGTAAAATTAGCTTAAGTCATACGACAAATAATTAGGAGAATGAAGTGGAACCTAGAAGAATAATGATGGAGATCTCCACAAGCACTTAAATGAAAACAAATAAGAGAATAAAGGATAAAATATCATATTATTTTGTATCATATAAAACGAAAATCGCAAACTTTCAAACTCTATCTCTTTTGTTGAGAGATACTTTTATTTATGTGCATCTGAAAAGAGAGCAATTCTCAAAATTTTGAAGATTGCGAGATAATGGTGATAACATTAAAAGATATATTGTTCAAAATTCTATGGGTGGATGGTTACTATCAATAGTTCTTGCTTTACTAACTTTGTAGAGTTTCCGGATATGTGTTCTTTCCCCCTCCCTAAGTGGATATTTTTCTTGCATACTATATGTTTGAGCTTTAATAAGATTGATTTACTTATAAAAAAAATTTATATGATTCGGGCACTTGGAAAATATAAGACTATTTTATGTTCATGAAAGGCTATAACTATGCATATGGTTGTGAAGAGATATAAATATTAGAGGGTTGGTAATTAGTTAAGTCCATCATAATTCGGTTATTCGCAGGTCAATACAATTGTGTTTTAGTTATAATGACTAGTTGATAGGCTCTTGAACTCTTGTGAAAGTCCAAACCTATTTATTTGATAAGTGCAATGAGATGAAACTGTATATATATTTTCTTGTCAGATTAGTATTTATATCAATCAACGTGTTATACAAATGAAAATGTATCATGTACATTTTTGTGGGTTTTATGCAAATTTGTAAATACCATCCATCTCACGGTCAAACTTATTAGAAGGACTTTAATTCTCTTAAAATTTGTTAAACACGTACACATTTTTGTAAATCCCATCGAAGTTTAGTTGAACCTTTGCTTGATAATAAAATGAAATGAACATAAGTATTTGTTATAAGATCCATGCTGGCTACTATCAACGGTTTCATGTGATTCTTATCATCATGATAGGAAGTTCAATCTTGGGCTCCATTTCTTTTCTTTTTGTGTGAAATATTTTGTCAGAAAATATTTAAACTGGAAAATGTTTCAAGGAAAACTGGTTATTTTCGGGTGTTTGGTTGCAAAGCTTAAAATGGTCTGAAAAACAGTTTGAAGTGTTTGGTTGAAACCTAAAAATGTTCTAAAAACACCATGACCATTAGCGCTGCCAAATTTTTACACGACCCATGAACCCTAATACAAATCAAACACAAAATTAAAAAGTTGGGGTTAAGAAGTCTGATCCATTCAATTAAATGACTTAAGTTAGGGTTGACTTATATACTCTTATACGTATTATTCAACACGACCAGAACTCAACATGTGACAAATGATAGACAATTTTTGACATAGCCCTTAAACTCGACACGAACCCGATACATATTCTCGACACAACTCAAACTCGAACCCAATACATATTCTCAACACAACTCAAACTCGACACATGAACACAAATCGCCACCCAAAGTCGACCATCAGCCCTCACCCAAAATCAGCATACAGTAGCAAAATCACCACACAAACACCGAATTCAAAAAATCACACGGAGATAAGAGAGTGAAAAATGGGTTTGAACACAATTTTCGGTCGCCGCAAATATCCAATAATATAAAAACGCCAAATCCTTTACATATTATATACGGAATATTCGAGCAAAGAGGCAGTGGCATTTGGGCTTTAAAATTCTTATAATATGATTACATCTTATTATATTATCATTGATAGGATCTATATAAAGAAAGCATTTCAGGGAGTTGAAGTGCACGTACGTTGGAGAGCCTTGCGGGGCGATCTGGGACGGGAAGGTCCAGGGACGGGTCGTAGGGCTGAGTGATTGTCCCCTGGAGCCACTGAGAAGCGACCGAGTCGCCGAGCCGCGCCTTCTCGAATGGGTCCGCTGTGTTGAGGACTCGAACCGCTGCTTCCACAAGGGTCTCGGCTCGGTCTTGCCGCCGGCTCATTTTCCCTGTCGCCACTCTGCTTTGCAAATTGAAATGAATAATAATAATATATTATTAGATTATTTTGCATAAACAACACGTGTACCAACACAAAACGACGGGAACTTGTAGGAGGTCACGTGATCCTATAGAGGAGTATTTTATTTATTTAATTATTTTATATATAACAATCTAGGACTAATAAATGATAAATCTTTGGTTATAAATATTTGAGGTAAAGTTTCATTGTAATATTTAAAAACTTAATTAGATAAATCAGAGTTTATGATTTTGGTATATGATCTTCAAAATAATTTATTTCTTTAATTTATTGTATTTTACAAAATTTATAAATACTGAGATAGTAAAAACTTTAAATTTTAAGAAGTTAAACAATATATGAGTTAAAATTAAGGGAAAATGTCAAAATAACCTTGTGTGATTTGAGGTTTCATAATTTCACTCTTTGGATTTCTAATTTTGTAATTAAATTTTTAATATTTGAAAACAATATCAAATAAGTTCTTCCATCCATTTTTGGATAATTGTCCTTATTTTTTTTTTTTTGAAAGGGAATCATTTCAATCTCATTGAGGAAGGATCACGAGTGTAAACACTCTTATATCAAAGAGGAAAAAGCTCTTAGAAAATCATAGCCGAAGTTACGAGGTTACAAGTCATAAATGCTTACATAAAAATCAAAATTCAAAACCTATCTATGACAACAATATCCGCTAACCCATGACTAATTTTTAATTGTAACATCACATCTGTTTCAGACAGATTCAACTCAGAATTGTTCTTATAAATTGGATATGAAGGCTTGTTTGGGGAGGGAATTCTTCTCAACTCATCTCAACTTTTTTCTTTTTTTTTTTTAGGTTGATTTAACACTACTAATACTCAACTCAACCCAAAACTTTCAACCAAACTAGTAAAAAACATTAAATAAATTTTTTAAAAATAATGAAGATTAAAAAAAAATTAAAAATATATATATTTAAGACTAGTGGTCGGACCACCCCTAAGAGTCTCGTGGGTAGTTGAACCACCCCCAAAAGAGCCACCCCCAAAATTGATGGGGGGTGATCGAGCCACCCTCGAAACCAGTTACCATCAATTTTGAGGGTGGTTCAAAACCACTCGAAACCAATTACCATCAATTTTTGGGGTGGTTCAAAACCACACCAAACATAATTTCAACTTTTTTTTTTCTTGATATTCGCAATTTTGAGTTCAGTTAAGTAGAATAGAAAAAAATTACACACCTAAACAAGAACCAAAAAGAAAATGACGCTTTGGCCCATAAGTAATTATATTAATCACCCAAATCACGCCCACTCCCCCCCCCAAAAGTTTATGTAGTGTGATCTTCAACTAAAAAAGTAATCTTTATACACTAAATGTTACAACGGACCACGCATTACTCTTGGCCAATGGCCAAGTAGGCTTTTTGCCTATGTGGTTATGTGTTGTTTATTTGTTTGTTTCTTTAGGTTGCAAATATACCGACTCATTTATAGTTTTGTTTTTTGGTTTTGTTTTTTGTTTTTTTCTTTTTTCGAATCACTCATTTATAGTTATTACCACTACATTCTAGGTGCATAGGGTGCATAGGTTATGTGGAGAGAGGGGATAGAAATCGCAATTTTAGCTGCTGTGGAGCAAAATGGTCTTTTTCTCTTTGTTGATGGGATTTGGACAATCTGCTCGTTGTGATGAATTTTTTCGGAGACGAAAATAAATCTTTCAAGAAAACCTACTCATTGTGAAATTTCAAGAATAGAAAATGACCAAAAAAAAAAAAGAGATTGATAATTCAGGTCTCAATGAGTTCGGAATGACTAAAATTTGGACAAGAGACTATTGTGAGTTCTCATAGAAGAAAGTCCACAGTAAATATCATTTTGTATCACAATCATTGTTGTTACTGTGCACAATAATGATGAATAATACTAAAACGAAAAAAAAAAAAAATAGCAAGAAAAAACTGAGACACAAATTTACGTGGTTCGGCAATGTGCCTACATCCACAGGAGAGTGCAACTATATTTCACTGTTCAATAATTTAAGGTTACAACCACATACTTATAAGAAAGCTCTAATTGTATTGACGTATTTTGGAAAACCCCAAAATACCTCACATCTTACCTTAATTATGCCCACAACATATTCGTCCCCACATAAGCTTAATTATGCCCAATGAGCCAATATTACTATTTATGCCAAAGAGAATATAAGCTGCTTATTCCAACAATCACCCTTATATCACTAGCATATGATTTTTCTCTCCCTCTTTTGGTCGACAATCCTAATTTCCATAAAGCAGTTAACTGCAAGATCATTGATGTAGCGCTAGGATGATCAATCAAATACTGCTTGTCTTCCCGTACATCTGCAGCAGATCAGATCCAAACTTACATGGTTAAATTTAAATCGGCTTGTATTGGTTAAATATTAAGATTGATATATTTCAACTGGTAAAATTAATCCATACCAAGTTTGTTTCCTACAAACACTATTGGCACATTTGGAGGGATTCACTGGAAGCCAAAAAATAGATGCGTCAGACTGATACTGGAGGATTACCCATAAATTAACCAAAGAAACTAAGAACAAATGGTATTGGGTTTTGATGAAAAACCTTCTTGGAGATATTTTCAGAGCTGATGAGAGAGAAGGCCAACAAGAAAACATTTGCACCTCTGTAACTCAGGCCTCGGTCTATTATAATCCTCCAGTCCTGTATTCACCAACTTCGTTAAGTACATACTACATAGGGAATTACATAATTTTATTCTCTATGAAAACTAAATATGTAAAGGATGTGTGCCTGTGTGGTTGAAAAAAAAAACCAAAAAAAAAAAAAATCTAATTCAAGTTGCTGATGCCTAATTTTTACCAATTTTTGAGTCTAAAATATAAATTTCTAAGTACAAGCTCTCCCAGACAAAATTATAGCAGCAAACCGATTTCACCCATGAAGGAATTGCTTACCAGCAGTGTCCCATAGTCCAAGGTTAACTGTGCTACCATCAACCAACCACGACATTAGCACTAAAGTTGTCCAAGGTTAACTGGCCACTGGGCATATAATCCTATAAGAATTTGAAGAAAGAAAACAGATATCATAATGAAATTACTAGAATAGTTAGACTGAGTTTATTCTTAATTGTACATATTAAACCTGGATTTGTACGAAAAAGTATACCGTTAGGAAAGGTATTGCTGGTATAAGATATGAGCATGCACGTCTTTCCAACAGCTCCACCACCAAATGTGATGAATCTTATTGTGCTTCGTTTCCTTCACCCTCCTAGCAAAGCTTTACAGAACTTTCAAGCGTCTGTTTGCATCACAAGGCTATAGCTGTCAAATAAATATCTATTCCATGTATCATTACTGCATGCTTGGACATATACAGCAGTCTTGAAAGAATTTACATGTTTTTTAGAGGTGGTAATCTAGAAAGAAACCAAAAATACAGTTCTTTAATAAACATCCAATTACCTTAATTTTCCACTATGACAAAAATGCAAGTCCCTTTGAAATTGTTGAGGTGGCCATTTCACAGTTCCAACATATGATACTGCTGGCTCTTGTCATCTTATTTGGAAAGTAAATTACCTAGCGTCAGTTAGGACAAACACATTTTTAGTCTCCAACTATTATATGTTTAATTTAATGAATTACATTCTTAATTTTGTAGTTAAAATGTTATCCAAAACAACACCCATAGTGTTTTCAGCCTTAAAGAGTAGTAGTGTTACAGGATGAGTGGCAGATGATATAATTAGTAAAATGACTATTTGGTCTTCCCCTACCCCATCTGAAAGCTACTATTGTTTGAATTGTAATTTTAGAACTAAATTAAGAACTTTCTGACAAGTTAATAAGGAGCCTATGCTTCAGACAACAAAATTCTGGATTTTTATGATTTTTCATACATGTCATGCATCTAAATGTCCGTCTAGATTACAACTTTGTGGTGTGCTAAGCTTCCTTAAAATATAAGATCACTTCAAATATGCATATATAATTAAAGCACTTACCAGATGTTACCTTTAAAATTCTTAATCCTTAAGAGGCATCTCAATTGAATAATCACATATTTCTCTGCAAAAACAGCTAATCAGTCGAATATGATTCATTAAATTGCCAATTGCATATTTTTTGTAGTAAGCTATATCAACCACTCATCTTCTTAATCCATCAACTCAAGGCCTTTATCACCAACTTATTCTATTCCATGTTTGGACTTCACAAAAAGGGAAAGCTAAAAAAATAAGAACTTCACAAACTTGCTGAAATGATTAATTCGCATGTCTAGTAATTCTTTACGATGAAAATTATTGATAATTTGTTTTGCAAGCAAAACAAGTATAATGAGATAAATTAACAACATACTGATTTGCAATATCTCAATTAAAGTTATCCTTGAAGTTAGGTAGCAGTCATTGAGTGCTAACACGAAAAGCTATCATAAAAAATGAAATAAAACAAAATAAAGGATATTTCTAGCATATTGCAACAACTTTTTGACATCCAAAACAAATGGGGAATCAGATATAAATTTAATATAACCCAATTTATTAATATAATTTTTTTTTTCTACTCCTTTCATATCACAACTACTCATTCTCATCAACTATTTTGAATTCCCTGTAAAGACATATATTAGCCCCCCTCTGTTTTTCCTATGCTTCATCGTCAGAGTCCTGCACTACTCTACCCCTCTTCACCGTTTTGGCAGTGGGAAAAGAAACCACAACTTTCATATTTTAAAAATATATAGAGCAGCAAAGGCATCATCTGGTGTTGCTAATATATATAGAAAGAATAGCTTCACCAATGAAAGGCTTTCACTAATACGCTGTCCATATTGCTAGTAATAACAATCAATGGATCTCTAACGTTATAATGGAACATCTGTTAAAGTGAAAACCAATTGCTTATACCTGAAGATGTATAATAGATTTTGCTGTAAATGCTTCTACGAAGACACAAATAAACCACCTGAAAAATAAGAAGCACTTGAACATCAACTTATGGTCAAATTGGAACTAAGGCAGCCTACACTATAATAACTGCTATAGACGTTAGAATAAATATAATCCTACTATAAAGTTTAGGCACGATTTCCATTTAATTGAAATGATTACAAACTATAATATCTCATTGTATTCTTACTAGAAATGAAAAGTACAGGCAATGGAAAATGAAACATCCAGGTACATCATATCATCAACTCTGTATGCAAAACCATATATTATTAGAAATGAAGAAACGAAAGAAACAAGGTAATTTACTTACTGTTTCTTCTATGCTTCAACTGGTTGCCTTACTTTTAAACCTGAAATTTAACAACCACCAAATATTGAGAGAATAATAAATAAGGTGCAGGTGAAAAAGGGCTAATATTTAATTAAGGTGGTGTCCTAATGAAAAGTAAATTTGTTGACTAATTAAAAATAGGTTTGTCTAGAAAGCCAGTGATCAACTAAGGGGTATCCCCATGGTAATTACTCTTGCCTCTGTGGGGATGGAGGAAGTGAGATGTTTTATCCAAAACGTATTTTTTATAAACTTCATGTCAACCTCGGCCCTTGTAGTGACAACCCTAGTGAGTGCTCCTTCATCTGTTCCTCGTTTGCTAATTGCCAGATAAAGAACCTTCTCAAAAACTGTGGCCCTTAGTATTGCAAGAAACTCATCCTTAGGGTCAGTCTTCAGATCCTGCATAAGAGTGCCATTTCCAATAAATCCTACCATAACTACTCATCTAAAAACCAAAAAAAAAAAAAAAACAAAACAAAAAAGAAGAAGAAGAAGAGAAGAGAAGGAAATGAAATGTAAGTTTCATCACTAACTCCCAAGAAAAGGACATAACTCTGTTTTGATTCAGGAAGCCCCTGAATTCCCATGAGAAACCCAAACCATTCCAAGCCAAAGTGCCATGCAATAACTCAATTAACAGCAAGATGCGAGGTAAAAATGATAACAAAAACACATGATATCTTTCAGAGTTATCAATTGCATACCTTGTTGATTTCATTTCCAAATTAAATTTTATATGATTCAGAGTAGTATTGATCTGCACTTTGCTCCTTGTAGCCAAAATCCTGATAAGATTCTCTGAAATCTTCTCGTGGAGTATTTTAGAGTCTAACTTAGCCAGAGACCCAGAGTTTTGTTTACAGATTGGATCTTCCGCACAATATTTGCTCGAGTTCACCAAGTGCTAGTTTTCTCTCTGTTAAAACAATGAGAAATAAAGCACCAAGAATACATCACCTCATCAACTCCGTTTCCACAAAACTATGTATCCTTAGAAATAAAGAAATGAAATAAAATAATAATAATTTACCAACTATTTCTCCTAAAATAAAATAATAATTAAAATAAGCTTCCAATCCCCTGCTTCGTCTGTGCTTCAATTCGTTATACAGCTTCCGCATCTGAAATTTAACGACTAAGAAATACTAAGAGAGAAAAATGAAGAAAACGAAGGTGTAGAAGGTGGGCACTTTAATTTCTATGAAGGATTCAAATAAAATGATGAGTAATATACCTGAATCAGTCGAAAATGCATGGATGATTGAATTTTCTTCTTGCTGAGGCGGTTACCATAAGTGTAACTCTGGAATGTGAGCAATCTTGTCCCAATCCTCACCTGTTTCTCTCTTGCATCTTCGCAATAGGATGGGACAATCCTCAATTGTTAGCTTCTGCAAAGAAGTTAGTCTACGCATTCCTTCGGGGAGTGATGCCAATCTGGAGCATCGATGAATGTCAAGCAATTGAAGTGATTTGCAGTTGTGGATCCACTCTGGTATAGCCGTCAAGCTTTCACAATCCCAAATTTGAAGCTTTTGTAGAGTGGTAGCATGTTGAAGTCCCGGGGAGAGAGACTTTAATCTATTGCACTCATTTATCCACAAATACTCGAGAGCAGTGAGGTTCTGCAGTGGCAGGGTTTCTAGATCCTCAATATAGTTGAGTCTTATAGACTTCAATTTTGAGAGAGGAGTGAAAGAAGAGGAGTCTGTTGCTGTTGACGTTGGATTTTGCGGTGCTGGCATATTCATCTTCATTGTTTGATGCAGTGGCTTTGAGCTAGCTTTGTACATGTACATCTCTTCTTCAAGATGTGGAAACATTGGCATGGAAGTCAACATAGGACAAGAGTCGATCACTAATTTTGAAAGACGAGGAAAGGAAGGGAGTAAACGATGCTCTGTTGTTTGAATGGAATTATCACTATTACTATTCACCTCCACAGAAGAATCCCTCCTCCTCCACCACCCCTTGAGATTAGGGCAATTATAGAGCTGGATATACTTGAGGGATGGGAAAAATGGTGTTGGTGCCGTTGAAGAAGAAGAGAACTCATTGCTATCACCATCGTCTGATATGTACTCAATAGCCTCCAAATCCATAAGAGAAAGCTCCTTGAGGGAAGACAGTTGACTCAATGGTGGTAGATATTGGATTTTCCCACAAGACACTAATCGAAATGTAACAAGATTTGTGAGCAACAACATCCAACTCGGAAGCTTTGAACCCCGATAGTCTTCTAAGAAAAGAATTTTTAAATTTTGGTGTGGTTGGAAGCCTTTCAGTGACTCTTCATCCTCAGCAACATCTGAATCATCGACATCTCCTTCAGCACTCCACCATATATACAAAGTATGAAGATGTTGTTTCTCATTTAGAATTGCAGCCTTACATTCTGACGCAACACCTTTCTCATGTCCCAGATTTTCAATCTTTAGCTCTCCTCTCAGCTTATTTAATCCCTTTAGTTCTTGTAAACCACTGCTACCATTATGTCTGGAATGAGAATCCGAGTGGACATAAAATGTAGATAACGTCTGAAGATTAGTCAGTTGCCCCAATCCAAGTGGCATATAAGTTAAATCACACATATCTATCTCAAGATGCCTAAGGTTGACTAATTTTTTAATGTCTCTTGGCAATTCCTTTAGTGACCAACAATTGGACAGTCGTAGCGTTTGCAAATTATGCAAACTGGTTATAGAATCAGGCAGCTTCTTTATATTTGTGTTTCCAGAAAAATCTAGAAATCTTAAATGCTTCAACTTCCCAATATAGCTTAAATTTTGCAAGCGATTAGGAGGCAAATCCAACACGCGTAAGAACTTGGAACTTGAAAAAATTGCATCACAATCAATATTATCCTCATAGTACCATCCAAAGCAAAGAAATGTTTGCATCCTTTTTGCTTTACACAATAAAGTTGAAACTCCCCGTAAAATATTTATATCGTAAGCAACTGATACATGACGAGCTTTCTCATCAATGTTTCTCTTCTTATCATCTAATGTGGTGATCAACGATCCTGCAACTGATATGGCAAGATCATGCATGAGGTCATGCATTTTGTATTTAATTACGTTACCAAATTCATCCATTTTAGCTTCTTGAAAGAATGATCTCAAAAGTAAATCCATAAAATATTCATTACCGACCTCTTCCATTTCAGCTCCTTGATCATCAAATGACCAGACAAACCCTTGTGCTATCCAAAGTTTAATCAATGTTGATTTTTCAATCTCGTAATCCTTTGGATACAAACTACAATATGCAAAGCAATGCTTCAAATGTGAAGGAAGATGATCATAACTCAGCTTCAAAGTTGGTAAGATGCCATTTTCTTTTGGAGATATTTTGGAGAGTTCATTGTTCTTAAAAGACAACCACTCTGTTTCGGGATTTTTGGAGTTTAGTAAACTTCCGATTGTCCTTATGGCCAAAGGGACACCTAAACACTTTTGTAGGATCTCCCTCCCAAGTGCTACGATGCTTTTATTCTCCGGCTCTTGTCCATTCTTAAATGCCTTCTGCTTAAATAAAGACCATGACGCTTCTTCATCTAAACCCATTAAAGAATATGATTCAACTGTCCCGATAATTCCTGCAACGCTTTCCTGGCGGATGGTCCTTGCAACAATTTCATTGCGGGTAGTCACCAATATTCTACTGCCTCTTGCACCACCCATAAGCACTTTTTTCAAGCAACACCATTTTTCATCATCCTCATTCCACACATCATCTAACACGAGGAAGTATTTATTTCCATCGATTTCTTTTGAAAGATAGTTTACTAGTGTATTCATTTCAACATCTGGTTGTTTCATGTTTGTTGCAGATTCTAAGATTTTTGCGACAATATTTTTAACATCGAAGAAATCAGAGACACATACCCACATTTTGAGATCAAAGTATTTTTGGATTTGTTCATCATTGAATACGAATTGAGCAAGTGTAGTCTTTCCCAATCCACCAATGCTAACAATTGGAAGGATTGAAACATTGTCTTCAACGTTGGTGTCCAGCAAAAGGTCTATAACAGCCTTCTTATCATCCTCTCGCCCAATAACTGCTTCTGGGCGTACCAAAGAATGAGTTTTATCCCTCTCCCTCTTCATAACTCGTGTCTCCACAGGGCGTACCTCCAGGTGAAATCTCCTATCGGCATTGATGGCATCTAACCGCTTTCTGATGGCCCTAATCTTACGGGCCATTTTATGACGAAAGGCAAGCTGGTTTGATTCGGAAAAGAAAATGCGTACCTTTTTGGCCTTCTTATCATGGGTCATTATTTCTCTTCGTAGAGCTTCAGTTGAAACCTCATCCAGCAAGCCATCGGCATCATACATGGCATCTTCTAGCCTTTCGAGCCAACGTGTAACAGCACGGTCTCCAGCGGCCTGCTTTTCCTCCGCATCCAAAAGCACATCTTTGATTGTTAAAATGGTGTTCGTCAGGCTTTGAAGCTCATCTTGGAAACCCCATAGCAGTCCGATCTCTTTGGCAGCCAATGAGCCCAAGGTCGCAATGATTCGCTCGGTAGGGCCGAAGAGAAGTTGTTCTGCCATTTTTTGGTGGTGAGTGAAAGAATGCTCAAACTCTTGAAGAAGCAGTAGAAGGGTAGAATGAAGAAATGTTTTGACAACAAACGAGAAGGTAAAAAGTCATTTGTTAAACTTCAACCTTTTTATTTTATTTTCAAAACAAAAATATTAACAAACAATCCAAAACACAAAACACATCAAATTATTTTCACTTTTATATTACATTAGTATACTTTTTCAAACTAAAACAAAAAAAGTAAGATAATTCAATATACTTTATTTATTTTTACTATTTCTAATCAAGTATGTAATTATCATATGCATTAATTATATGTATTGTAACACTCCGGTCTCATATTAAAAAGATGTATTGTTCATATAAAGTATGTTGTTTATAGAAATATTCATGTGTACTAAGTCTCATATTAATTACTTACTTATTAGGTAGAACTATGCTTTAGAATTGATTATAGGAAATCTCCAATTGACTAGATCATTTTAGAGTGATAGTGAATATGTGGTTAGCGTTTTTTCCTGAGCCATTACAAATGATATCGGAGCCTCCTAATAGGTTAATACTTAATAGTAAGCTGTGTGGTACGGTTAGTGATAAGGATAAAAATTATTTTGATTAATGTGGATTTGATTTGTGATTAATTACCCTTAATTCAAGGGATTTGTTTTGTATTTGAATAGAGCCATTTACTCAAATCACATATCAAGGAAAATGTAACAAATATAATGAAGATTAATTACCAAAAATTACAATGTAGTATTTTGTATTTTTTTTAAAGAAAAATTATAAAATAGTTTTTGTCATTTTTGGTGGAAAAGGGTTACAATACAATTTTCATGATAATTTGGAATAAAAATATAAAATGATCGTAGTCAATCACATGCAGCTGTTGGAGAGGTGCATCGGTGGGGGTGGGGGATACAAAGACTTTGTTTGAGGTGTTTACAAGTCTTCTCTCCTTATTATTAGTCAAATAATGCAAGTGCATGCAGGTGAGTTTTCTATTTTTCTTTGATTCCTTATTTCCTTTCATACTAAATCACAAACTTTGAGTCTTGGAGAGTGGAGTCCACCACTATTGGCCAATTGACCACTATAACACGGTCTACACCCCATTGAAGGATGATGGATGCTTTTAGACTTTTTAGTTAATAGGTGTGAATTTCCTGATAATTGATTATTTGACCATGACGCTAAGACGTTTGCATTACGGTCTACATGATCTCAACCACCATTATAAATGTTGGTGGTCCATTTATATTAAAAAAACTTTCTTGGCCTTTAATTTCTAGCGTCTTGTTTGGATCGGGATATCAGGGAATACAAAGACTTCTTTTTCTTTTCTTTTTTCAAAGACTTTGTTTAAGGTGTTACAAGTCGGTCTTCTCTCCTTATTAGTCAAAAAATGCAAATGTAGGTGAGCTTTCTATTTTGCTTTTTCTTTGATTAATTCCTTTCATACTAAATCACAAACTTGGAGTCTTGGAGTGGAGTCCACCATAACTGGCCACATTCAATCAACCAATTAGTCTCAATTAAGCTGCTTATTTATTTACTTTTGTTTTTTAAAGACACTTCTATACTTACAAAATATATACATATGAGGAAAAATATACTTTACTCCCCTGAACCATACACACATTTGCACTTTTAATCCAAATGTTTAAAAAATGACATTTTACCCTTCCAAAGTATTTAACATTGACACTTGACCCCTATGAAGTACATTCTACCTCCTAAAGTATTTTGAATTGACACTTGACCCCCGAGTTGAAATTTTACCCCCCCAAAACTTAGTTACTTTGGGGGGGGGGGGGGGGAGGGTAAAATGTCAACTTAAAATATTTTAGGGCTAAAATGCACTTTATGGGGTCAAATGTGAATGTTAGATACTTTGAGGGGAGTAAAATGTTATTTTTTAAACATTGGAATTAAAAGTGCAAATAAGTGAATAATTCAGAAGATAAAGTGTATTTTCTCCAAAAATATATATATTTAGATATAATTATCTTTCAAAATAGCAAGGCCTTGGAGCGACAAGAGACCTTCTAATTAAGGGTTTTTATTTTTAATTTTTTTTGAAGGAGTGCTAATTTACAAAATTTTTGGAGGATGTTTTCATTTTTATTGAAAAAGTGTTTTGATGTTACTGGACATAAATGTAAAAGTAGTTTTGAGTGTTTTGTGTTTGAAGTGCACATACGTCCGATCACTAATGAATTTTAAATCTAATGGTAATTTTCATTGTTAAATCAGGGAGTATGCACTTTAACATGCATATAACATTATGGCTTGTTAATGCTTTTACTCTTTTACTAAAAATACAAAAAGCTTTCTAAAGAGTTAGTGTAAAATAAGGCAATATTTTACAAGCAATCTAATAGAAAAATGAACAGAACAAAGACGAAACCACCTATTAGCGTTTTTTTCTTCTTTCTTTATGTTCAATAACGGAAAAAGGGAAGGGGAAGGAATCACCTATTAGAAAGCCAAAATATTAATCCATAAAAATCCAATCCAGGATCATTTTGCTTAAGCATCCACAATTACACCTCTCACCATAGCCATGAAAAGATTAGTTAAAAATAAAAGTGCATACAAAATTAATGAAAATATTATTTTAGTATAGTCAAAATATTTAAAGAGTTAAATGTAATGATATTTTTAAAAATGTTTTGACTATGGTGAGAATCTTCCACCATTTTTTAAAAATATCATACATTTAACTCTTTAAATCTTTTGACTATATTAAATTTTTTTAGGAAGCTGCAGGGATAAGTCTCTCCAAAGAATTTCATGGCAACTCAACATTGTTAAATCAAGTTTTTTTTTCTAGGACTAGGATTGAATGTTCTAGAGTTGATAAATTATCATTATTGATAACATTGGAAATAATAACTTATCATATTGACTATATTAGAAGTGATTTATTCCAGTTATTTTTTAGGTTCCACCATACATTGAAATTCTTTTTAAGGAATCAATTTCAAACTTTCAAGTTTGTTGCGGGGTCTAGGGTTTTTGAACCTGAACTACCCTAATGTAAGGAGACTTTGAATTTTTCGAATTATCCGAATATTATCAACTCCATTATGTGGGCACATGTAACATGAAATTTGGGAGGCATGCAAGAAATTGGTCAGACAATTGCAATCAAATGGTAATGCCTAAGCAAATGGGTGGTCGAATTTATAGGTCTTCACTTGTAGCAAACAACAAACTGCAAATGCAAAGATCTACATAATTTGTAGAGATGAAAATAAATCTTTCAAGAAAATCTGCTCATTGTGAAATTTGAATTTCACAGAATGTATATGTAGTATAGACGCCTCTTCAGCTCACCTCGCGATAATGGATACAGCAAAAGTGCAAAGCAAACAAGAATTATGAACGAGTCAAAGTTAAGAAGATATCGAATACTACATACCCAAAAACTTAGAAAATGAAAGAAAAAAAAAAAAAATTATCTAATTGAAAATTCGTCTCAATGACTTTGAAGTGACTAAAATCTGAACAGGCAACTACTGTGAGTCCTAGAAAAAGAAAATCTGCAGTAAATATCACTAGCATATGAATTTCTCCTCCCTCTTTTGGTCGACAATCCTGATTTCCATAAAGCAGCCAACTGCAAGATCATTGATGTAGCTTGTCTGCAGGATGATCAATCGAATACTGCTTGTCTTCCCGTAGATCTGCAACAAATCATATCCTAACTTACATTTTTAAATTTAAATTGGCTTGTATTGGTTCGATATCAAGTTGTAAAATTAATGCATATCAAATTTGGTTCCTACAAGCACTGTTGGCACCGGGGGATTCACTGGAAGCCAAGAAATAGAAGTGTCAGAGTGATACTCGAGAAATACCCAGTAATTGAAAGAAAATTACGCTTTCTATTTCTCTCTCTCTCTTTCTCTCTTTTATTACTAAAAGACAAAGAACAGATAATTGGACTAGAGAAGAGTGGAGGAAGTCTTCTTCTTATTTCACTTTGTATGTAAATACATCTTACGAAGCCTATAAATTGAGGCATTCAAAGGCTAACTTACAAGCTCCATATTTATTGTAATAAATAACAAAACTCATATCTAAGTTTAAGACTTCAGTTGAGAATTAAATAAACATGAGTTTAGAAAAACTAAAGTCCCTTATTAATTAAAAGAACTTATAACTTCTACCATTTAGAAAAACTCCCTTGCGTTTTGATTGTTTAATTTCCAACACGCCCCCTCAAATCAAAACCTCCTCATGCCAAGCATGTCTCTTAGCCTCATGAAAATTGCACCTGATAATGGCTTTGTAAATATATCTGCTACTTGTTCTGTGGTGTGGCAATATTGGAGCTCTATTGTCTTCCGCTTGACATGGTCTCTAAGAAAGTGGAACCTAGTGTCAATGTGTTTACTCCTCCCATGTTGCACCGGATTCTTTGCTAGCTTTATAGCTGATTGGTTATCCACGTAAATCATCGTTGGTTCTTCTTGTGGATGTTCTAGTTCCTTCAAGAGATTCCTTAGCCATATAGCTTCACAAACAGTAGACGAAGCCGCCACATATTCCGCCTCACAGGTAGATAAGGCTACAATTTCTTGTTTCTTGGATGTCCAAGAAAATGCTGTAGAACTCAAATAGAACACATAGCCAGTAGTACTTTTCCTCTCATCTTGGTCACATCCCCAATCACTATCTGAATAACCAACTAATTTCGCTTCATCACCATAGGCATAAAATAAACCAAGATTCAAAGTGCCTTTAATGTACCTTAGGATCCTTTTTGCAGCTAGCCAATGAGTCTCCATTGGTGTCTCCATGTATCAACTCACAAGTCCAATTCCATAGACAATATCTGTGTAACATCCCACCCCAATGACACAATATTGTCCGCTTTTGGCTCCCCTGAACTAGACTTCCCAGGAAGTCACCCATCCTAACGCGTTGTTTGGGATCAGAGATACACAGCCGCAGCGTAGCAGAGCCCCTCCCACAACAATATTGTCCTCTTTGGCGTCTACCAAGATTCGAACCCACGACCTCTTGGCATCCCTCAAGGCTTTGTTCCTCCCTAGCCACCACTAGGCTAGGAGAACGTGTTGTTGTCATTAAGGGTGGAAGTATACATATAAGCACATCCCCATCTCCATACCCAGGCGATGTGGGACGTCACAATCTGGCCTTGTGATCGTCAAGTACCTTAGACTTCCAACCAAACTCTTGTAAAGAGTTGGTTCAATAACTCGACCATTTCCTTCTTTTGACGACTTTATGCTTGTTTCAACCGGGGTATTCACAGAGTTGCAGCTATCCATCTTGAATTTCTCTAAAATCTCCATCATGTACTTCTTTTGGGATATGAAAATTCCATCTTGCTGTTGCTTCACTTCAATGCCAAGGAAATAGGACATCAACCCGTTGTCTGTCATCTCAAACTCCTTAAACATTGATTGTTTGAATTCCTTGAACATTTCACCACTATTTCCTGTATACAACAGATCATCAACATATAGGCAAATGATTAGAAATTCACCACGATGGTTTTTCTTAGGGGTGTTCAAGCGGAGCGGTTATAACCGCCTCACCAACCGCTAACCGCTTATAACCGCTTTTTTATAACCGCTAACCGCTTTGTAAAGCGGTTATTAAAAATCACTAACCGCCCCAGTTTTAGGGGTATGAAAAAGCGGTTATAACCGCTAACCGCTTTTATTTATATATAATTATATAAATATATATTAATTAAATATATAAAATATAAACAAACCAAAACGACGCCACATCCCCTCTCTCACTCATTATATATTATTTATATTATATAAGTCTATAAGATGAAACCCTATATTGTTCTCCCAGACATTTACATTTCACACAAGCAGCAGTCTCTCTCTCACAGAGTCTCACTCGTTAGGTTTCATCTTAACTTTGAGTTCTCCTGAAGCCGCAGCCCCTCTCTCACTCGTCTCTGTCTCTGTCTCACTTTCGTCTCTCAGACTCTCACTCGTTAGGTTTTGGTTGTAGTATGTTGTGATCTTGGTTTCAGACTTTCAGTGAGTGGTTTGTAGTGTGAAATAAACCCAAAAAATATGAAAAATGAAGGCCCAAAATATAAAAAAAGTCCAAAAGCCCATTTTTAAAAAAACGTTTAAAAAAGCAGTTATAACCGCTTGTTAGCGGTTTGAATGGTTATAAAATAACCGCTAACCGCCTAAGCGGAGGCGGTTGCGGTTATTGAAAATCCGATAACCGCCTAAAGCGGAGGCGGTTGCGGTTATTGTAAATAACCGCCGGTTATAACCGCTTGAACACCCCTAGTACTAACTTTTTCTGTATATAAACAGCATGTTCATATGGACATTTGGTGAAACCGTTCTGATGAAGATAACTATCGATGCGTGCGTTCCAAGCTCTTGGTGCCTGCTTTAAGCCATACAACGCCTTCTTCAGGCGGTACACCTTACTTTCTTCTGCTCCCATTATAAAGCCTTCCGGTTGTTATACATATACCTATTCTTCAAGGATGCCATTGAGAAAGGCTGACTTGACATCAAGTTGGTATATCTTCCAATTGTGATGAGCGGCAAGTGCGATCAACAATTTCACCGTGTCAAGTCTTGCAACTGGTGCGAAGACCTCTTCATAGTTGATGCCGTACTTTTGTTTGTAGCCTTTAGCTACTAGTCTTGCCTTGTATCGAGAAACTTCACCTTCTGCATTGCGTTTGATCTTGTACAACCACTTGAGACCAATAGCCTTATGGTTTGATGGGAGTGTAGTCAACTCCCAAGTGTCATTCTTTTGAATAACATGTATCTCCTCCTCCATTGTGGATCTCCAACAATCTTCTTTAATGGCTTCTTGAAAGGTAAGAGGCTCATGATCAGCATATAGGCAGAAAAGATTAGTCTCTCTATCTTCTGTTTGCTCATAGATTTCCCTAAGACTCCTCATCTTATTTTGATTTGTGGAGGATCTGCTACTGCTACCTCCCATAGAAGGTGTAGAGTCTCTATGTGCTGTGAATGGTGTGGTAGGCTGAGAAGATGGTGGGGTACTTGGGGGAGCTTCTATTGAGAGCTCTTCAGGTTCCTCCAATAGTCGTCGTTCTTTGGCCTTCTCTTCCACTCCAACTCCATACTTTTTCTTCATCAAAGATAATGTCTCTACTAACCACTAATTTTTTTGTTAGTGGATTGTAGAGTTTGTATGCTTTCGACTCTTCACTGTATCCGAGGAAGATACATTTTTCACCATGATCATCAAGCTTCTTCCTCTTGGATTCGGGAACTTGAGAATATGCAACACACCCAAAGATTCTTAAGTGTGAAACATTTGGCTTGTAGTCGCTCCATGCCTCTTGGGGTGTCATATTCTTGACACTTTTGGTAGGACATCGGTTGATTAGATAAGATGAGCACGCCACAGCTTCTGCCCATAATTGTTTTGGCAACCCTTTCTCCTTGAGCATAGTTCTGGTCATATTAAGAATGGTACGGTTCTTTCTTTCGGCGATCCCGTTTTGCTGTGGTGTGTAAGTAGCAGTCAACTGATGCTTTATACCATGATCCCTACAATACTTATCAAATTCTTTTGAGGTGTATTCTCCACCTCGGTCAGAACGGAGAGTTACAAGCTTATGACCACTTTGATTTTCAACAAGAGCTTTAAAGTTCTTGAATACAATAAAGGCAGCTGATTTTTCTTTAAGAAAATAAACCCANGTATTTAAAGAATATCAAAATGATATTTCTTTGCATTATGTTTTTTTTTTTTTTTTAGGATAAAATCAGCTCCTTTCTTTGGTAATTTGCTATGGAGCTTTTTTTGTTTTTAATGAATATTCTAATGTGATATAAATATGAAAATAATTTTAAAATATTTGTGATTATTTTATATTTTATATAAAAATTTCTTAAGCAAAAGAAAACAAAAACATGGAAAATGAGAAATATCCCAGCAAGCCCCTAATCTCCTCTCTCCTCACGTGTATCTTCTTCGGTTCTTCCTCTCATCTCCAGTTTCCTCTCATCTTCTGTCTGATAATTCACGGCGTCTTCGACTTACTCGGTTCCTTTCATCTTTTGTTTGATAGCAGATAAATGAATGGCACCGCACATAGATACTAACCTAGCTTTGACATTGACAACACACCATCTAATGACTGCGTTACGCCTAATTAAATCCCTAAAACTAAGCATAGAGGACAAAACCCTTGATTAAATCGCTCAATATTTTCTTTGTCTAGTCTATATCTTAGTGGAGGTCGGTTGGGGATGCGTTGAAGTTTATAATTGCATCTCTAATTATATTGGACGGTTGTCGCTTTTAAGGTAGTCGCATCCATTTGTTTAGGTGGATGATGATTAACCACTAATCGTGTGGTTATTCCTGTAATTGAAGGCAAAATCATACCTCCAACCGCCTATAAGGTAATGAGTATTTTGTGCTTATTTTAGTGTTTTCGACCTCTTTTTAAGGCTATTTTCTTCTTCTTCCTCTCATCTTCTGTTAGATAGCAGATAAATGAAATGGTGCGGCACATAGATGAACGCTTGTGAATCGACAGTAGCTGGGCTGTTTTTTCAACGGCGAAAATGAAGAGAGAGCATAAGAGAGATCAAGAGGAAAAGAGTGTGCGTTAGTGTGAAAAAAAAAAAAAAAAACCGTAGAAATATTTTAACAGTATTTCAAATAAATGGAGCAAATTGATATACAAAGTATGGGTAAAAAGTCATCTGTTAAGCTTCAACCTTATTTATTTATTTTTTTTCAAAACAAAAATATTAACACACAATCCAAAACACAAAACACTTCAAATTATTTTCACTTTTATATTACATTAGAATACCTTTTCAAACTATAAAAAAAAAAAGAAAAAAAAGAAGGAAAAAAAGAAAAAGAAAAAGAAAGAAAGATGAAGATAATTCAATATACTTTATTTTTACTAATTCAAATCAAGTATGTGATTATTATATGCATTAATTAATATGTATTGTAACACTCTGGTCTCATATTAAAAAGATGTATTGTCCATATAAAGTTTGCGGTTTATAAAAATATTCATGTGTGTTAAGTCTCATATTGCTTATAAAAACATTTTTTGTAAATCATTTTACGACAAAACAAACAGAGGCTAAATTATAAACTTGGAGTCTTGGAGCGGCTGGAGTCCACCATAATTGGCCATTGGCCAATAGACCACTACTACATGGTTTACACCCCTATTGAAGGATGATGGATGCTTTTAGTTAATAGGTGTGAATTTCTTGATAATTGATTATTTGACCATGACGCTAAGATGTTTTCATTACGTCTCAACCACCATTATAAATGTTGGTGGTCCATTTATATTCAGAAAACTTTCTTGGCCTTTAATTTCTAGCGTCTTGTTTGGGTCAGGGTATCCCACTACATATATGTGGAATTAATTCCACAGATTTTCGTAAACAACATTAGGATTGATAGTTACAGTGGAATCATTCAACCGCCGTATCTTTTAATTGATTATTTGAAGACAAAATGACATGTTGGAAGCTTATGTGTAACAGAGAATTGAACCAAATGAATACCTATGCAACAAGTTAGACCCTACGTAGAATGCAAAACTGAAAAGAAACCCTCCAATGAGACATCTACCAAAGTGAAAATCACCCACCTATATCTGTAGATGAAACACAGATTGTGCTGTTAGGAGCTCCAACAATAAACCACCTGGAAAATTGGAAGCCCTTGAATTAATTAAATTAATGGTAAGAGATATCCAGTGAAATCGGAGCATAAACTAAAAATGCATCCCCAAAATGGTGCAAATCTAAACTCTAAAAGGCTGAGCCAATACAATGTATCACAGTACTTAAATGTCATTTACTCTAAAGGGCTGAGCCAATCATCTTTTGTTTCAAACTAAGCTAATTAACCAAAAATAGGCATTGATATTTGGAATGGAATTATTCAAATACCAAATCTTCTAATTGATTATTTGTAGATAAAGTGACATGTGGGAAGCTTATACGTAACAAATAATTGAACCAAAATGAATACCAGTGCAGCAAGGTAGTTCTCCGAGTGCTGTTTACGGATTGGATCTTCCGCACAATATTTGCTCGAGTTCACCAAGTGCCAGTTTTCACTCTGTTAACACAATGAGAAATAAAGCACCAAGAATATATCACCTCATCAACTCTGTTTCCACAAAACTATATATCATTGGAAATGAAGAAATAATTTTAAAAATAATAATAATAATTTACTAACAATTGCTCCTAATATTTGAAAAATCACGTATGCTCTGAATCTCTATCCCATGTTTCTTCTGTGCCTTCAATTACTTCTGCTGCTTATCAGCTTATGCTTCTGAAATTTAGCAACCAAGAAATACTGAGAGAGAAAAATGAAGAAAATGAAAGGTGGGTACTTCAATTTCTACGAAGGATTCAAATAAAATGGTTAGTAATATACCAGAATCAGTTGAAGATGCATGGGTGCTTGAATTTTCTTTTTGCTGAGGCAATTACCGTAAGTATAACTCTGGAATGTGAGCAATCTTGGCCCAATCCTCACCTAGATTTCTCTTGCATCTTTTCCATAAGAGGGGACAGTTCCAAATAAATAGCATCCGCAGAGTTGGAGCGACGAGAGGCCATCTAACAGACGCTCTAGCGGCGAGAGGCCATCAAGGGGTTTTATTTTTATTTTTATTTTTATTTTTTTGAAGGAGTACTACTAATTTATAAAATTTTTGGAAGATGTTTTCATTTTATTGAAAAAGTGTTCTGATGTCAATGGACATAAATGTAAAAAATAGTTATCGAGTGTTTTGTGTTTGAGGTGCAAGTATGTCATGCACTCAGGGGCGGAACCAGACATTGAGGTGTGGGGGGACATAACTGAAAAAATTTTAAAATTTAAGGGTAATTGCAAAATTTTGGGGGGACTTATTACATAAAATGCATAAAATTTAGGGGCTATTTTAAAATATTGGGGGGACATTGGTCCCCCCAAAGCTACACCCAGTTCTGTCCCCGTATGCACTTGAACGTGTATATGACATTATGGTTTGTTCATGCTTTTACTCTCTTACTAAAAAAACAAAAAGCTTTCTCAAAAATTATTGTCAAACGAGGCAATATTTTACAAGCAATTTGATAGAAAAATGTACAGAACAAATACGAAACCACCTATTATCATTTTCTTTTTTTCCTTCTTTCTGTTCAATAATGGAAAAGGGGAAGGGGATGGAATTGTTGAGAAAATAGTCCCACATTGCCTGTGGACAAGACCTTGGGCATCTTTATAAAGAATGGGTAACCCTCTCTTGTCAGACCGGTTTTATGAGATGAGTTAGGCCCATGAATTTCATTCATGGTATCAAAGCCTACCACAGGACAAATGTGGCCCACACTACTTACCCCGTGACAAGGACCAGAAAAAATACTGGCCTGGACGTGAGGGAGGGTGTTGAGAAAATAGTCCCACATTGCCTGTGGACAAGACCTTGGGCATCTTTATAAAGAATGGGTAACCCTCTCTTGTCAGACCGGTTTTATGAGATGAGTTAGGCCCATGAATTTCATTCAGGAATCACCTATTATAAAGCCAAAATATTAATCCATAAAAATCCAATCCAGGATCATTTTGCTGCGGCAACCACAATATGACCTCTCACCATAGCCATGGAAAGATTAGTTAAAAATAAAAATGAATACAAAATTACTGAAAAGATTATTTTAATCTAGTCAAAATATTTAAAGAGTTAAACATATGATATTTTTAAAAAATGTCCTCCACTACTTTCTAAAAATATCAGACATTGTTAACTCAAGTTTTTTTCTAGGACTAGGATTGAATGTTCTAGAGATGATAAATTTGGTTTTAGGGCCGTGTATGATGCTCATAGTACTTTGGAAGCCAAGTTATCTTCTGTTATTCAGAATGGTAATTGGTTTTGGAGGCCTGCTAGGTCAGAAGCTTTGGTTGAGATACAAGCTGGTTTATATGAAGTAAGGCTGGGTTCTTGTGATAAGCCTACTTGGGGTGCCTCAAGGAAAAATGTTTATGCTTGTTCAGAAACTTGGGAGGCTCTTAGGGTGAAGAGTGATGAGTTTTTGTGGAGTAAACTTATCTGGTTTCCTCTTGCTATTCCTAAGCAAGCTTTTATTCTTTGGTTGGCCATGAGGGATAGACTTACAACAGGGGAAAGGCTATTGAAATGGGGATATCAAAGTCATGTGCACTGTCAGTTTTGTCATCATCAGCTGGAGACTAGAGATCATTTGTTTCTTGAATGTAGCTATAGTTCCAGAATATGGAATTTTTTTATGATAAGATGTAGAGCTGTAAACTTTCCTGTGGTTTGGGATGAGATTGTTCAACAAGGATGTAGCTCCTGGTTTCTCAAGTCTTTGAAGGGTCTAATTTGTCGTTTGGTATTGGGCTCTACTGTGTATAATCTTTGGCTTAACATAAATGAGTTGATTTATGCTGGTCAACCATGCTCAGAGGATCAGATTTTGAAGAAAATTATTTGGGAGGTTAGAACTCGAATTGCAGGAAAAGGGAAGTTTCCTAGTATTCGTGAGAACATCATTCTCTGCTCTATGTGGAATTTGCCTGCAGAAATCCTTGTTAGTTGATTTCTGCAGTGTTGGTTTCTTTTGGTTCTGGTTTTTTTCGTTGTTGGTCTTCTTTAAGTCCTGTTTAGACTTGTTTGGGTGGTTGTTTTCCTACTGTGTTCAGGTTCTGTTTTGGCCTATTGAAAGGCTTTAAGGAGCTCATTGGTTGTGTTTGTTTTTGTTTGAGCTTAATGAAATCTCTGATTCATCCAAAAAAAAAATTTATCGTTATTGATAACATTGGAGATAATAACCTATCATATTGACAATATTAAGAGTGATTTATTCCAGTTAATTTTTAGTTTCGTAAATTTTTTTAAGGAATCAATTTCAAACATTCAAGTTTGTTGTGAGGTCTAGGGTTTTTGAATCCGAATTACCCTAATGTAAGGAGATTTTGAATTTTTCGAATTATCCAAATATTATCGATTCTGTTATGTGGGCACATGTAACATGAAATTTGGGAGGCATGACAGAAATTGGTCAGACAATTTATTTTATTTTATTTTTATTTTTATTTTTTATGAATAAGTGATTTCATTCAAGCACATAAACCAAACCAAAAGAGTCTCAAACTTACACGCCCATCAAAGAGCTAAAAAACCTCACAGAGGCTAATCAACAAAACCTAATACAAGAAACCATCACAGATTACAGCCAACAACCTACCAACAACAACCCCCCAAATACAACCCTTTTCATCTACAGAATTTGCAGAAAAACAACAACTTACATCTGCATAACCTGCAGAAAAAAAAAAAAAAAAAAAAAAAAACCCCTCCTAATTCAAAACTTACACAATCTGCATAAAACTCCTTATATCAACAATTCTGCAGGAAAGTTCCATAAATCCACCAAGAGTAGATTCTCTCTTGTCTTAGGAAAGTTTCTACCAACTATCCTAGCCCTTACTTCCCAAAGAATTCTCTTCACCAGCTGATCTTCAGTTAGAGCTAGGATACCCAGACCGCTGAATCTCATTCCTAGTACACCAAATGTGATAAACAATAGATCCTAACACCAGTCTGCATATGATTCCTTTCAGATTCTTGTTCTCCCACTTGCTGATTCCCATCTAAATAATCTCATCCCATTTTATAGAATGGCTGATCACATTGCATCTACTCATAAAGAACTTCCAAATTCGATAGCTAAAGCTGCATTCAAAGAAGAGATGCTCCTTGCTTTCAATCTGATTATGGCAGTAAACATATTGAACATCTCCTTTATATCCCATTTTGATCAACCGGTCCCCTGTCAAAAGCCTGCCCTGCATAACAAGCCATAAGATGAAAGCTTGTTTAGGTATAGCTAAAGGAAACCACACCAGTTTCCTCCAATCAATCTCCATCTTCTTTTTCCTAAGAATCTGCCATGTATCTGAGCTGACATAGCATCCTTTTTTAGAAGCAGTCCATATAGCTTTATCATGCACGCCTAACTTTAATTCAGGAAGCCTAGACTGAATCTCTACCAAAGCTTCAAACCTAGCTGGTGTCCAGAACCAATCTCCATTGAGAATAACAGAGGAAAGCTTGGCCCTCCACATTGCTATGTGCATCATAAACCACCCTTTGCCCAAAGGTCCCAAAAAGAATACCAGAAGGATGCCAAGAATCCAGCCACATATGAATATTCTCCCCATTACCTACTTCAAAATTCAAAAATCTCTTAGCCACATCCCTTAGTTTTAAGATTTTTCTCCAACTCTAAGAGCAGGACTGTGGGATACCAACACTCCAAAAGCTTTTCCTCTTCAGTAAATTCTCCCTCACCCATGCCACCCAAATGGAACCTAACCTAGCAAAAATGCTCCACTCATGCCTAAGCATAGAAGTCTCATTCCACACTTCCAAATCCTTCAACCCCAATCCTCCTTCCCTTTTAGGATAATGCCTAAGCTTAATGAGTGCTGATTACACAATGGACAATGAAACACCCTGCATTGATTAATCATATCATCCAATCTGTGTATGCAAAACCATATATTATTAGAAATGAAGAAACAAAAGAAAAAAGGGTAAGAAAAAGGAAATGAAGAAACGAAATATTGGGAGAGAATAATAAATAAGGTGCAGGTGAAAAAGGGCTGATATTTAATTAAGGTGGTGTCCTAATGAAAAGTAAATTTGTTGACTAATTAAAAATAGGTTTGTCTAGAAAGCCAGTAATCAATTAAGGGGTATCCCCATTCCCCATGGCACTTTATTATGCATAACAGAGGCAATTACTCTTGCCTCTGTGGGGATGGAGGAATTGAGATGTTTTATCCAAAACTTTTTTCTTATAAACTTCATGTCAACCTCGGCCCTTGTAGTGGCAACCCTAGTGAGTGCTCCTTCATCTGTGGCCCTTAGTATTGCAAGAAACTCATCCTTAGGGTCAGTCTTAATCAGATCCTGCATATAAGAGTGCCATTTCCAATAAATCCTACCATGACTACGAAAGACAAGTTATGTTTGTAAGAGTTCCAATTTTAGTTACATCTGAATGTAAAAGTTCTTGCTCCTTTATGTGTTTGTTTGCTGATTGTCATTTTCAAGGAGTTTGCCACTTCTGTCTTTTCTATCGTTCCAGCAACCTTTAGCTTGTCATTAGTCTATTGATTACTATGGACGTTCATTTCCGCTACTTGCTTGTATTAGCAACATGCCCCCTTTTGGGAAATTGTATTGTAGATACATGTTTGACTACTTACTGCTGTTGTAAGTTTGGGAGCATCTAAATTTCCTTAAAAAAATTTCCACATTGGAATTCGGTACCCGTATCTGTTTACTGATGTTTTCTTTGTATATATGTCAGATTGATGAACTTGAAGGAAAAATTGTAAGGTTAAATGCCTTTTTGGTCCCTGGGTTTAACGACTTCATTTTTTTCCACATTGGTTTCATTTTGTATCATAGTTGGTACCTCTTTTATGGGTAAATACGGAAACTAACGGAATTCCATGTCAAATCAATCAAAACCTGCCACCTGTCATATGCCTCAACAATTTTAGTTTTTAAAATTAATAGAATGAAGAAAAAATAGGAAAAAAAAAAAAAAACTAAAACTTAAAAAAAAGAAGAAATTAAAAAAAAAAGGGAATGACGAGGGGTGGCTCGAGCCACCTTTTTGTGCCAATGGCTACCCCCATTTTGGTATGAGACTGATATTTGTGGTTTAGAAAATTTTAAACAGATTTATCAATTTAAAAAAAAAAAAAAAAACAGTGCCTCATCATATTATATTGTTTGAGGGATTAATGACTCCAATAGTGAGGAATGCAGATCAGAAGACAATATCGTCAATATCCTTGGAGGTACTCTATTAGTAATTCGAGTTGGTTTTGGTTTGATGACGTCATTTTGTGTTCCTTATTAGATTTGAGCCTGTATTTTATTTTTTGTTTGTTCTCTTTTCCCCAAAGGAAAGAATCATCTGCTTGAGTGTGGTTACACTTCAGAAACGTGCATCAATTAATTCTGTCCTCTTGATTGCTATGAGATCTAATCAAATTAAATTGGTATGGAATCTACAGAAAAAAAAAATGGTAGTTACTCAAACATGGGTTTTGGAGTAAAAAATTGAGTATTCTCGTAAACCCACTTAATTTATATATATATATAAAATATCTACCACTTCCTATTCTTGTTAATCATCAATTCAATTTTAATGTGGATCATTGTCAATTTCTCTGCTGATATTTGAGCTTCAGGTGAAGGAATTAGCTGAGAAGGCAAGAGCAGGCAAGCTTTTGCCAAATGAATTCCAAGGAGGAACTTTTAGGTAACTATAACCTACTCCTATATTTTAATTGTTTTTATTACTCCAGTAACCTAAATACATATTCATTTTGTTAGAAGAATTAATTTTAAACTTTCCTTCTGAACCTTTATGCAGCATTTCGAACTTGGGAATGTTTCCGGTGGACAATTTTTGCGCAATAATAAACCCCCCTCAGGTTCTCTCTCTCTCTTTACTTATTTCTTTGTTTGTTCAATAGCCTTTACTAGTGATGGTGTTAGCTCTAGAATACAGAGATCCTTCGTAAAATCATTTGATTTGTTAAAATTGATAGTATTCTTTTCATTTTCAAAAAATGAGTGGCTCAATTTTTTTTGTTGGTAAAGGAAGTCCCGGTGCCAGGAATTCAAATATTTAAGAGCACATAATTTTGGGATGCTTTCAGCTCAGAAATTTCATCTTGAATACGTGGCAAATAACTCTTTACCATTTTCGGAATGCAGCCTGTCTAAATGAAGATTATTGACAGGAATTTACACTGCCAAATCTATTTTTTCCATCATCTTCTCTTTTCATTTTCAGATAATAGAAAATGGCTTTAAACAAGGATAGCAAATTGACACTGTAGTGCTCTACATTTAGTTGCAAGTTGTTATTGTCTCTTACATAAATTTGTTCATTTCCTGCAGGCTGGTATCCTTGCTGTTGGTAGAGGCAACAAAGTTATTGAACCAGTAATTGGAAGTGATGGTAAAATATTTCTAGCTTTTTGTTCCTATTATTTTATGCTTCTAATACCAGATTAGATGACATGACTTATTTTTCACCCAGGAGTCGAGAGGCCTGCAGTTGTCACAAAAATGAACTTAACATTATCTGCTGATCACCGTGTTTTTGATGGCAAAGTTGGAGGTACAATCTCTACTTTTCATCAAAGTTTGATATGAATTCATACTACATATGGTGTTCAAGACCAATCAACATCTATTCTGGTCTAGGATGCTGCCTCATAAATGATTAATCTTGCAAACACTGTTTTGCACAGTGGACAATAGTAACTTTTTAACTTTCTTCTCAAGGCTTCTGGTTGTAGTCATATTAATTTTGAACAATCATGAGCTGGGGCCTTTGCAGAGAGTTGGCTGCCAAGTTGCCCCTACATTGGGTTACATGCCATGCTTCAACTGGTTCTGCTGCTTTTACTGCTGGAAATTTAACCAAGAAATATTGAGAGAGAATAATAAATAAGCTGTTAACCTATTTATGACTTACCAATCAAAATACAAAGTTCTATTGAAAAGTAAATTCATGGCATTTAATCCCACTTAATTGTTGACTTATTAAAAATAAGCTGTTTAGAAAGGAACTAGTCAACTAAGTATTCCCATGGCACTTTATTATAAGTAACATTGGCATTTGATTGACTATGTAGGATTTGATTAATATTCACGTTCTAATATAGGATGTGAGCAACCTTTGGCTAATTCTCACAAGTTTGCCTCTAGCATCTCTCCAGACTCCAATTAAGTGGCCTAATCAGTAATACTTTGTCTCTGTAAGGATTGAGGAAGTGAGATGCTTTATCCAAGCATATTGCACAAATCCACCATAATTCCTGTACCCCATTATGCTTTCATAGCCATTTCCCTCTGAATTCAGAAACTCAAATGAATAAAAGAAACAATAGCTCAAAAATGATAATGCAAATAAAAATCATTCGAAGAACATAAGTAGTTCAATACAAATAGACAGTTAGACTATACAAAGAACACAAAAATGAAAGGAACCCCCCCAGATGAGACATCTATTATGTGAAAATCACTCACCTATATCAGTAGATGAAAAATAGATCGTGCTGTTAGGAGATCCAACATAGCCAAAAAGAAACCGCCTGCAATATGGGGGAAGCCCTTGAATTTGGTGTATGCTATAAGAGTTAAAATCAACCTATCGTCTTACACCAAGGCGATCAACATATAGAAGTTAGAAGAAAAATGATATAGTATAATGTTTAGGAACAATTTCCACGTGATTATTTTTTTTTTAATGAGTAATCAAGATATCATAAAAAACGTAGGGCACCCCCACGTACAAGAGAAGCCACATAGCTAATGGGGCAAAAAGAAAAAGAAAATAAAGATAATTTCCACTTAATTAGTTGAATTATGCTTTCATAGCCATTTCCCTTTGAGTTCAGAAACCCAAATGAATAAAAGAAACAATAGCTCAAAAATGATAATGCAAATAACAATCATTCTAAGAACATAAGCAATTTGATCCCTTTGAATTCAAAAACCCAGATGAATAGAAGAAACAATAGCTCAAAAACGATAATGCAAATAAAAATCATTCTAAGAACACAATCAGTTCAATCCAAATAGACAGTTAGACTTTACATAGAACACAAAAATGAAAGGAACCCCTCCAGATGAGACATCTACTAAAGTGAAAATCACTCACCTATATTTGTATATGAAAAACAGATTGCGCTGTTAGGAGCTCCAACATAGCCAAAGAGAAACCACCTGGAATACGGAAAGCCCTTGTATTTGGTGTATGCTATAAGAGTTAACATCAACCTATCGTCCTAAACCAAGGCAATCAACATATAGAAGTTCGAAGAAAAATGAAAGTATAATGTTTAGGACCAATTTCCACTTAATTAGTTTTTTTTTTTTTTTCTTTTTTATAAGTAATCAAGATATCATAAAAACCGTAGGGCACCCATGTATACTTAAAGTATACATAAGAAGCCACATTAATAGTAAGGGCAAAAAGACCAAGAAAATCAAGATAATTTCCACCTTAATTAGCTGAATTAATGGTGAGAGATATTCAGTCAAATCGGAGCATAAACTGAAAATCATCCCTAAAATCATGCAAATCTAAACTCTAAAGGTCTAAGCCTCATACAACCTTAGTAACGAGGATGGCTCTTCTAGCACTTATGCCTATAGATCTGCAGTAGGCCAGTAGGTATATGCCAAACAACTAGATGGTTCACAAAAAAAGATGCTATGCAATCTACATGACGTATCGGTTTTATTGATAACAGTACGGTTCTATTGTTTTAGGCACTGATACCAATATTTTGAAAGACAATTCATCCATGTTGAAAAAACAGTGTTCGGTCCCCCCTATATACATGTCAATATATTTTCTGAAGATGATATTCTGGGTGTCATCACTTGGCTAAGCAGATTTAGGTGGTCAATGTTCCCTTTAATGCTTTGTTACTCACTGGTTTGTAAGTGGATGAAAGTGGATGAGAAGTTCCAAGCAAGAAGGCTCTACAGAGCTTTCAGCTGCATCATGTATCACTGTTCTTTTATTTCAAACCAAGCTAATTAACCAACAATAGGCATTGATATTTAGAGTGGAATTATTCAAGTGCCAAATCTTTTAATTGATTATTTTTAGATAAATTGACATGTGGGAAGCTTATATGTAACAAAGAATTGAACCAAAAGATTACCCGTGCGGAAAGGTAGTTCCTGCAGTGCTATTGCCAGATTGGATTTCCCACATAATATTTGCTCAAGTTTCACCAAGTGGCAAATTTCACTCTGTTAACACAATGACAAATAGAGCACCGATAATACGTCACCTCATCAACTCTATTTATTCAAAACTATATATCATTAGAAATGAAGAAACGAAATTTAAAAAATAAATTAATTTACTAACTATTGCTCCTAATATATGTACAGCCACATATGCAGTGCCCCCAGATTTTGAAGATGCTCTGAATATCTGCCCCCCGTTTCTTCTGTGCCTTCAAGTGGTTGTGCTGCTTCTACATCTAAAATGTAACAACTAAGAAATACTGAGAGAGAAAAATGAAGAAAATGAAGGTGAAAAAGGTGGGTACTTCAAGTTTTATGAAGGATTAAGATAAAATGACGGGTAATATACCTGAATCAGTTGAACATGCATGGGTGCTTGAATTTTCTCTCTATTGAGGTAGTTACGGTAAGTCTAACTCTGGAATGTGAGCAATCTTGGGCCAATCCACACCTGTATCTCTCTTGCATCTTTGCAATAAGATGGGACAGTCCACAATTGTTAGCCTACGCAAAGATGTTAGCCGACACATCCCTTCGGGCAATGACGCCAAACTCGAGCATCCACGAATTTCAAGCACTTCAAGTGATATGCAGTTGTGGATCCATTCTGGTATAGCCGTCAAGCTTACAAAATTTGAAATCTCGAGCTTTTGTAAAGTGGCAGCATGTTGAAGCCCTGAGGGGAGAGACTGTAATCTACTGCAGCTCAATATCTTCAAAGACTTGAGAGAAGTGAGGTTTTGCAACCACTCCTCTGGCAGAGCTTCTAGATCTGCAATGGAATTCAGTTCCATATACTTCAATTTCGAGAGAGGAATGGATGAAGAGGAGGTTGTTGCTGTTGACGTTGGGCTTTGCAGTGCTGCCATATTCATCTTCATAGTCTGTTGCAGTGGCTTCGAGCTAGCATTGGAAAGGATCAACTTTTCTTCAAGATGTGGAAACATTGGCATGGAAGTCAACTTAGGGCAAAACGAGATGGATAATGTTGAAAGACGAGGAAATGAAGGGAGAAAACGATGCTCCGTTATTTCAAAAGAACTATGACTATCCCTATGGACCTCCATAGAAGAATCCTTCTTCCACCACCCCTTGAGATTACGGCAACCTGAGAGAGTGATTTCTTCTAGGGATGGGAAAAAAAATTTATACTCATCATCGCTAGCACCACCATCTGATATGTACTCCATAGCATCCAAACCTATAAGAAGAAGATACTTGAGAGAAGGCAGTAGACTCAATGGTGTCAGATATTTGCACTGCTTACACCAATATAATTCAAATCTAACAAGATTGTAGAGTGACCAAAACCAATTCGGAAGCCTTGAACCCCGATACTTCCCTAAACGAAGATATTTCAGATTTGTGTGTGGTCGCAAGCCCTCCGCTTCATCATTAGCAACGCCCGAATTAATGGCATCTCCTTGACTACTCCACCACAAATGCAAAGCATCAAGACGATGTTTCTCCTTTAGATTTGCAGCCTCGTATTCTACCGCAACACCTTTCCCATTATGTTCCAGATTTTCAATCACCAACTTTCCCCTCAGGTTATTTAGTCCGCTTAGTTCATCTAACCCACCGCTATCACCATGGCTGGAGTTTACCACAAATCTTGATAAGCTCTGAAGATTAGTCAGCTGCCCCAACCCACGTGGCATATAAGCCAAACCATAACATTCATCTATCTCAAGATGCCTGAGTTTGGTTAGATTTATAATGTCTCTCGGCAATTCTTTGAGTGACTCACACTTGGAGAGTCTCAGTGTCTGCAAATTTTGCAACATAGTTATAGAATCAGGCAGCTTACTGATATTGTAGTTTCTAGAAAGATCAAGATATGTTAAATACTTCAACTTCCCAATAGAGCTTGGCACAAAATCAACATCGCTATGCATAGCCAACTCGTGCAGAGACTTGAAACTAGAAAAAATCGTGTCATAATCATTTTCTGCCCCAATGTAATCACCATCAAGTTGAAGAAATGTCCGTACCCTACTTGCTTTATTTAACAAAGTTGAGACCGCCGCGTATGAAATATTTGTATCCCGACCAAATGATACATGACGAGTTTTTTCATCAATGATTCTATAATTATCATTATCATCTATTGCGGTGATCAACGATCCTACCAGACACTTCGCAAGATCATGCATGAGGTTATGTAGTCTGCATCCAATTATGTTACCAAATTCATCCGTTTCAGTTTCCTGAAAGAATGATCTCCATGATAAATCCATAAAATACTCATAACCAACATCTTCCAAGCATAGGCTCTGATCATCAGAAGACTCGACAAACCCTTGTGCTATCCAAAGCTTAATCAATGTTGATTTATCAATCATGTAACCCTTCGGAAACAAACTACAATAAGCAAAGCAGTGCTTCAAATGTGGAGGAAGATGATCGTAACTCAGCTTCAAAGTTGGTAAGAAGTCACCTTCAAGCTCAAGTATTTTCGAGAGTTCTTTGTTCTTAAAAGACTCCCATTCTGCTTCTGAATTTTTGGAGCCCAGTAAACTTCCGATTGTCAATAAGGCCAAAGGGACACCTGAACACTTTTTTACAACCTCCTTTCCAAGTGCGACCATGCGTGAATTCTCCGGCTCTTGTCTTCTCTCAAAGGCCTTGTGCTTAAATAAAGACCATGATGCATCTTCATCTAAACCTTTTAAGGAATATGATTCAACTGCCCCAATAATGCCTGTAACGCTTTCCTGGCGGATGGTCTTTGCAACGAATTCATTGCGGGTAGTCACTACTATTCTACTGCCTCTTGCACCACCCATCAGCACTTGTTGCAAGTGACACCAATTTCGATGATCCTCATTCCACACATCATCCAACACAAGCAAGTATTTCTTTCCATCGATTTCTCTTAGAAGATCATTGTACAATATATACATGCTAACGGCTGTTGGTTTCACCTTGGTTGCAGATTCTAAGATTTGAGAAAAAATATTTTTAACATCGAAGATATCAGAAACACGCACCCACATTTTGAGCTCAAAATGTTCTTGGATTTGGTGATCATTGAATACCGATTGAGCAAGTGTAGTTTTTCCCAATCCACCGATGCCAACAATTGGAAGGATTGACACATTGTCTTCAACGTTGGAGTCCAGCAGAAGGTCTATAACAGCCTTCTTATCATCCTCTCGACCAATAACTAGTTCCGCAGGTACAAAAGAATCAGCGTAATCACTCTCCCTCTTTTCGACTCGTGTCTCCACATGGCGTACCTCCAAGTGGAAATTCTGCCCATCGGCGGCGATGTCATCGAACCTCTTTCTGATGGCTTTAATCTTACAAACCATTTTTAGACGAAAGGCAAGCTGGTTAGATTCGGAAAAGAAAATGCGTACCTTTTTGGCCTTCTTATCACGGGTCAATATTTTCATTTGTAGAGCATAAGTGGAAATAGCACCCAGCAAGTCATCCGCATCATAAAAGGCATCATCTAGCTTTTCGAGCCAATCTCTAACTGCATGGCTCTCAGCCTGTTGCTCCTCAGCATCCAGAAGCACGGCTCGGATTGTTGAAACGGTTATCCTCAGCCTTCGAAGCTCATCTGTGACACCCCAGAGCCGTCCGATCTCGCTGGAAGCCAGTAACCTCAAACTCTCAATGATTCGATCAACAGTACCGTAGAGAAGTAGTTCTGCCATTTCTGGAATGTGAGTAAAGGAATGCTCAAAAGTGAAACACAGCGCTGTTGATGGAATTGGTTGAAGGGTAGAGTGAAGAAATGATTTTGATGGCGTAGATCACAACATATAGATAATAAGCCTACGCCACATTCAACAAAACAAACGAATCCTTGATTTGAAAATTGACAGCCCTGCTACTTTAAAAAAGCATTAAGCCATTAACCCTTGACCAGCTACTTTAAATAAGGAGGAGGTGAAAGTGGCAACTGGGGGCCAAATCTTTTTCCGTGGCCGAGACATGTACATGAGAAATGAAAGCGGATTAGGATTCTTTCATATCAAAAATACTTTTTAAAAAATGACATAATATCACGGATGGGCAACCGTGCTGACCAATATTAATATTTTTTACATTTATTAATGATCCAACCGTGCTGACCAAAGGACTAGAGTTTTTAGGTGGTGTATGGTAAATTTTTTGAAGGAATGTTTTTTTTAACGATTTCATTTACCAACATATTATATTATACCAAACGAAGGAATATGATTAGATAGTTTATTATAACGTTACAACCAAACAAAGGAATAGGAATAGCTGATTTATTCTCAGTGTTAGCTAATCCTAGTGGTAGCTAATCTTTTTCTAATGAACTAGACAATCCACAAACCAAACGAGGCCTTATTCTTCCCTTCCATTTTTCTTTCTGTCGCTCCAATTTTCTCAAATATACAACTACATTAATTAACGTCTATCAATTAATAAATTAAATACATTCATCAATGAAATCTCTTGAATTAAAAATGTAATTGGGCACAAAAAATAATTTCATGTATGTGAACATAAAAGTAAGTTTCGGGGTAATTAAAGTAATTTTATTTCACAATAAAAAAATATATTTAATAAAAATAACAAAATATTTAAAGAATTTAACATTTAATAATCTTTGAAAATAATTAATTATATCTAAAAAAAATACATTTTAAAAATTAAATTTAACTAAATTTTACATAGCTTTACGAGGGTTCTCTAAGCCTACGCCACATTCAACAAAACAAACGAATCCTTGATTTGAAAATTGACAGCCCTGCTACTTTAAAAAAGCACTAACCCATTAACCCTTGACCAGCTACTATAAATAAGGAGGAGGTGAAAGTGGCAACTGGGGGGCAAATCTTTTTCCGTGGCCCGACATGTACATGAGATATTAAAGCGGATTAGGATTCTTTCATATCAAAAATACTTTTAAAAAAAATGACATAATAGGATGGACAGATATCTTTACAACTGGTATGCACCAGCTGTACGAATAATTATTAGTTTTCTTTAAATTATTATTTATCAAATTTTTTAATATTATTTTATATTAATTAATAGTTGTCTATACAACTAATATACACGCCGATTATAAAAGTATCACCACTCATTAAGGATCACCAATCATCAAGTATAAGAGTAGGATCATTAATTTTTTAAATACTTGTTTTAAGAATCTTGTTTATTTTTTAGTAACGTAGAAAAATATTAATATTTTTTACATTTAATGAACCAACCGTGCTGACCAAAGGACTAGAGTTTTTAGGTGGTGTTTGGTAAATTTTTTGAAGGAATGTTTTTTTTAACGATGTGATTCAAATTATTTATTAGTGTTTTTACTTTTTTTAATAAAAATTAAAAACAATGCAAATAAATCTGCATTTTACTTAATATTTAATAATGTTTTATAAGATGATTCGCATTGGTTTATATAAATTTTTATGCAAAAATAATTAATTAAAACTCATTTTATCTAATTTGAGTAATAAGTTTTGAAAGACATTATGATCATTATCTATTTTCTCTATATTATTTTAATTTTTTTTCACTATTTTATTTTTCCTTACTTATTTTCTAATGATTGTATTATTTCAACCGTATTTCTTCTAAATGGTCTTTTTTAAAAAAAGAAAATAGTTATATTTTTTTTAATGTAATAAACTTTCAATACACACCATACAATGATGTGTATCTCAATGAATAATTCTAGAAATCTATTTTGTATTTATTTTAAGTCCATTCAAGGATGATGTGATTATTAAAATTATCATTTGATCAAAATTTAATAATGATTAATTACAAACTCAATAATAATTTTAATAGCTACATTATTTTTGGCTGAATTTAAAATAAATACAAGATAAACTTATAGCATTACTCGTATCTCAATGATAAAAGTCATTACTTCAAAAGCGGAGAGAAATGCAGGAGATACAAAAATCGTTGGAGAGAAATAAGAACAAAAAATTAAAGAAAAAAATTAAGTGAGAGAAATAGTAAAAAAAATAAATTATATGGATATATGAACTGTGCAAATTTTAAAATGCATTTAACCTGATGTTGGGGTAAGTTTATTTATTTATTTAATCATTTTGTGTAAAAATGCAATATGATCGAGTAATCTAGAAATTATTATTTTTTGCTAAAAAAAAAGGGTTACAGAATACAGAAGTAGGCTGAGCTCCTAAACACTACTTTAATACGAGTATTTGGCTACTCTCCATCTGAACCGTAGAGGGTCGCAGTCCCTTTCGGAGGTTGAGATTGTTTTTTGGTGGGAGACATATCCGATATGCACATGGGTTCACGTGAATAAAGCTGTAGGCAGGAGACATATTCACATGGGTCATTATTTTTCCTAATTTAAAATGTTGCCTTTTTCAACATTAGCTTTTTTCACTTTTGAATTTTGATGCCTTTCACACCAGCGCAGTAAATTAAGGATTTTTTTTTTTTTTTTCATTAAATTAGCTTAATTTGAAGGGCTAATAAATTTTTTTTTTTTTTTAGTATGTTTCTTTTTATTTTATTTTTGGGTTAAATACTTAATATCTTATAGGGTTTTAAAATTTTATTTTTTTTGTGTCGGGAAACCTCTTCAAGGCAGGGCTTTTTGGACCTACTCCTACAGAGTAAACTCTAGTCCTATGCACCGCACCCTCGAAAGTTTTTCTACACGAAACTTATTAAATCGCTGACTTTTCACATGGAGTATGACCCCAAGAAATTGTTTGCACCCATAAGATATTAAACCTTAGACCTTAAAGGAAGCAAACCTTTAGACCAAGGCCTCCACTAGTTGGGCTAACCCCTTGGAATTTCAAAATTTTATTTTTTCATTTCTATGGTTTGAAAAGTGATTAAATTAGTCCTTATGTCAGTTAACTGTTAGTTGACTTAATGAAGTGACACGTGGACGAATGAAAATTTAACGCTTCATACATCTTTTTCATTTTTATTTTATTTTTTAAAATTAAAAAATAAGGCAACAATTGACCCAAAGTCGAGCAAAATAGTTGGGACTATAGCATTTTTCTTTAAAATTTACTATTTACTCACATCAGTGGTGGAGCCAGAATTTTAGTCAGAGGGGTCAAGGCTTTTTTTTAAATGAATAAAAAAATAAAGTTGAATACAAATTAATTAAAAATATTTCAAAAATATATCTTGAAACTTATATAAAATTTTAAATTTGCCTTTAATTTTAAATTGAAAATAAATATATAAAAAAAAAATTAAAGATTAATTTGGTGTTTTTAGTAGTATTTTTCGTTAGAGCTTAACGAAAAAAAATTGATAAAGGGAGTTGATTGCATCAAATTGAAAGTTCAGGAAGTAAAATAAACAATTTTTGAAATTTGTAGAAATTTTCTCAAAATACGTAATAATTCAGGAGTTCTAAAAGTGAAATTATCCCAATATAATATATATCTATTTAAAGTTGGTTAAGTTTTTTAAAAAGAAAAACAAATTAAATAAAGAAGAAGTTAAAGTTTTATTTTTGGCGCTCATCTCTTAATCCCAAATCCCAATTGTAAAGTCAAGCCTTTCAACTTCTAAATATTTTGAAAATCTCACTTCCAGAGAATCAGACTTTCCATTTTTTATTTATTTATGAGTGAGATACAGCCCAAAGGAGTGTAACGGTGTGTTGGACTTTAGTTAAACGCACGTTTTGTTTAAAGCTCAAACAGTGCGTTTTTTATTGTCCAAAATAAAATATATCTCATCTTCAACCTTCATCTTCTTCGGTTGGTGCCTTGTTTGGTTTAACCTAATTCTTAAAATGCGCAACATAGTGTTCGCTTGGTAGTTTGGATCATGAATCTCATTCCTTTTAGAAAAAATTTGACCATTGATGAGTATTTGAGAGTGGGCAACAAGGATTTTAAAGAAATTCTTTTAGGGCTAAAATGAATTTTTGGGAGAAGAGAGGGGCCATTTGACCCCTCGTGCCCCCTCTCAACCCCCGGAGGGAAATTCTTCCAGGGTCAAGATGCATTTTGGGAGGTGAGAGGGGGCATTTGACTCCTCTTGATGTCGGAGGGAAATTTGACCCAAGATGAATTTTTGAGAAGTGAGAGGGGGCATTTGACTCCGGGGCTAAGATGAATTTTTAGGAGGTGAGAGGGGGCATTTGACCCCTCTTGACCCCGGAGGGAAATTCTTCAAGGGTCAAGATGAATTTTTGGGAGATGAGAGGGGCATTTGACCCCTCTCAACCCCCGTTCCCTCTGCCCCTGATTTGAACGGACATGGATTCTCTTCATTTCAAATGAAATAGAGGAAATCTATTTAGTTATTTTTAGGGAATAATTTTATCATTTCTAAGCTTCATATTTTTATTTGGATAAAAATACTTTAAAAGCAATTAAATATATCCATCTATTTTATTTGAAATGGAAATGATCATTTTCCCATTATTTTTTTTTTTTTTTGACATGTCCGCACAAGAAGGGGGAGGGAAATTCAAACTAGTGACTTCTATTTCATTAAACGTGATCACAGCCGATTGAGCTACCTCTTGAAGACCTTTTTCCGATTTGAATCGTAAAGAGTTGCAGTACTTTTCGGGGTTTGAGATTTTTTTTGGCAGGAGACATATTCACATGGGTCATTATTTTTCTTTAATGGAAAATGCTAGGGGTTCTCCCTATAGTGTTCTCCTGGCGTTCTCCTAAACTTACGTAAAACATGATTTAAGAAAAAAAATAAAATTGTAGTGGCCTCCACCACCGGTTTTTTTAGGCATTAGTATCAAATTTGAGACATTAACACCAAGTTTGAGGTATTAGCACCAAAATTGAGGCATTAGCACTAAATTTAGGATGATCAAATTCATTTTTGGTGATACCATTCTTAAAGGGTTAACTTTTCACCCTTAGGTTTTAATTTTGAATAAAAAAACAAGTTTTAAAGCTTTAGAACCTAAATATTAACTCATAAAAATTAATTTGTTGCAAAAAAATGGTACTATAATTTTATTTTTTCTTAAATTGTGTTATATGTAAGACTGGAAGAACGCCAGAAGACCACTACGGGGAGAACCCCTAGCAAACCCTTTTTCAAAATTAGTTTTTTTTTTTTTACTTTTGAATTTTGATGCCTTTCACAGCAGCGCAGTTAATTTAGGATTTTTTTTTTTCTTTCATTAAATTAGTACTTAGGTTTCACTTTTTTATTTACTTAAGTTTCAAATCACAGTACAAATGATACATGACTTATAGCACTCCATGTATTTTTACTAAAATTATTTTTTGGTAATTTTAGTAAGATAATTTAACTAAAATAATCTAAATGTCCACTTTTCAACCTCATTGCTTTAATAAAAAAAAAATAATAATGTAAATAATACTTATCAAGTTTAAAATTGAGGAATGATAAAGACCCAATTATTTTGCATAACTTTAAATCAACTTTTGCATTATTTTTTAATTAAAAAAAACAAAATGAAAAAAAATGTGTGAAGCAATTAATAAAAATGTCATTATTAGAAAGAAAAATACCATTTTTTGTTTTTAAAAAAATACCAAATAAAAGAATGACCAAAAAAAATATTATTGTTTCACACATCTTTTTCATTTTTATTTTTTTAAAATTAAAAAATAAGGCAACAGTTATCCCAAAGTTGGGAAAATAGTAGAGACTTTAGCATTTTCCTTTAAAACTTACTATTTACTCACCTATTAATTAAACAACTTATTTCTCTCTCTTTATTTCTGCTTTTCATTTCTATTTCTTCCTTTAATAGTTAAAACAAGAATAAAAAAATCTTTGAAAAATAATATTTAAATAACATAGTGAAAGTGTATTGTTAAAATAGTGAAGCTGGGATGCTCTAAAAAAGTGAGTTGTTAAAATAACTAAAAATGTACTTTTAGTTTTTTTTTTTTTTTGTGAATAAAATTTGGTAAGGTTGCTGGGGTACTCTTAAAAAGTGAGTTGTTAAAATAATTAAAAGTGTATTTTTAGTTATGGGTAATTACTTTTTGCCCTCATAAACTACAGGACCTTGGCACTTTCCCCCATGAACTACCAACTATGACACTTAACCCCATCAAACTACCATCTTATTCCCCCTTTTGTTAGTTAAATGGACGGTCAACGGAGAGATTATTTTTTTTTTTTTTTTTTCATTTTTGTCCCCATTTTTAGGAGGGAATAAGTGTCATTTTAGTGATTTGAAGTGGGGGCAAAAATGAAAAAAAAAATTTATCTCTCCATTAACCGTTAGTTTTAACCTTTTGACTGACGGAAAATGAAAAAAGCATCATAAAATAGTAGTTTGATGGGGTCAAGTGTCATAATTGGTAATTCATGAGGGAAAAAGTGTCAAGACGCTGTAATTTATGGAGATAAAAGGTAATTACCCTTTTTTAGGGGTGTTCAGTCAGTTATACATCGATTATTCACTATAACCATAACCGCAACCGACTTTGTCGGTTATTGATTTTTAATAACCGCAATTGCAAACGACTAGCCAGTTATCGGTTATCGGTTATTCAACCCAATAATCAATCGGTTATAACCGCTTTAATTTAAAATGGGCTTTTGGGTTTTTAATGTGTTTTGGACCTTTTAATTTACTATTTTTGTTCTTATTTTAATGGTTTTGGGCCAAAAAGATGAATACAGCTCAAACACATGGCTTTCAAGCCCAAATCCAAGGACAAAATTTAAAAGACAAAAAAAATTAATGCTCAAATCTGGATCTTTTACAAAATCTGAAAAAAAAAAAAAAAATGCTCAAATATGCAAAAGCAGGGCAGTAAACGGCCAACAAAAGTTTGGAAAAGAATCCCTCTGTCGTTTTGGTTTTTTTTTTTTTTATACTTTATTCATATAAATATTTAATAAATATTTATATTATATATTATTATTATATATAGTCAGTTATCGGTTATAACCGCATTTCTCAAACCCCTAAAACCGCTAACCTCAACCAACCTAGTCGGTTAGCGGTTTTTAATAACCAATTACGAAATCGGTTGTCAGTTATTGTCGGTTATCGGTTGGTGGGTCGGTTATAACCGACCCAGATGAACACTCCCACCCCTTTTAGTTATTTTGGTGAGTAAAATCTGGTAAGGCTGCTAGGAATGCTCTTATAGGTAAAGACCAATTTAGTACATTCATCACATTCTGTCAACCAAACTAATTTCGACCACCTTATTTTGGCTATAGGGTGGTTCAGCCACCCAATGGCCAAAATGGGGTGCCACTCCCATTAGCCAAAATGGGGTGGCCAAGCCTGTAATACCTTGATAAAAACAACTTTTTTATTTAAACAAAAATCTTTTCCATAAGAGCAATCAACAAAGGTTTTCAATAATGATGTTTTAACGAAACCCAAAACCCTTAACGTTAACCTAATCACGCTCTGAACCTTTAGAAATTAGAAGCCAAACACTAACCCTCAGGAAGTGGATGTACGCTTCTGTCTGTAGTGCGAACGTATGAGGGTGACTACCGGACATACGCTCTGCAAATAGTACAACGGACGTACATGGGACCACCGAACATATGCTAATTTTTGGGATACCCTTTGGATAATGCCTGGACATATGAGATACCCTTTGGACCACTATGCAAAGACCACCAGACGTATGCTAGGGTTGCCGGACGTCCGCTCCTTTGTCAGAAAGTTGGTGGCGAACTTTCCCTATAAATAGCCCGTTCCACCTCTCATTTCTCACGCCTGTTTCCTTCCCCTAGTATGCCCCTAGGCTGTCAAAACCCTTCCCTTGAGTTTTGAGTGAGAAATTGGTGAGGGTAAGAGAAGTTTTCAAAGAGGGGAGACCATGTCCGTACTTAGCTTTGGGGTAAGCTCTGTTATCTTTGTGTTTAGCATCATTTTAACTTATATTTCTGTCTTGATGAGGTTTTCCAAGTGTTCATTAAGCATTATTTAAAGAAAATGATGTTTTCAAAGGATTTTCTCAAAGTTTCGTTGTGCTGTGATTTATTCGTTGCATGTGTTATTTTGCTAGCTTAGAAGAGGTTTAAAGGTCTATAACTGCCATTTGAAACATGCACTGTTCGAATTTTAAAACGGTGTGCTTAATACACTAAGCGGACGTACGCCCTCGAGGCTGAGCGTACGGTCAGTAGGCAGAGCACCGGTTTTTAAGTTTCACACGTATATGCTTGGCCTTAGCCATATTTCTAGGTTTCATAAAGTTTATAATAACAGTGTCTTGTATCCGTTATAACAGGAATTAGCTTGGTCGGAGGATTCGTTCGAGTGCGCGAGGTAAGTAAACACTTACACCATTTTTACATAAAACATGGGATATGTCAGTTGACTGACCACGAGTATGATATGAGAATGCCTAATTTTTGTAACTACTTGGTAACTGTGCTATTAATTAACTGTTAAGATGCATCGTAAGATATGATATGCCGGTATTGTAACACCCCATCCCAATGACACACAATATTGTCCGCTTTTGGCTCCCCCTCAAACCAAACTTCTTAGGAGGTCACCCATCTTGATACTACTCTTGAAGAAGCACACTTAACTGCGGAGTTCTGATAGGATCATGACCATCACGGCTTTAAAACACGTTGTTATTAAGGGTAAAAGTATACATATAAGAACATCCCCATCTCCATACCCAATCAATGTGGGATGTCACAATTACCTCCTCTTAGGACCCAGCGTCCCTACTGGTGACCCTCATGAGATTAGCCCATTCTTGGCGTCCTAGCGAGCACCCGCTAGCGACCTTCATGGGCTTGTGCACTTTCCCCCCATCTCAGGCTTGGCAATGGCTTGATACCATTTGTAACACCCTACCCTAATGACACATAATATCGTCTGCTTTTGGCTCCCCCTCAAACCAGACTTCCTAGGAGGTCACCTATTACGGTATTACTCTTCCAGAAGCACGTATAACTGCGAAGTTCTGATATGATCATGACCATCACGACTTTAAAATGCGTTGTTGTCATTAAGGGTGTAAATATACATATAAGGACATCCCCATCTCCATACCCAAGCAATATGAGACGTCATAGGTACGCGTGGTATGAACGATCATGAGCCTACTATATAGATTGTGTATTATGGTCAAATGTGTGTTATATGAGGGCTTTTGATCAATTGGTTTCGTGACCATGATGCAACCATTCCCAATGGTTTGGTCACTATAGACGAACGCCATTAGTTGGTGTGGGCCACTCGAGGTCAAACTCGATCGTGCCACTAATGTTACGTACAGTATGTTGGGCACTGGCTTGTACTATAGGTCCCTCGAGACAACACCAACTCTGCTGAAAATGGGTAATATCTCGGGTAGACCATCCATGAGAGTTATGACTTATAATACATTTGAAATAATTAGGTAATTATGACCGGTTTTACACCATAAGCTTTGAAAACCTTAAAACCTATTAAATGGTGTATTAACGGAAGTTATGCCATCTTTTTTGTTATTACTCAATTGCACGTTTATTTTCACTAATTGGGCTCATGTCATACCTATTTTGTAAGGTTTACTTACTAAGTTATTAGACTTAAGGCGGTTATTATTCTCTAGGTAACCTAGTTTATCGCTATGGAAGTGGCAAGAGATGCTACTGTCTGACTGGTTATGATTTACTTATAATTACAAGTTTGTCTTTATTATTTAGTAGCTCAATGTTCTTACTTGATGAATTGCAGCGACTAAGATTTATTCACTTTCTCTTGTACTTACTCTGACAGTTTTATAAGGGTGATTTCCCATTTGGCCACAAGTTGGCCTAAAAGGGTGAATTGCCAGTGACTCCACCGAATTAGCCAAAGCTAATTTTAAGGGCGTTACAAAGTCACCCCATATTTGTTTTTTGTTTTTTTAAGTTTTGATTTTTTAAAATTATTTTGATTTTTTTTTTATTTTTGTTATGACACATGGCATGTTTTTGTTACGACACATGTCAATTTGTTAGTTTGATTGACGAAATGGTGATTGAGGTATTAAATTGATATTTATCCATAAGTCAGGTATCATTTCTGATACGAACTAAAACCTAGGTGAGAAAAAATAAAAACCTAGGTACTAAAAGGTTATTATTTGCCTTAAGGATGTGTTTAGCAATAGACCTAGAGCAAAACAACCGCGTCAAACCATTTTTTTTATTTATTATTATTTTGGTGAGCTAAGAGTATTAGCAACAAATACCTTACAACAGTTCTTTACCTTTTTTTTTTATTTATAGAGAAAATAAAAAAAAAAAAAAAATCACATACGCAGTTTTTTCTATTGCTTCCCTGGACATTGGAAATGCTATAGTGCTACTCAATGTGTATGAAATCAAAAGAGTTTCCCAATACATTATTTTAATATATATATTTTTCTTCTCTTCTCTTTCATCTTTTTGGTTTTTGTTGGAGATTTTGTAAAAAAATGGACGTAGGTATGAAATTTGTATTTTATAAAGAAATAATATTTTAATAGTATAAGGAAATGTAAGAAAAGCTGTTGTGAAGGGATAAAGTTTTCCTCCAAACTAGGTTGGAGGAACTTCTTTCAACTCAATCTATAAAATGACATGTGTCATTTGAACGTGTGAGATGTACTTGTTTTTTTAATAGCAATGATAAAGTTGGAATAAATAATATTAAACTCATATGTATCTTACATGTTATTAAAAAAATGGACGCATGTCATTCTTATATATTGGGTTGAAAGAAGTTTTTCCAACCTAGTTTGGAGGAAAATTCTGTCCATTGTGAAGTATATTTGTATAAGTAAACAAAAAGTAGTTTGTTCTCTAAACTTAGGGAAAATCAAAGAGAAACTGCTGCTAGTGCTCAAAATGACTAAAAATCACAAAAAATAATTTTCGGCACCCTCATCTAAATATTGATTTTGGTTTAGTGAATGAACCGTAAGTACTATTCACTCACTCAATGAATAAAAGATAACATAAATTTTCTCTCTCATTCCGTATTCTTTGAAAAAATAGTTAAGAAAATAAGTAAATCAAGAATATTTAAATAAAATCATGAAAGTTGATAGCTAAAATATTGGAGTAATGTTACAAGTCACTCTTGTATCATTTTTTAGTCTCTTCAAGATTGATGTGCCTATTAAAATCACCATTAAGCTTGTAATTGATTATTATTAAATTTTGATCAAATGGTGATTTTAATAGCAACATTATTCTTGAAGGGCCTTAAGAAAGACACAAAAGAGACTTTTAGAATTACTCAAAATATTGAGCTTTAAAAAAATAAGTAGTTAAAATAGAAAGAAGCGTACTTTTAACTATTTTGATAAGTAAAATTTAATGAGTTTGCTAGTAATGATCTTGCATAAAAGTCTCAATGTTAAAAAAATAAAAAATTAAGACATTCTTGTTTTTTATTACATCAATTATTTTTTATTATATTTTACTATCAACTAAATAAAAAATTTATTACAAAACAAAATTTCACTTTTTATATAAAAATATTTATAATTTTATATTTTTATGTCACGTTAATCACTTTTAAATCAAAACTACACAAGTCCGTTGCCAAACACATCTTAATATATCAGCATAAATACAAACACCTTCCTTGTGTATTCTGCATTATAGAAAAAAAAAAAAATTAATAAAATAAAATTACCAAAAAATCTATTTTGTTTCTTCGGTCTTTGTACTTGGCTGAAGTTCTTCCTTGGATGGAAGTCTTGAGTTTGTTGGCTCTGCACTATTATCCTCAATACTCTGCCAAACAAAATATATTGATGATGCTTTTTGTTGATAACAGTTTTATGAGGAGTGACGTGTCACAATGTTTGAAGAGTCGCCTGACTGCAAAAATAGCAAACGATAGGATAAGAGCTGCCAGTAGTGTGCCATGGGGGAAACTTCGATGCCTAAGTCAATAGTTGATTTGAGAGGGAGATAGTAATTAAGCAAAAGAGAGCTTGAGAGAATTCAGATTACCAAAATAATGAACAGGAGTCTCCATTTTATAGGCATCAAGTAGCAGTTGTCACCCCTAATTCTCGATCCCACTTTCCCGAGGATCCACGTGTGCCATGTTGGCGAAATGGATCGTGGGTTGTTGGTTACTCCACGATCATGAGATCGTGGAGTGTTAATGGGTGACTCAGCCATACTTGTATTGAACGTGGGTGCCAGAGTTATCCTCGGGCACACGTGTCTTGGTTTGGCGTTGACAGTTGTGCCATGTTTTGGAGAATGTGGGTTCTGTGCTCAAGTGCTGGGTGAATCCCACGTTCCTTAGTAACGTGGGCCTTCTTCATTTGGCCGAAGGACCATTGGTGGTGTAATGCCCCAATAAAAAAACAACTATTTTAATTGAGATCCATATTTCATATATAGTTTTAAAACAAAATATTAAAGCCCTCGCACTTCAGGGAACCACCATTCATACACTCTTATTTTTAGTAATGAAATTATAATAAGGGACCACTGTACATCCACTTAACAACCATTGACCCAACAGACATATGCCCGAACTCTTTTACCTAATGTACTATAGTACCGTACGTATGATGTCACCCTAAAAGCAGTTTTAACTCATTATCCATTTTTTTAGAGGAGGCAACGTCCCACCCCCTATATATACCTCCCTTTGTCCCCTCAGTCTCCTTTGACCCCAAGAAAACCCTAAGTTGTTAAGAGTAGTGATTTTCTTGGTGAAGAGAGGAAGAGTTTGGTTCTTGCCATTTTCTGAGGTAACCTATACCCTTTTATAAGTTTTAATATTGTTCTTCCCATGTTATAAGCTTTAAAGGCATTGTGTTAAAGTTCTTATGTTCATTCCTTACAAATCTAGTAACGTTCTCAAAAGAGTTTAAAACCATCTATTTATTCCTTATATTGCATGTTAATGAGTTTCCTTATGATGCATGTGTTTATTTGGTAGTTTAGAAGGTGATGTAGTAGCCTATAGAATTCAAAGAAGCCTTAAAACACTGTGTGGAGCTTCTGGCCGGATGCCTAACTCACTGACTGAACATACGCCCTTGAGCTTGTACGTACGACCAGGAAGCCAAGTGTCTGCCTTAGCCTCACATGTGCATCTTAGAGTCCAATAACCCTTTTTCTAGATAAGGCTTAATGTCCTACTCATAGAAGTCATTTAGTACTGCATATAACAATGTGTCGTATTTCGTTACAACAGGATTTCGTCGTGTTGAGAGATTCGAGCAAGCGAACAAAGTAACCACTTATGAACACTTTCCTTAAATATGTGGGATATGTCAGTTGACTGACCAAGCATATGATGAACATGACTATTTTTGTTATAACTTGATAATCGCTTTAATAACATATTGATAAGATGTATTGTATGGCATGGTACACTAGTACATGCAATATAATAGTCATGGGCTTATTATATAGATTTAATTTTATGGTTAAATGTGTGTGTTACATGGATATTGGTTCCAATGGTTGTTTCGTGACCAACGCAGCCTTAACGGGCGGTCACTACATAATGTATATCATTAGTGATGTGGGCTACCCGAGGTTAGACTCGGTTGTGCTACTAGTGTTATGGACGATAGCGTATAATATCCGGGGCACCAGTGTTGTATTATAGGTCTCTCGGGACAACGCCAACCTGTTGAGAATAGGTAATATCTCGGGTATACTATAAACAATAGTTATAACCTATAAATCATTAGTTTGCTTCATTAAAATACCTAGACAATTGCCGTCGAAAGTACATCACTCTTCTATTAACCAAAACAATTTTTTTTGTTATATTAACAGAGGCAACCCTTCTTTCTAAATATTTACAAAATGGCATGTTTATTTCCGCTTATTAACAATGAGCTTATGTCATACCCAATTGTAATGATTACTTATTAAGTCTTTAGACTTACGCTATTATTACTCTTATAAATATCCTAATTCTAGAACCCAAGAATGTCACAGATGCCACTGCTGACCTTACTTTAGAATTTGCATACTGTTATCAGGTTTGTTTTACATTATTGATAGACGCTTTATGTCTTTTATGTTTGCTAAATGCTTTATGTCCACACAAGAAAAGTGAGAGAGAGAATTTGAACTAGTGACCTTTATTTCATGAGACGTAATTCACAACCGATTAAATTATCTCTTGAAACGATTTTATTGGTTANAACAGAGGCAACCCTTCTTTCTAAATATTTACAAAATGGCATGTTTATTTCCGCTTATTAACAATGAGCTTATGTCATACCCAATTGTAATGATTACTTATTAAGTCTTTAGACTTACGCTATTATTACTCTTATAAATATCCTAATTCTAGAACCCAAGAATGTCACAGATGCCACTGCTGACCTTACTTTAGAATTTGCATACTGTTATCAGGTTTGTTTTACATTATTGATAGACGCTTTATGTCTTTTATGTTTGCTAAACGCTTTATGTCCACACAAGAAAAGTGAGAGAGAGAATTTGAGCTAGTGACCTTTACTTCATGAGACGTAATTCACAACCGATTAAACTATCTCTTGGAACGATTTTATTGGTTAGTGGATAGTTACAATAATTTCATTCGTTTGATAGATTTCAATTCAATAGCATAACTGCATATAAGTGTGCACGTATTGTAGATACTATCATTGAAGAATAAAACATAATCCTTTTGTTTTTTTTGGAGATTGACTATCTCGAATCAGTCACCCCTACATGATCGGCCACTGGAAGAGGAGAGGTCGAAGTCCTATCCATATTGGATGAATTTTGTTTTGTTTTAACGCAGAGATTCCACTGAACGTGGAAGAATTGGGGAACAACAGTACAAAGTAAAGCGTTAATAAAATCCTCTCACTTTTTGTAATTTGTCTTTCTTTATGTCCTTTAATTACCTTTTATCTTTTTAAAGAAAGACTTTTACGTCCACTCGCACAATTAAGAATTGACGAATATTCGACGGTGTGAACTACTTTTTGAGCAATTTGTATCTTCTTTGTGTTTTTTAATTACAAACAATTCATCTTTTCAAATTTGGCCGGCGACGTTCAATCGAATCAATGCATGAAAAAAACTAACAAATCTTTGTGTACTTTAATAATCTTTTCCAAACTTAGAAACAAAAAAATAAAAATAATTATCTTTTCCAATAAGACTTTTAAGGCCACTCGAACAATTAACAATGGAGGATGGTCATAGGACGGTGGAAGGTGTGCACCACTTGTAATATGATTAACAAGGTTTACCACGATTACTTAAAAAAAAAAAAAAAGGTTTCTCACGATTTTTTTTTTTTTTTTTTTTGACATTTCCCACTATTAAACAATGAAGGACTGGAGGGTGGAATCAAATTTGTTATTTGTTTTCATAGCTGTTATTTGTTCTTAATTCTTATAGTCAGCAGCTTCATAAAAATCGATGCACATGTGCGTTCATGTGACAATCAATCACCGATTACCACATGACATAGCCGCTTGCTGCCATTGTAAATTTATAGTTTTACCTTCAACAATCACTAAATACAATTGTTTTTATAGGCAGTTACAAAAAATTATTAATCGCTTAAGGTATTAGAGCAGTTAACAATTTTAGTGGTAAAAATAGGTAATTATTAATTGCTAACAGCCTACCATTATATATATATATATATATAATGTTTTGGATCTGAATTTGGATTTCCTAATATTAGTGTTTATTTGGATTTGGCTTTCTTTAAGTTGGATTTAAAATGTTGGTATTTTAACCAAACCACCCCCTCACTCACACATGGTGTTCATAATGCTATTTAATTTCCTATTGCAATTTTTTTTCAAACTTTCTTCATCCTTTTATATATACTTGTCTGCTAGAAGCCTAGAACTCTTCACCTATTCCTAGTAGCTCACTTTGCCACAAATAAATAAATAAAAGGCTAGAACAAATGAAAGAATGTCGGGTCATGGACCCATGGTGCATGTTGTATATATATTATACCTAAAAGGCTAGTTTTAGGAGTAACGTTAATATCAACAACCGTGTATGCTTATATATTATTAAAAAAAATTAAAATTATTTAAAATAAGTTCCCAAAAAGAGGCATAAAGAAGGTCGAAAACACCATCAACAACCTATAAAAAGATGTCATCAACCGATGATTATTGGTTTTAATAACCGCTTAAGCCGTTGAGGTTATAAAATTCAATAACCGCTTGTACATCCCTTGTAATGATTTTGCGTTACTAAAAAAAAGTTTGGAATTTTTTTTTTTAATTTGAAAGGGTAAGCCGGGGAGACTAATTGTGGCTATTATACATGTGCATAACCATAGTAGCACCTACCTGCTGGGAATCACACATAAGGCACTCTCTCAAGTTCAACTGAGTCATAGTCTAATACAGTCCCACTAGGACATCAATGAAAACTAAGGTGGCTAATACTATTTAGGCATATGTGATAATTTTACATTGCGGAGATTCGAACTTGAGAACCACAGGCACTCCCTCAAGTTTGACTAAGCCAAGGGCGGAAGGAGGGAGGGTCCAGAGGGGTAAAATGCCCCCCTCGCTGCCCAAATTTCTTTTTTACCTCTGGTAGAAGTCCACTGGATGTTCAAGCTGCCCAGGGAGTCAGCGACACCCACTCATAAGGGGCATCAAAATTATAGGCAAATATTTTTTAGAATATCTAAATTTGTCTTCTGTGTTTAAGAGGTTTCTTTTTTCACTATCTGTTTGAGTTGCGGAGATTTAGGTTAAAAGGAGGAAAAAGATGACTAGTTTTTAAATAAATGCCAATTGCCAAACGATGCGTTTAGCAGTTTAATATAAACCTGTTTCAATTTGACAAAACGAGGCCTTTTTGGCTTTGTTTGGGAACAGTAACCGGGCTGGACTTTGTAAGTCCCAAAATTTTTTTCTCAAAATCAACCCCAATATTCTTACTTTTTTATATCACATTAATTACTTTTTATCACTTTCCAAATAAATAAATCACTACAAAATAAAAAATTTCACTTTTTTCTATACAAAACATTATTACTTTTTTCCTCACATCAATTAAATCTATTGCAATTCCAGTCCATTTCTACTATTCCCAAACAAAGCCTTAGTGTCACATTGTCACATCGCTTACTGATAAGCATCGAATGTTGTACATTCAAGCCCCTTAACTCGCATTTCTTAATTCCTTAGCATTGTTATTTGTTTGATTGTGTTTTTTTTTTTGTGTTTTCAGGTATTTAATAAAGATGCAAGAAAAAAACCATTAATTTTGGGTTTAAAGCACAATTTGAGAGGACCTAGAAGATATGATTAAGCTTAACCAATCACAATAGATGATATATATGATGTGGTTAAGTTTAATTAAATCAAGGAAATGATAAAATCGAAATTTCTCCACTTAGAGTCAAAATCGGATTAGATAGAATTTCAGATTTTGAACACTTTTCAATATGTTGGCCATAACTTTCAGTTCAAATATCTGATTAAGGTGATTCTAGCAGCATTGGAAAGCTAATTCAAAATTATACAAATCATGCTGAAATAGGATTTTCCTAAATCGGACTCCCGCTGTGCCAAAATCATCCCGCAAAAGAAGAAGGCAAATCTGGACGAATCATTTTCCTACTTGTACATCGATTGCTTCCTAATTCGACTAGGAGATTAAAATCCGAATTTTCTAGGTTTCCTAGGGCTTGTTTGCTCCCTATAAATAGGCCTCTAAGCTTCAAGAGAGAGATACTTAATTTTAGATACAAAAAAATATTCTTGGAGGCTTAGCGGAGTCATGAGCGGCTAAACCCCTTCGTGGGGTGTTGATGTAACCATTTCCAAGCACAATGGTTTAATTGTATTTAATTTTCAGACTTTCAATTTATGTATCTTGATTATATAACTGTGAGAATTACTACAATTGAATTCGGTTCTTAATTATTAAATGTAATTGTTCTTAAATTTCAAAATCAATATTTGTGAAATTCTTATCTTGTCTTAGAAAGTATTTTACTTTTATTGAACTCAAATCATTCTTATTTTCTGTGATTATAGAGATGATGGTTATATAATGGGTTTTAATAGACATATGATTAATAGGATTAAGATAGGCCATGCCTAGGAAAGATGGGTCGTAGTACACCCTAGTTTAGTTTAATTTAGGTAGACGATCAGTGCCAACCGAAGATGGGTTATGCTATTCCATTAATTATATGAAACTTATTAAAGGGTTTTATAGTTTATACATAGGGAAGACGGGTCGTGCCGCATCTTAGTGGTTAGGTGGACGATCCGTGCCAACCGAAGATAGATTATCCTTACTCTTTAATAAGGTAGTTTATTGTTTAATTATAACATGCATATAATGAATTTCTGGAATTGAATCTGATTAATCATTGTTGTGCAAATAGAAGTGAAGTCAATACCCTACACTCTCTCTCATATTTTAATTATCTTTTATTTTATGTATTTACTTTTAGAAAAAAAAAATGAAACAAATATCTTTTTAATTAAGTTAATCTTTCGAATTTAATAATAAAACCCCTGCAGTCCTTGAGGTTCGACACCCTCTCTATAGCCGTATCCTANATCGGAATTTCTCCACTTAGAGTCAAAATCGAATCAGATAGAATTTCAGATTTTGAACACTTTTCAGTATTTTGGCCATAACTTTCAACTCAAATATCTGATTAAGGTGATTCCAGCGGCATTGGAAAGCTAATTCAAAATTATACAAATCAGGCTGAAATAGGATTTTCCTAAATCAGACTCCCGCTATGCCAAAATCATCCCGCAAGAGAAGAAGGCAAATCTGGACGAATCATTTTCCTACTTGTACATGGATTGCTTCCTAATTCAACTAGGAGATTAAAATCCGAATTTTCTAGGTTTTCTAGGGCTTATAGGGCTTGTTTGCTCCTTATAAATAGGCCTCTAAGCTTCAAGAGAGAGATACTTAGTTTTAGATACAAAAAAATATTCTTGGAGGCTTAGCGGAGTCATGAGCGGCTAAATCCCTTCGTGGGGTGTTGATGTAACCCTTTCCAAGCACAATTGTTTGATTGTATTTAATTTCCAGACTTTCAATTTATATATCTTGATTATATAACTGTGAGAATTGCTACAATTGAATTCGGTTCTTAATTATTAAATGTAATTGTTCTTAAATTCCAAAATCAATATTTGTGAAATTATTATCTTGTCTTAGAAAGTATTTTACTTTTATTGAACTCAAATGATTCTTATTTTCTGTGATTATAGGGATGCTGGTTATATAATGGGTTTTAATAGACATATGATTAATAGGATTAAGATAGGCCATGCCTAGGAAAGATGGGTCGTACTACACCCTAGTTTAATATAATTTAGGTAGATGATCAGTGCCAACCGAATATGGGTTATGCTATTCCATTAATTATATGAAACTTATTAAAGGGTTTTATAGTTTATACATAGGGAAGACGGGTCGTGCCGCATCTTAGTGGTTTGGTGGACGATCCGTGCCAACCGAAGATAGATTATCCTTACTCTTTAATAAGGTAGTTTCTTGTTTAATTATAACATGCATAGAATAAATTTCTGGAATTGAATCTGATTAACCATTGTTGTGCGAATAGAGGTGAAGTCAATACCCTACACTCTCTCTCTCATATTTTAATTATCTTTTATTTTATGTATTTACTTTTAGAAAACAAAATAAAAACAAATATCTTTTTAATTAAGTTAATCTTTCGAATTTAATAACAAAATCCTGCAGTCCTTAAGGTTCGACACCCTATCTATAACCGTATCCTATAAAGATTCATCTTATTATGAGTGATATTTTTATAATTGATAATTTTAGTCACAAAATTACCACATCTCTTACCCACACCACACGTCCAATTTCACCCTTTTTCTCCTCACATTTCCTTCATTTTTCTACTTCTTTAAGAGCTCAGTCAGAAAGCATTGAAACTTGAAATGCTTTCTGACCGTTGGATTTACCTAGTTATTATAAGAATACTATATTATAATATTATAACAATACTACGTGTCTTAGTGTCTATTTGTAGTTATAAGTAGATGGTGTATAGAATGTATATAATTTCTGCTAGGATCTTCTTTTTCCAAGGCACATCTCTTCCGTTGCTCAAGGAAAAAAAAAAAAAAAAAACTCTATCTGTAAGCCGAATTCTCAATGGTTCTTTCTTTGACCCAACAGTTTTGATGAGTATTTTATTGACCAGAGTAAGATCTTAAGAAAAAAATACTAAAAAGTGCAAAATTATACATTGGTTTTTGTACATGTTTGTAGAGAAAATATTCTAAAAGAATCTTTAGGCCAGCTTAAAAAATGGGTGTGAAGGGCTTTTAACATGTGTGTGAATCACATGAAAACTAATAATTGTGGTGTACATACTTATAATAATTAAATTTTATTAAATTATTTATTTAGTTAGTTAGTTATATTTTTTAAATATTTTTAATTAATTTTTGTATAACTTAATTTTGTAATCTACTTAACAAAAAAAAAAATTGACCTCTCTAAACTTAATCTCTAGCTCCGCCACTGGACTAAGTCATAGTCTAACCCAATCCCACTAGAGCATCAATAAGAACTAAAGTAGTTAATACTAATTAGTAATTACGCATATGTGAAAAAATTTTATTGCGAAGATTCGAACTCACGCCTTAATACATGATTAACTACTTTTGGGATTTCCTTGAAACCACCAACCTTGACGGTAAAAAGTTTGAAAAGTTTATTAGAGGTTAGAGTTGATTCAACCGCTAACTCTCAATTATTTTTAGGGAAAATTTCACTAATTCCTGAACTTTTGAACTTTTGTGCTTTTTGCAGACCCTCCCAACGTTCAAAAACTCTTACTTTAGTATATCAAAGTTTATTTTACTTCCACTTTCCCCCATCCGTTAGGATTTTCTGTGAAACCCTAACAGACCGATGTTAAATTACTAAAATACCCGTATTAGCGTTGGGGGGAAAGTAGAAGTAAAATAAACTTTGATACACCAAAGTGAGAATTTTTGAACATTGGGAGGAGTGTCTGCAAAAAGCGTGAAAGTTCAGGGGGTTAGTGAAGTTTCCCTTAATAATTTTTTATTTATAAATAAGGGTAAATTTGAAATTTTTACAAAATTTAGGGGTATAGAGGTCTTTTACACATCTAATCGTTTGATTTAATTGCAAAATCCTAACAAAATGGGCAAAGTGAAAGAAAATAAAAATTGAATACATAAAAATGAATTTTTTAACATTAAAAGATATCTACAAAAAAATGCGAAAGTTTAGAAAAGTTAATAAAGTTTTTCCTTATTTTTATTTTGAAAGGAAACCTGTGGGGGGTTTTATTATTCCACAAAGACATGTTCCGCTATGCTCATACCCTTCATGCATCAACAAATTTTATTTATTTATTTATTTTTGTTCTTACGACTCCTTTGCATATTGATGACGCATGTGAAACCAATAAGGCATCATCATAAAGTAATGTAACATTTTTTTTTAAAGCGTTAACCATTTTTTTTTAAAGCGTTAATCATATTTGTGTTATCACTAAAAAATGATAAATTAATTTTAAATTTTTTTATAATTCATTATAAAATTTAGTGTTATTTAATAATTAGGCAATATAGAAATTAACACCTATAATTATTTTTATAAATCATTAACTCTATATGGACTACTTTTCATTTTTTCAATATGAGACCGGTATCTTACAATTATCCTTGTCTAATCCGTCACCAGTCTATGGTTTCTTTCCAGCGTTGGACATGTTAGCATGATGCTGCAACATCAGAGATATAAAATAATCTCACAGCAAAAAATGTATATAATGCTAAAACGGTACTTCTAAAGAGAATATAATATCCAAAGAATATTCCAAAGCTTCTAATTTATTAGTAGAAAACAATACAACTAAAATTCTTTTTTTTTTTGAAAATAACTCATTCTCATTCCATAGAATTCAAGAGCGAAAGCTCTTATAATTACAGGACAAGCCCTGAAGTAACCGTACCCTAAGCTATAAAGTCACAAGTCGAATCTCATACAAATCAACGAAATTCGAAAATACATCCGCTACCCCATGACCAAAACAATAGGATAAACATTCAAATCTGCTTGGCAGGTTCAAAGACTACTAAACCAAGCAGACGCCATCAGCTGCACAGGAAGCGTTTATTCCACGACCCTAAGAGGTAAACCCTCTTATGCCGCTACTCATCCTTCTTGACAATTAAGCCAGGATACACATTCATCCACGACATAGAAGTCTGGACCATTTTTTCTCCTTGACCCGAAAGCCAGGGTAAAATACACATCCACAACACACAGGTCAGGATCAAAGGGGATCCAATCGAACCATCGAGGCCAGAGCATTATTACAAGTAAATAACAAATGAAATACAGGGAAAATAAAAGCAACATAACTGAATACAAGCAAAAAGAAATACAGGGAAAGAAGCTGATCGCGTGTACGTTGACCCCGTACAAAGAAGAGCACGGTGGAAGCTCGTCAGCGTGGGGGCGCGAAAGAAGCTCAGCAATGGACGGAGGACAGCGAAACCAGCGCTGAGAAGATTGGCAGAAACTGCAAAAAAACTTAAAAAAACACAGAAACAGACAGAAAAGTAATTCAGCAAAACACCAAAACAAAAACCGTGATGGAGGAGGCAGGGGATGAGGAAAAGAGATGGGGGGCACCAGGTCTAGGGACATCAAGTAAACTACTAGAGCCCGGTGCGAAAGGGACGTGGGGAGGAGGGATGGTGGATGCCATCTCTCCTCCCCTGTAGTTACGGAGTTCTGGGAGGGGGGTGGCGGCTTGGCTGAAGCTAAGAAACCCTAGAGAGTTTTTTGCATTTTTATGACTGTAATACAACTAAAATTCTATTGATTATACATGTCAAAAAAAAAAAAAAAAATTCTATTGATTATACAAAATACCCAAACTATTCCCCAACAAAGCATTGATACATATCTACCCGACTCTCTGAATTATAAACAAAACTGTACCAGCTTGAGATCTCTGTACATCTCAAAAATAAACCTCTAGGCATGATCGCAAAATTACCTTGATCGACTAGTCATGCAAGAACTACAAAGACTTAAAAGTGATCATGAAATTACCACAACCACAAAGACAAACAAGTGAGTCAATTGATTCAATAATATAAAAGAGGATTGCTGGTCTATTATAACAAGCACAAAGAGCAATGATATGATCATATGAGAAGGTAAAAAAGTGAGCCAATTGATTCATTAACAAGCACAAATGGAATATATATAATTTAATGGAATACAAGGCAAACAAATGGAATATATATCATTTAATTAAAAGTTTAAGCATTACTTTAAACATAGAATATTCTATGTTTAAAGTAATGCTTAAACTTTTAATATATATTTTAATTGTCAATAATTAAAGTGAATGCCTCTATTACTATAGTATACCGTTGTGCATCAGTTGTAAATCCTAACCATAAAATAAAATAATATTTAGGGAAAATTCACATGCCTCTCAAGCTACAACACAATTGACAATGTTCCCTTCAAATTTTCAATTGTAACAATATCCCTAATGACGAAACTATTCTTAATAAAATAAAAACAAAAATACTAAAACTTTTATAAAAAAACCTAAGACTAGTAAAATAAATGACAAAGTTTTATTCCATATTGGGTTGGAGGAATTTTCTCCAATCTAGTCTATAAAAGTGACATGTGTCTCTTGAACATATGAGATAAACATGTTTTTTTAATAGTACGGACAAAGTTGAAATAAACTTATTAAGAACCCATGTATATCTCACATGTTATTAAAAAAATAGACACATGTCATTTTTATAGACACATGTCATGTTATTAAAAATTTTGTTTTTAAAAAGATTATTATTTTTTTTTTCAAATTTATAGGGTATTTTTGTCTTATTGATAAATATGTATGGTTATTTTTATCTTTTTACTAGACTTTGAGGTGACATTGACAATGCTTTAATAATTTGAAGGACATTGTTACAATTAAAAGTTTAGGGAGACATTGTCAATTTAATGGTTGTTTGAAGATGCAGACTTTACCCTAATATTCATTTCATTTAAACAGGGAGGATCCTTTCCT
>CM017324.1:33657471-33775729 GCA_006937295.1 Carpinus fangiana
TAAAAACAATCGTAGAATTTGTTGTCAAACGGTGCCGTATTTACTAAACATACCCAAAAGACATTGGATTCTTAATTTGCTACAGTATTCCTTAATTTCACCGAGGTCTTGTCAATGTCAAAAGGTGTGGTATTTGTCAGAGAAAAGCAAGTTTCGTGTTTTTGTTTTTTAAAAGATAGTTGCGCATAATAATAACGAAGTTCTTCCTACTCTTACTCTTATCCTTTTGTCTCTTCAAGTTTGTCTACCAGTGACCACTACCACACAGTGAGATTTAGGAGCCGCGGTTTTTGCAGATATATTACGTCTAGCACTGTAAGTAATTGCCTCATGTTTTGAATCAGTCTTTGCGTTTCCATTTATTTGTTTGCATCAACTCTGGGTGTGAGTGAGATAGAGGCAGAGAGAGGGGGAGATCTCGCACCCCTCTCACCGCCAGATATCTGGCGGTCATCTGCAAGATCTGAATATCATGGATTTGGCTTTCCTATGGTTTAAACAACGGTCAAGATCGTAAGTCTCTCTAAAATCTAAAAAAGCTAAAGAAGGAAGAAGATTGGGTAATACGAAGAAAGTGGATAAGTACTGTGCCTACTTTTGACGAGCAGAGTTTCTTTTCCAAACTGAAATTTTGTGTTACTGTGCTCTTCCTTTTATTGTCTTTTATTATGCTCCTAAAACTGTTCGGATTTACTAACAGATTACACATGGAGACAAAGGCTGCCTCGGGTGCTGCTGTTCTTGAAGTTCTTGACAAAGATAATTATGGGGATTGGTGTGTTCGGGTAAAAACCTATTTGATGGCTCAAGATCTTTGGGACATTGTTAAAGCAACCACAGAACATCCTAATCAAGAAGCTGATGAAGCTACTGTTAAGGCTTGGAGCAAGAAGAATTCCATGGCTCTACATGTGATCCAGATTTCATGCGGGTCGGACGCATTTTCTACTATTAGGGGGATTGAATCCGCCAAGAAAGCTTGGGATGATTTGGAAGGAAAGTACGGCCCTAAAACTCTCGTCTCAGGTATTTCTCTCCCTCTCCTTTCTCTGGAATGCACATGCCTAGACATTGTAAATGTAAAATAAGAATTATTGCATAAAGTTCAATTTTATATCAAATAGAGTGATTTATAATTTAGGCTAACCAAAAAAAGGAAAAAATATAAAATAACCCTCAAGTTATCAGCCATTTGTAATTTAGCCTCCTAAAGTTTCAATTGCTATAAAGTAGCCTCCAAACTACTAGCCCCTAATCATTTGGCCCCCTCCATTAGATGAATCCGTGAAAATGGATAGAAAACTCAAAACGACGTCGTTTTGGAGATACAAGTTACTATAATGCCCTTGTTAGAATAAAAATAAAATTAAAAAAAACACCCATCTAAAACGGCATCATTTCCTTCTCAAGAAAAAAAAAAAAAAACCCCTTTCTTCCTTCTTCCTTCCCATGTTCTTGCTTCTCAACCTAAACCTTCAGAATCCCACTACATCCCAGCCAAAGCACAGGAAATAACCCACGAAAAATCCAAGCAAAAATCTTCATTTCACAAAAAAAAAAAAAAAAAAACTATTGGAATTAAAACACAAAAAAACAGACCCACGTTGTTCATTATAAATTTATAATTCCTTCAGATATTCCAAGTTTCCAATCCAACCCCTGCTCAGGCGAATCCCAACCCAACCCAACCCCCTACTCCGGCAACGACCCAACCCATCCCAACCCCCTACTCCAGCGACAACCCAACCCAACCCCAGTCGCCGGTGAGGAACTCCACTCTCCTGCGACGACGCTTCCTCCCCAACCCACTCTTCGAACCCAACCCGAAGAAACCCACAATCCTGTCAACCTCAGAACCAAAGTTTGCTTCCGCTACCTGATTTGTAGAACATCATTCAAAGCATTCGTGAATACACTTTCCAGCTTGGGTTTTCGTCTGGGAATTTTAATTAAATTTTTTTAATTTCTTTACAATCTTGACTTGATATACATGGATCCAACTAGGGATTAGAGAAGAAAGGGGATTTTTTTTTAATTTTTTGTTGAGAAGGAAACGACACTGTTTTAGATGGGTGCTTTTTTAATTTTATTTTTTATTCTAACAAGGGCATTTTAGTAATTTGCATCCCCAAAACGACGTCATTTTGGGTTTTTCATCAATTTTCACGGTTTCATCTAACAGAGGGGGCCAAATTATAAGGGTTGGTAGTTTGGGGATACTTTATACCAATTGAAACTTTGGGGGGCTAAATTACAAATGGTTGGTAGTTTGGGGGGTCATTTTATATTTTTCTCCAAAAAAAAAGACCAATTTTGCATAAGACAAAAGTTGCAAAATCATAAATCTCAGGAATATACCAAACATCAATCGGGAAAATGGTCAAAACTCCGTATAATCAGTTTAACCCCTTTGATCTGGCTGAACATTTAGTTTTTGAATCCAATAAATATTATTTTTAATATATATATATATATATATATAAAGAAAAAATGAATAACTAAAAAAATTAAGATAGCATAATATAAAAGGACTTCTAGCTCTAATATTTTTCGTGTTTAAATAAATTTTACATTCATAATGAAAATTTTCAAAATATCATCCAATAATTGGCATGTAAATCTCAGAATGGTTTCATATCATCATCATACCAGTATATGAAAACAAGAAAAACTTGGCAGGGATGGACAACAACGACAACACAATAGTGGATGCTTTGCAACGTGGTGATTTGTTTGCTGCAAGGAAGATCTTTATCTATCGACCCAATGCAGTGAATGAACAAATCACAGTTTTGGGCCAGACGGCTCTTCATATTGCTGTTGTTGCGAGACATATGCATATAGCGGCGGAGTTGATCGACATAATGTGGAAAGAAGCTTTGGAAATAAAAGATAAAAAGGGAAATACAGCTCTATTTGAGGCACTTTTTATTGGAAACTGGAAGATGGCAAAGCGCATGCTTAACAAGAACAAGAAGTTGGTCAGCATTGGAAATGCGTTAAATATACTTCCAGTTGTTATGGCTATTCAGTATGGGTATACAGAATTTGCTTACGAGCTCTATCTTCTAACTCCGCTGGAGGATCTAACAGCAGAAAAAGGTGTCAATGGTGCTACGCTTTGTACTCAGGCCATATATACCAGAAATTTAGGTAAGAACTCTTCGTCTAACAAATCCATCGGTGTTGTTATTTCTGATGATTTGAAATCTTCGCAATATAAATCCCTTCTTGTTCAATGTTTGCTGTACCCTGGCACGAAACAACAGATATTGCTTTGGATTTAATCAAGCGTTGTCCAAGTTTGGCTCTTGCTTTAGACAGAGAGAATTGCTCTCCTTTGTACGCTTTGTCCGCCATGCCTTATGCGTTCTCGAGTGGATCAGATCGGGTTGTGTTTTGGAAACGATGGATCTACTCCTGTTAGTTACTCTCTTTTTCTCTTTTGCTTTTCATTAAATTGTTATGGTATTATGCCCAACACACCTTGGATGGACGTAATTTCTCCAAAGATTACACGTAACGCCTCCAATAATAGATAATTGCCACATCAGAGTTTCCCTTGTAAAACAAATACCCAAGATTATTGACACTGCACCGTACAACGGGTTGTACCATTGTAGTGTTTACAGAATCCAGGTTGATGGCATGAAATAGCTTTTACACATGGCCCATACATTTTAATAATGATTTTAAAAAGTAGAAGGAGATAAGGAAATGAAGCATTTTTCTTTGCGAAATTGAAATTTGATACTAACTTCCAACAATAATTTCTTATTTTCATACACAAAAAAATAAGAGGAAGTGATACCATACACACATAAAAACATAATAATTTCTTTATTGTTACTTTTAACTTTCTGAACATGGCGAACAAATTATGATTTTTCAATGGGTGGTTGCAAATGAGTGTTGTTATACATATAAACAAATTATATAAACTATTGCTACAAAATTGATGAGGTAGTCAAAATAAATACTTTAATTTTTAACTTGAAGCAAAAAAAAAAAAAAAAAAAAAAAGGAAAAAAAAAAGAGAAACTTTTAACAGTACTAATGATACAGGGATGAACCCCTCCGCCAAAAAAAAAAAATTAAAATTATCATGTAACCTCTTAACTTTTTTATGTTTTAATTTTTTTATGAGGAAAATTATAAGATTAATAACATGTACATCTCACATGTTATTAAAAAAAGTAATACATGTTATTTTTATAGACTAGGTTGGAGGAGATTGTTTGAGGAAAATTTTGTCCTATTTTTTATATGCAACCCTTATAAAATTACAATTCAACTTTCAAATAAAAGAAACTACAAAATAAATATGTCACAATTTTTTTTGTTTAAAAAAAGTAGGATGACCGCCACCCCTCACATCTGGGATGGGTGTCCGCCCCTCATGTGGGAGGATAGTCCCCAGCACATTTGTGAGGTGTGGTAGTTGGACCATCGAGGGGCAGACACCCCTTGCAGATAAGTGGCGGTTGCACCTTACAAATGAGGCGTGGCAGCCCCTCATCTGTAAGGGTTGGACAGCCCTTTCAACTCTCAAGTATGAGGATGGAGGCCACCCATCGTCTGTGAGGAGTGGAGGCCACCTTTCCTTTAAAAGAGATGTATTTGTCCTTCCCAAATGTGAGTCATTTGGGGGGNAGTGGCTGTTGCCTTTCCAAGATTATTAGGGGTGACCGCCCCTCCTAAATGTGAGGGGTGGCCACCGGTGGTGGTCAATAGAAAAACATAAGGATTTTTTTTCTTCTTGTTCTTCTTAAAATTGTCTTAGTGGCTGTTGCATTTGCAAGATTATTAGGGGTGACCGCCCCTCCTAAATGTGAGGGTGGCCACCGGTGGTGGTCAATAGAAAAACAGAAGGATTTTTTTTTCTTCTTCTTAAAATTGTCTTAGTGGCTGTTGCATTTGCACGCAGAGTTCGAGGAAGGGTATGGCCGGTTTTGGTCATGGCCTCCTCCCTCTTTTGAATATTTAATTACTATTGGGATATAAATAGCTAAATCTATATATTTGGGCCAGAATAATTAAACTTGACCTCTGATCAGAAGAAAAAAAAAAAAAAAACCCTAAACCTTATTATCATATATTTGCTTTTTATTATGTTGCTTTAGCCTTTTCTGATAAACTTTTTGGCTTCATCCATGTTCTCACGTCATATATTTGCTTTTTATTTGTGTCACCTTTTGAACGCTGGTATAGACCCTAAGATAAAGCCAATTTATTATATTATTTCTTTTTAAAATGTGTTTTTAATTATCATATGAAGTTTTATTTATTTACTCTGTGGCTTAAGAGAAAATTTCTCATGTGAGACATAAAGTAATAGTACTATTAAATTCTTACTCAATGGCTTCTTTTGTTGAAAGGTATACGTAATCAATTGGCTGGTGCCACCAATGAAAGGTGTACGGATTCAAGCGACCGGTCCCACCAAGTAAAAGAGCCCCAAAGCGATCAAGCGAAAACCATGGGATCGGGTATGTTATTGCCTAAACTTTCTTCTCTAAGGTTGGCTTGCGACAATGAAAATCATATTTTGGGTGTTTTTTCTTAGATGAATAAGTGAAAGTGTGAACCTGTTACTCATTTTTATCGTGGAAAACAGTAATTGAAGAGCTATTAATTCTTCTTTTTGTTTTGGCGACATGCAACATCAAAAGAGAAGTTACTTTCATCTTCTACACTATTTCCTATTAAACATCAAATATGATGTATAGGTCCTCAAGAAGTAAGATTAAAAAAAAAGAAGGTTAAATGCTTTTTCAGTCTTGGGTTTTAATGACTTTATTTTTTCCCCATGAGTTTCATTTTGTATTATAAATGGTACCTCATTTGTGGCTAAATACCGAAATGATACATTCATCCATATTTCGTCAATTAAACTTATGGAAATTCATGTCAAACCAATCAAAACTTGTAACGTGTCATCTGTCTCATTGAAAAGTCCAATGCTCCTTTGACTTAACTTTAGCCCTTATAATTAATTTTATTGAACCCAAAGTTTATTTACAAGCCTACAAGAATTAAAAGGTTTAAAACTCTTTTGTCCCTTAGGGTTTTAACACTTTATTTTTTTTTCTCTTAGGATTTCATTTTCATTATAGGAGGTATCTGTGATTTTCATAAAGACCAAGATGGTCCCTAAGAGATAACTCAATCGGCTGGGACCNGCACGTCACATATTTGCATTTGCTTGGGTTACCTTTTGAATGTTGGTATAGACCTTATGATTAAGCCAATTCTATTATTATTATTTTTAATAAATGTGTTTCAATTATCATATGGAAGTTTTGTTTAATTATTGTGTGCCTTAAGAAAAAATTGGTCATGTGAGATATAAAGTAATAGTACTATCAAATTTTGCTGACAGGTATACGCAATCAATCGGCTGATGCCACCACTGAAAGTCATTCGGACGTTGAAAAAGGAAAGCGCCAAAGCGATCAAGTAAAATCTGTCAGATCAGGCATGTTATTTCCTAAACTTTATTCTCGAAGGTTGGATTGTGACAAACGAAAATAATTTTTTGGTTTATTTATTTATTTATTTTTATGACTAGCTATTTGATTAATATGAAACTGTGACTCATTTGTATCGTGGAAAACAATAATTGAAGAGCTATTAATTCTTTTCTGTGTTAGCAACATCAACGCAGAAATTACTTTAGTCTCCTACACAATATTTCCTATTAAAAATCAAATATGATGTAGTTCGGCAAGACGTAATATAATGTAGTTCTACATTATCAACTGCTGGCTTATGCCAACTTTATCAACTTGTTCTTTTTGTACATCCTTCCTGTGTTCATCATGCATCACAGAAGGAGGAAAGTGGATGCAAATCAACACGTTTTTCATTGAAGGAAGTTGCCTTTTTAATACGATCCAAGCCTTCAATGGTTTGATGTTCAAAGAAAATATTTATGCACCATAAAAGTTTCTTATTAATTGAATCCCACAACTTGTAACCGAATTCTTCATGTGCATAACCCAGGAAGATATACTGTGTAGCATTGCTATCAAGCTTGGATCTCATATTTAGAAACATGGACAAATGCCCTATGGCATAACACTTTCAAGTGCTCAAGAGAAACATCCTTCCTTGTCCAAACACTTTTAAGAATACCATCATCCAAAGGAACTGACAGAGAAAGATTGATCAAGTCAATTGTGGTCCTCATTGCCTCACTTCAAATAGAACTAGGCAATTTTGCATGAGAGAGCATACACCTAGTTCTTTCACAAATGGTTTTGTTCATTCTTTATGCTATACCGTTATGTTGTGGGGTCTTAGGAACTATTTTCTCAAGCTTAATGCCATGACTTCTTTAGTACTCCTTAAACGGCCATCTATATTTACCACTGTTATTTGCTCAGTCACATTTTAATTGCCTTCTAATTTCCTTTTCAACTTTCGCATGATAAACTTTGAACACATTCATCACTTGATCTTTAGTTTTCAAAGGAAATGCCCACACTTTTCTATAGTCGTCATCAATAAAGGTCACATTAATAAAGTGCACTACCATTAGTATTAGTGCTCATAGTGCAAATATCAATGTGAATCATATCAAGAATATTAACCTTTCTAGGTGGAGGAAATTTATGAAATAAAGTTGTACCTTGCTTTCCAACAAGATAACGAGTACAAGGCATTAGGGGCGTAACTTTTAATATTAAAAAGGAGCTGCTTTTTTGGTAAGAATTGGAAGTCTATTCTCACTCATGTGACCAAGTCTCTTGTGTCATAGCTCAATGGATGTTTCATTCTCAACAACTTTCACATCTCCCTTGATTAATTATGCCTTATTTTTGGAGAGTCTTAATTTTCCCCAAGCTAAAATAAGAGAATGTTACAAAGTTTTCACTTTTCACCTCCAAGATGATTATAGACTCATCAGGTTTTTGATAGAAATCAATTTGAAATGCATTTTGGGAAACTATATGACATCCTTGACATGTAATTTATGCCCAATGCTTGTAATTCATGTGTCCACAATGTCACACTTTGCTTTGTTTCTCATTCTAACTCAACCAAAGCTGCCACTGGTGTAGGAAGAGAAGAAATCTATACATGGGGTAACACAGAAATAAGTTGTTTTATCAACTACCTAAGTAGAGTCCTAGCATGCAAGATTAACACAAGCATCATCCCAAACAATGAGCATATCACCATCAGATGCAATTGCTGTAGTGTCTTTTTATTCTTTCTATTTATCACCTTTTTCTTTCAAAGTTCAGTTTTGAACTTTTTGCACTATTTCTTCATGTGCTCAAGCTTGCCACAATGAAAACATTTAATCCCTATTCTTGACTTGGATTTTCCTCTGGACTTGTCACATTGTCATCACTGCGAAGCTTTGTTCTTTTACTTCTCCATCACCTTTCTATAACAAGTGCTTTTGAATGGGAAGAAATATCATGCTCTTTCCTTCTTGCCTCTTCATTGAATATGTTGTCTTTTACCAAATCTATAGTTATATGTGAGTCGAAGCCCCAAAAGGCAAATTGGAAATTTTTCTGATCGGGGATTAGAGTGGTTTCCCATGGAGATGTAAAATTCGCTCGCCGGGTTTCATCAATTTGCAAATTCTTCCTCAATTAGTTAAGATAATGAAATTTTTTGGTATTCTAACAATACTAGGTAGCATAGATATCATTATGGGAGAAGTTGGTCGTTGAAATGATAATTGATACAACGAAAATACAAGATATCAATTCTTTTTACAAAGTGGAATCTTTAAAAAGAGGTCTATGGAATTATATGGGTGCTTCTTCTTATTTTGACTTCTATATGTACTAGTAATTGTCTGAATTCTTTGGGTCAAGAACTGTTGCTCCTTCTCTGACTAAGGTGAAGGAGGTGTCCTTGTCGACCCTGGTTGGTTCAGAATCAAGCTCGGAACCAGTTTCTGCTTTGGCTTAACCTCCTGCTTCTAGTCTTTGTTTGGTTCCCGGTCTGAATACTTTGTCGACGTTGGAGTTTCCAAAGGCTACTGGGATTGAACAGGTACATTTAGTGGAAACTTCTGTCTCTTCTCATTCTTCTTCTTTGCTACCCGTGGCTTGCCATTCGTTAGAGGCGTTAGCTTTGGGCTCTGTTTCTGGGTTATCGGAAAATGGGACTCCCATAGGTCTTAACGAGCAGATGTTAAGCTACTATCGGAGAGCTAAGAAAGAACAAGGAAGCCGGGTGAATGATTCTCTTCTTCTTGAGGCAGTGGAATCCCTTAGTGCTCCGCTGGTACAATATCATTCCAACCTAGTCGCTGGGTTCGCTGCTGCTCAAGTGAAGCCTGTTCCTAAGAACACTAATCCGATGAGGGGCATTTTATGGAGAGGGTTCCTTAATCCAAGCTCGAGGTAGAAAGGGAATTCTCATCTTTCGTTGTCGTGGGTTGTTAAGGATGATGAAGTAGAAGATGCCCCTGGTCGTTCCGCAATTCTGGATGAAGCTTTTGGGTTTGGGGGGGATCAGGAAGATGATGGTTGGGATGAGGATTTTTCCCCCTATCCCCTTGACTGGGGGTTGGATTGCATTGAGGATGAGGAGCTGACCTTGGCGTTAATGGATGAATTGAAAGAAGATTTTGTACTAGAAGTAAAGGTTGCACAGCCTATGACCAAAGGCACCTCTGAGACCATAACTGTTGAAAATGGTTTGACCAAACCCCAAAGGTGGCCGATGAAGTGGTTGAGGGCAGGTGTAAAGGATGATGATTCACATATGGCAAGCTTGAAGGACGTGGAGAAGGATTTTCATCGGGCAAATAAGGTAGCACGCAATGGGTAGCTATCCCCCGATCCTCCTGATAAGGTGCTGGATGGCGATGAAGAGGAGGATTGGAAGTTGGCTTTGCTAAATGAGGTGAAAGAGAATTTCCTTTGAGAAATAAAGTTTGTGCAGCCTAGGACTAAGGGCAAGAGAGAGCTGTTAAATTTATAAAGCTCTATTAATTACGGCATTGCTAGCGCGTCTTCTCGGAGAAGGAAGGGCAAGACCATTGTGATGTAATGACTCGTGTGGGTTTTGAGGGCTTTGGGCTTCTTTGGGTTTTTTTAGGGTTTTTGGGTGGGTTTGTTGGGTTCTTTTGTGGGTGTGCTTTGGCTTTTTCTTTTCTTTTCCTAGTTAGACATTTTTGCTTGTATACTAGTGTATGTAGGGGTGTCTTACGCTTTTAATAAATCATGATTATTACTTATAAAAAAAAAAGAAAAAGTAATTGTATTGTTAGAAAGAGAAATATCTGCCGGGCTACAACAACATATTGGACCCGAATATGCTGGTCCTTTAGGAGTTCTTCAAGATCTAGCAGATGAGATTTGAATTATTGAGTGACACCACTAAGGTTTCTTAACTGTCTAGTAAGGAACTCAACAAAAGTAATGCTTGCATCTCATCATCTAGCACAAGTNATTGCTAGCGCGTCTTCTCGGAGAAGGAAGGGCAAGACCATTGTGATGTAATGACTTGTGTGGGTTTTGAGGGCTTTGGGCTTCTTTGGGTTTTTTTAGGGTTTTTGGGTGGGTTTGTTGGGGTTCTTTTGTAGGTGTGCTTCGGCTTTTTCTTTTCTTTTCCTAGTTAGGCGTTTTTGCTTGTATGCTAGTGTATGTAGGGGTGTCTTACGCTTTTAATAAATCATGATTATTACTTATAAAAAAAAAAAAAGGAAAAAGTAATTGTATTGTTAGAAAGAGAAATATCTGCCGGGCTACAACAACATATTGGACCCGAATACGCTGGTCCTTTAGGAGTTCTTCAAGATCTAGCAGATGAGATTTGAATTATGAGTGACACCACTAAGGTTTCTTAACTGTCTAGTAAGGAACTCAACAAAAGTAATGCTTGCATCTCATCATCTAGCACAAGTTTCACTGTAGATAGTTAATTCAACAATTCTTAAAAATTACTCAAATGCTCTGCATTATACTTTAAATTCACAAGCCTTCTTATCATAAAGGCTTTGTTTTGTGTCGTCTTTCGCTCATAAAGACTATAAGCATCAACTTCTTTGGCTACATGATGGAATACACTTTGATCAACTCGTTGATTAATATGTCTAACGAATCTCCTATTCAATTTCTTTCATTCATTGTCGGTTTTAGTATCTAGTTCGACACCTTTCATCTCAATAGGTTTAAACAATTGTTTACAGTACAAAATATGATCCTAACCTTCCAAATTGAATAATTGGAAGTAGTGAGTTTAATCGTGCTACTAGATGACTCCTTCACTTAATTCACACAAGAAATTTCTCACTAAAAATCAACCATAGCTCTGATGCCGTTTTGTTAGGGTGTAAATGACAAATATGTAGTTGATTAACCCCAAGGGGTTGGCCCAAGTGGTGGAGGCCTTGGTCTTAAGGTTTGCTCCCTTCAAAGTCCAAAGTTCAACACCTCATGGGTGCAAACAATCTATTAGGGCCACACCCCTAGTAAAAAAGTTAGCGATTTAACCAGTTCTGTGTAGAGAAACTTCCGAGGGTATGGTGCACGGGACCGGGGTTTACTCTGCAGGGGTGGGTTCGAAGGGCCNAGCTCTGATGCCGTTTTGTTAGGGTGTAAATGACAAATATGTACCTGACTAACCCCAAGGGGTTGGCCCAAGTGGTGGAGGCCTTGGTCTTAAGGTTTGCTCCCTTCAAAGTCCAAAGTTCAACACCTCATGGGTGCAAACAATCTATTAGGGCCACACCCCTAGTAAAAAAGTTAGCGATTTAATCAGTTCTGTGTAGAGAAACTTCCGAGGGTACGGTGCACGGGACCGGGGTTTACTCTGCAGGGGTGGGTCCGAAGGGTCCTGCCTTGGAGAGGTTCCCCGATATCAAAAAAAAAAAATGTAACTGATTTTTTCTACCCTATGTGCAAATAAAATAGGCAATAATAACTTCTAGCACCAAAGTTCAACTCACAAACACCACAGAAATAAATCAAGCACCCACATGTAAGATGCCAAAATTTTTTCTTGGAAAACCCTTTAATGCGAAAGGAAAAACCACATGACTTAGACTCATTAAATCTTCCACTATCAACAATAATTGTTTTACAACAATTTTCTCTAGAACTATATTTGGAGGCTACCAACACATCAAGAATACATACATTCTTGGATTACAACAAGGAACAAAGAAAGATCTCAACAAGTGAGCATGAGCAACCAAGAAACTGGAGGAGAATTTCAACGATTGACACCAGTCAATACGAAACTCTCATCGTCAGGAATAACATACTGAAATTTCCACAAAATCGGACTACAAATGGCACCTTAATCTCTAAATGAATGGCGATTAGAAAAACCACAAATTTCCTATTCTTTTTCTTTCGCGTCTCACCTTTTTTTAAAAACACTCAACTCATCAAATTTCATGACTCTCTTTTGTTCTCGCAAAATGAAAAATCCTCACAAGACACCAAAATTTTTACGTGGAAAACCTTCCAATGCGAAGGGAAAACCACGAGACCCAAACTTGTTCAATCTTTCACTATCAGGAATAATTGCTTCACAACAATTTTCTCTAGAACAATATCTAGAGATTACCAACACATCAAGAATACTTACATTCTTGCATTACAACATAAATTCATGACTCTAAGGTGGATTCAACAAGAACATAAAAAGATTTCACCAAGTGGGTATGAGCAACAAAGCAACTGAAGGGAAATTTCAATGATTGACACCAATTAATACGAAGCTCTCATTGTGATGAACAACATACTGAAATTTCCACAAAATCAGACTACAAATGACACTTCAATCTCTGAAGGAATGGTGATAAAAGAAACCCCAAGTCTCTCTCTCCCCCTTTCTCTCTTGTTTCTTCTCTTTTTAAAAATACTGGACTCTCTTATCTTCAAAACTCATGACTCTCTCTTTTATTCTTGCAAAAATAAAAACCCCCAAAAGCTAGTCACATGAGACCTTCAAAAAAAGAGAAAAAAACAGCTTCTTTCTTTTTCTTTTATATATCACCTGGGCGTCCCCCCATAGGAGGGAGAATCCAACATGACCAATAACTAAACAAGGCTGAAGGAACAGAATAACGTTAATGAGAAATACACTAAAGCTGCAATTAATGATATGAGTACTATACTAAGGTTACTACAAATGATGAGGAACTGGTTGTGGGCTTCTTATTTAGAGAAATAGTATATTCATAATGTAGATTCAAGATGTAGCTAATTCTAAAAAGAAGTTTCTTTTTACTTACAGAAAAAGTGATTCTAGTAATGGGAATATGCACAAACTACAAATTAGTGTGATAAATATATTGTTAAATATTTATTTTTATTACTTTCTAATGTGTGTAATTGATAAAATTTAGTTGTTACTGTTGCAGTGCGTGCTCTATGGCACCAACTGGTTTCAAATCTATGTAATTTCTTCGGTATAGCAGTGCGTGATCTATTGCGCCAACTGGTTTCAAATCTACGTAAATTCTTCGGTATATTATTTCTTAATTTATTTTTTGAAACTTCCTGTTCTTCATTTTGTTCTGTTTTTTATTTATATTTTCATCTAGTTACTTAACATTGTTTGGACTACTGACAAAGGAATTGAGTATTTACGTAAAATGGAGTCGATCCACACCAACTGCCATAAGCTTCTGCTTCTCATGTGTGAAGAGATATCAAGGTCAAATTTGCAACAGAGGCAGAACGGTCGCGTTGATGAAGCTATCTTCTGTGCTATTAAGAATGGGAATTTTGAGTTTCTTTTTCATATTGTGAAAACACATTCAGATCTTCGCCGGAGCTCTAATAGAGAATCAAGAAACATATTCTTGCTTGCTGTCTTACATCGCCAAGCTAAAATCTTTAGCCTTATTTACAATCTTGAAGAGAAGAACGTTATGATATATGATAGCGATGACTACGGCAATTACATTTTACATATGGCAGGGATGTCAGCAGCTTCCACTATGCTTAATCGCATCTCAGGTCCAGCTTTGCAGATGCAAAGAGAACTACAGTGGTTTAAGGTCATATCTCTCACTTTATATTTCTCTCGTATAGTTTCCTTTTTTGGATAAATAACTGGTATACTTCCGCTTCTAGCTATATGTGACAAATTCTAGAGAATCTAGAACAGAGAATGTATGGTATAAATGTGGGGAGAGAAAATGGGGTAGTTTCCAAAAGCTTTTATTTTGAAAGTGAGTTATATTTGGTAGATTTGAGGGTATGCTCAGCTTTGTTTCGCGGATTGGCAGTTTAAATACTGATTCTTACCAACTCCTGGCTTATCCATCTTTCATGGCAGAAAAATTGATGAAATAGACACTTATGAATTCGCTCAAGATCTTACAAGAACAAGATAGAAATAATGTTAATTAAGATCATAACTCACTAAAAGAAAACCCACTTAACAGATATAATGTAGAAAAACTGTTGCTATGGTGTTTGTGCAGAAAAGCTCTTTTCTTGAGAAGGGAGGGTGGCACTATCGTGGTCACCCTCCACGATAAAGCTCTTTTCTTGAGGGGGGGAGGTGGGGGGGTTGGTGTGCTGCAACATCTTTATGGATAGAGGGCTTTAGGGTTTTACAAGAAGATTCAAAAATTCAACTTTAAATTGGAATCCTTTCTCTACCAGAAAAAAAAAAAAAAAAAGGTGTGTCCAGCTTTGGGCTTATTGGGCCTCTTTCCTTTTTTCTTTATATTGGACCTTAAAATCCAATGTCCTTTTAATACTAAAGCCCAGAAAGCAACACCTTTCCTAAATGGGGAAATTTCCTAATTCAGACTCCTTTACAAACTAGGAAAGCCTGGCTTTTCCAATTAAACCTTTTTCCCCCTAAATTGAATCCTTTCTTGAATCCACAGTTAATCCCACATATTTGAGTGAAAATGCAATTCATGCATACCATAAGATGAGGGATTTAGGGGTCTTACAACCGCCATTAATGAGAGAGGAAGATAAGGTGGATGTTGAGTAAGGCTTGCAATTTTGACACGATCTACAAACTTGACATGAACCTAATACGAAATTAAAGGGCTAGGATTATGATTGAAGGGTCTAACCCGTCTAATTATATAAGTCAAGTTAAGGTTGACCTATATAGTCTTATACTCATGTTTTAACACAACTCGAACCTAACGCAAGATAATGGCAGGCAATTTTTTACATGACTTATGAATCCGACACAACAAAATTAGAGAATTAGGGTTGTGGGGCTTGACATGTTTAATTAAATAGGTTGAGTTAAGGTTGAGGGGCGACACACTTGATAAAAACATGACTAACTTTTCTTTTTGAAAATGTATCATAGATGAAGTGAATCGCCGCAGTAGTATGTCGATTCCGCAGTATGCCATGAGCCCATGCATTAACCTAGTTGACATAAAAAATCTCACACTAATACATGTATTACATAACTTTCATGTCATTCTTGTAACATATCATCATCATCATACGTGTCATATCATGCTTGTCAAATTATACTTGTCATGTCATACTTCTACATTCTGCATTTTCGTGGGGTGACATGGTCCATAGTAGTGAGCGCAGTCCTTAACCTCCACTACTAGGATTAGTCTACCGTACTATGACATCATGCAATTTTCACATTGTTTCATGTCATGCTTGTGATCATATCATCAACTCATATACTCATGTACTGATTATATATCATATCGTGAAAATACATGTTTGTGTCATAAATCATGCAAAACATCAAAATACTCATAACTAACATAATTCATCATAATAAATCTCATACATATAAAAGCTCATAGAAATCATTTATAAACGTTCATCAGAACATCTCATAAACATTCTTAACTCATTAAAATATCACAAATCATATTCTATATCAAAACATTATTGGCTCAAAGTCAAATAACTATATCTTGCTTTGAACATATTTTGAAAACGTTTCTTTTGTTTAGTAAGTAAACTACTTACAACGTCCGCTTGGGTGAACTTGATGAACCTAGTTAAATTTACTTACTACGTCCGCTTGGGTAAACTTGATGAACCTTGACTCAACTTGTAATATACCTATGCACTTACATGGTAAATACAAATTTAGCCTAAATTCTAGGCTTTGTTAACTCGAACTCTACGAAGATACTTGAGCACCATAAGTACTTTGTTCTACAAGGCAATCCATAGTATTCTATGGTTTTCAATATACACTTCTTTAGCTAACAACATTAACCCATAGAGAATCTCTGGGGTTAGACACCAAAAACCCAAACTTACAACACTTAGAAAAAATTTAGAGTTTTGAGGCTTACCTTGATCTTTGGTGAAATTTGAAGTTTTAAGCCATGAAACTTCAACTCAATGCTTGCTCGTGGTTTAGAATTTCTTGAACCACAAAAACCCCTAAGAAATTTGAGACATTAAACAAAACCTCAAAAAATATAACACAAATCAAGAAAACTTAGGGTTTATAGATTTACCTCAAACCAATTGGTAGAAACCACGATCTAGCGCCAAGAAACTCATTCTCGGGTCGGATTTGGTTTTGGAGAACTCCTCAAACCAATACCCTAAGGTTTGGATACAAACCCTAGAAGAGAAAAGAGACGAAAACCGGAGAAGAAAAAGAGAGAGAAATGATTTTCTCTCGTATGCTAGGTATTTATACCAGTGCAACTTGTTCGGACAAGGGGACCCTCGTTCAAATGAGATAAGTGAACTCGGCTGCAACACGTTCGGACGATATTGCAAACAAGACATTCTGTGATAACCTTTGTGTCACACAGTCCAAAGTGCGTTTGGACGAGATAGCGGATGAGACTTTATGGCTCTGTTTGGGGATGGACTAGACTGGACCATCCCACAATCCCAAAAAAGCCTTCTCAAAATTAACTTCAACATTTACTTTTTATATCACATCAATTACTTTTTATTACTATTCAAATAAAAAAAATCACTACAAAACAAAAAATTTCATTTTTTTATACAAAACATTTTTACTTTTTTCCTCACATCAATCAAATCTGCTACAGTATCTGTCTACTTCCTCAAGTCCAGTCCATTGCCTTGCAAACAAGACATTATATGATAACCTTTGTGTCACCCGGTCCGAAGTGCGTTTGGACGAGATAGCGGATGAGACTTTATGGCTCTGTTTGGGGATGGACCGGACTGGACCATCCCAAAATCCCAAAAAAAACTTCTCAAAATCAACCTCAACATTCTTACGTTTTATATCACATCAATCACTTTTTATTACTATTCAAATAAAAAAATCACTACAAAACATTTACTTTTTTCCTCACATCAATCAAATCTGATATAGTACCAGTCCACTTCCTCAAGTCCAATCCATTGCCAAACACAGCCTATGATACCTCATCTGCAGTACATTGGGACGACATAGTTGACAAGACTCTCTATGATACCTCAGCTGCGGTGCGTTCAGANTGGCTCTGTTTGGGGATGGACTGGACTGGACCATCCCACAATCCCAAAAAAACCTTCTCAAAATTAACTTCAACATTTACTTTTTATATCACATCAATTACTTTTTATTACTATTCAAATAAAAAAAATCACTACAAAACAAAAAATTTCATTTTTTTATACAAAACATTTTTACTTTTTTCCTCACATCAATCAAATCTGCTACAGTATCTGTCTACTTCCTCAAGTCCAGTCCATTGCCTTGCAAACAAGACATTATGTGATAACCTTTGTGTCACCCGGTCCGAAGTGCGTTTGGACGAGATAGCGGATGAGACTTTATGGCTCTGTTTAGGGATGGACCGGACTGGACCATCCCAAAATCCCAAAAAAAACTTCTCAAAATCAACCTCAACATTCTTACGTTTTATATCACATCAATAACTTTTTATTACTATTCAAATAAAAAAATCACTACAAAACATTTACTTTTTTCCTCACATCAATCAAATATGATATAGTACCAGTCCACTTCCTCAAGTCCATTCCATTGCCAAACACAGCCTATGATACCTCATCTGTAGTACATTGGGACGACATAGTTGACAAGACTCTATGATACCTCAGCTGCGGTGCGTTCAGACCACAAGGCAATCTGGACTGGGTTTTTAGCATCTTCCACTAGGGCTTTTAACCCTACTTGTTTAACTCACGAAGTTTCACTTAAACTTGGTTAACTTTTTAGCTAGATTCTTTTACAATTAGTTTAAATAGTTTTATATGCATGCCTTAACATAACTTGAACCGAACACACGAACACGAATTATCACCCTTAATATTGAGTCGAAGGATATATAGTACTACACAAAACATGTTTTTGTATAAGTACTTGAAGCTTAGTCATTAATCAATTGTTAGAAAATACAATCCCTTTCCCCTACTACTTCTCACTCCCTCCCCTCTCAAGAAAAAATAAAAAATAAAAAACTCCTCTCGCCATGGTCCTTCCTCCCTATCAATGGGTATCTGTGGGGTTTTTTTTTTTTTTTTTTCCAAAAATATTTTTAGCCAAAAACATTTTTCATTTTAAAATCATTTTAGGTCAAAACAAACGCAACTGAATTTTTTTCATGTCAACCAACCCTAGGTTGAAAGTGCGTAAAACATTTTTTAGACAATATTTTTCCTTAAAATAGACATAGTCTAAGAACATAAATAAATAAATAAACAAAAAGTAAAATAAATGAAATGAGATCAAGTTGAAAAAAATAGTAACCTGAGATTGTTTATGCTAAATGATGTCTTTGAATTTTGACACCATTTAGTAAATGGTTGAGGTGGGATAAGAATTGCCCTTTGATAATTTCGATCCTTTTTCTTTTCTTATATTCAGTTGGAGGTGGAGATATTAATAAAAATTTGTTTTATATAATTAATCTAGAACGATCGTGGTTAACACATGGTACTTTACCTCCAGTATACAGTCAAATTCTAGTTGTTTCCATTGCTGCCTTCGGTCGATATATAATTCTATTTATATTTTGGAAGCCTTTCTTTCTAATATTTTGTTTAAATGCAGGAGGTGGAGAGTATTGTCCATCCCAAAGTTAAGGAAGCTTTAAACAAAGATGGTTTGACTCCCGGTGAATTGTTTACAATGAATCATAAGGACATGATGCAAGCAGGAGAGCAATGGATGAAGGGCACAGCAACTTCTTGTACAGTGGTAGCTGCTCTCATAGTTACCATTATGTTTGCTACAGCTTTTACCGTTCCAGGTGGCAACAACCAAGATACAGGGTTGCCGGTGTTCTTACGTAAAGATCTGTTTATGGTCTTTATAATATCTGATGCATTGTCGCTCTTTTCCTCCTCAACTTCAGTCTTGATGTTTTTGGGAATCCTCACATCACGTTATGCGGAAGAAGATTTTCTTATATCCTTGCCAACAAAGATGATAATTGGGCTTTCCACCCTTTTCTTCTCTATTGCAACCATGATGATATCCTTTTCTGCTGCTCTTTTTATGATGCTACGTGGGCAATCATGGGTTGTCAAACCTGTCATTTGTTTGGCTGGTGTTCCAATCACCCTATTCATATTAATGCAGTTCCGCCTTCTTGTTGACATGTCTAAATCAACTTTCGGACCAGGCATCTTCGACAAGAAAATGAAGTCGTGGGTATAATTAAGCTATTCATTCGGCTATATAATATATAGGTGTTTGGTAAATAATTGGCAATCTAGTTGGAACTGATGATCACATTTCTTTCTTTTTTTGTTTGGATGAATGACTCATAAATTTTCAGTTGGTAGGTTTATGTTGCATATTTTGTGATTCCTCTTGGTTTTAGGTCAATTATCATTTCATCAAATACATCATTAATCAATTTTATATTTTTACTCTGATATTTTTTAATTTTCTGTAACGTGGCTCTAATTTTTGTATGGAATTGATGTAATTTGGTTGTAGAAAAGTGTTTTGTGGAATTGTATGAATGAAATTGATGTAGAAGAGAATAGATTAGATTAAGTACATGAACATGTATATGAATAAATAGTATATCAAAATCCAAGCTTGGATGCTTCTCCATGCATGTATTTATCCCAAGTTTATTCTATACATAATTTGTGTAGTAGTATACACTTCTTGGTTATCCCAACAACATTAAGTGGCAAATGAGCATGGGATATATATGCTACTACATTTTAATGTATGTGTATTCGGCACATATTTTATGCAATAAAAGCTTTGCTTCCAACTCTGGATGTTTACAAAACCGTTGGGCTTACAAAATGCTTTAGCTTGCCCATCCAACCAACTCTCTAGGGAAAATGACTAGCTAGATGATCTTTGACAAGTTTCTGGGTCTGTTGGGGAGCATAAGGTGGTCTGTTTTTTTTTTTTTTGGACCCCTGAGAAACAGTTATTCTTCCTTCCTCTCATTTTTAGAGATAGATAAATTTCTTAGATCTGAGCATTTGAATGAAGCTTTAGAGGATGAGTTTGGTCAAGAAGTGGCAACTCTAAGGTGATCTGCGCATTATCAACTGTCGGTATGTAATTCGTCTGTTTACTTTAATTAATTAAATTCAAATCTGATTGTTTTGCTGTTCATGGCATGCATTTACATCATATAGAGAATGTTAGAATACTTGAATTTATAGGTCTTCACTCGTAGCAAACAACAAACTGCAAAAATTGCAAGATCTACAAAATTTGCTCATTGTGAAATTTGAATTGCACAAAATGTATATCAAGTATAGACTCCTCTTCAGCTCATGATGACCTGATGATAATGGATATAGCAGAAGTGCAAAGCAAACAAGAATTTTGAATGAGTCAAAGTTACGAAGACTTCTTCGACGTTTTTAGGAATACAACATACCCAGAAACTTAGAAAAAGATAAAAATAATAAAATCAAACTGATAATTCAGATCTCAATGAATTTGAAATGACTAAAATCTGGAAATGCAACTACTGTGAGTCCTCCTTTCCATACAGCAGCCAACTCCAAGGTCATTGATGTAGCGCCAGGATGACCAATCAAGTACTGCTTGTCTTCCTGTACATCTGCAGGAGATCATATCCAAACTTACATTGTTAAATTTAAATTGGCTTGTATTTGTTAAATATCAAGATTGATATATTTCAAGTACTCAAATTAATCCATACCAAGTTTGGTTCCTACAAGCACTATTGGCATAGTTGGGGGGATTCAACGGAACTTCCAGTCTGAAAGCCAAGAAATAGATGTGTCAGATTGATACTGGATGATTACCTACAAATTAACCAAACAACTTAAGAACAAATGTGATTGGGTTTTGATGAAAAACCTTGTTGGAGATATTTCCAAAGCTGGCTTTGCTGATGAGAGAGAAGGCCAGCAAGAAAACATCTGCTTATAATCCTCATGCCCTGTATTCACCAACTTTGTTAAGTACATAGGGAATTACATAATTTCTTTCTCTATGAAAACTAAGCATGTAAAGGGTGTGCGGTAGAAAAATAAAAAACACGAAAAAAAAAAATCTAATACAAGTTGCTAATGCCTAATTTTTACCAATTTATCAGTCTATAATTAAATTTCTAAGTGTGATAAAGTCTCTCATGAATATAAAATAAAAAACCCCAAATAGAATTGTAGCAGAATTATAATAAAGTTATAGCAGAATTATAGTAGCAATCTAATGACACCCATGAAGCAATTACCTACCAGCAGTGTCCCATAGTCCAAGGATAACTGTGGTCTACCATGAACCATGTCATTAGCACTATAGTTGTTGAACACAGTGAGCGCACAATCCTATAAGAATTTGAAGTAAAACATATCACAATATAATTGTTGAGGTGTTAATCTTGAAAGAAACAAAAAAGACGGTTTTTTATAAACATCCAATTACCTTAATTCTCCACTATGACAAAAATGCTACAAGAAATCAATTGAGTAATCACATATTTCCCTGCAAAAAACAGCTAATTAATCAGTCCAATATCAACCACTCATGTTCTTAATACATGAACTAAAGGCCTTTATACCTAACTCATTCTCTTCCATGTTTAGACTTCACAAAAAGGGAAAGCTGAAGAAAATAAGAACTTCACAAACAGATTTTTGACATCCAAGACAAATGAATCTATTCTGCTTAACCCAATTTATTAATATAAATTTAATTACTTAAGGAATGAGATACTTACACAATTGTTTGCTAGTTGCTGCATAATTGTAGAACCAGCTTTCTTTGAAGGAAGATTTACTCTTGTATGTTCAGCATTTGATTTCCATCTAGCTTCCACATCAAGAATCAAAAAGTTCAGAAGCTAACAATATATACCTGACAAGGAAGAGAATAATCTAAGGAGAACTGGGATTGTACAAAGCTCCATCAACAACTGTGACACACTAGATGAATCTCATTTTTCATCTCCATTTCGTTTCCTTCACCCTCCTAACAACGCTTCATCTCTCTGTTCTCAACCTCCATTAGCACAGGAGTTCCAAGAACCTGTTTGCATCACCAGGTTATAGCTGTCGACTTCATATCTACTCCAACATATATATCAACTAAAAGACAACATATGAACTAAATGATTGCTGCTTGCTTGGGACATATAAGATAGTCTTGAAAGAATTTACATGTTTTTTTAGGGATGGGAACTAGAAAGAAACCAAAAATACAGTTCTTCAATGAATATCCAATTACCTTAGTTTTCCACTATGACGAAAATGCAAGTCCCTTTGAAATTGTTGAGGTGGCCATTTCACAGTTCCAACATATGATATTGCAAGCTCTTGTAATTTTATTTGGAAAGTGAATTTACCTGGCGTCAGTTAGGACAAACACATGAGTAAATCGTTCGAGTGTGTTAACTCCAACTATTTTATGTTTAATTTAACGAATCACTTCAAAGATGAATGCAATAGCACGCTTATGTAGTTAAATCCCTTACCAAATGCCACCTTTAAACGTTTTAGTCTTAAGGGCCATCTCAATTGAGTAATCACATATTTTCCTGCACAAACAGCTAATTAATCAGTCTAATATCAACCACTCATGTTCTTATTACATGAATTAATTAAAGGCCTTTATCACCAACTCATTCTCTTCCTTGTTTGGATTTCACAAAGAGGGAAAGCTAAAGAAAATAAGAACTTCACAAACTTGCTGAAATGATCAATTCACATGTCTAGTAGATCTTTATTATTAAAACTAGTTTAGAGCCCGTGCTATGCGCCGGCTTTTATATATATATAAAATTAAGTAAAAAAGTCTTTAAAATATTATTTACAACAAATTTTATTTTCTTCTCTTAATTAACAAATTAGCTACAAAAAATGAGAAATGTTCTTACGATAATTTTAAACTGTAGTTTTGCTTAATAGCATAAACCCACATATATAATAAATTTAAAAATTCATAAATTTTTGTTCGTATAAATTGAAACGTGTTAAATATATGTTCTCATATATGTAGTTTAAAATGAAATATAAAGGAAAAAAAATTCAAAATAAAAACCTAGAATAATCAATTATAGAAAATGATTGATTAATCATTATATTCCAACAATAATACCACTTCAATTCTCCTCCACTACACAATCAATTATGGTAAACTTTTGTCTTTTAAGAGTTAAACTTTCTCCTCATAAACAATTTTTTTTGAGCAATTTTACTGTTACATTGACTAAAATAAAGAAGTGTTCTAAAATATATGAGCATGTTGATATCTGATTACAGTTATGTGTACTAATTTTGTAAACAAAAGAATGTTGGTAGTTTATTATTATTTTTTTAAAAAAAAAAATAAGAGATAAAAAACAATGGTAGGAATATTGGAATATCCAAAAACAAAAATGAACAACATAACAATTAAATTTACAAAAGAAAATTTGTAACTTGTATCAAATAAATATAAGTAAATTTGAATAAAAAATAATATATAAAGACAATTCAATGCATTACAAAAAAAACCCCTATGTTTTAATTGTCTTACTAAAAGACTATCTAAACATACATTTATATTAAAAAACATGGACACGTGTTGCAATTCTAAGCACTCTCTACGTCAAAACTCGGCTTTTATATATATATATATGATAATATAAAAAGAAAGCAAGAGAAGATTAAAAGAAAAATAAAGAGAGATAATTTGTGAACCTTTTGTTTTCTTCATTAAGACAATTAAAAATAAAGTAAGAAAAGATGAAAAGAAAATTAGATAAAGAGAGAGAAATAAACAATTTGAAAACCTTTTGTTTTTTTCATTAAGAAAATTCAATGCATTATAAATAAAACCCTTATGTTTTAATTGTCTCACTAAAAGGTTATTTAAACAGGAATAGGATCCAGTCCAGTTCAAAATGAACTTGACAGTATCCAGTTAATGGCCTAGATTATTTTAGAAAGATCCTAGGGCTGTAAATAAAACACATGTCCATTTAATATAAATAATAATAAAATGTTATTTATTGTTTTAAAATAAATAAAAATAAAAATATTAAAAAATATTTTTAAAAAATCCAGGTGGCCGGCCAGCCCATAAGGGGTGGCCGAACCGCCCCTGCCGGCCTGGGTATGGCTTCAGCCACCCCAGATCGGCCGATCTAGGGCGGCCGAAGCCACCCCATGTCCATTGGGGGTGGTTNCGGCCACCCTGGGTTTTTTAAAAATATTTTTTAATATTTTATTATTTTTATTTATTTTTAAACACTAAATAATATTTTATTATTATTTATATTAAATGGGCATGTGTCTTATTTATAGCCCTAGGATCTTTCTAAGATAATCTAGGCCATTAACTGGATACTGTCCAGTTCATTTTGAACTGGACTGGATCCTATTCCATTTAAACATACATTTTTATACATTTGTATTAAAAAAATGGACACGTGTTGCAATTCTAAGCAAACTCTATATCAAAACTCGGCTTATATATATATATATATGTGATGATGATATAAAGAGAAAGAAAGAGAAGTTGAAAAGAAAATTAGATAAAGAGAGAGAAAGAGATAATTTGCAAACCTTTTGTTTTCTTTATTAAGAAAATTCAATGCATTACAAATAAAACCTATATATTTTAACTGTCTCACTAAAAGGTTATCTAAGCATACATTTTCATACATTTGTATTAAAACATGGACACATGTCGCAATTCTAAGCAATCTATACGTCAAAACTCGGATTATATATATATGATTATTGTAGTTGGAAAAGCATAAGATGAAAATAATTGACATTTTGTTTTACAAGCATAATGAGAAAAATTAACACAATATTGATCCACAATATTTCAACGTGGACCTATGCTTCACAAGGAATCATATCCGAGAACTAGCTAGGTTCTTGAAATTAAAGCAATCCTTGAAGTTAAGTAGCCGTCTTTAAGTGCTAACACAAAAAGCTATCATAAAGGATGAAATAAAACAAAATAAAGGATATTTTTAGCATATTGCAATAGGTTTTTGGCATCCAAGACAAATGAAGCTAATAACACAAGTTAATTACATAAGGAATCAGATACTTACACATTTGTATGCTACTTGCTGCATAATTGTAAAACCAGCTTTCTTTGTCGAAAAAGTTGAGAAGCTAAAGAGGACTGGGTTTGTATTTGATTACAAAGAGTTAAGAAAAGATATGTCATGTATAAGCAAGGGAGTGTCGAGTGTTAAAGCTATATCTCACGACATGTCGTGTGCTCCTTAAGACAACAGAACTGATCCTCAAACTCAGCATATTTGACCCTCAACTTAAACCCCATTCCTTGATTTAGGCTGCCTTTGTACATGGCATTTCCTCTTTGTAAGTTGCTCTCTTAGTACTCTGTAGAAGTTTCGGTTATAAATCAGAACTCTACACGCTATTTTGGCAAGTTAACCAAATCAGTGCTTCTCAAATTTCTTCACCGAGTCCTTTTCAAACCAATTAACAAGCTAATTCTTACCATTCAATTGCCAAATTTACCCTCCCAAGAAAATGACATCACTCTGTTTTTCATTTTAGAATTCAATTTTATAGTGATTCAGTGTAGCATTGATCTGCCCTTTGCTCCTTGTAGCCAAAATCCTGATAAGATCCTCGTGATTGTAAGCCTTCTTTGAAATCTCGTGGAGTATTTTAACCTCAAGCAAAGATAATCTTAAATGGACTTTTTGATAAAAGAAAATGCCCAAAAATTTCAATTTTCATATTAAGAAGTTCATAACAGAAGCAACTTATTAATACAATCATTGCACAAATCCCCCATAATTATCGTACTCCATTATGCTTTCATATGCATTTCCTTCTAAAATTCAGAACTCAAGTGAATAAAAGAAACAATAGCTCGAAAATTATAATGCAAATTAAAAAAAAAAAAAAAAAAAAACTAAGCTAATTAACCAAAAATAGGCATTGATATTTAGAATGGAATTATTCAAGTGCCAAATAGTTTAATTGAATATTTGTAGATAAAGTGACATGTGGATCTTCATGAGCAAATCTTTTAATTTATGTAACAAATAATTGAACCAAAATGAATACCAATGCAGCAAGGTAGTTCTCCGAGTGTTGTTTACAGATTGGATCTTCCGTAAAATATTTGCTCAAGTTCACCAAGTGCCAGTTTTCACTCTGTTAAAGAACAAAGCACCAAGAATACATCACCTCATCAACTCTGTTTCCACAAAACTATGTATCCTTAGAAATAAAGAAATGAAATAAAATAATAATAATTTACCAACTATTTCTCCTAAAATGTGAAGAATCACGTATGTAGTGCCCTAGATTTTTTAATAAGTCCAGTCCTTCTACCCAGTGAAAGGTTGTTGCTCTGCTAATGCTGCCGGAAGAATTGATATTGCTGTTTGAGTTTCCATATTCAGCAGTTGCATATATGGTTTCTCCGGTGGTAGTCACAGGGTTCGACGCGGCAGATGTGCTACTGCTTCTGCATCTGAAATTTAATGACCAAGAAATACTGAGAGATTAAAATGAAGAAAACGAAGGTGTAGAAGGTGGGCACTTTAATTTCTATGAAGGATTCAAATAAAATGATGAGTAATATACCTCGAAGCTGCATGGGTGATTGAATTTTCTTCTTGCTAAGGTGGATAACGTAAGTTTAACCCTGGAATGTGACCAATCTTGGGCCAATCCTCACCTGTGTCTCTTGCATCTTTGCAATAGGATGGGACAACCTTCAATTGTTAGCCTCTGCAAAGACGTTAGCCTACACATTCCTTTGGGGAGTGATGCCAATCTAGAGCATCCACTAATTTCAAGCAATTGAAGTGATTTACAGTTGTGGATCCACTCTGGTATAGCCGTCAAGCTTTCGCAATCTGAAATCATGAGCTTTTGTAGAGTGGTAGCATGTTGAAGTCCTGAGGGGAGGGACACCAATTTTGGAGGACTTGAGAACCAAAGGGAGAGGAGGCTTGTAAGGCCTTGCCATTGCATCCCATCCTCATCGGTGGCTAGCTCAAGATCAGGACAATCCTTAATGTCTAGTGTCTGCAAATACGTTAGCCGACTTATTCCTTCAGGGAGTGATGCCAAATTGGGGCATCCACGAATTTTAAGCAATTGAAGTGATTTGCAGTTATGGATCCACTCTGGTATAGCTGTCAAGTTCCAACACCACAAAATCTCAAGCTTTTGTAGAGTGGTAGCATGTTGAAGTCCCGATGGGAGAGACACCAATTTTGTAAGACCTGAGAACGAAAGGGAGAGGAGGCTCGTAAGGCCTTGCCATTGCATCCCATCCTCATCGTTGGCTAGCTCAAGATTAGGACAACCCACAATGTCTAGTGTCTGCAAAGACGTTAGCTGACTTATTCCTTTGGGGAGTGATGCCAATCTGAAGCAGTAACAAATTTCAAGCAATTGAAGTGATTTGCAGTTGTGGATCCACTTTGGTATAGTCGTCAAGCTTTCACACCTCCAAATCTTGAGCTTTTGTAGAGTGGTAGCACGTTGAAGCCCCGAGGGGAGAGACACCAATTTTGGAAGTACTGAGAGGTGAATGGAGGTGAGGCTCGTAAGGCCTTGCCATTGCATCCCATCCTCATCGTTGGCTAGCTCAAGATTAGGACAACCCACAATTGTTAGCCTTTGCAAAGACGTTAGCCTATGCATTCCTTCGGGGAGTGATGCCAATCTGGAGCATCCACGAATGTCAAGCAATTGAAGTGATTTGCAGTTGTGGATCCACTCTGGTATAGCCGTCAAGCTTTCACACCTCCGAATCACAAGCTCTTGTAGAGTGGTAGCATGTTGAAACCCTGAGGGGAGAGACACCAATTTTGGAAGTACTAAGAAGTGAATGGAGAGGAGGCTCGTAAGGCCTTGCCATTGTATCCCATCCTCATCGTTGGCTAGCTCAAGATTATAACAATACGTAATTCTTAGCTTCTGCAAAGACGTTATACCTAGGTAGAGAGACTTTAATTTATTGCAATTATCTATCTTCAAAGACTCAAGAGAAGTGAGATTTTGCAGTGGCAAAGTTTCTAGATCGGTAATGAAACTCAATTTTATATTCTTCAATTTTGAGAGAGGACTGAATGAAGAGGAGTTTGTTGCTGTTGACGTTGGGCTTTGCGATGCTGCCATATTCATCATCATTGTCTGTTGCAGTGGCTTTGAGCTAGCTTTTGTTAGGACCAACTCTTCTTCAAGATGTGGAACCATTGGCATGGAAGTCAACATAGGACAAGATTCGATCACTAATTTTGAAAGACAAGGAAAGCAAGGGAGTAAATGATGCTCCGTCATTTCAACGGAATTATCACTATCACTATTGGCCTCCACAGAAGAATCCCTCCTCCTCCACCACCCCTTGAGATTAGGGCAATAATAGAGCTGGATATACTTGAGGGATGGAAAAAATGGTGTTGGTGCCGTTGAAGAAGAAGAGAACTCATTGCTATCACCATCATCTAATATGTACTCAATAGCCTCCAAATCCATAAGAGAAAGCTCCTTGAGGGAAGGCAGTTGACTCAATGGTGGCAGATATCGACATCTATTACACTCATTTAATTCAAATCTAACAAGATTTGTGAGTAACAAAATCCAACTCGGAAGCTTTGAACCCTGATAGTCTCTTAAGAAAAGCTTTTTCAAATTTGAGTGTGGTTGGAAGCCTTTTAATGACGCTTCATCCTCAACAACATCTGAATTCTCGACATCGCCTTCAGCACTCCACCATATATGCAAAGTACGAAGATGTTGTTTCTCATTTAGACTTGCAGCCTTACATTCTGACGCAACACCTTTCTTATGTCCCAGATTTACAATCTTTAGCTCTCCTCTCAGCTTATTTAATTCCTTTAGTTCTTGTAAACCACTGCTACCCCTATGTCTAGAATGAGAATCCAAGCAGACAAAAAATGTGGATAACGTTTGAAGATTTGTCAGTTGCCCCAATCCGAGTGGCATATAAGACAAATTACATCCATCTATCTCAAGATGCCTAAGGTTAACTAATTTTTTAATGTCTCCTGGCAATTCTTCTAGTGACTGACAATCGGAGAGTATTAGTGTTTGCAAATTTTGCAAATTTGTTATAGAATCAAGCAGCTTCTTCCCTTTTATATTTCCAGAAAGATCAAGATACCTTAAATGCTTCAACTTCTTGATAGAGCAATCAACAGGCCACTTATTATACAAATCCAACACGTGTAAGAACTTGGAACTTGAAAAAGTTGCATCACAATCAATATTAGCCTCAAAGTTATTTCCAAAGCAAAGAAATGTTCTCATCCTACTTGCTTTACACAATAAAGTTGAAACTTCATGTGAAATATTTATATTGTAAGCAACTGATACATGACGAACTTTCTTATCAATGTTTCTCTTCTTATCATCGAATGTGGTGATCAACGATCCTGCCACTGATATGGCAAGATCATGCATGAGGTCATGCATTTTGCATTTAATTACGTTACCAAACTCATCCATTTCAGCTTCTTGAAAGAATGATCTCAACAGTAAATCCATAAAATATTCATTACCAATCTCTTCCATTTCAGCTTCTTGATCATCAAATGACTTGACAAATCCTTGTGCTATCCAAAGTTTAATTAGTGTTGATTTTTCAATCTTGTAATCCTTTGGATACAAACTACAATATGCAAAGCAGTGCTTTAAATGTGAAGGAAGATAATCATAACTCAGCTTCAAAGTTGGTAAGATGTCATTTTCATTTTGAGATATTTTTGAGAGTTCACTGTTCTTAAAAGACACCCATTCTGCTTCTGAATTTTTGGACCCCAATAAACTTCCGATTGTGGTTATGGCCAAAGGGACGCCTGAACACCTTTTTACGATCTCCTTTCCAAGTGCCACAATGCTTGAATTCTCTGGCTCTTGTCCTTTCTCAAAGGCCTTGTGCTTAAATAAAGACCATGATGCGTCTTCATCTAAACCTTTTAACGAATATGATTCAACTATCCCAATAATGCTTGCAACGCTTTCCTGGCGGATGGTCTTTGCAACGATTTCATTGCGGGTAGTCACTACTATTCTACTGCCTCTTGCACCACCCATCAGCACTTGTTTCAAGCGACACCATTTTCCATGATCTCCATTCCACACATCATCCAACACTAGGAAGTATTTCTTTCCTTCAATTTTTTCTCTAAGTTTAGCCACCCATGTATCCATTTCAGCATCTGCTGGTTTCTCCTTGGTTGCAGATTCTAGGACTTTTGCAACAATATCTTTAACATCGAAGATATCAGAGACACACACCCACATTTTGACCTCAAAATGTTTCTGGATTTGGTGATCATTGAATACGAATTGAGCGAGTGTAGTCTTTCCCAATCCACCGATGCCCACAATTGGAAGGATGGAAACATTCTCTTCAACATTGGAGTTCATGAGAAGGTCTATAACAACCTTCTTATCTTTCTTTCGCCCGATAACTTCTTCCGCAGGTACAAATGAATGAGTGTTAACCCTCTCCCTGTTCCTGACTCGTGTCTCCACATGGCGTACCTCCAAGTGGAAATTTTGCCTATCGGCGTTGATGGCATCTAACTTCTTTCTGATGGCTTTAATCTCCCGGGCCATTCTAAAACGAAAGGCAAGCTTGTTTGGATTGAAAAAGAGAGAGCGTACCTTTTTGGCCTTATCACGGGTCATTACTTCTCTTCGTAGAGCTTCAGTTGAAACCTCATCCAGCAAGTCATCAGCATCATACATGGCATCTTCTAGCCTTTCGAGCCAACCTTTAACAGCACGGTCTCCAGCAGCCTTTTTCTCCTCAGCATCCAGAAGCACATCTTTGATTGTTGAAATGGTGTTCTTTAGGCTTTCAACCTCATCTTGGACACCCCAGAGCAGTCCGATGTCTTTGGCAGCCAGTGAGCCCAGAGTCCCAATGATTCGCTCGGCAACAACGGAGAGAAGCAGTTCCGCCATTTCCTGATGGTGAGTGAAAGGATGCTCAAACTCTTGAAGAAGCAGTTGAAGGGCGGAATGAAGAAATGTTTTGGCAAGATATCGACAGGGGAAGTAAAACCGGAAAATAAGACTGGAAGCGGTTAATTAACGGAGTGAGTTTTTTAAACAATATATTGGATTTTTTTTTTTGGATGCCGTAGATAAGATAGGCCACCAATTAAACACTGAGCCTTACATTACGCATAATTAATTGATCGACCACAACACGCCAGCTACTCACCGACAATATATACCATTTCAAACGAAATAAAGATTTTTACACGTATTTTATGGGACAATTTTTATATAAATAGAAAATCAAATGAAAAAAATAACGAAAAATAATAATATTATATTGAAAGTTATAATTTATTTCTAACTAGTTTCTGAAAAATACTATATAGTAATCTTTTACAGGCAAATTAATAAATTTATGTTTATATTTATTTTGTCTAATGAATTGAAGTTAAATCCTAATTTAATAATAGACAAGTTCTAATTTTTTTTATATGAATAATGTTGATTTTTTTACCTCTTTAACCATGGCTTTTGAGTATATATATATATAGTTTGAAATAGTGCCTTGATGTGGTAAAAAGGGTACAAAGACTTAGTTTTAGGTGTTTACAAGTCTTCGATCCTTAATTTCTTTCATACTAATTAAATCACAAACTTGGAGTCCTGGAGTGGAGTCCACCATAATTGGCCACATTCAATCAACCAACTCCTCTCAATTTGTGATTAATTATCCTTAATTCAAGGGATTTGTTTTGCATTTGAATAGAGCCATTTACTCAAATCACATATCAAGGAAAATGTAACCAATATAATGAAGATTACCAAAAATTACACTGTAGTATTTTGTATTTTTTTTTTTAAAAGAAAAATTATAAAATATTTTTTGTCATTTTTGGTGGAAAAGGGTTACAATACAATTTTCAAGATAATTTGGAATAAAAAATATAAAATGATCGTAGTCAATCACGTGCAGCTGTTGGAGAGGTACATCGGTGGGGTGAGGGATACAAAGACTTAGTTTTAGGTGTTTACAAGTCAAATAATGCAAGTGTAGGTGAGCTTTCTATTTTGCTTTTTCTTTTATTCCTTTTCTACTAAATCACAAACTTGGAGTCTTGGAGTGGAGTCCACCATAATTGGCCGCATTCAATCAACCAACTCCTCTCAATTTTTATTTTATTTTATTTTTTTTAAGACACTTCTATACTTACAATATATATATAGCATGTATATAAAGAATATCAAAATGATATTTCTTTGCATTATTATTTTTATTTGTTAGGATAAAAAGTAAAAACAGCTGCTTTCTTTTTCTTTTTTTTTAACGAATATTCTAATGCATGTGATATAAATATGAAAATAATTTTAAATATTTGTGATTATTTTATATATTTTATATAAAAATTTCTTTAGCAAAAGAAAACAAAAACATGGAAAATGAGGAATATCCCAGCAAGCCCCTAATCTTCTCTCTCCTCACGTGTATCTTCTTCGGTTCTTCCTCTCATCTCCAGTTTCCTCTCATCTTCTGTTTGATAATTCACGGCGTCTTCTTCTTACTCGGTTGAGTCGGTTCCTTTCATCTTTTGTTTGATAGTAAATAAATGAATGGCACCACACATAGATGATAGATACTAACCTTTGACATTGACAACACTACATCTAATGACTGCATTATGCATAATTAAATCCCTAAAACTAAGCATAGAGGACAAAACCCTTTATTAAATCGCTCAATATTTTCTTTGTCTAGTCTATATCTTAGTGGAGGTCGGTTGGGGATGCGTTGAAGTTTATAATTGCATCTCTAATTATATTAGACGATTGTCGCTTTTAAGGTAATCGCATCCATTCATAGTTGCTAGTTTTGTCACTGTCCATGTCCTGCATCACAGAGAGATACCCATAACAGAGTATGCAATTGACATATCACAATTAGGAGATACAAGAAGACACTGAAATTTTGGAAGCAAATAGGAAATTGGTCAGATCATTGCAGTCAAGTGGTAATGGCTAACAAGAAGCTACAAATTACAAAGATCTGCAGAATTTGTCAAGATGAAGAGACATCTTTAATAAAACCCGCTCACTGAATAATTTGAATTGAACAAAATATACATCAAGGATCGACACCTACTCAATTCACCTCATGATTGATGATTATATTAAGTAACAACACACTCAAATTGCACCAGGACCCAATGAATTTGAAATGACTGAAATCTGGCTCCTAGCAGAAGAAAATCAGCACTAGATATCATTTTCTTTCTCAATCTCCCTCTACTTGGCCAGCATATAAATCTTTCAGACAAACTAAGGAATTCCCCCCTCCCTCTTTTGGTTGGTGATCCTCATTTCCGCACAGCAGCCAACAGATGTTTACCACTCCAACATGTGAACTAAATGTTTACTGCATGCCAGGGGACATACAAGGTAGTCTTTAGAGAACTTGAATGTTTTTTTAGGAAAAAAAAAAAAAAAACCCAAAAGTGCAGTTGTTTACTAAATACCCAATTACCTTAATTTGCCACTCTAACAGAAATGCAAGTCCCTTTGAAATTGTTGAGATGGCCAGTTCATAGTTCCAACATATGATGTTTGCTGGCTCTTGTCATCTTACTTGGGAAAGTAAGTTACCTGGCATCAGCCTTAAAAATTATGAAAAGCAGCAACGCAGGATGATGATAAAATTATGAAAAGCAACTATTTGGTATTCCCCACCAAATAACTACTATTGTTTTAATTGTTTAACTTTGTGGTATGCTAAGCTTCCATAAGAAAGTAAGATCACCTGAAAGATGAATGCAATAGCAGGGTTATGTAGTTAAAGCACTTATCAAATGCCACCTTAAAAATTTTTAGTCTTAAGAGCCATCTCAATTTGAGTAATCACATATTTCCCTGCTAAAACAGCTAATTAATCAGTCTAATATGATTCATTAAATTGCTAATTGCTTAGTCTTTGTAGTAAGCTCTATCAACCACTCATCTTCTTAATCCATCAACTCAAGGCCTTTATCACCAACTTATTCTATTCCATGTTTGGACTTCATAAAAAGGGAAAGCTAAAGAAAATAAGAATTTCACAAACTTGTTGAAATGATTAATTCACATGTCTAGTAATTCTTTATGATTTAAATCTTTACAGTTGGAAAAGCATAAAGATGAAAATAATTGACAATTTGTTTAACAAGCAAAACAAGTATAATGAGATAAATTAACATCACATTGATTTGCAAAATTTCAATTTGAACTTATGCTTCACAAGGTTCTTGAAATTAGAGCTATCCTTAGCGGTCTTTAAGTGCTAATACAAAAGGCTATAATAAAGGATGAAATAAAACAAAATAAGGAATTTAATGTCTAGCATATTGCAACAACGTTTTGACATCCAAAACAAATGAAGCTATTCTGCTTAGCCCAATTTATTAATATAAATTTAATGACACAAGGGATCAGATACTTACACAATTGTTTGCTAGTTGCTGCGTATATAACTGTAGAACCAGGTTTCTTTGAGGAAAGACACTCTCTTGTATATTTCTGCATTTGATTCCCATATAGCTAGCTGCCACATAAACAATCAAAAAAGTTGAGAAGCTAACAATACCTGAAATCAAAGAGAATAATCTAAAGAGAAGTGGGTTAGTATTTGATTAGAAAGAGTTAAGAAAAGATATGCCATGTATGTAACTACATAAAAATTGGAGCGTTGACTCCTTTTCAAACCAATTAATGATATCTTAAGAGAACTCTTGTCTCTGTGGGGATGGGGCAAAAAAACTCAGGGTCAGTCTTCAGATCCTGAATATAAGACCAAAAAAAAAAAAAGCTCTGAAGAGAATGAAATGAAATTTAGCCTTTCTAGAAGATGAAATTCCCAGCCCTATAGAGCATGGATAATATAAGTTGGACAAAGTCTAAAATTTGTCACCACATAAAGTTTCTTCACTAACTCCCAAGAAAATGACATCACTCTGTTTTGATTCAAGAAGCCCCTGAATTCCCATGAGAAACCCAAACTATTCCAAGCCAAAGTGGCATGCTATAACTCAATTAACAGCAAGATGCGAGGAAAAAATGAGTACAATTGCACACCTTGTTGATGTCATTTCTCAATTTGTTTTTATAGTGATTCAGAGTAGCATTGATCTTTGCTTTGCTCCTTGTAAGAGGTACCAAAAGCTGAGAGGAACGAAACATATAAACATATAGCTCAAAAATGATAGAATGCAAAACTGAAAAGAAACCCNAAAAAAAAAAAAAAAAAAACCGGAAGAGAATGAAATGAAATGTCACAAGTCTAAAATATGTCGCCACAAAGTTTCTTCATTAACTCCCAAGAAAATGACATCACTCTGTTTTGATTCAAGAAGCCCCTGACTTCCCATGAGAAACCCAAACCATTCCAAGCCAAAGTGGCATGCTATAACTCAATTAACAGCAAGATGCGAGGAAAAAATGAGAACAATTGCACACCTTGTTGATGTCATTTCTCAATTCGTTTTTATAGTGATTCAGAGTAGCATTGATCTTTGCTTTGCTCCTTGTAAGAGGTACCAAAAGCTGAGAGGAACGAAACATATAAACATATAGCTCAAAAATGATAGAATGCAAAACTGAAAAGAAACCCTACAAATGAGACATCTACCAAAGTGAAAATCACCCACCTATATCTGTAGATGAAAATCAGATTGTGGTGTTAGGAGCTCCAACAGAGCCAAAAATAAACCTCCTGGAAAATGGGAAGCCCTTGAATTTGTTGTATGCCATAAGCATCTACGTCAACCTATTGTTTTAAACAAAGACGATCAACACATAGAAGTTAGAAGCAATATGAGAGTATAATGTTTCGGAACAATTTCCACTTAATTAGTTTAATTAATGGTAAGACAAATCCGGTGAAAAATTGGAGCATAAGCTAAAAATGCATCCCCAAAATAGTGCAAATCTAAACTCTGAGTTATCTAGTGAAATTTAACGACCAAGAAATACTGAGAGAGAAAATCAAGAAAACGAAGGTGGGCACTTTAATTTCTATGAAGGATTCAAATAAAATGACGAGTAATATACCTGAATCAGTCGAAGTTGCATGGGTGATTAATTTTCTTCTTGCTGAGGCAGATACTGTAAGTCCAACTCTGGAATGTGAGCGATCTTGGGCCAATCCTCACCAGTGTGTCTCTTGCATCTTCGCAATAGGATGGGACAATTCACAATTTTTAGCTTCTGCAAAGACGTTAGCCTACGCATTCCTTCTGGGAGTGATGCCAATCTGGAGCATCCACGAATTTGAAGCACTTGAAGTGATTTGCAGTTGTGAATCCACTCTGGTATAGCCGTCAAGCTTTCACAATCTGAAATTATGAGCTTTTGTAGAGTGGTAGCATGTTGAAGTCCCGAGGGGAGAGACACCAATTTTGGAAGTCTTGAGAACCAAAGGGAGAGGAGGCTCGTAAGGCCTTGCCATTGCATCCCATCCTCATCGTTGGCTAGCTCAAGATCAGGACAATCCTCAAGATATAGGGATTGAAGGGCAGTGAGATGTTGTATACCTAGGGAGAGAGACTTTAATATCTGGCAACCATATATCATCAAAGACTCAAGAGAAGAGAGATTTTGCAGTGGCAAAGTTTCTAGATCGGTGATGAAAGTCAATTTTATATTCTTCAATTTTGAGAGAGGACTGAATGAAGAGGAGCCTGTTGCTGCTGACGTTGGGCTTTGCGGTGCAGCCATATTCATCATCAATGTCTGTTGCAGTGGCTTTGAGCTAGCTTTTGTTAGGACTAACTCTTCTTCAAGATGTGGAACCATTGGCATGGAAGTCAACATAGGACAAGATTCGATCACTAATTTCGAAAGACGAGGAAAGGAAGGGAGTAAATGATGCTCAGTCATTTCAACGGAATTATGACTATCACTATTGACCTCCACAGAAGAATCCCTCCTCCTCCACCACCCCTTGAGATTAGGGCATTCAGCGAGCCAGATATACTTGAGGGATGGAAAAAATGGTGTTGGTGCCGTTGAAGAAGAAGAGAACTCATTGCTATCACCATCGTCTAATATGTACTCAATAGCCTCCAAATCCATAAGAGAAAGCTCCTTGAGGAAAGGCAGTTGACTCAATGGTGGTAGATATTGCAATTTCATACAAGACACTAATCGAAATGTAACAAGATTTGTGAGCAACAACATCCAACTCGGAAGCTTTGAACCCCGATAGTATTTTAAGAAAAGATTTTTCAAATTTGGGTGTGGTTGGAAGCCTTTCAATGACGCTTCATCCTCAACAACATCTGACTTCTCCACATCTCCTTCAGCACTCCACCATATATGCAAAGTATGAAGATGTTGTTTCTCATTTAGACTTGCAGCCTCACATTCTGACGCAACACCTTTCTCATGTCCCAGATTTCTAATCTCTAGCGCTCCTCTCAGCATGTTTAATCTCTTTAGTTCTTGTAAACCACTGCTACCACCATGTCTGGAATGAGAATCCGAGTGGACAAAAAATGTGGATAACGTCTGAAGATTAGTCAGTTGTCCCAATCCAAGTGGCATATAAGACAAACCACATCCATTTATCTCAAGATGCCTAAGGTTGACTAATTTTTTAAAGTCTCTTGGCAATTCCTTTAGTGACTTACAATGGGAGAGTCTTAGTGTTTGCAAATTTTGCAAACTGGTTAGAGAATCGGGCAACTTCTTCATATTTGTGTTTTCAGAAAGATCGAGATATCTTAAATGCTTCAACTTCCCGATAGAGCTTAAATTTTGAAACCTATCAAGAGACTGCTCAAGTCTAAAATCATAGTACTTATTCAAATCCAACACACGTAAGAACTTGGAACTTGAAAAGGTTGCATCACAATCAATATTATCCTCAAAGTACTGTCCAAAGCAAAGAAATGTTCGCATCCTACTTGCTTTACACAATAAAGTTGGAACTCCGCGTGAAATATTTATACTGTGGGCAACTGATACATGACGAGCTTTCTCATCAATGTTTCTCTTCTTATCATCTAATGTGGTAATCAATGATCCTGCCACTGATATGGCAAGATCATGCATGAGATTGTGCATTTTGCATTCAATTACATTACCAAACTCATCCGTTTCAGCTTCTTGAAAGAATGATCTCCATAGTAAATTCATAAAATACTCATTACCAACATCTTCCAAGAATCGATTTTCATCTGATAAGACAAACCCTTGTGCTATCCAAAGCTTAATGAGTGTTGATTTTTGAATCTTGTAATCCTTTGGAAACAAACTACAATAAGCAAAGCAATGCTTCAAGTGTGAAGGAAGATGGTCATAACTCAGCTTCAAAGTTGGTAAAATGTCATTTTCTTTCTGAGATCTTTTTGAGAATTCATTGTCCTTCAAAGACAACCACTCTGTTTCAGGATATTTTTTGGAGCACAATAAACCTCCGATTGTCCTTATGGCTAGAGGGACACCTAAACACTTTTGTAGGATCTCCCTCCCAAGTGAGACGACTCTTGAATTCTCCGGCTCTTGTCCATTCTCAAATGCCTCCTTTTTAAATAAGGACCATGATGCGTCTTCGTCTAAACCTCTTAAGAAATATGATTGAACTGTCCCAATAATTCTTGCAACGCTTTTAGAGCGGATGGTACTTGCAACGACTTCATTGCGGGTAGTCACTAATATTCTACTGCCTCTTGCACCACCCATCAGCACATCTTTCAAGCTAGACCATTTTGCACGGTCCTCATTCCACACATCATCCAACACGAGGAAGTACTTCTTGTCTTCGATTTCTTTTGAAAGATAGTATACCAATGTATCCATTTCACCAGCTTCTGGTTTCTTCTTTGTTGCAGATTCTAAGATTTTTGATACAATATTTTTAACATTGAAGATGTCAGAGACACATACCCACATTTTGAGGTCAAAGTGTTTTTGGATTTGCTCATCATTGAATACAAGTTGAGCGAGTGTAGTCTTTCCCAATCCACCAATGCCAACAATTGGAAGGACTGAAACATTCTCTTCAACGTTGGTGTCCATCAGAAGGTGTATAACAGCTTTCTTATCATCATCTCGACCAATAACTGTTTCCGCACGTACTAAAGAATGAGTGTTATCCCTCTCCCTGTTCCCAACTTGTGTCTCTTCGTGGCGTACCTCCAAATGGAATCTCTGCCTCTCGGCGTCGATGGCAGCTAACCTTTGTCTCATGGCTTTAATCTTGTGGGCTATTTTACGACGAAAGGCAAGCTGGTTTGATTCAGAAAAGAAAATACGTACCTCTTTGGCCTTCTTATCACGGGTCATTATTTCTCTTCGCAAAGCTTCAGTTGAAACCTCATCCAGCAAGTCATCAGCATCATACATGGCATCTTCTAGCCTTCCGAGCCAACTTGTAACAGCACGGTCTCCAGCAGCCTGTTTGTCCTCCGCATCCAGAAGCACATCTTTGATTGTTGAAATGGTGTTCTTCAGGCTTTCAACCTCATCTTGGACACCCCAGAGCAGTCCAATCTCTTTAGCAGCCAGTGAGCCCAAAGTCCCAATGATTCCCTCGGCAACAACGGAGAGAAGCAGTTCTGCCATTTCCTGATGGTGAGTGAAAGAATGCTGAAACTCTTGAAGAAGCAATTGGGGGGTAGAATGAAGAAATGTTTTGACAAGATATCGCCTGGGGAAGTAACCAGAAATAAGATAGGTCACATTCAATGAGCCTTACATTACCCATAATTAATTTTTTGACCACGACACACCACCAACTCACCCACCCACAATACCATTTCAAACGAAATAAAAAATATGCTGGTTTTTTTTTTTTTTTCTTTGGTTCTTTTATGGGAGTAAACAACTTACTGATCACTTATATATATATATAAACACTTACTGATTAGTGATCACCGATCACATATGGAAGAATTTTTCACTGATGGTAAACAAAGCGAAAGGGACTGCGATTGGGAATATACTCAAGTATTAACCCTGATTTTATAAGAGACTATATTCTAATAGTATTATTTGGAGTTAATTAGACAGATTGAATACTAAAAGAATTAATCCAGATTACTATAACAATACTAGAAAGGTTAGAATAATAATATTGAGGACTATGGTGATAATTAACTAGTTGAATAATTGACTTGGTGAGATAAGTTAAAAGAGTGGGTTAGTGGTNATAAACACTGACTGATTAGTGATCACTGATCACATATGGAAGAATTTTTCACTGATGGTAAACAAAGCGAAAGGGACTGCGATTGGGAACATACTTAAGTATTAACCCTGATTTTATAAGAGACTATATTCTAATAGTATTATTTGGAGTTAATTAGACAGATTGAATACTAAAAGAATTAATCCAGATTACTCTAATAATACTAGAAAGGTTAGAATAATAATATTGAGGACTATGGTGATAATTAACTAGTTGAATAATTGACTTGGTGAGATAAGTTAAAAGAAGTGGGTTAGTGGTAACTAATATAACGATGAATTTATCTTAAAGTGAGTATAGAGTAATTAGTGGTTAAATGAGATATAGATTAGATACGTTTTTAATAAGTTAAAGTGGGGTTAGGTTTTGACTTTTAAATTAAAACTCCCATCCCCATTAATCAACGCATCATACGTTTTTAATAAGTTAAAGTGGGGTTAGGTTTTGACTTTTAAATTAGAACTCCCATCCCATTAATCAACGCATCATACGTTTTTAATAAGTTAAAGTGGGGTTAGGTTTTGACTTTTAAATTAGAACTCCCATCCCCATTAATCAACGCATCATATGTTCTTTCTCCTTGTCTTCTTTCTTTTCCGATTTTCTTCACCTGCTCCCACTCCTCCCTTTCTTTTCCTTTCTTTTTAATTTCTTCCTTTCTCTCCCTTCTTATAATTAGGGCTGGCTGAATGCCTAGGCAAATTAGGCAAATGCCTAAGGCCCCAAATGTCCTTAAGAGTTAGCTTAGTTGATTTGTATCACGCGTAATTAAGCGGAGGTCACTAGTTCGAATCTCCATTCCCCTATTGTATGGACATGTCAAAAAAAAAAAGGTCCCAAATAGTAACAGTATAATTTAGTTTCCTTTATAAAATACAAAATTAAGGTCCTAATTATGACAAAAAGTTAGTGAATGTTATTTAATTAAGGCCTCAATTATGTTATTTAATTAAGGCCTCTTCACTTAATGTGTTAAATTTACCTTCATGCTTTCATGCATGCTCTTCAAATACAAAGAGTTTTTTTTTCTTTTTTTCTTATGTTCTTTCTCTTTCATATTTTTCTTATTTCCTCTCAATTAAAGTAAATTATTAATGCAAAGAGTTTAAAAATTGATTTCATCACTAAAATAGAACATTTAGTTAGAGGAGAGGAATATTTAGAGAGTTTGGTATTTAGTGGTTTTTAAAAATGATTAGCTAAATCAACTAATGTAGATTTTTAAAGTTAAATTTAGAAATTCTTTGAAGAGTTTGACGTGAATGCTCTAAGAGCATATTTATGATTGCATTAAGAAATAGAGTTTTTAAAGCCAAAAAGAGTTTTTTTTTTTTTTAAAAAAAAAAAAAAAGAGAAAAAAAATCATTTTTTTAGTTTTTTTTTTAAGTGCATTTTGACTATTTTTAGATTAAAAAAATCAAATAATTAGTACTTTTAAAATTTGCTACCAAACAGATCAATTTTTTGTTTGACACAATTTTCTAAGTACTAAAAGTATTTTTTAGCTCGCTAGTACAATCTCAAACAGGTCATGAGTCGTCAGGTTAGCCAAATGAACCTTTTCTTTAACCTCCAAGTCATTATGGTATTGTTATTTTAATTTATTTATTGTCTACTTGTAAATATTCTTCTTTTCTTATCATTATCCCTTATATATATACTGTTTGGGATATTTGCTTCTATATATATATATAGAAAAATGTTAGGGGTTCTTCTCCTAGTATTCTCCTAGTCTTCTCTCAGTCTTACGTAAAATATGATTTAAGAAAAAATAAAATTGTAGTAGCCTTCACCACCGATTTTTTTAGACATTAGCACCAAAATTGAGGCATTAGCACTAAATTTAGGATGATCAAATCTATTTTGGGTGATATCATCCCTAAAGGGTTAACCTTTTACCCTTAGGTTTTAGTTTTGAATAAAAAAACAAGTTTTAAAGCATTAGAACCTAAATATTAACTCATAAAAATTAATCTGTTGGCAAAAAAATGGTACTACAATTTTATTTTTTCTTAAATCATTTTCTATGTAAGACTAGGATTGGAGAATGATAGGAGAACATTAGGGGGAGAACTCCTAACAAACCCTATATATATATATATATTTTGTTTTTTGTTTATTTGCAAAAATATTTTCCCCTTGATGATCATACTTTGAATGTTGTCAAAAGGAAGTTTGTGAAAGAAGACAAGTCTGTTGTCAATGCTTCTCATCCTCCTCTTGAAAATATTCTTGTTGATGTGAAAGGAGTTTCTGTCAAGGCCTCTCCTTTTAAAAAACCTCTTGAAGATTGTCCGAATGACTCTCGGATGATTATGGAACAAAACAATTTTGTTAATCAATCTCTTCATACTATTGGGCAACAGCTTGATCGTATTGAAGAAAAATGTTCTTCTTCCTCTTCTCAAAATGAAATCCCTTTGATTTCTCTTCCTGAAAACAGGAAATCTCTTGGACTGAAATCAAAGAATTCAAAAACTCTTGAGAAAATCGAGAGTATGCTTTCTGACTTGGCTATTGACCAGCCTGGAACTTCAAAAAGAATCACTCCCCTGACTCGTGGTGAATCTGACTCTGATTCATCATCTTCTTGTGATTCAACTGATTCTGACATCAGAATACTTGAAAAAACTTTTGGAAAAGAAAATCCAGAACCTAAGGTTCAAAGGATTTATGACAAATCCAAATCTGTCGGTTTTACAAAAAATTGGTTTTCCAGACCCACTCCTCCAGACTTACAGTTTGAAGAAAGGTTTTTACAAACCCAATTTTCTGTTTCCTCTGACAAGATTTATGAATGGAATATTGATGGTTTATCTGAGCAAGAACTGCTTAATAAGATGAATCATATGTCTATGGTTGCCAATGCTTATGACACTAACCAAAACCTGTCTCAATGTGAGATTGTTGATTTGCTTGCTACTGGGTTTTCTGGTACCCTCCGTCTCCCTGGACTGACAATCACACTGCTATAATCAAACAGATCAAGATCCATGTTAAGACTCTTCCTTGTCTTGGCATCCCATCTGATCATGCTTTCAAGATTGTGGAAACTGATGCTTCTGAAATTGGTTTCGGAGGTATTCTGAAACAACGTGTTTCACCAGGATCTCCCGAACAGATCGTTCGATTCCATTCTGGATCCTGGAATAATGCGCAATCTAATTATAGTACTATTAAGAAAGAAATTCTTTCTGTTGTTTTATGCATTACAATATATATATATATATATATATANGAACGATAGGAGAATATTAGGGGGAGAACTCCTAGCAAATCCCATATATATATATATATATATATATACTGTTTGGGATACTTTGCTTGGATTCCTTTAGTCATTGAAGTTGCTTCCCTCATTCTTCTTCTTCTTTTTCCTTCGTTTGTAAATACCTTTCACGAATTCCTTCAAGTATTGGATTCTTTGCCTTTCTTGACATCTACGAAATCCAAAACTTTGTCCCAAGAGAGATGTGTGGAATAACGTGATATGTAAGTTGTAATTTATAATGTATTCCAATGCTCTCATATTCTAAAATTCGATCACTCTATTACGTCTAACGATTTAAATAAATGCAAATGTTTGTATTTGATAAACTTTTGCATTTATTTAGAACATTTGTTATGTTTGAGAAATAAAACTTTTAAGTAAATAAAAAAAAAATTTAAAAAAAAAACACTTTTTAAGCTTTGGTCAAATGCGTTTTGGTCATTTTTTGACTTTTTTAACTCTTAAAAGCGCAACTTTTTAAGCTTTTGTCAAATGCGTTTTGGCCATTTTTGGACTTTTTGGACCTTTAGAAGCGCTCTCAATTTTTTTTATCAAACATGTACTTTTTTATTCAAATTGACTTTTTAAGTGTTAAACGCAATTTTATGCCCCTCAAATGTACACCCAAACAAGCTCTTAAACCATTAGATGTAATGGAGGCTAGGGCTCAAATTTTAAAATTTGAGAATCTCATATTTTAAAAAGGACAAAATTTTCCTCCAAACTGGTTTGAAAGAAATTTTTTCAACCCAATCTATAAAAATGGCATGTATCCTTTAAACATGTGAGATGCACATATTTTTTTAATAGAATTGACATAATTAGAATAAATTTTACTAAAAACTCATGTGTATCTCACATGTTAATAAAAAAATAGACACCTGCCATTTTTATAAATTGAGTTTGAGAAAATTTCTCCAACCCAATTTGGAGAAAAAAAATGTCTTTTTAAAAAATATAAGGAGTTCTCAATCTACTTATAAGTAATTCTAGAAGTCCCTCTTATGCCACTTTAATAATGATGTGGCTCTTAAAATTACCATTTGATCAAAATTCAATAATGATCAATCATAAGTCCAATGATGATTTAATTTAAAAGTCACATCATTCTTGGAAGGACACAAAAGTGACACAAGAAAGACTTGTAGCATTACTCATCTACTTATACCACCCTCACTCTACCACCATTTTGTGCAATATTTATGCTAGGTGCAATGCTTCTGGAACATGATCCTTTCCAATTAAAATGAATTAGAAAATATCTAGTTAGTTATATAGTGATGAGATATTTTTATGACTGAATATTGTCCAGTTCAAATAAATTAAAGATGATCATAATTCAACACTTCTAAGTTCTAATCTATACCGTTTATTTTGATAAATGGCAAATCATTTATTTTAAATAAATAGTTCAAGTCATGTTGGACTATTGAGGGTGGTCTAACCAACCCAAAACATTTTTTTTTTTTTTATTTGGTATTATTGTAACAATAAAAAAATAAATAAATAATGGGAGAAACTATATATACTCTCACTTCTAATTACCCTTTTTTTTCAACTTTCAATTGATGAATATCCTTTCAAACATCAATACTCCATCCCTAAAAAAATGATAAAAATACCATTGATAAAAATAAATAATAAATAAATAAAAAAAATTCCCAAAAGGGGTAGCTTGCTAGATATACCAACAATTGAAAGTTCTCTAACCATTAAATGAAAGAGTAATGCTAAAGATTCCAAGAGGTAGCTCAATCGACTGTGAACCATGCTTCATGAAGCAAAGGTTATTAGTTAGAATCCCCCCTCCCCCCTTCCCTTGTGTGGACATATCAAAAAAGAAAGAGTAACACTAAAACTTGTGTTCTCTCCTCTTGTCCTTTCAAAGTGACGTGGGTTTTAGAATTATTATTGAATTTGAAATGGACCGCCATTAAATTTTGATCCAATAATGATTTTAAAAACCATATCAAATCTAGAGAGACAAGAGAAAAACAAAAATCATTCTTCTAAGAGTAGAGCTTTTTGGCTGCCTCTTATGTCTGCCATATATATATATTTTTAATTGAATAGGAAAGTGTCTACCAAATTTAAAATTGAGAATCATTTATCAGAAATTGATTAAATTATATATCAAATTCATTGGCCTCCATGCATCACTCATCAGAAATTAATATCAGCAAAACTATATAAAACTGAGATAACGTTTTGGAGCATTAGCACCAAATTTAGGATGACCAAATCCTTTTAAGGTCATATCATTTCTAAAGGGTTAACTTTTCACCCCTAAGTTTTAATTTTGAATCCAGAAACGAGTTTTGAAGCATTAGCACCAAATTTAGGATGACCGAATCCATTTAGAGTTATACCATCCTTAAAGGGTTAACCTTTCACCCTTAGATTTTAGTTTTGACTCCAAAAATGAGTTTTGAGGCATTAGAATCCAAATATTAGTTCATGAAAATTTAGTTAATATTGCTCAAATATCTCAAAATACAATTCAAAACATTTCATCAAACATATAGAATGCAAAAAAATTAAAAAAAAAAAAAACATGGCCTACGCTAGGCTGCCGCAACATGGCAGCCACATAGCAGGGCTCTTCTTCTAATGTTATTATAAATTCCAAGAATATTGCATATTGGATGTTAGAACAGAATATGTACGGTCAAGAAGAAGAAGAAGAAATAAAAAACCAACAATGCATATGTCCAATTCGGACAAATTAAGGGTGTACAAGCAGTTGCAGTTAGCGATTATTGACTAAAATCACTAACCGCAACCGCCTAATGCAGTTATTGAATTTTAATAATTGTAACCGCTCTACTTAGGAGCTTAGCGGTTATTTAAACCAATATCTGGCGGTTTTATAATTGTTTATATATATATAGCCTCTTAGGCTTTTTGAGGTGTTTTGGGCATTTTCGTGCCTATTTTTGGGCTTATTTTAAATAGTTTCACTACAAAAAAATTGGGATTTAGTGTTGGTTTTTTAGTGTCGGTTTAAGGCTAAAAACTGTCATTAATGAATTAGTGATGGTTTAATAGTGTCGGTTTTAAAGTGAAGCAAATTTGGGGTAGGGAAAACTAGAGTAGTGTCGGTTTAGGCAAAACCAACACTAATTTAGGCTCCGTTTACTTCGGCGTAAAATAGTTTCTGTCGGAAAATATTTTCAGGGAAGTCATTTTCCCTGAAAATGTTTTCGGCAGAAAACATTTTACGACGTTTGCCGCGTGCACAGAAAATCATTTTTTTTCATTTAATTATAATAACCTATAATGTAATTTTTATTCACAATATAAAAATATTAATATAAAATAATTTAAAAGACAGAATTAAAAATGATGTTTGATTAAAATATACAAATTGATTAACAATAATCATATAATTTCATTTTGGCTGAGCCATAAATAACATCTAAACATACATTTAAACCACCAACACAAGTTCCATCATAAATATTACCAAATTAATGCAAGCATTCATATAGTCAAATAATTCTCTTTTTTTATTTTTTATTTTTTATTTTTCAATTTCTGATACACAATTAAGAAGAACAAATTCTTTCCTGTGTTAAGAACAGCCCCCTATTATGCTGCGGGAAACGCATTCGATGTTTCATAAAGTACAGTTTCTAATTATAAGCAAAACTTCTTTGGTCTCAAATAGGTTGTCGAGCCCTGCCGCAGACCTGGCGTGTAGACTTCTTGCTACTGCTTTGCCCTCCTTTTCCTGTCCTTCTTCTTCCTTTCTCGCTCTGCTTCTGCTTGCACCTTCCTCAAATTCTCCATTTACTCCCATGGACGTTTTCTCTTCCTTCTGTCTCTTCTTATGCTCCAACATCGATGTGTCCGACTCCTTAACGGAAAAGAACATTGGTCCCAGCTCAGCCAGCCACTAAGGCTCCACTGCTGTCGCACATTGCATATACTCCTTTGTCGTCAAAATCAGCTCATGATATACCACATAATCTGGAGTGCAACCCATACCATAGAGAGCACTGCTCGGATGCAAATGGCAAGGCATCCCATTCCTGCAATTCACATACTCACCCACACCCTTTAATCTTGCTGCATTATGGAAGTATGCAGAACAGATGGCTTTTCTCACGATATCTGAATTAGGCCAACAAGATGTCAAAGGGATTTTTAGTGTCTTGAGAATTGGTTTTAACAGGAAATGTTCTGCCAGCACTTCTAATTCAACCACAAATATTATAATGTTTTGGCCAAAGCACTATCTGTCTAAGAAAACGTAATTGGATTGTTAAAGATGCTCTGCATATGGGCTAATCATCAAACAGGTAATGGGCAAGACTTACTTCAACTTCCCAATCACTCCCACTTGCAAAGCATCAAAAAGTTACACAAAGCAAACAAATAAGAATATGAAGAGAAACAAAACAAGATAAAATATGTGTTGCAATAAAAAATCTGTGGCATGTACGTTTGACTCATAATTGGTTGTGGGAAATTTGTATTCTTCAGCCACAATAAATCACTTGAATGAGCTAAATCACTCACAAATCTGCCATCACTCCGACCATCTGAATATTAATTCAACTGCAATTAGCAGCAGTTTGAACAATACAGAGATTGAGACAAATAGAGAGAGACCAGACAACAGATCTTGAAAGCTACCATCGGTAAAGAACAAAATTGAAAAAGATATCAAAGAACGACTTCTGACTTCTAAATATAGTTCCCATTTAACAAAGATATCATAGATACCAAAAGGAATTCAAAATTTGTCATCAATTTGTACCCAAAAACAAAAATCAATCACCATCGTCCATTATTCCAACTCTGATCCTCTAAAACCCAAGCTCTGTTCCGCCTCCGAGCGTGCCTACCCAACACAAAACTGCTCTAACTTCTGCTCAAAGACCCAGAAGAATTCAACCCAAACCTCAAGAAGGGCAAGAGAGACGAGAGACGAATTCCACCCGAACCTCATGAAGGGCGAGAGAGACAAGATTCTTTATGAGCTCTAGATAAATTCTGTGCTAGCAGAGAGATATGAGCTCTGGATGGGGTCTGCGTGAGGGAGTGTGGCTTAAAGGCTAAGAGCTGCGTAAGGGATGGTTCCTCGCAGAATCGGGTGTCGGGTTGGGTGTTGGTAGATTAAGGAAATTGGTTTCCGAATTTTAAAATTGGAAACCAATTTACGGTGGTTAATGAAGGATTTTCTGGTCAATGGAAAATGATTTCGATTTGACCACTATTTTACGTCGTAGTAAACACCGTAAAATGCGAAAATAATTTTCTGGAAACCGTTTTACGTCGAAGTAAACGGAGCCTTAATATTTTTTTTAAAATATCTATATAAATAGGGAGGTCCTCAATCCCTCTTCCTTCATCTTATACTTGAGCATCTCAAGGTCCTCAGATGGACAGACTCCAGCAACTCAAGATTTATGTGCATATGGTATGGCATCTGCCGTCTCCTTTCAATCCTTTCCTGTTTTGTGTTTAAGAAGCATTTACAATAGTGAGTCCTTGGACATACACATAAGGATTAATCTACAAGTGAGACGAGACCATAAACATCAGTACCTGCTGCAGATCTACAAGCTTCCAACAATTAAAGAAAAAGGACAAGAAAAAAAAAAAGATGAACACCAACTAAGGATTAATCTACATATGAGACAAGAACACAAACATCAGTACTAGCTTCAGTGGTGGGGTCGCTGGGTCCATTCTCAATCTCTTCATCATAATCACTCTCCTCCTCCTCAGAGTCACTGGCACCCTGTTAATAACATAAAAACATTTTATAAAATCCTTTAACAAAAGCGGTTCTTAAAGTTCAACCATAATACAGAATCCAATAATTGATACTAATAAGGTATTGAAATAAAGGTAAGAACCTGGGATATATAAACACAAAAACAGTTGCTTCGTGGTCGTTTTATCAGCTCTGCTTCCCTTTATGCAGCAAATGATGTGAAGGCCAAAAGCTAAGCCAAGCCAATATATTTAACGCACATCCCCTGAGCAAAAAAAAAAAAAAAAAAAAGAAAGAAAGAAAGAAAGAAAAAGAGTTTCTATAAAGCAGTACCCTTTCAGAAGAAACTGGCCCTCCTCTAATTGTATATAAGGAATACTATCTCTCTCTCTCTTTCTCTTTCTCTCAATAGAAGGCCGGGAGCTTGAGTTCAGATGGGTTTTCGGGAGAAGATGAAGCAATTAAGGAGGTCTAGAGATGGAGGGGTGTTAAATATTTGTAACGAAGGTATTGCCGTGGCTCTGGGAGGGAGAGATGAAGCAGATCTGGTCCAATAGAAGCATAACTCTCATGCTCTTTATCCAGCTAGGTGTCAATCCCACGCTGCGCTCTCCTATTTCGCCCCTAAAACTTCTCTTCCACAACTATCAACTCCAGCCCCTCATTCTACGGCCAACAACCAGCACAATCAAAGAACCAGATGCGTGGGTCTCAGCCTCCAGCTTCCATTTTTTTGAATAAGTCTCCATGGAAACTATGACATCTAATCACCTCAATTCCTAATCTCAACTTCTCATGGCCCTCAACCACCAAGGCTCAACAAAATAACTCAAAACCAAGCTTACCCATAAACAAAACACCAAGAAAACCCCTTACCTCTGCTTTTCTGTGAGTAGAGAAACAGAAGCGCAGGTCAAAACAGGGAGATCTCATCGACCTTGGGCCGCAAGACCACGATCTGAGATCCTTGGCAGTGGAAACAATGGAGACAGCGAGCTAGAGCTGAGAGAGCTGGACCACGTTTTGTAATTTTTTTGCTTTTTTGTTGTTGTTTGTTCTGTAGAGACAGAGAGCTAGAGCTGAGTACAGACGAAAATAAATTAAAGACAGAAGGCGCGCTAGATGAGAGACGCGGGTGTTTAATTTTTAAGAAAGAGGTGTCGGTTGAATAGTAACCGACATCTCTTAATAGTGTCGGTTACTGTTGAACCGACACCAATTTTTTAAGGGAGTATCTTTTTTTAAAATCGACACTATTGGACATATATTAGTGTCGGTTTCTTAAACCGACACCAAAAAAATCGTCACTATTCTTCAATTTTTTTTGTAGTGTTTTGGGTCGAAATGTTCCTAAAAACAATGAATATGATGAAACCTTATTCCTAACTCTTATTTAAAACGACACCAAACACCAAAACAATGTCGTTTTAATATTATATTTTTAATGAAATATATTTATATTATTATATATAAGGGTAGGCAGTTAACGGTTATTTACCGCTTTCCCTACCCCTAAAACTACTAACCACCCAGTCCTAGAGTAATACTACAAGGCCTTCTTGTGTCACTTTTGTGTCCCTCCAATAATGATGTGACTCTTAAAATTATTATTGGACTTGTGATTTATCATTATTGGATTTTGCTCAAATGATAATTTTAAGAGTCACATCATTATTAGAGTAACACAAGAAGAACTTCTAGAATTATTCATCTGTCCTAAGAGGTTAGCGATTTTTTATAACAATCTATCAAAGCGATTATGCAATTAGAGGTTACCCGTTACCCGTTGCGGGGCGATTACACCCCTAGGACAAATGCTATAGTTTTCAATTTTTTTTTTTCTCAAAATTTGGTCTCCAATTGATGTGTCTCAATCTCATAAAATAGTAACACATATTTTAAAATAATAAATTGAATAAAATTGTGATATTAAAAACTTCAAAAAATAATTAGAAATAGAAAGTGTAATATTTCTTCGAATGCGAATCCGAAATTTTTTTATCTATTCATGCTCTTTTCCAAGTGCACGCCACTGTCGTCTCATTTACGATGAGTCAACTCGCGATCCCCAGGAGCGAGTCGACTCACCAGAGGCTCTACGAGTTCGCCAGAACCGGCCTCGTCAAGATCTTCGCCCACCCCTATGCCACGGTGTGCGAGTTGTATTGTGGTGGAGGATTGGACGCTTACAAGTGGGACGATGCCCAAATCGGCCATTACATGGGAATCGGTATCCAAATTTTTTCTCTTGATTGCTTTTTCTCAGATTTTGGGTTTTGGATCTGTTTTTTCAGCTTTTTTTGCAAGTGAAAATTTGATAATCCTGTAGATATTTCGTCATCTGGAATAACCCAAATAAGAGAAGCTTGGGAGAGCCTGAGGAAGGCTTACACTGCTGAGTTCTTTGAGCTTGACCCTTGCTTGGTGAGTGCTTTCTTTCTTTCTTTCAACCTCTGTGCACACCATCGCCACTNCCCCCCCCCCCCCCACTTTTTTTTTTTGGTGTGCTCATTTTCCATTTTGTCATTTTTTATGTGTGAATATTTTAATGGGTTGCTAGTATTTGTTTTGATATCTCTATTGCTATGAATTATTGGGTTGTAGTGCTGGGATACTGCATTTAGTAATTGGAAGATATTTAATCGATCAAAGCATTTGCTAGTTATAAGATAATCATTATCTAATATGTCCACTGCATGATATACTTCGGATGATCATACAAATTCCTTTTGGGGTTACCCCTGTAAAAAGAGTTATTCTTTAGTGTGCCTCTAAAGTGATGATTGTGAGTGAGATGTCTTCTGGCACTTTTATTGTCAATATGCAAAGGCTGTAAATGAGTGTATCAAATGATGATTTTACAATTACAATGAAGTTGAGTCGGCCTTGCAATTAGCTGGGAGATTACTAATTAGGCAAGCCATTGCATAGGCCAAGGTGATTTTAATGGCATTGAACATCATTTTCCAATGGCTTTTCTGTCGGCTCTAGAAGCCTGTATTCATAGCTCTTAATTCATTACCATTTTGTTTGATAGTGAACATTGTTTCAACAAATAAAGATAAGCAGCCAAGTTAATTGTTTACTTTTGGGCCTACTCTTGTCTTAATCAAACCTTGTTGTTTGTGACAGCTTTTGCTGAATGTGGTGACTGTTGTCTTTTGCTTAAGTCAGCCTGATATAGACATTTTTGTTATTTATAAGTAATCGAAATTTCAAAGAAAAGCGAAGTTGCAACCCAGGTACACAGGAAGTATACAAGAGAGGAGAAAAAGAACAACAAAATCATGAATAGTAAGAACATTAGGAAAAACACGAAAGTTCTTTTTTCTTTTTCTTTTTTTTGCTTTTTCACCTTCTCCGCATAGAGCTCAAGTGTGTGTTTTTTTTTTTTTTTCTTTCTGTTTTTATAAATTTCTTAAGTGGGCTTATTAATGTTCTATGAGGTGTATCAGTCTTTGCCGCAAAAGATCCATTAATCATACAAATTTCATACGTCTGAAGTTTATATGTATTTTAGTTGGGACTTTGGTCCTAATGTGAATCCAGACAGTCAAACCAACCTCCCCTTCCCCTCCTTACTTGACAGTGTGTATTGCTTTGGCAGGAAAGTATAGAGATGCATTTGCAGGAGAAGACCAATCAGGCTGATGTAGTGTGCTGCTTGCAGCATTTGCAGGTTTTGTATTTGTTTTCCTCGCCGTCTCTGTCTTTCTCTCTCATGGTTCTGTACTTCCCTTCAGAGTATCAGATTCCAAATCTTAGAAGCATTTATACATGCAGTTGTGCTTCGAAACTGAGGAGAGAGCAAGGAAACTTCTACAAAATGTGTCGTTGTTGCTGAAACCGGGGGGTTATTTTTTTGGTATTACTCCTGACTCATCTACAATATGGTATGAAATGGTGATTGTTGTAGACCTATTGTTCTTGGAGTTATTTGTTAATTTCATTGGGATTTGGTGTGTATTCTTATTTGTATGTATTCAGATAAATAGTCAGTGCTTTCATTTGTTTATCTCAATTTGGTGATGTTCTTAATTGTTTATGTATATTGGTAGCTTTTCTTGGTACTGAAACTAAAATCATGGGGCCTGCATCTAGTCACTGCTCACTCTCTCTCCTTCAGTTGATTTGGTATCCTGGACTGAGGTTGATGCTTTAACCAAATTATGGATAACTTTAAGTTGATTATGATTTCTATATATATAACCATAGACATGTTCTTGACTTGCCATTTGAATTAGAAAGATTCCCTATTGGAATTATCAAGCATTTGCCATTTCATTTTATTTAACATGTTAGGTGTAGAGGCAATTTTCAGGTCAAGTCTGAGATTGTCAACCTTAACTTCTTTGAATGAAAACAAAACTTTCTTTGCTGTGATTGGCACTATCTCTGGCTGCATATTAATTCAGTCCTTTAACATTGCTGTTTGAGACAGGACTCCTCTAGCTTTGAGCTCAGGTTTCTATGATCTTTTCTTCTATTCATGACATTACTAATTTCTGGTCATGGTGATCAATGTTGTATGAGATCTTTCTTATGGGAAAATGAGAGTTGTACTACCAATATTAACATTACGGCCATGCAGGGCAAAGTACCAGAAGAATGTTGAAGCATACCACAACAAAAGCAGCAGCATGAAGCCAAACATTGTTCCCAATTGCATTCGATCAGAGAGCTACATGATCACCTTTGAAGTCGAGGAAGAAAAGTATGTGTGAATTTTAGATCTCAAGCACATTTGTTTGTTCCTTATTTTCACTTATTCCAATTAAAGATGCTGTACATTTCTAGGTTCCCATTATTTGGAAAGAAATACCAGCTGAAATTTGCCAGTGATATTTCTGCTGAAACCCATTGCCTGGTTCATTTTCCAAGTTTCATCAGGTTTGTTTCTATCTTATGATTTGTGAAAAAATTGACACTGGTTGTAGGTTTTTTGGCTTGGTTAGTGCGATGTTAATACCACTTTCTGGTCCAACCATGTTACCAAAATTGCCCATGTTGATGTTTGAAAGCTTTCGTAGCAATGTTTCTATTTTGGTTCTATACTTTGTTCAATCCTATAAACTACCATAAATCCTTTCTGCCTCCAAAGTGAGTGCAGATTAGGCAGGATTTAATTTTAGAACTTTGGTTGGAATAGGACGGGTGTGTTTAAAAATGGAGGGTGCTAATTACAATCCACAATGGATCACCAACATATCATTGAGCTTCTCCCCCTTTTTTCTGTAGATTCTTCTAATTGTTAGGTTTAAACACTTCGGGTCCGTTTGGTTCGCGGAATAGACCCCTGGAATGGAATAGCTATTCCTATGGAATAGCTATTCTTTTGTTTGGTAAGAACTTATTCCTAAGAATAGTGATTCCCAAGGGAATCACTATTCCCTTACACATAGGAATAGTTATTCCTCTAAAAAATGAGAGGAATAGCTATTCCTTTCCAGTGGGAATAACTTTATTCATTTAAGTTGACACAAAAACCCTCAAGCCTCTCACTATTCCAGCATCTTCTTATCAAACAGTCCATCTTCCTCAAACTTCAAACGTTTCATCTTCTTCAACTGCAACTTGTTCATCTTCCCCAAACTACAACTCATCACCTTCCAACCAGGTATCTCTTTCTCCATCTCTTCTATCTCTAATCTCTCATCCCTCTCTTTGTTACGTTGCTCATTGATCTTCTTTTTTTTTTTTATCTCTTTCTCTGTTTCTCTTTGTTTCGTTGCTCATTGATCTCCATCTTCTTCTTTTTTTTTTCTTTTTTTTTTTCTCTCATATCTTTCAATTCTGTTTCGTTGCTCATTGATCTCCGTCTTTTTTTTTTTTTTTTTTCTCATCTCTTTCTGTTTCGGTGCTCATATATATGTCTGCATCTTTTTTTTGGTTAAAGAAATCAAGATCTTGTGTGTATATATTTTCGGCGTCTTGTTGTGGGTATATATATATTTTTGTGTGTATCTATTTTTCTTTTTGTGTGTATCAAATCTGCATATATATATATATTTTGTGTGTGTATTTTGGCGGCTTGTTGTGTGTATGTATATATATATCCCTCTCTCTGTGTTTCATCTTTTTGTGTATATATATATATCCCTCTCTGTTTCGTCTTTTTGTGTGTATCAAATCTGCATCTTTTTTTTTTTTTTTGTATATATTTTCCGCGTCTTGTTGTGTGTATATATATATATATATTAAAAAATAAATAAAAATTATAGTATAGTTATTTATGTTTAAAAAATAAACAAAAAAAGTCCTTAATAAAAATAAATTATATTTGTATCATAAGGGTATTTCAGAAAATTTGACTACAATATGATTCCATTCCCAGCATATTGGATTGTACCAAACAAATGACTGCATTATAAGGGTTATATTCCATCGTTACAACCAAACTAAGGAATAGGAATAGCTATTCCATTCCACAGTCTTCTATTCCCAGGAACAGCTATTCCTTTTCCTGATGGAATAGTCATTCCGCAAACCAAACGGAGCCTTCAAGTTGGGTTCTTTTGTTGGGTATTCTCATATTTCTTTGGGTTGCTGGTAGTGAAATGGTTTTATTATTTGAAATGCTCTCTAGCTTTGATGTTGGCTTCGAAATGTTCTAATGATCAACTTCTCTGATATGTAATTCAGGTTGGCAAGAGAAGCTGGTCTTGAGTATGTCGAAATGCAAAACTTAACTGAATTTTATGATGACAACAGGTTTGCGGATTTGTCTTTTTGTCTTTAATTCCTTGCAAATTTCTGAAAGGAACTAACAAATGAATGTTCCCTCCACTATAAATTTACTTTATGTAGTGTATTTTGTCATTGCTGTTGTTTGATCGAGTAAATCTTATTATTCATTCTTCTTTTTCGGTTGTCGCCAAAAGAGCCCAATTTGCAGGCATGCTATTGAATTCCGGTTCAAACCTTGTTGATCCCAGAGGGAGACTGCTTCCTCGATCGTATGATGTGTTAGGTGATGCAGTCACACTCCATTATCTATTCTGCAACCTTCCCCTTTACCATTTATCATTTGCTACTTCCCCGTTCTGCAGTTTACTAATGGGTTCTTTTGGCATTTCCCTTTTACAGGGCTTTATACCACTTTTATATTTCAAAAGCCAGATCCAGATGTTGCCCCTCCAATAATGACCCCTTTATTGCAGGAGAGTAGTTACAATCATGATGAGGCAAGTATTTCTAATATTTATCGAAGGCTATAATAAGAGCATCATGTAAAAGGCATAATGTTATGTTCTCTCCCCTTATCCAAACCCAAGAATGACTTCTTTAAACCGAGTTAGAAGGAAATCTTGATTGTAGTGATGGACTCTCAAATTGTCTTTCTTTATAGCGTTTGCTTGTCTGATGCAGAAAATCAATGTCTCTGTTAGGCCTGATAATCTTTTTCCTATTTCTCCAATAATTTATTTATTTGCTTTGATGTTGTAGAGAGAGTGGCAGGGGAGTGGCTGGAGAGATGATGAAAAGAGTGGACACATAGAGCCACCTGTTTCCCTAGGCAAGATTAACGATCAGAAAGGGATTTTGGGTCCCGGCCCTGCGGATTTACGTTTTTCAGAGGCACTTTGACCAGAATGGGTTGAAGACAAGCAAGAGGGATGTGGATGGCAAAGGGAAGCGGCAGGATGTGGTATTGGGGAGGTCCATCTCATTAGTGGGTCAATTCTAGTTTTGATTAGATTCATTTTTATGTGTAGGTTGTATATTCAAATTAAAGCTGAATGAATGTGAATGGGTAGCCTTAGGCCTAATTTCCATTTTGTTTGCCATGGAGGAGCTGTAAGTATTTTAGGCTTGTGGCCATTTAGTGAATTCTGGTCTATTCTCTATCATTCCCTTGAAGGGTGCCATTTCAGTAAGGACCAACACCCCTTCTCGATTCCCATTTATCTGTCACTATATACTGTTATGTTTTCCTTGACAATTTGAAGCATTTTTCAAGAACGTGGCAGAACCCCAAGGATTTGGCTCAAGTGGTAAAGGCTTTAAACTTGGTGGCATCTTCATTGGGTTCAAGGTTTAAATCTCTCCGAGTGTAAACAATTCCTTAGGGCCACGTTCACGGCGAAACTGAGTTCTACCTTATCCATGTTGGGGGTAGGAGGTGCCTTGCACAGGTCTGGAGTTTGTTTTTCAGGGGTGGGCATATGAAGTGGCTCTACCTTAAAAATGTTTCTAATCATAAAAATAAAAAATAAATAAATAAATAAAAATAAAGTGGTCATTAGCTGGAACCTTCCAATCTTACAATGTGTCAATTGCATGGTATTTTGGTCATATTTCTCCTTCCGTAGTGACGGTTTTTATTTCAATCTAGGAAAAAAAAAAATTAATCAAATTCAGCTCCCAAGTTTTCATGTGATTTTAATTTAGTCCTTAAGTTTTAAATTTTGACAATTAGATGCTAAACTTTTCCTTTGGTTTAAAATAGGTCATTTCATCAACCTATCATCCAATATAATTAATAAAGGGTATGTCATGTCAGACCAAGCAATTAATGCCATATGGCTTTTGTTTGACACGTTAGCACATAACTGTAAGTGTCACATGACTCAATTAGTTAAAACTGCAAATATATGAATTTTTTTTTTTGTGTAATTTAATGTAATTGTGTCATGCAATGATTGCTTTGACATAACATATTATTTTATAAGACGATGCAATGACAGAAATACTTATCTAATTCTTAAAATTAAGAACCTAAGTTTTAAATTAAAATCACATAAAAACCCAAGGACTAAATTTGATTTTTCCCTTCAATCTATCATGAACTTCCAAATTGTATAGCCAAATGTTAATAATATATATCATCGAATAATTAAGTTTAGCAATATTTGGTGAACCATGAGAGAAATATTAAAAAGGAAGTGAAAGGGTCTATGTAATTTTTGTCAATGCCAGTTGACAGGCAAATGTTAAAAAATAATAATAATAAAATATATATATAAGCACGCCCAGTGGGACTCGAACCCACAATCGCCTGATTAGAAGTCAGACGCCTTATCCATTAGGCCATGGGCGCTTGTTGAGTATAAGTCTCTACCAAATTTATAAGTGTCTAATTTTCCCAATCGAATCGAGCAGGCCCTTTTAAGAAGCTGCTTTTCACTTCCATTCCACTCTTGCATAGTAATAAGTAAATTTTTTTTTTTTTTCTAATGGAATACCATTTCGCAAACCAAACGAAACCTTATTGTGATTTAAGAAGCAGTTTTTCACTTTCATTCTCCAATGAAGCCTGAAATCAATGGTTTTGAGTCCCACTGGCAGAGGTAAAAGAGTTCTCGCCTTCACGTCTTCAACAATAAAAGAGTTTCAAATTTTCAAATATGATCCTAAGCAAATTCCATGCCTTGGCATTCTACCCTTAGTGGTTTCTAATTTGGTCCTACTCTGCAGTTATGCATAGACCTCAAATCATCATACAAAAACTTGGAACAAAGAAACCAAACCATTTACAAACAAGGCAATAGTCAGGTTCCATTATGAAAATTTTCGTTTTAGACCTCAAATTGTTAAAAAAACAATTTAGATTACCAATCATAATGATTATTAACAAAGTTATCAACTTTAACGTCAAACACACAAATATCAATATGAAAATCAAAGCAAGCATAAAAGAAATCGACATTGAGATTTTGGCAACGAATTTGAAACCTTTTGAGAAGAATTCTTCAAAAGTAAAATAACTTTGGAAGATTTGTGTTACTAATTGATTTTACTTACAAAACTTTTGTAACTCCCGATACTCAATTTGTAACCCCAACAAACGACTAGTTCACTTCCCACTTCAGTAGCTCCAGAACCTCTGGTCTTCTTCTACACTGATCACCTTCATGAACAAACCTCGTCTGCTTCAACTTAGAACTTTAGTGGCCATTGGCTTTTATGTGATTTGAATGAAGAAATCAAGAAAAATGACTAAATTGTTTAAGGCTCCAAAGTGTTTAGGAACCTCTATAAGAAGAATGAAAAATAGTCTCTCTAGCTTTCGAAAGTCGTGATGGGGAGAAAATTGAAGTTTTTATACCAAGTTGGTTAAGTTTAAAACAGTCTACTGCAATCTCATTCGAACAAGAATAAGTCTGGTTTGAATGAGACCTAGAGTTCCATAATTTTCTTGAGAGGTAGTCAAACAGGGTTCAAACAACACTTCAATCTAAAGTCTTCTCATTCAATTGTCTTTCAATCAAGACTACAATCAAGGCTTTCTTGAAGTACATTCGAGTTGGATGCGATCATGACTGTGATTGAGACATTTAAAAACTTGATCTTGAACAGTCTTCACGCTTTCTTTTCTTTTCTTTTTTTCTAAGCAAATAAGGAAAGTGATACATCAGGGTTGAGAATGCTTCTTCGAATACCTCCGGAGAAGCGGCCCATCAACTACATGTACACAAAAAAGTGCACTACAAAGGCAATAACCAAAACAAAACAGTAATACAAAAGAACAGACAGCTTGAGAAGCAGAACGGCCTTTACCAAAGGTAGTAGCAGAGGAGATGCACTTGATGGCAGCATGGAAAATTTTACTGTTAGCAGAACTAATAACCACAACTGCAAAGGAGAACCGGCTCAAGACCACCATAGCAACGAACAGCAACAGATCAAGAAAATACATCGAGAAAACAAACAGGAAAAACAAGAAAATAAAGACAATAAACAAAAGCATAATACAACAGATCGACGATCGACAGACGGAAAAGGGAAACAAAGATATAGAATTAAAAAAAAACCTAAAAAACAGAGGAAAAAATCCAAAAAACAGCAACGATGGAGCAGTCGGAGAAGACTAGAACCTGGAAAGGGAACCTGAAGACCAGCGTAGAAGACGAATGGTGGTGGAACGGCAAAAGAGGTGCCTCACACGCCCACAAGTAAGATCTACTCGCAGGCACGTGTTGATCACGCATCGGCGCGTGAAGACCAGACGGGTGGATCGGTGATGGCAGAGGATGACACTGACGGCCAGGAATCCCTTGGGACAGCTCATGTTCTTGGAACGACTGAGGATGATGGTGGTCGGCAGATGTGCAGAGGATGGTGCGTTGCCATTTTTGAACAAGGATAAGGCCTCCAAGGAAGCAGATAGGATCTCTAAAGAGATATGATTAGCCTATGAAGAGGCGAGAAAGGGATGAGGAAGAAGGAAAATGGAAAAAGAAAGGAAAAAAGAACAGTCTTCACGCTTTCATTCAAACATACTTGCGATTGGGACATTCTAAGACTTCGTAAAATAAAAACCCTTGACGCGCATTCTGGGTCAAACAAAATCATCAATTTCTCAATTCTAGCAATAAATTTTCACTGAATCAACTCTAGATTTAAACCTTGCGATTTATCTTGTTTCGACATCAAATTTGCCACCTCTAAACCTAACACATTCACAAAACAACTATTTATATGTACTTATTTTAGTAAAAAAGTCAAGCTCACACTTATATTTAGAGCTTGATTAATGAAACAAGCCTAAATTTTAACATAATATATACATACCTACAAACGGACCCAGGAACATGGGAATCGACATGTTATAAGGATTTTACTTTGTTTTTTAAAATAAAAAAGAAAACAAAACAAAAAAAAAGACATTAATCTATCTAATGAATTCAATCTACCTCATGTTAGCTATAACAAAATATTAGCATAGATTCGTGAAGGGGTGCATGACTCTAATCGTGATATTCATTTTGCATGAGAATGTAGTAAACTAAACAAATAACTCATAAACAAGATCAAGCCTATTCCAAAAATAAATGAATCAAACTTGAACACATAATATAGCTCGATGATAAGCTCAACCTCAATTTATGCACGAAACAAAATTAAATTTAAAAAAAAAAAAAAACCCGTCAATATTCAACTCTATTCGCCTCGATTGCAACCTTATAGTTTACTATAAGGGGTTATCTCCTCATTTAATAGTTTTGTTCTCTTTTATCCCCAAAAAAGGAAAAACAGATAAAGAAAAAAGATAAGCTCAAAAAACTGTGCAGAGATTTATGCAAGAAACGTTACATAATTCCAACTATAGGTGCCTTGATACACAAATTTATATAATCTTCAGAGTGGAATATTAATTCTAATCTTCAAGCTCAATGATCTTCACCACAGAAGAATCACCAACTTTCTGGCAGACAACTACACGATCATGTGATTTTATAAGACCAGAGGCCTTGCCATGATCCAAAGCAACCTTTAGAATTGACTCATTTGTTGCATTTCTAGCCTCAGCCTGCAAAACGAGCACGTTTCATTTCATCTAATCGGGTAGCAAGGCAAAAGCCCTAGGAAAGGGAAATATCAGTAATTTTACAACAGAAAAATTCAAGTCAAATTTTAGTATATGAGAAACTTAGCCTGAAGTTCAAAACCAAAAATGTTTGTACACCTAAAGTTGTAATAACATTAGTAGTTAATTAATGTCGGATCGTGGGTTGCCATTCCACCTAAAACCAATTGGTGTTAAGGGAGACAAACTCAAACCTCGACATTGCGCCCAGCAGCCTGTTTTTAGAGTGGTCACAGGGAGTGGTATTGTGTCCCAACATTCAAGATTGAATACATATCAAATATGAGTCAAAAGAAAAGAAAAAAGGTGAAGAATATGGACAATGATAGAATACAGGAGATAACAAATTTTAGTTCAGCAAAACAGTGTCTCGTTGTAAAATGAGTTCCATAAAGTGGCTTCATCAGATCAGTGAAATTCCATTTGCAAAACTTCTTTTATTTTGTACTTCTGAGAGAGAGGGAGAGGAAAAGCCAGATCCCATCTTGGCCTAAGAGGTATCTCAAGTAACAAATGTAGTTCTTACCGGATGTCGAGGATCTGCAAGCATAGGAAAAAGGCCTCTAACAATGAGTGATTGCCTCGCCTGCCACAAAATCATGAAAAAGAACAGATATCAATGATTAGAGTCAGCTTCTGTCAGACGATGCAATGCTTAAGGCAAGAACTACTGTAGACAGAATGAAATAATAACATATTCAAATAGAAAATATAACTAAGCAGAACATAAAGGACACCAAAAAAAAAAGGAACATATTTCTTTGATTAAACATAAGTCCAGGGCAGTTATGGGTAATTAAATATTAATGCAGGCAATTCAAAAAATTCAAAAGGCTCATACACAATATAATTGCTCTTCAGATATCACTTTTGAATCCTGCCAAAGGTCAACACAACCAGAAAAGAAAGTGCCCTCCTCCAAAAAGAAGAAATTAGTATCCAAAATAACACTTTTTACTCTGGGCCAAATTACTATTACAACTTGCGCATGCTAAACGAAGTAGAAGGAAATCTTGCAATCAGCAGATCATCTTACGGGCAATTTGTAGAGACGCAAATGATCCCCCAGGAATCCCTTGAAGACCAAAAGCAATAACCCAGTTACTTATTTGCTTATCACTTCCAGTGAAGCAACACAGAACACAAGACAGACCCTTCTTGGTGGAGTTACTAATTGCAACAGCAATATGACACAAAACTCACTTTAATTGTATGGGGCCACTGAAGCAAAAAAATGTTGCTGTCCCCACTGCCCCCAAAATGGTTGGAGAGAAATGAAACAGCAGGCAGGGATTTATGAAAATAAAAAAAATAAAAAAAAAAAAAAAAAAATTTAGTTGTTGAACAAAAGCGTAGAGCCTGGTCTCCTCATATAATAACCATTACATCTTTTGGCATGAACATTGGACATGAGAAAAACTGGCAACTACGAGTAACTGCTCGCTTCTCCAATTCTATAAAATCAAGTTCAACCTCATTCACAACACAGCAGTATACTGATAAAAAACAATGAAATTTTTCAATAAGAATTACTTCCCAACAAGTTGGGGAACATTACTATGCCTGGAAAGAAGAAAATGAAGGGTGACCTTGAGAAATCAAGACCCAGCACATGCTGTATAACTTAGCAATAACAGGGGGGAAATGAACATTACTATGGCTTATTCTAATATCCACAAGACACATGGAAAAATAAAGTTACTGCAACAGAATCCCTAAATAAATCAAAGTCAATAATATACCTCAAAAGCACCAGTAAAAGTCCAGCGGAGTTGATTTGTTTTAAGCTGGGGGATTACAACAGATAAGACAGGCATTGTCGGCCTGTACTTTGCAATTAACCTGCATTAAAAGAAAACAATATAAAAGGTTCAATTACTACACATGCAAGAGTGAGTATGGAAGTTGCAGCAAAATTATATATAACATTGTTGATCATCAAAACCTAACCTCTAAGAAAGAGCGCAAGTATATATAAAACCTAATGTCCAAAGATACAGAACCGATATGCCAAAGCAATTTTTTCTATTTCTTTTTTCTTACAAGTAAAACAACTTTACTAGACAAAGGAGAAAACTCCAAAACACAAGGAGTGTAGTAAAACTACTCTTAAAGAATTACAATAAAAATTCATAAAATCTAGTAAATTAACTTAAGTAATGGGATGGACACTACCTAAATAGCCATCCAGCCATACAACAATCTCAAAAATAAAGACTTGATAGCGTGTCTTGCATGTTCTACACCATAAACAAATCCTGCAATTGCTGTGTTTCCAAACTGTCCAATTACACACAAACAACATTCCAAACTTTTATACTTTTATTGATAACCAATTTTTCCTCATCAAGCACCATGGGGTGTGTATGAACTGGCCAAAGGTACCACCACCTTCCAAATGGGAGTTCCTGGCGCAAGTCCCCACAGGAAAAAAAAAAAAAAGAAAGAAAAAAAGCTCATAACTTATTGGATGCCTAAGGGTGACAGGCTGCTCCAAGTATCCGATGTTTATCTATGCATTAACACAGTACCTCATCTAATTTGTGGGCCTTGTGTACAAGGTTTGCCTCAATATGTAAGCAGTCGAATCATATTATTTAGCATTTCCCATAAGATTCCAAATAGGGAAAAACAAATGAGTATATCCCCCTTGTTACCAAACAGTGAAGTAAAAGATGAATAGCTAATTCCCCGCCACTTCTGCATATACAAAACTATATTATGATCCATATATTCCTCCTAAGATTGCCTACCATTCAAATCTTTATTAACGTCCACTGCCCAAAAGAAAAAGTAACCTTCCAGAGCACATTTGCCCCATATACTTTTCAAGGAAACTCACACCAATAGACCCAGTTAAAGCATCATAAAATGATCAAACCTTAATTTTTCAGATTGTGCTAATTTTNAGTGGCCCCATACAATTAAGGTGAGTTTTGTGTCATAAAAGAAATTCAGATATCACTTCTGAATCCTGCCAAAGGTCAGCACTACCAGAAAAGAAAGTCCCCTCCTCCAAAAAGAAGAAATTAGTATCCAAAATAACACTTTTTACTCTGGGCCAAATTACTATAACAACTTGCACATGCTAAACGAAGTAGAAGGAAATCTTGCAATCAGCAGATCATCTTACAGGCAATTTGCAGAGACGCAAATGATCCCCCAGGAATCCCTTGAAGACCAAAAGCAATAACCCAGTTACTTATTTGCTTATCACTTCCGGTGAAGCAACACAGAACATAAGACAGACCCTTCTTGGTGGGGTCACTAATTGCAATAGCAATATGACACAAAATTCACCTTAATTGTATGGGGCCACTGAAGCAAAAAAATGTTCCTGTCCCCACTGCCCCCAAAATGGATGGAGAGGAATGAAACAGCGGGCGGGGATTTATGAAAAAAAAAAAAGAAATTTAGTTGTTGAACAAAAGCGTAGAGCCTGATCTCCTCATATAATAACCATTACATCTTTTGGCATGAACATTGGACATGAGAAAAACTGGCAACTATGAGTAACTGCTCACTTCTCCAATTCTATAAAATCAAGTTCAACCTCATTCACAACACAGCAGTATACTGATAAAAAACAATGAAATTTTTCAATAAGAATTACTTCCCAACAAGTTGGAGAACATTACTATGCCTGGAAAGAAGAAAATGAAGGGTGACCTTGAGAAATCAAGACCCAGCACATGCTGTATAACTTAGCAATAACAGGGGGGAAATGAACATTACTATGGCTTATTCTAATATCCACAAAACACATGGAAAAATAAAGTTACTGCAACAGAATCCCTAAATAAATCAAAGTCAATAATATACCTCAAAAGCACCAGTAAAAGTCCAGCGGAGTTGATTTGTTTTAAGCTGGGGGATAACAACAGATAAGACAGGCATTGTCGGCCTGTACTTTGCAATTAACCTGCATTAAAAGAAAACAATATAAAAGGTTCAATTACTACACATGCAAGAGTGAGTATGGAAGTTGCAGCAAAATTATTTATAACATTGTTGATCATCAAAACCTAACCTCTAAGAAAGAGCGAAAGTATATATAAAACCTAATGTCCAAAGATACAGAACCGATATGCAAATGCAATTTTTTCTATTTCTTTTTTCTTACAAGTAAAACAACTTTACTAGACAAAGGAGAAAACTCCAAAACACAAGGAGTGTAGTAAAACTACTCTTAAAGAATTACATTAAAAATTCATAAAATCTAGTAAATTAACTGAAGTAATGGGATGGACACTACCTAATAGCCATCCAGCCATACAACAATCTCAAAAATAAAGACTTGATAGCGTGTCTTGCATGTTCTACACCATAAAAAAAAATCCTGCTATTGCTGTGTTTCCAAACTGTCCAATTACACACAAACAACATTCCAAACTTTTATACTTTTATTTTTTAATTTTTTTAATTTTTTAATTTTTTTAATTTTATTTTGATAAGTCTTTATACTTTTATTGACAACCAAATTTTCCTCATCAAGCACCATGGGGTGTGGATGAATCGGCCAAAGGTACCACCTTCCAAATGGGAGTTCCTGGCGCGAGTCCCCACAGAAAAAAAAAAAACTCATAACTTATCAGATGCCTAAGGGTGACAGGCCGCTCCAGGTATCCGACGTTTATCTATGCATTAACACAATACCTCATCTAATTTGTGGGCCGTGTGTACAAGGTTTGCCTCAATATGTAAGCAGTCGAATCATATTATTTAGCATTTCCCATAAGATGCCAAATAGGGAAAAACAAATGAGTATATCCCCCTTGTTACCAAACAGTGAAGTAAAAGATGAATAGCTAATTCCCCACCACTTCTGCATATACAAAACCATATTATGATCCATATATTCCTCCTAAGATTGCCTACCATTCAAATCTTTATTAACGCCCACTGCCCAAAAGAAAAAGTAACCTTCCAAGGCACATTTGCTCCATATACTTTTCAAGGAAACTCACACCAATAGACCCAGTTAAAGCATCATGAAATGATCAAACCTTAATTTTTCAGATTGTGCTAATTTTTAATACATATCTAATAGAGTAGATCGACTTGAACTATGAGAGTTGATTTGTATTTTGGTACTATGTATTATTCTTTGTGCTTATGTACTAATATTAGTACAGCATTTAACATATGTAAAAACAATAATTCAACCCTAGTAGGGGTTGTGACACATCAAACACATCTCCTTTCATGGTATTAGAGCCACTACCAGTGGATATTTTGAATCTCTCTCTCTCTCACACCCCCTGCCCCCAAAATCTCTTCTTCCTACTTGGATATCAACATGAACTCACCACTCACACTCTCAATGGTCTTCAAAATGAATTGGATTATCAGCCCTTCCTTTTCGCTATAAAGACCATTGAGCACCAACCAACCTAAGACAATCAGCAAGCAAGACTCCTTGTGCACAAACAAGGAGTGCAGCACCTGCATGTTCAGCCGTTGCTCCAACTGGTTCACAAATTATGGAGAAAGCCCTAGTCAGAATCAACTGTAGCCAAAGTAGTCAATGTGGGCAACGCTTAGATGGAGAGATAGCTGTGGTGGCTGGCAAAATCAGGGTGAGACAACCAATCAAAGTGATGGATGTCTAATGGTCAAAATTTTCATTTCTCCAATACCCTCACCCAGCAGACACAGGATCCTATCTTTTAAGGCAAGCTTTCGCTCTTTCTTGACCATAATAACAGTCATGAGGTCAGTCAAATTGGTTGAATGCAGGACATGCTGCAACTAATAGTCAAATTCGGTGTACTTGTGATTTCACCCCATGATTGCACAGTCAAGATATGGGACTTGTCGACCTTAAGTGAGCAGACATGTTCTCCCTTGTGTTCACACAGCTTAGTTACATTCTGCAATTTCTGAACCAGCAACCTTTAAGCAGATAATCAAAGATTCTTGTTGGCGTCAAGCTATGGAAGACATGTATGATGCTCATACTCAGAAAAAAACTGTGTGTTCCTTCACACCTTCCTATGGATGTTGTTGGGTATGGTGGTTTAAAGTCAAAGAGAGTTCATAATGTATCATTGAGCACTTTAAGGCTTGCCTTTGGCATTCCCTTAGCAGGCACGACTTGATTTTGATCAGACATTCAGCTTGTGGTTAATGCTACTACATTCATAAGATTGCTCTTACAACTGGCCTATCCAACTACCCGAAGCAAAGAATACCTTTTTTCTTGGGCATCCTTCAGAGGAGGTTTATGTGTCATAACCCCTTGGTTTTATTGATCCTTCTTAACACACTGATGTGTGCAAGCTACATAGAGCTATTTATGGACTTTGCCAAGCTCCATGACCATGGACTCGTCACTTCTTCAGGTTTTAACATGCTGGATTCCTCCATAATTGTCCCCCATCATATTAAAGACATTGCATTTCCCTTACTGTAAGTTGATGATATTATCTTGAGACGTTCATCTGACACTCCATCTGTTGTTCATAATTTCTCTACTCAATGTGTTCATAATCTGATATTATCTTGAGAGGTTCATCTGACACTTCATCTATTGACACTTCATCTGACACTTCACACTTCAATAAAGGACCTGGGGGTAATTTGCATTTCTTTGGTGGTTTTGAAGCTAATCAGTCTTCCTCTACACTTATTCTTACTCAGACTATGTATGTGTTCTCTATTCCTTGTTGGATAACATGTTTGACTATAAGAAGCCTTACCTGATACCAACCCCTGGTCGTAAGCTGTCTACACTTGATGGTCAACTATTGGACGATCCTCCTCACCAACTTCTTCATGTGCTTTGTCATCCAACTTTCACATCTAAACTAGTCACATCTGTGTTACTAACCCAAAAGGATTAGTCGCAATTGCAATTGGAGCTCCCTAGAGTTACTTAGAAAGCTCGGTCTCACAATTATAAGAAACCAATGAGACTTGACACCTATGTAATATCCCACCCAATATGAGACTTAATTTCAAAAGTGTCACAATCTCCCTCACTCAAATCTCTGACATCCATGTTAGAGCCCACATCATGCTGCCGAGTCCTAGTGCTACAAAATGTTACTTAGAAAAAGCATTAACCAAATATGCACTATTTACCCAAAAAGACTAGTCAAAATTACAATTGAAGCTCCTTCAACTAACTTATAAAACCCAATTTTACCTAGTAAGGAATCAATTTGGAACTTAACCCACACAACACTTTTAAATCCACCTACCTAATGTAGGACTAATTTTTTTGGGTGTCACACAAATATTTTCTATGTTGTCAAGAAGCTTTCCAATTTATGTAGTCTCCTCTTAGTATTCATTTATGTACTGACAAACGTATTTCATGCTACCTTAAGGGTAACTCAAAACATGGTTTATGTTTTTGGACTGAGAAATGTTACATGCAATCCAATTGCACACGAGTACAACAGTCCAACCCTATTTTGAGTTGTGCAGCCGTCAGACACATTCAATTCTTTCAATTTTATCTCCATATGTATTTGCATTTGCATTTGAAAGTACACTTATATTTGACAAGAAAAACATGAAAAGGAAGGGGTTGAGGGGGCAGGGCGAGTGAGAGAGAGAGGACCTTGCAGCTCTTCCAGATGATGTGAAGCAAATGATTACAGAGGCCTTTACCTTGATGGCTGCCCGTACCTAAAATTTGAAGAAGGGGGGGGGGGAATTATGAGTATATTTGTTAATGATTTAGAGAAGTGTTTTTTTGCGTTTTGATTTGAAAAAGGTTTTGATGTGATATAAACTTAAGAAGTGTTTTTGGCAGGGTCCACATTTAAGAAAATTGTTTGGTGAACATTTTGGAAAGTGTTTTGTGTTTTCAAAGAAATAAATACTAAAAATACTTATTTTGAGAAAACACAAATAGGTATGGAACTGACTTCTTTTTTTTTTGATGTCGAGGAACCTCTCCAAGGCAGGGCCCTTCGGACCCACCCCTACAGAGTAAACCCCGGTCCCGTGCACCGCACCCTCGGAAGTTTCCTTACACGGAACTGGTTAAGTCGCTGGCTTTTCACCAGGGGGTATGGCCCCAAGGGATTGTTTGCACCCATGAGGAGTTGAACCTTGGACCTTGAAGGGAGCAAACCCTCAAGACCAAGGCCTTACCACTTGGGCCAACCCCTTGGGGTTAACGAAAAACCAAAGAAAAGGGTGGCCAAAGAAAAGGGTGGCCATGTAGCCATCTCTCACCCTGTTTGCACCCATTATCTCAAAATATTCTTATAAGATGGTGTGAAAAGTCTTCTAAGAAAAAGTTTTCCAAAAAGTGTTTTGTGTTTTTCCTTTTAAGTGTTTTGTGTTCTGTTTTTTTAAGTGTTTTGTGCTTTATGTTTTGAAAAGTGAAAAGCTCGTTAAATATTTTGAGAAAACAGTGTTTTTGGTTTTGAAAAGAGAAACAGGCTTTTTGAAACCGAACATAGCCTATATTTTCAAAAGAGACTAAACTTATCTTTGATTAACAAAAATAAAGAAAAAACTTTCGTTGGCCAGTAAGCTACATCATGGTAACATGAAGCAGGATAGATTTAACCCAGAAACATAACAAGAAAGTACCGCAGAGGAAGTGATAGATTCCAAGTGGGTCATTGGTTCTCCAACATATTTGACAGTCTTCTTGAAATACAGATCATGATTAAAAACCTTCTCTGCCTGCAGACAACATTTTAATTAAATACTCAATCCAAAGTGGACCAAAAAACAGGGTCAATTGCAGAAGCAAGAATTTCTTGTGATGATCAAGACCATGGTGTGTGCATCAAAGACTTTCTCATATTGTGACTTGTAAGGAGCCATTGACGGCAAACAAGATTACAAAGAGCTGATTAGGCTACAGAGTGTAGATTTTGAATTGAACTACCCCTGATGCCTGTACAATGTCATGAGTGAAGCCAGCAGTGGGAAAACTTTATCTTAGAATTATAGACATGCTTCAGCTTAATACCTTTCTCCTTCCAACAATAACAAAGAAGAGAGAGAGAGAGAGATTAAATATTGAAGAGTGTTACTTCAACTCTAGTAAATGGAGTTACACAATCAAAATAGGGTCGCAAGGAATTAACTTACCCAACAAAGAGGAAAAAAAAGAAGAAGATAAAGATGACAGAAAGAGAATGGCAGGGGGTTAAGAAATGGACTATTGAGAAACAATGGCAAGATTTACCTCTGCACATATCTTTCCAACAATGGAAATGGTCTCAACTGGGTACAATCCCCGAAGGGTCTCTGCGCCTAGAAGAATCGCATCACTCCCTAACAAAAAAAGAGGTCAACAACTATGAGATTCCAGACCGGTGAACATCCATACCTGTAGTGACAGTGGTGCTCAAGAAAATGCAATAGGTACAAAATGGCAATGCTAGAGCAATATAGTCTTTCATATCAACAGACAGAATAGACATCCAGAACAACAGTGAATACAATGGCTATCCACCAAAAGTAATAATAGCATAATTCTGTCTGAATTCTGAAAGTTACCATCCAATACTGCATTGGCAACATCTGTTGCTTCGGCACGAGTAGGTCTCAAGTTGTCAGTCATACTGTCCACAACACGAGTAACCACGGCAGGCTTTCCAGCCATGTTGCACTTGTAAACAGCAGCCTTTTGAAATAAAAACACCTGCAAAATCCATAGATGAACATTACGAGCAAGTCATAACAGGTCCACCAATGGTACACAAACATGCAACTACCAGTAAAAGGAGACTCGCGATAATGCCTATTCTTATTAATAAAAGTATCTTCCTTAGTTGGATTGGCATCAGATAAAAAACAACCTTTTAATGTCAGTTCCTTCAATATCCAAGTCCATCTCAAAATGGAATGTAGGATATGCATGTTAACTAGCACATAGATGCATGCAGCCTTGCAGTGCTGATGTGACAAATGACAATCAAACAATCAGCCCATGGTAATTAGCTTATACAAGTGTGGAATTCTTCATGAACAAGTAGATACACAGATCAGTGTTATGTGCATGCTATAATTGAAAATGATGGAGTAGGATATTGAAAGAGTAGCAATTCTAAGACCTCAACATTCTCAAAATCCTAAAACCGGTCCCTCCTATCTTAGTCTGCATTATAACTCTGGACTTCCAAAAGTGCCTCCAGTTTATGTATCTGAAACCCACTCTATATAAATAATAAGTAAAGCATAGTAGTTGGATTATCATACCCCTTGTTTTCCCTGTGACGATAAGTGTTAGGTCATATCTAGTGCCATCACTTTTTTCCTGTTCAAGTAAGGTCGTGACATCACTTTTTTTTAATAGGTAACACACCATACAGGATTAAACCCATAACCTCACCTTCCATCCATTTTTTAAGGGGGGATAAGATGCCATTTGATCTAAAGACCATTTGACTAGCAACATAATATTTATTCCATGCTCAGGTTTCAAAACTACCTTCTCTGGTGGGAGATCTAACCCCAAATTTCCACGAGCGATAATGACACCATCTGCTTCCATTAAGATCTCATCAAAATGAATTAATCCCTGCAAGAGTACATGAGAAATAAGAAATGCATAGTCAAAAACATATTCAAGCACAACACCATTTATGTATAGCTCCTATCCTACTACCATTCTTTTCCACCACAACATTGCCTAGACGCAGATGCTGGGTCCTACAACAATGTGGCGGCGTGCCTACCATTTGTGTCTACATTGTAAATGAAGCGATAAGCATATGGTTGCAGGAATAGAATTATTGTTTATGCACCTCACCTCTATGTTTTCGATCTTTGCAAAAATCTGAGCTTGGCGTAGGTTACCTAATTTAGAAATAAACTCACGGGCCTACACAATGGCAAGAACAGTCATAGTTGGATGTGAAGAGTTAAAAATTAAACTAAATAAATTGCAGTAAACTATAGGGCCAAAAAAGATATTATAAATTTGAATCTATAAGCTAACCCATAATAGTCAGGAATTAATAAGAAATAACAAGGATGAAGTTGGAAGCTAATATAAAAGAACAACGATGACTAATGGGCACAGGGGAAGCAAACAAAATAATATAACTGAATTAAGAAAAACAAGTGAAACAAGATTTCCCAGGAGGAACAGTCCTTACATGGCGAATGTCTTCTGCATGTCGTGTATATGACAATGAGAGGAAGTCAATATTGTTTTGAGCACCCCATGTGCTTATAACCTGATATTAGTCAACAAACTGTCATGAAATAATTTAATATGAAAGTTAAGAACGTATAAAATATCATTTTCATGACATAAAGATAAGAACTCAGTGTTACCAACTCCAATTAGTTGACAAAGAAAAAATGACCCAATTTTATTGGGATTAAGCCTGAGCTAAGTTGAGTTGAGTCAGAACATATAAAATCTCCTAGAGCGGAAATTTCACAAATTTTATTCATATAGGTGGTCCTGAAACCAATTTTACAGACATCATTCTAGTACAGTGATAGTTAATCCTGATCTATCAATGAATGATTAGAAGTTTTCAGCTAATCATAATCTTTCGAAACAACGCCAATAAAGTAGGGCCCAGTGTCACCATCAAAGGAATTAGGAGGAACATATGCCTGACGTAATAAAATTTGAAAGTTTTTTTATGGCTGCCAGAAGGAATGACAATCAAGCAATGTAACCCAAGAGTTCACATATCTGTTAAAACATCCAATCTAAAAGATTAAATTAGTAGGTGGACAGGCTCAACAAGCACTGGGCTCAAACCCAAACAGTGTTGAATCATTCTTTAAGGATGTCTGAACATTGGATTTTAACTCTATGTTCCCCTTGGAAATATATCTGACAAAATACAACCCTACCTTTCCAACATTAATGGTTGATACAAATTAGGTAAACACAAAACAGTCATAGCTGATTTCCTGTGTTAAGAGTGTCTGGACCAAAGAGAACAACTTACCTCCTTATCTTTATCAGTGAGTGTAGGTAGATCAATACGGATTTGGGAGACATGCAAAGTATACAATGTCCCAGACAAAGTAGCAGAATTCTTTATCAAACAGACCACATCATCACCGTTGACCTCAGTGACCTGCATTGTGAAAGCAAAACTTTAAATATTACTGGTAACCATATAACACCAAATTTGTGAATTTTCTTGAAATTTTGGCACCCATTTATTTTTCAAGAGTAAAGTTCACTCGAGTGGCTTGTATAAAAAGACAAGCAAGCTTGAGAATGGCAAACAAGTACCAATCTAGTTACTTCTGTCTCATTTTTAAACATGTGATGCCAGTGGATAATTTGATATGCCTAATTTTACAAGTTAAATATCATATTCTATACGCATGAACCTGATAATTGAACTCAATTTTTCACTGTTGCCTTACCTCCAGCCACACAGAAGTAGTTTCACTTCCTGTGAACAGATATTGACCAATAAATATAGTGTCCCCCTTCTTCACTGCCTGCAGAGACCAAATCAGTAATACTAACAAACATCTAGCTGCAAAAAACCATGTGGTAGAATAAATAAATAAACAACTAGTGTATCATTCTACATATCTTCATCATAAATGTAGGAGTAAACACGATGGAACAGGAAATAACAGTAAGTGGAAAAGAAAACTCTTTGAAAGAAATACAATCCCCTGAAGAGGAGTTCCAGCCAACTCTCACAGAAACATGGGAATAGCAGAGGAAAAAAAGTATTCTGTGTAGACAAGCAAAAACATCTGATATAGCTCTAAAAAACCCTAAATAATGACATGAGCAGCAAAAGTTCCAAAACAAAACTTTTTGTCAATTTAAAGATTTCGTAATTAAAAGCTTGAGATTGACTATTATTAATTCCAATTTCTGCTAATAATGCTACTCAGAAGACAAGTCTTCACTACGTGAGGCGTTGTGTAAGTAATTTAAGCCAATTTGAGAGTCCAAGACATTACGTGAAAGGAACTGATGGCCAGAAATCATGTACAGTCCTAATCAAGTTTGACAAACATAATAACATTAAGTAAAACCACAACTGAATTGTGAAGAAGACTCCCATCATATGCCAAATTTCTATTGGACAAATACATAATATAGTTTTCCTCCTTTTGTTTGGTGAAAAGTGTCTGAACATTCTTTGGTTCATACAAATTCATTCACTTACCAAAATATATAAGCATCTGAACAAGTAACTAACAGTAAGTATGCCACTGATATCCAACTTAAACTCAAACGCCAGTAGTTAACTCCAGGGACTGTTTAGGAAACCAAAAATCCAGTGAAGTGAGGATATGCTGGTCAGTTATTTTGTATAGAGTTGGGAAGATTTACAAGAGTTACTTCATAATCTTTCTAAAAGAAACATATAGATGCAGCAGAAATTTATGAATAGAAAGATGGTGTCCAGAAGGGAAAACAGCTTGTAATGCGTGAACCAAAATATATATGTTACAGAAATAGCCCAACCATTGTCAAAGTGGTAAGTTTTTATAAAGCCAAAAACTAATATAGATCATGAAAAACGAAGAAAAAAAAATGCTAACCTTTGATAACCCTTTAAAGTTTATGGGTAATAGATTTGAAGTAGCTTCTTTTTCTTGATCAGGTGTCAGGACCACCAATGTATCTGCTTGAAGGGAAATGGGGTGCTCAGTTTTATTGACAACTTGCAACTCTGGACCCACAGTATCTAGCATTACCTGAAATAGAAGAATACAAAATTAAGTTCACATTATCCCATTTGGCAAAGCATAGAATTCAAGAAGTATATTACAGTAGCTAATCATTTCAGAGAAATCTAATAACCGGCTAGATTTGACCTCAAACAGTTAAATTAGCATCAGTGAAAATACTAATGTCAATACAGAATATGAAAGTATTGTAAATGCAAATAATTTGGCCTTACCGCACAGAGCTTCCCGGTACTCTTAACCGCTGCCTTTAAGTTTTCCAATGTCTCTTGGTGAAATTCAGTATCACCCCATGAAAAATCGAATCTTGCCACTAACATTACGTGAAAAAATAATTGAGAAAAAAAAAAGGTTAAATTTGACCCTGAAAGGACAAGAAACTATAACACTCAATTTTCAGACAAGGCAACAGATGGGGCAATACCGGACATTCCTGCCTTCATGCAATCGGAAATTATCTCAACGGATCGTGATTTCGGACCGAGTGTTCCGACAATCCTCGTCATCGCTGGAAAGACAGTCTGCAGACGGTATATCAGAAACAATGAATAATAGAACATTCAAACTCTTTTTTGGATCACAACCAAATCTCACTAGAAACAAAAATATCAAAAGATCTAAACCAAAAACATTTCTGGTTGGTTTTCACATGGGATTTAAAAAAGAAAAACAAGAAAGAAAAATCAAGCTCATCATATGCTGCAAAAACGAAGTCACAGTTTCCGAATAGTTGATGCTTTAAGGACAACTGGGTATCAGTATTTCATTATAACATAGAAGAAATAGTCAATACTGAAACAAATCACTATTTTCCTAACATTCTAAGTAAACAACAATATAAAATCCCGAAAATGGTAGAAACTTTTTCTCTGCTTCTTTCATTTCTGTGAACATTGATTTAACCATAATCACAGTACACAAACAAAACAAAACAAAAAACACTAAAAACTGGAATTATTACTACTACAAGCAAGTACTCACAGGCTTTGAGGGCTCGAGGATCGAGGCCATCCGTATGGGCTCCTCAAGGAGCAAGTGACTCGCATTCATTTTCTGGTGATCAGAGGATGAAACCAAAGAGAAAAAAACAGAGTGTGGGTGAAATTCTTTGATGGGTTAAGCTTTCTTTTCTGTATATGATGCACCGTTTGCTCGTCCAAAGGTGCTGAACTTTATAGCAAGCGAGTAAGACCACAGTCTTGGACCCGAAGACTATGCGCAGGGAATAATTGCTGAAACACGCAGAGTAGCGATGATACTCATACCACTGGCGTGGTTGAAACTCGTAATTTTATAATATAAAATAATATTAAAACAATAAAATATTATTATAATATTTTATATTTTATATTATAAATTGTTGACATGAATAACTGTTCACTCACGATAAATAGTATAAGTATCAGAAAATTTTAAAATTTTAATAATCATGTCACTACTCCATACAGCAAAAATATCTTTAATAATGATTATTTTTTAAAATAAGCTTAGCTTATAATTAAAGTTACGAATTCAATAATTGAATTTATATATTTAAATTTTTTTTTTACGGTGTGAATTCAATTTCTATTGAAATAGAAGAAGCAACCCCATTATGTTAAATATTTAATTAAAATAAAATGAAGTGTGTTTTGACTACCAATTATCTTAAAAATTAAAGTTAAAAAAGTGATTAACTTAAAATTTTAATTTATATATTCTAGTACGTCCCGTGTGGCTGGATTCCGTGATTCTCGCACTTTTTATGTTTATGTTTTTTTTTTTTTTTTTTTTAAGTACGTGGATTTCAATTTTGAAGCACACGGGTTTGTCGGTCTGTGGTTTCAATCTCCTGTGCAAAGATCTCACCAGTCACCAGGAAAGTAAAAGGGTTTGATTAATGACACGTGGCATGATGGAAATAAGGCTTGTATCTCAAGCAATTTCCTATTGAAATTAATCATTTAGGCAGTAGTTGTCTGAAAATTTATGTGGGATTTACTTATTTAAATAAATTTTAAGATACTAGGCTGCTTATTCGGAGAGGTGAATTTTATTTAGATTCTGACGAAATAGTAAGACTTGTTAAGTATAGTCATATGTTACGAGATTACAAAGTTATAGATACAAACAAAAATTATTCCAATCATATGTTATTTATGACTTCAATTTTTTGCTAATTCATATACAAATACAGTTAAAGAGCATATATGCTGCAAGCAAATAAGATCTAAGGCATGGATAGTTAAATTTTCTAATAAAATTTATTTAAACCGACTATGAGAGATAACTCATCACTCCAAACTATTCAGACCGTGAGAAATAACATCTCCCACTTAATTATTCATCCTCACTCATGAGGGCAGATGTAATTGTTTTGTGATTTTAGTTGTTTGTTAATATTTTTGTTTTGTTTTGAAAAGAGAAAACAAACCCTTATAAGATCCTGGGTATGTTATAGTAATAAGGTACTAAATTAAATTATACAAAAATCTCATGGTATTCATGGTATTGATAGTTGTAGAATTCGATTATAATTCAATGGCACTTCCCTTTGGTCTCATATAATTTTCTTTTTTAAAAAATATATATATATACAAATTCTTCATAAAACAATTTGTTACCTCCTTAAAAAATTGTTTTTTTTTTTTTTTAGTTTTATTTCACCAAATCTAAAATTATAGTTATGCCAGAAAACCAAAATGCCTCTACTAGAACCAAGTTCGACGATTTTTTATTTTTTAAAAAACTTTACTTAATTCTTATGAACTTACATCATTTTTACAATCTTCCACAATCTCATCATCCTTCATGTGAGGATTTGTAGTGGTTAAATTAGATGGTCAAATGGCGAAAGGATGATTATATCCCAATAAACTTTATGAAATTACCAAATTACCCTTAAATTACAATTTTTTTTTTTATAAAAAAAAATACTGGGATATTTTGAGAATTTTTTTAAAGTTTAAAACAAATAAATTAAGAATTTTTAAACTTTAAAAATGATAGAAATTTTCTCAAGAAATTTCCTTCAACCTAATCTAATAAGTACCAAGTGTCATTTCTCATTTGTTTTCTTTAATATTTTAACAGTCGCATTCTATTAATCTAGGAACCTATATATTAATTTTTTAAAAACTCAAAAATATTTATTAATTAGAGTAAGCTCTTTCAAACCCAAAAAATTTTTGTGTCCCTTTTAAAATGAATAGGCCCATGGAGTAGAGAGGGGAGAGAATTAACCAAGTTGGGACAACTTGATGCCACCACCAGGACTGGATAGCTACGGATAAAATCTTCCAGTTGGCGCAATTCTATTGAGACTTGCAAAAGTATCGCAACGAATGCGGCAAAATAAACAAATAAACGACTAGAAAAATAAAAAGAATATTTTTCTAGTGGATAATGATGAGATATATATGAGGTTTTTTTATTAGCCTCTATGAAGAATGTCCATTTCCTCCTCTCAAATTTACAGAATAAAATAAACAAAAACAAAAAAATAACTTCTATAAATGTGTGGCACAAACTCACCCCTTTGTGTCCACCAGCACCAATGATGAGTTGACACCCCGGTATAAAACATATTACAAATATAAACCCAAATTACTTGATTGTATTAGGGTTTTTTTATTATTATTATTTTTTTTTTTTTAAGAATTTGCAGAGGGAGGGAGGTGAGGGCATCTGGGGTGGCCCGCGAGCCACCCCATAGCTTGCCAGCCACCCTTTCAATTTTTATTTTATTTTATATTTTTTTTTTTATAAAAAATTAATTAGTTTTTTATTATTATTTTTTTTCATATTAGGTATAAGCTGATGTAGTTGTGCTTTTTTTTTTCTTTTCTTAAGCCTAAGTTTATTATGATATGCATAGGTATCACTTCCTAATCGATGAGTATAAAAAGTTGGATTTGTGCTACACCCGTATAGTTGTTCTCTAAGAGCATTCCTAATAGAGGAACCAAATTTTTATGTTAAATTCTCCAATAAAATTAATATAAAATAGTAATATCATAAAATAATAACTTATATAGGTACTTTGCACAAATCTAGTCTATTGTGACGCTTAATAAGAGAATGACACATCAGCCTACAAGATCAAAACTAAAAAAGACGAAAACACAATATTATTTGCTATTCTCTCCCAATTTCTGTTGTTGTTCTCTTCGTCCCCACTCCCCCAATTCAATAGAGCAAATAATCATGTATCATTCTCTTATCGGATGATACAAAGAACCTGGTTTGTGCATGTGACTATGTCACTATATATATAGTCTCTAATAGGTAGTTCAATTGGTTGAAATCACGTTTAATAAAGCAGAAGTCACTAGTTCGAGTCTTATTCCCCCTTCTTGTGCGGACATGTCTTTTCTTTTTTTTTTTTCTGGTATTATGTCCCTATCTAAGTTATTTGTATGTTAAAAAACTACACTTTTATCCTACAATGTTGATGTGTTAGTTTGAACCAACTCTTAGATCAATCATTTTAAAAATAAAAGTAAAAATCAACGGCTAGTTAGAATTGCCAATTCAACATCGTAAGATAGTTGTAAGATAAAAATGTGGTATATAACATTATTCTAAATAAAATTATAACGATCCAGGAAAAAACATTAGCCAAACCTACGCTACCACCCAAAAAGAACTAAGTCAATTTGAAGCTTCCTTTCATGACTATCTTATAAACTACCTACTCTATGTTGGTGTTTCATTTCCTCCCAATATGAGATTGAAATATTATAAACTCCCCCCTTAAATTCTTTACTTCTGATACTATTTGTAACTATCCAAAAAAAAAAAAAAAACTAATTATATCTACTCTATTATCCCAAAATGACTAGTTAATTTTGAGCTTCCCTAGTATTTATTATAAAGTTCAGTTTTATCTAATAACTAGGCAATATGAGACGTAACACTTGTGACTATCTCTTATAAACTACCAATTCCATGTGAGTTACTTATTTCTTCCCAATATGATTTTAGGGTATTACAAAAATATTATTCATGTTTGCTATAACTTGATGATGTGACATAAAAATTAGTCATTTTATCAATACTAGTAAATGATAAAAATGAATGACTAATTTTCACTGTCACGTCATTTATGTTGTACAATTTATTACATATTATTATTATTATTAGTAGTAGTAGTAGTAGTTGGGATAAATGCAAAATTGGTTCATATGGTTTGCCTAAATTACAAATCACTCAATGTGATATAAAAAATAATTTATAGGTCTATGAAGTTACCCTAAATTATAAATCACTCCCTGTGGTATAAAAAATAATTTATAGGTCTTCGGGATAGGCCAAAATAACAGTTTATCCCCTGAAATCAATTTTCAAGCTCTAAAGACAAATACCAGTTTAATAAAAAGAGTAACCCAAGGAAAACTTTGTCACAATTTATTAACTTTCGTGTTTTTTTTTTTTAAAATGGTTAGAAAATGTGACTATCAAATTATCATAAAATGCTCCCAAATTGTGGTGAAGAAGATGAAAATGAGAAAAAGTTGTGCATATAACAAAATTTTAGGGATGGAAAAGATTAAGTTAATTTACTGAAGCAATATGACTTCCAGTGAGGTTTGATGTGTAAACTTAGCTAGATGTGAAAAATCGTAGTTATCATTTTTTAAAGTAAGAAATTAACAATATGTGTCGTGTTTTTATTGAGTATGACATGACAAAGTAACGGATTTTGTTAAGTTACTTAACAGAAATTGATTTCAATAAGTAAACTGTTATTTTAACATACCATAAGAATTTATAAATTATTTTTTATATCATGGTGAGTTATTTATAATTTAGGCTAATCACTTAGATCAATTTTACATTTATCTATTATTATCTATTATTATATAGTTTCAGTGCCGATGAGTGACGAGCGGGCTTTTAATAGCGAGTGCTAAAAAGTCTAACTGTCTAAGACCTTCCAGAGGTGACTTCGTACCTTTAGGAAAACCCAAAGCTCCTCTTCATTGTTTTGCTCTGTTTCCTCCGCCGCTTTCAAAACAAGCCCACTTTCTGTGCAAAACCCATTTTCCGTCGCAAGAAAATGGCTGATAACACTGAAATCGAGAGCAGTAAAGAAGACCCCAAAACACCCAAAAACCTGTTCTCTCTGTTCCCCAAGTTCAAGCTTGAATTCCCATTTCTGAAGCCAGGACCGAAGGCAGAGGTTGGTGTCAAAGAGGAAGTGAAGAGAGAAATAGTGGTTGTTGGGAATGAAGGAGAAGAAGGTATGGTTAAGAAGCCCGACGTGGTGAAGTTTGCGGAGAGGAAACCGTTGGCTCCACCCCCTTTGGTTGTTGAGGCCGAAGAGTCTTCTGCCAAGACTTCTAATCCTGTTATTCTCTGGCAGGTATATATCTGGAATTCCATTTTTTGTTCGTGTTCTGTGAATTGTGTTTGGTGGCTCGGAGAGTTTGAATGTAATGGCTTGGAATATGTGTTGTTTGGTCATTGGGTGGTGGTATTTTGATTGGTCGAGTACGGGTGTGATAGAATTGGTGTAAAAATGTTGTATGTCAATTGTTGAGAATACTATTTGCTAGTTGTAAGGGGACTTTTCTTGATTTTGTTTTCTTGTTTTTGTTTGGTTGTGAAAATTTTTGTACAGGAATTTATCCCCACAAATCATAGATGTTTGTTGTCGATAAGCTTGTTTCCGTAGGACTTTAGGATGTGTAATGTGTCATGTTTTGGATATTTGGATTTGAGGACCGAACTTTGATTGGGATAGGCGATTATAACGGTCAATGCTGATTTTCTGGTGAAACCTACGTGGAAGTTCACCTTTGTTTGATGTTCATCTTTATTCGAAAGAGGAGGAGCGTAATGGGGAAGATGTCCATGGATTTTTTGGTAAAAAAATGTAGAAGTGGGGCCAGAGGGATAGGGAAAGATTTGGAAAAATAAGTTTTGCTCACTGATTTGATTATGTGGGGATGAAAAGTTGCTCAAGTTAAAAGCATAGCCAAATCAATCAGAGGTGCTAGAGGCTTTTGATGATTGAGGGAGAGTGGAAGTACTGTTAGTAATTGATTTTTGTACGCCTTCCTACTGATCATATTTGTTACTTATCAAAAAAAGTAAATGATTGTTTTGTGAAGGTAGTGGGGTATGGAAAACATAAACTAGTGCAGGGTTTTCATAATGGAGGGAGAGGAATAGTGAGCACTGTTAGTTGATTATTCTGTCGTATAAGAGGATATGATGATTTTGAACATCAGCTTGGGGATCATTTTGATCACTGGGGATTGCACGTGTTTCCATCTTTCAGGAGAAGGTTGGAAGGTGTATCGTTGTACGTAGATTATGCAAGGGTATGATTGACTAGATTGCTAGATTGTTAATCTATGCCCAGTTCTGGAGGTATACCGGTGTACATGATGGGTTTGTTACCCCTTGGCCGAAGAGGAGGTGTACATGATGGGTTTGTTACCCCTTGGCCAAAGAGGAGTTGTCTTTGACTGGATTCATGATTTGATGCTTTTTTTTTTTTTTTTTCAAATGGAATACATTCAATTGGAGTTGGATTTAAAAAACAATGCAGTTATTGCAGCATAACATGTTGCTGGAGTTGTGAGTTTGCTAAGAGTTCTTGGAGCGAAGTTATGATTAGCTGGTTTTGAGGTGTTCCAGTATGTCTTTGCCACAATGGTCAAATTTCTTGTTTGATGGTCACTTTTTAATGCTTTGGTGATGTCCAGAGGAGAGATGGCTCAAACAGATTATAAATATGCCCACCTTTCCTTGTTCTGAGTAAAGATGCATATTTCATTTCTGAACTGTACGTATGACATTTTGGGAATATGAAGGAAATAAATGGAGTCATTCTAAGTGTAATATAACAGCTTTATAGCTGATACTTTTAAGGTGTATTAGCCACAATAGGAGACGTCTAGAGTTGCGATAAGTATTTTGCCCTTCTCTCTCTCTCTCTCTCTCTCACACACACACACACACACACACACATGAATGTAGTAGCCACAGTAGGAGACTTCTAGAGTTGCGATAAGTATTTTGCCCTCTCTCTCTCTCTCTCACACACACACACATGAATGCACACACGCATGCATATGGACACCCACACCACTCNCCCCACCCCCCCCCCCCCCCCCCCCACACACAAAAATCTTTTAGCTATAGTCCCATAATTGTATTGTCTAAATTTTCCTCAACATGAAGGTTAAAGGTGATGTATGTGATACTAATCTGGCCTTCTTAGAGAAGGTCCTTTCATTATGATATTTCTCTTGCTTTTCTGATGGGTTTACAAAAATATGGAAAAATTAATTGTCCTTAGCACCATACCTTCAGTATTCTGCGTTGCTATGCCCTTAGTGACTTTGTTAGTAATGCCATTCTAAGCTTATAAACCTTCAATGTTTCTGATGGCACTTTATTATTATTCTCCCTTGTACCCTTTTTGCATATTTCTCTTGAGGTGCTACTTCTTTTTGTATGCTAGTTTTTTTAACCCCTTGGTGTTCTTGGCCTTAGCTTGAAGTACGATGATACTCCATGCTGTTTATTTTCTTTCTTTCTTTATTTTTTGCTCTTAAGGCCCTCTGCCAAATTCTTTTCTTTTCCTGACTTTTTTTTCCCTTTTCTTTTCCAGAAAGTGGGCAAAAAGAAAAAAAAAACATTTATTGATTTATTAATAAGGGCCTTAACATCTTAACTCTGTTTTGTTTAAAGTCACCAGTTCCTCAAGTAGTTTCTTACGTCTTGCATTAGTTTAGGCCACGTTCCAATTCTTGCAATACCAAAGGATGATCCTAAAACATTGAAGTAAATAATTAAAATAAATATGACAGTCTACTTGTTTGATCGTCACTAATATTAAGGGGAAATTAATGTGGACCCTTGTCGTGCTGTGCTGCATTCTAATTTTGAGATGAAGCCCATGTAAATATAAACAAGTTTGTAAAATTTAACTAAAACAATTTTTTTTTTTTTTTTTTTTTTTAAAAAAGAGCTGGGTTTGGTTGGGTGGGGGAACTCAGAACATCCAACAGTTTTACTTAGTCCTGTCTATAATCAGTGAAATCTTTAGTAATGGTGATAATGAATTTGGGTGGTATTAATCTTCTTTTATTTTCTCTTTAATCAGAGCTAACTGTCAGCTTTTCTTTGGTGGTTTCTTATGTTGGTTTCAATGCTTCAAAGGTGTCAACTGCATAGTTTTACCCTAGCTAGTTCTAGCTGATTTTTGGCACTGCAGATAAATGACCTAGTTTGGGCATTCTTCATATTTTAGCTGATTTTTGGAACTGCACATACACGACATAGTTTTGGGATATTTCACTTATTACATAGTTTTGGAACTGCACATACATGATCAGCCTTTGTCCTCCTCCTCTTCCTCTGTTTTTAATATTTCTCTGCTATTCTGTCTACTTTCAGGTTTATGCTCTTGGAGGGTTCCTTGTATTGAGGTGGATGTGGGCAAGGTGGCAAGAGAGGACCAAGAAGGGGCCTTCTGACAATGAGAATGATGAACCTTCAGATGTTGAATAGGTTTATCATTTTCTTCTGTTAATCCTCAGGGCGTGGAAAATATTGGAAAAGTAATTCTAATATTTGGGTTTTTTTTTTTTTTTTTTTTTTTCGGTCACTGCGTGAATGTACAAATTAATCAGGTTACTTAATTAGCAGATAATTTGTTTTTAACTCTTACAGGGTATCACGTTTTGTAATTGCGTTTCAGGGTTTCTCCTGAAATCATAAACTTGTTATCTCCTTTTAATGTGTTTTCCAATCACATGGTTGTAAACAATATCCTCACCATGCCTGTAATGGGTAAAAGTAGAGTAATGCTTCATGGACGAGTTCAATTTTATAGGTGATGAAGTATTAATAAAGTGTTCAATTACTTTTATCAACTCTCAATTATAGATGATGCAGTATAATGTAGCAGAGGCTACTGAGAAATTTATGGCTGCACAACTGGCTACTTTGGTACAATTTATGTCTGCACAACTGATTCAAGTAGCCAGTTGTTATTATATATTGTCACAATTAATTGAGACCTATAATAGATTACAAAATTTTTACAAAGAAATTTGGTGAAGTTTTTAGGGTATTTTTCATTATTAATTACAAGTATAAACGCATGAGGTAGGGGTGTAAATCTAACCAGTTATAACTGGCTACCAACTGATAACTGGTTGAAAAAAAACTAGTAACTAGATACTCTGGTCCGGTTACTGATTTTTATATTTTCACACAATCAGTTATAACCGGTAGCCGGGTGTATATATATATTAATATTTTTAAAGAGATTATTTAGTGTTTAATCTCATAAGATAATAAGAATGAGAGTTTAGGTTTTTTTTTTTTAAAAAAAAAAAACAACCACAACAAAATTCACCTTATTGGGCCAAAAAGCCTTAATTATTTTTAAAAAGTGGCTGAAAACATCTAAATTAACCAAAAAAAAAAAAAAAGGCCTAATACCCAAAATAAGCCTAAAAAACCCAATTTTTTACAAACCCGGTTGCCAGTCCGAATAACTGGCTACCAACCAATAACCAGCAGTTATTATATAATCGATAGCTAGTTACCAGTTCCGGTTTTTAAATTTTGCCAACTGAGTATCTTGATTCTGATTACCAGTTTTAACCAATATCCGATAACTAGAACCAAGGTTTCACCCCTATCTATGTGGAAAGATTTTAATACAAATTAATAATAATCAAGATATAAATTATCCTATCCTATGATTCAGCTTGAGTAAATTGTTATTTTTTTTAAAAAAAAAAAAAAATTGTTAAAATTTTGATGAGCTTGATTTGAGTAGTTATCCTTAATAATAATTAATATGCCCCCTCAAGGACACAGGCTCCATTGGAGGCACCGACCTTGGATATGAGAAAGGTATGGGAAAAAAATATTAAATTTAGATCTTAAATTTTTAAGTGATTTTAATTTAATATTTAGGGTTTAGAATAGGCCAGACTATCAATTTATTGTCTAATTAATTAATGGCATATCATGTCAGACCAATCAATTAATGTCACATGACTCTTTTGACATGTCATGTGCTAACTGTACGTGTCATGTGACACAATTATTTTAAATTACTAATCTACCATAAATAAATAAATAAAGTAAGTTAAAAAACAAAATTTATGAATTTAAGAGGGGTGGCTGATCATCATTAATTGGTGAAGGGTTCCCCCTCACCAATCACCATATGTCTTGTGAAATGAGAGAGCTATGTAGCATTAATAGATATGTTTAAACTTTAAAGATCAGGAGATTGAAGTGAGACCAATTTAAAATTAAAAAGAAAACTTAAGAATTTAATTGTCGAAATCGAAAACCAACTACTACAATGAAATTATATTAAAACCTAAAGACTAAATTTAATTTTTTTCCAAAAATAAATTCCTGGTGAGAGAGAGGCTTGATTAAGAGATCGGTGAGTTGTTCCAAAGATAGTTGAACCATAAATTTGCAGCAATTTTTTTGGAAAGCAATTAAAAAATAAATAAATTTGCAGTAATTAAAAAAAAAAAAAACAGATACAGTAAAGCATTATTACGAAATGAAACAGCACACCGGCTCCACGTCCCAAACTCTTTCTTCGACTCTGATAATAAAGTTCAGGGAATAAAGAAGCAGTGGTCAACACATGTCTTGCCAAAAAAAAAAATGGACTCCCCTACCATCACCAATCTTAGGCTCCTTGTGTTTTGGGTAAAAATATTTTTTGGGCTTATTTTCTTTTAAGTATTTTGCATGATGTAAATTATTGAGGCGTAAGATGGTTTACTCTTCTTGAATGCATAAACCATTTTTTGTTAGTCTCTCACCCCTCCAGATTAGGGGTGTAAAAAAAAAAGAGGGAACCAGAACCAGAAACCGGGGTCCCGGTTTGGAAAAACCAAAAACCGGATACTCCGGTTCCGGTACCTGGTTTTTGGTACCCGGTTACCAAGAACCGGGTTATATATATATATATATATATATATAGTTATGGCTTTACATTTTACAATATAGATTCCCCTCTGCCCTAATTTTTTCATCCTTACGTCTGCGCCGTCACCCAATTTCATGTACGGGCTTGGACAACGTGAAATCGGTCGAAGCCTGAAACTCTAGTATGTTTTCTTTTCCCCGTACTTTCTCGGCAGCCAACCAGAGCATAAACGCGAAGCTCCAACTTCAGCTTCAAAATTTGTGGAATATATATTTTCCTATTTAGTTTCTGTCCATATCTTCCAGCGCCGGATTTCGCGTAACTTGTAGATTTTCGACGTTCGTTTTAGGTAATTCCGTTCAAATACACTGCCCATTAAATCCAAAAAAAGCGAATTGCAATACATGCAATATGGATTCGAAGCCTAAGACTCCAACACCTTTTGAATTCTTTTCCTTATATAATTCAACTGGGCTAAGCTCCAATGCCAATTTAAAAATGCGAAAAGCTCATATATATATATATATATATATTTTGTTGGGTTCTTGAAATTGATTTGGCCTCAAAGATTATTGAAGTTCGCGACTTTTGCAGAGGGGGTTTGAAAGAGTAAAGAGAGAAAGATGAACAACTCAGTCTCGGATCACAACTTTTACATTTTTTTAAGCATAATACCTAAAATAAGCCCAAAAAGTAATTTTTTTAAAAAAAACCGGTTACCGGACTGGGTACAACCGGAACCAACCGATAACCGGGACCCGATTTCTGATTCCGGTTTCCCAAAACAAGGAACTGGGGTACCCCGATTCCGGTTCCCGATTTTGACCAAAAACCGAAAAACCGGACTGGGTTGACACCCCTACTCCAAATGAGCTATTGTGAGAGAACTCCTTAAGGCCCTACCTGCCTGAGTAGGTCATGGGTTATCCCAACACCTTCTTAAACATGTGTGCCCTATAAGAACTCTTATAATTATGTCTAAATTACAAGCAATATGAGCAAGAGGGATGAGGGAGCATAGATGGAGGCATTGGAGAGCGGAGCACCGAGGGTGACGGCGGTGAGGTGTGTTGACAGTGAAGGCAAACAGAGGAAGACAGATCTAGCTTGTAAGATCCAAGATTTGGACCCCATATCTAATGAGGGAGCAACAGATGGAGAAGGTGGTATAAGTAGACGCTGGTATATTTGGGAGAAGGGAAATTGAGAGGATCCAATTACTGCATTTAGGAGGGTAAATCTGTCCAAACAAATTTGCCCGAAAACATAGACTATTACCCTCCTAAATGCACTAAATGGAGCTTCTCCTAGGAGAAGAGCCACAAAACAGACACAAATAGATAGCCGGAGGCACTGGATAAAGCCTTAAAAGTGGCAAAAGGCTTTAGACAAAATTCTAAAAAGAAAGGCGAACTTCTCTCTCTAAGAAGAGAGAAACACGGTGGAGACTTCATGTAATAGGAGAGGAGGAAAAGTACAGAGGTTCTTCCATCTGGCACAGCAGCAGTGCAACCCCCGAAGGCCTTTTATTCTGACACTCTTCTTCCGCAGTTAAACACCAGATAATGTTTTCAGCATTTCACGCCAAAACAAACGGTATATTAGCTTCTAATTTTTCTATTGATCTGGAAAACCTAGAGCAGGACGGTCACCAGAAAGTATGCAGAAATCCTTTGCATTATTCACTAGCAAGAACATTTCATTAATTGTACGCTCCTGGTATACATAGTGCTGGTATAAGAATGTCACAAAAAGTAACTAGTCCAAACCTGTACAGAAGCTACTCTTATTCAGGAAATGAATGGCAATGTGATTACCTACCTGGCCAACACCTTGTCAAAAACTATGAAGATATGGACCACCCTAATCTACATTAGCTCTTGCAGGTATATTTCAAGGTTGTTCCTTGATCGTCTATACGAAGAAGCGGTTCTCAGCTAGACTCTATACCCTGTACAAACTGTCCCGGGATCCATTCGAAATGCCAGGATCCATCTTAATGCATTTCCATTTTATTTGATGGCGAGCTTTAAAAGAATCTCGAATCTGTTCTGAAAAAGCTCTAAATCTAAATCTACTTGAACCCTTGCCCAAAGCAGAAGCTCAATAAAGTGCTGCAACAGAAGTTGGAGCTGGAAACTCATGCTTGGCTTCAAATCCACAGGTTTTACTCGGACTGAAAGTAACTATCATAAATAGAAAGCTGATCAAATGCTTCAAAATTTGCCTTTAGTCCAAGAAACTGGCTACCCAGCTGTGCACAACCAGCATCTGGCCACCTACAGACTCCATCTCGAGTGCGTAGTGGGCACAAATTTTCACACACTCCACCAATTGGATTACCGGGAACAGCATCCTCGGCCATTACCGTGAGAGAAACGGAGAGATCCGATTTCTCATCAAGCTGCACGGTACCATCTGATACTCTTTTTGAAGGAGAAGCGTATTTCTGTGGAATATCTACTGGGTAGCTTTCAAGGCCAACAGTACAATCACCAGTGCTTGAAAAGTGAACCTTGCACCCCAGTGACTGTACTGCTCGCTTTATGGCCTCACTTTCCTTGCTAGCCCTCTTTGCGAGGTTCGTAGCCGAGCTGCTGAGCTGCTTCTCATGTCGTAAATCTGCACTTAATGATTCCATAGCGACTGTAACTTCTTTAGCTTTCCTTTCTGCTACCTCCTTTGCCTGTTAACACACAACATTGATAAAAAATACAACAGTCTAAATATAAATATCAATGTTGGAACAAAGTAAAACCCATCCAAAAATACAGTTTTTTTTAGTGGCTTGGGGGGAGGTAGACAGCCTTTTCGCTAACAACATTCATAAACAGAAAAGAAAAGTGTGATTGGCTTCTGCAAACATGATTAGTCTGTCAAAAGACAGGATTATCCATTGCAACAACGGCTACACTCCAAACATGTTGTATACTACTTAATCTGAGTGAACAAGAATATCACCAGACAACTCCAGATCATCTACAACCCAGTTTTTTTTTTTTTTTTTTTTTATCGGTAAATTTCAATTTTTTGATCATCTACAACCCAGTTTTATAGAAAAACAAACTCTATCCTAACTTCATAAAGTCAAGCCTAACCCCCTACGACCATGTTATCTTTGATGAATGAAAAATTGGCGTTGCTCTTGCTTTATGCATAACAAGGCACTATAAACTGCAGAGCAAAAAGACAAAAAGAATTATAGAGACCAAAAAAAAAAAAAAAAACAATTAAAGCTAAAGATCAGGACTAGATGGCAGGGTGAAACTTAAGATCATTGACAATGAAGCTGATGCTCAAAATTGCTCATGATCAGTAGGGCAAAGCCACCACCACATAAAGAAACTTCATTAGAATGTCAGCAGTGTTCAGAGAAAAAAGATTTTTTTGGTAATTTCTATTCCATCCCCTGAAAAGGGAATGGGGAGGGGGGGGTTGGGTTATTGGGGAAATGTAGCGGACAGAGGACAGAAGTAATATACCTTCTGCAGTTCAGAGAATTTTATAGCCATCTTTCTACATTGACCGTCTAGCTCCCCAGCCAGGGCCTCGGAAGGGCAAGCCCAACGAAGATGAAACTGGGGCCAGAGAGTTGGGGCTAAGGCTGCTGCTGGAGGTAAAAGTGGACCATCGTGTTTTGATCGATCATAAAAAGGGTTGTAATGCACATGAGAGCTTCCCTCTGAAGCACGCAAATCAGCCAAATATGCCCACAAACATCCACAAGATTCAGAAACACTGCATTGCTGCCTCTCTTTTTCACTGAAAATCAGTGTATGCAATGAGAAAAAATGTAAAGATTGTGTTCACAATGGCCAGCATCATCAAAGTTAGAACTCCTTTACTGTGTATTTTACTCAATTTTTTTTTTTTTTTTTTACAACCTGATAAAACCACATATAATTGGATGATCAACCAGTGATTAGGATGATTTAGAATTCCAGAAGTTGTTAATGAGAACAAAAATTCAGTATCATAGAGTGCAGGATAATTAGAACAACATCAGAAAGGGCGTACAATGAGTAATCAGTGCAACAAGAGAAAAAGAATTACCAGCAGGTTAACAATTAACAAGATTTGAACGTCTAAGGCAGTTTTTTTGATAAGTAAATGTCTATGGCGATTATAAATTTAATATTCAATAAAAAGAATAATCAATAGCACAACATGACATGAAGAAAGAAGAGACATATCAACAAGGGAAATAAAGATTACACAGATGAACCACCAGATTCCACTACCCAAACATAGAAATATGAAATCAATGACAATTGTTAACTTCATCAATGAACACGGAAAATAGAATGATTTCAGTTTATTGGCCTGAGAGAAATATTTCCATTCAATCACATAATTTGCTCAATTTAGCCTTGCCCACCAATTTCTAAGCTTCCTATTTAGCATATTTTACATCTTTCAAGAATTTCATTCCATTTCAAGTTTTTTTTTTTTTAATCAACTTTAAATGCATTTCAAACAATTTTTCCTATTGTCAGTACCCTGCTATACATACACTCACTATATGCACCAAAGCTTGTCAAAACATTCTGTGCGTCAGTATGACAATTACACAGTGATCAGCTACGTTTTAGATTTATGAACCAACTAAGACTGCTGCACTCCAAAATTGAAACAACAATGAGTTTCTCTCAGGATAGTTAACTAGTTTTAAAGAATAAGTCTCTTCAGGATAGTTAACTAGTTTTTGCTTGTGATATCACATTGTGCATTATAATTCAAAATAGCAAGGGTACATCAAGCAAACGCATGCAAGAGACTACAGACTTTAATCCACTGTATCAAGAGCAACACTGATCAAAGCAGATTACCTATTACAGAAGAAGTTTCCAAAACGACAAGAAAGCACGCAGTCCAAGAAATCCACCAGGAAACCCTAACCAACAAATGGAATACTTGTCAGCAAGCAAGTCTTTTCTGATAGAAAATACGAAATAAAAAGGGGAAGAAAATAAGATGCTTATCAACACAGTAAAATGTTCATGAAAACTTAGTGTCACAAAAGCAAGAACACATACCGAGGAGAATTGAAAAGCAAAAGGATACATCCGCAGCAATTGTGAAACACAATCAATCCACTGCAAAATGGATACCAGATCATTAACTAATACCAAATCAAGCAAAAAATTGGGGAATGTGTGTGTGTGGGGTGCCATGCTTGACATCAATTCTTGACATGATCTTAAGTGGAGAAACTGTAGGTACTGATATGGGAGATCAGAATGAACCACAGGATGGGCACAAAAATGATAATAACAGTTTACAACTAGTACTACTAGTGCCCTCACCCGTTGAAACCATTAATTCCAACAACTTAGTTGTCAGGGAGTGCCATTTGGTCCAGACCTCACCCTCCACCCCATTCTTATCCCTTGGTTTCTTTGTCTTTTTTGGAGAGTCAAAGGCTTACTCGATTTCTTTCGAATGGAAAAGGGGAAACTTGCCACTCCCAACATTGCTAACTCATTTGGGGCTCCATCTGAACCTTTCGATCTCTATAGTTAGGGCTTATTGGGGCCCATCCAGGGCCTAAGCAGCCCCTTGTGAGCCCTCTATACCATTTTGAACATGGGCAGGATCTACAACGGCCTGAAGAAGGCCTGAACAAATGCATTGACAAAAACAATAAAAGTAAACATAAAGACTTGCGGGCCCCTTTGAATCTTGCTTAGATCATTCCAGCTCACGCAGGGCCAATTGGGGTTCTGCAGTCATTCCTGCACCTTGCCATAGCTTTTGGGCTAAATGCAGAGCCCATAGAAAGCACTAATCATTATTGGGATGCCAATACCAATGACATGACAAGCAACAGAAAATAAGTTATAGTGACTCGGCCTTTTTTTTTTTTTTCCTCCTTTTGGTCTCCCTGAATTCAATATTAAGGCACACACCTGCAAAAATATGGGAGAATAGTTGTTCAAATTCTGTGCATGAGATGAACTAGGAGCTTGAGATGTAAACGATCCTGATGACTGGCGCATTGGTGATGATGGGAAGCTCCCTGCAGAAGATTGCCTTGGTAACTCAAATGAAACGTTGGTTGGCACTCCTATTCTATCTGAAAATGGATGACCAAATGCTAGCCAATCTTTCTCAATAAGTGCCTGTATAAAGAAAAAAGATCTAAAATTTATAACACATGGAATAGGTATAAATCCTATGTAACTAAGTCACCATTGCAGGTGTCATCATCTGACATAGATATGATCAAACAAAATGTTTAACAAATTAACCCCATAAGACATAGGTAAGACTTTTAAGTGCAAGATAATTTCAGTTCCTAAACACTGCTGAACATGTAGCTAAAACTATAATCCAGCACGACAAAAAAAGAATGAAGAAATAAAACCTAAAATGGGAGAGTCCTAAGTCTCAAATCAGAATGCTTCTGATCATAATGGAAATAGCCCAGAGGAGCTTCTTTCACTAGGATATATCATACCTTTATTGAGGCAGTCTCAGGTTTGAAAATGAACTTGGGAAAGGGTGTGCTGGATCCAGTTGAGGAGGTAGAAGATGTGGGATGGATAGCAAGGTACTAGGGTGTAAGGTTCGCTCCCTTCCAAAGACCTACTCTTATTTGCTGCTTGGTTTGTGTTATAAGGCTAGATCAGCTTTAAGTGTATTTGTGGAAAGAATGTAAAGGTCAGCTGACATCAAAGAATATCTACTTATCAAAAGGAGGAAGAATAATCTTGACTAAAAGTACTCTATCTAGTTTACCTACTTACTGTATGCTGTTTTACCCTATGACATTATGTGTTGCCAAGATAAGGAAAACTGCAATTTTGTTTTATAAGTAAATCAATCTCAATAGAAAACCAAAAGGGGACCCAAGTACAAAAGAAGTATACAAGAGATACCCTCAATTAGGGAGAAAAAAAGAACACGTCCAGAAATTCAGTAAAATTAGAAAAGTGAGGACAAATTTCTTTCTGATAAGAAAGATTGCAAATTACATTTCTCTTTTTTGGAGGTTTTTGGTTGTGGGCGGTGGGGTGGGGTGGGATGGGGTGGGGGGCTTGCTTTAACAGATGAGGAGAAGTACCACTTGGAAACTGGGATACAGTTTGTTCCCCAACTAAATCTTGAGGTGTGGATATTAGGAACCTTGGTGCTTCTGATCAAACTCTTCTGGGGAAATGACTGACAATAATCTACAAGTTTGTGAAGTTAAGGGTGCAAGTTTGTGAAAGCACATTAGAAGCCGCTCCTAAATGTTTTTGAAATATATAAGATTTAATGTTGGGGACGGGAGTTGCATCCACTTTTGGCAAGATTTATAATGCAGAGAGGTTCCCCTGAAACACATTTTTCCTAAATTGTTTGTAATTGCAGTGGATAGAGATAAAACTATAGCGGAGTATATGCATAGAATTAATGATGAAAATCATTGGTGCTCTAGATTTTCATGGGAATTGTAGAACTAGGACCAAGAATCTGTTGGTAATTTCTATGAATAGACAGTGTCAAACAATCAGAATTTCAATGTGAAGTCTTGTCATTGGGCATTCAACGAGATTCGGAGGCTGATTTTCCATGGTGAGACATTTGGAAGGCAAAGGTTTCAACAAAAGTGGCTTTTCCACTTGGACAACAGCACAAAGTAGAATCTTAACTGTGGGAGTGCAAGAAAAGCATTGTTAGTTAGTATTGTATCTTCAAAGCAAGTGGAGAGACAGCTCACCTTCTTCAACATTGCATTATTGCCAGGGACCTTTGGTCGTTAGTTTTCTCTTTATTTGGGAAGTCTTAGGTTACGCATGATTTGGTGAGGGTGCGTCAGGCATGCTGAGAAAGTGGCTTTAGAAGACATCAAATCAGGGAAATGTAGAATGTTTTAACCTTGTGTCTAAATGGAATGTTTGACAGACGAGCAGTGGTAGGACTTTCGATGGAACTAAAGCATCATTGCTTAAATTGAAATCATTTTTTTTTTCCAAATCCCTTTCAAGTTGGATGACAGTGATTGGGAATCTACTTCTTCCTCCTTTTGGATTTTCTCTCTCATCAAAATTTTAAATCTAGATTTTTCTCTTTCTTGCTTCTCTTGCATACTTCATGTATATTAAAGTTAGTCCCTTTTGATTTTTAATAGAATCTAATTACTACTAAAAGTATTAAAAAAATATAACCCAGTGATGTTCTGGTTAATACCTGAAACCCAGTGAATGTCCGATAATACGGATCAAGCAGCAAACTAGCAAGCGAAACCAATTGAGTTGTGCGATCCCATCCATCACTACACAAAATATAGAATGTCAAACCATCAAAAATAGGGAAGACTAAAATGTAAAACATCCCACATTTGAATCGACTACAAATTAAAATGAAACCAATAAATTGAAAGATCTTTGTTCAATTGTTATAACCATCAACTAGATGAAGCTACGCCACCAAAAGAGTTATACTCCCTCCAACCCAATTTTTAGGTGTTGGTTTGAAATGGCACGATCATTATTAAAGTAAAAACTATAGCAATATTTCCGAAATGGCCATTTAGAGGCAAAGTGACTTCGAATAAGAATCTTCTTGTTGGTTTAAAAAAAAATAATAATAAAGGGTGATACCAGAAATCGATGAAATAAAGGGTACATTTGGAAAGGTTATCAAAAAGGTGTTTTCAACTGAATGACGTGAAAAATATTTTTGAAAAAGTGAAAAATTGAAAAGTACTCTCTAGTGATCACAACTAGAAACTTGTTTGGATTACTAAAAAATGTTTCTGAAAAGTGTTTTGATTTAATTCAAAAAATAATTTTCCAAAACATAAAAAGAAACCAAAAAAAAAAAAAAATTTGAGGCTGGCCTCCACGGGTGGTGACTGCCACACCCTGTCAATCAGGCCGCCCCTCCCCCCCGGCTCACTAGGGGGCCTGACAAAATGCACAAAGGTGGTACAGTACCCCCGTTTCCACCTGCAAAGAAGGGTGGTGTCTCACTCACCCCTGTGCAGTCCACCACTACAAAGGGTGGAGAGGGTGGAGTTCCACCACCGATGCCCTCTATGGTAGTGGAGGTCCACCCTCTACCGGGGCAAGTGGGAAAGGGAGATCCACCTCTAGTGGAAGACAACATCACCACATGAAGGCCAGCCCCCATTTTTAATTTTTTTAATTTTGTATAAGTAATAAGGCCAGCCTCTAGTTGTTATTGTGCATATTCGACAAACTGAGCTTTGTTTTCACTTCTTTTAAAAAAACTTCACGTGTTTTCAAAAAAAATTTATATAATGGTAGGGTAAGTTTTTAAAAAGTGTCCTCCTTTTTTTTTTTTTAAAGTAATGCATTTCATTAAAAGCACAACCCTAGTACACATGAAGTTTACAAGAGAAAAAACCCTTTTAAAGAGAAAAAGAACAAAAAACTACAACATCAAAAGCTACCCCTGTCCGTGTATGAAGCGATTTGACCAAGACTTCTTTAGCTCTACTACCAAAATCTTGCAATCGCCAAAACACCTCACATTTGCTCTCTCCATTTACACCACATTAAGTACAAAGGGGACATCCTCCAAACATCTAAAACAGAACGACTTCTTCACCAAACCTCTCCCACAATCCAACAAATTTATCACCCTTCCAGGCATGACTCATTCTACTTCAAAAAGGCTAAAAAGCGAAGTCCACAATTCTCTTGCAAAGTCACAATGGAGAAAAAAGATGATCTATGGATTCTCTGCTCCTTTTAAACATGCTAAACCAATCCACCATTATGACTTCTCTTTCTTAGGTTATCCAAAGTCAGAATCTTCCCAAGAGCAGCTGTCCAAACAAAGAAACTCACCCTTGATAGAACATTGACTTTGCAAATAGTCTTCCATGGAAATGATGAACTAGTCAGAGTGGATAACCTTTGCTAAAACGATTGAACTTCAAACTTCCACCTCTTAGATGATATCCACCAAATACTATCCGCCTCACCTTGTCTCATTTTGTTTTTTAAAAAAACTCAGTCACCAATTCTACTTCCCAATCTTGCACAAGTATGATAAAAGATAAATTCCACTGAATATTGCCATCAGAAAAATGCCAATGATCCACCACCCTTCCACGCCTCCCAAAAGAGCTTGGTTAAACTAAATCAAATTTCTTACCCCCAGACCAGCCATTTGCTTTGGAGAACAAACCTTCAACCAATCTACTAATAAAATTTAACCTCATCATTTATACCTCCCCATAAAAAATCACATTAAAGTACTTCTAACTGTTTAGCCACAACAATCAGAATGGAGAATAGAGACAAATAGTACGTCGGCAAATTGGACAATGTACTTTTAATCAAAGTCAACCTCCCTCCTTTTGAAAAATACAGCCTCTTCCAACCAGCCAAACACCTTTTCCATTTTTTTAAGATGGCACTCCAAATAGAAGTAGATTTATAAGGTGCTCCTAAAGGAAGACCAAAATACTTCATCAGTACCCTAGCTACCCTACCCCCAAATACATTTAGCCAAATGATCTACATCAACCACTTCACTGACCAGAATAATCTTTGATTTAGATAGATTAATCTTCAATCCCGACACCACTTTGAAACATAAAAAGAGACAACACAAATTGCAGAGTTGTTCAGTATAGGCCTCACAAAAAATCAATGCGTCATCCATAAACAAGAGATGAGACATTGCAAAATCTTCATTATTCCTCAATCCCACCAAAAGACCTAATAATAGTCCTCCATTACGGCTGACATCGCCTTCATGGACCTCTTTAACACAAGAACGACTAAAGAATCTAGAGGGAACATCATTAACAAGAACGAAGAATCACACTGTAGATACACACTATGCTATCCAAACTTTTCATTTCTCCCCAAAACCTTATCTTCAATAAATACAACATAAACTTCCAATTCACATGGTCGTAAGCATTCCTTAAGTCCAATTTACACAAGAAGCGAGGGACCCCTGATTGAATTAAACTATCAATATATTCATTAGCAATCAACACTGAATCCAATATATGTCTCCCCCTGACAAACACATCTTGTGAATTTGTAATGATATTCACCAACGTTTTCAACCTGTTTGCTAGTACCTTAGATTTATACATACCACCCACTAAACTTATAGGATGTCAGTCCTTAATAGCCATGACAGCAGCTTTCTTAGGAATTAGAGGCATAAAAGTTGCATTTAAGCTCTTTTCAAAGTCTCCTCTACCAAGAAACTCCTTGAATATAGCAATTATATCCTCTTTTAGAAACTCCCAACATTGCTGGAAGAAAAAAAATTAAAAGCCCTAAGGGCCCAAGACTTATCTCCATTTAGATTTCTCATCACTTCATAAACCTCACTCTCCTCAAATTCTCTTTCCAACCAAGAACCCTAATCTTCACTAATGAGATTAACAGACAGGTCATCCAACTTTGGCCTTCAGTTAAACTATTTTGAGTAGAGTTGGGAATAAAACTACACTACGTGCTCCCTTAATTCCATAGAATCTAAAGACAATGACCCATTAACAACTAAAGCATCCACAATATTATGTATTTAATTATAATTTGCCAACTGGTGAAATAACTTTGTATTCCTATCACCCTCTTTCAACACAGCGCCCTAAATTTCTTCCTCCAACTCATTTCTTCATAAAAAAGCAGCCTCCCCAAATCCCTAGAATATTCCTCCTTTCTCTGCCTTTCCTCCTTAACCAACAATCAAGCTTCAGCAATAATATCAAGCTCTTGAATACCATCCACCAACTCCTTTCTCCTCTTCCCAACATCACATTCCATTTTTCAAAGCTCTCAATTTACATGTCAACACATAGCTAGGAGAGCCCTGAAAATTGTAAGACTTCCACCATACTATACTTGCTCCACAAAACCTTCTGACATCAACAACAAATTCTCAAACTTAAAATACCGACTTCTCCTACTCACAACCCCACAATCGAGAGCAACAGAGGACAATGATCTAACATAAGTCTAGGAAGTCTTCTTTGAAACTATTTTTCCCAATAAGGAGAAAGATAAAAGCTATAAATTCTTGACCAAGATTCGTTCTCATGATTATTAGACCACATAAATTGTCCATCCACAAGTGGGATGTCCATAAGGCCATGTTCAAATGTAAATCTGAAAATTCCATCATGGATAGAGGATGGCAGGTATCTCATGATTTCTCACTCTGATATCGAATAGCATTAAAATCTCCCCCAATACACCATGGCTTCTCCCGCCAGCTCATAATCCCACAGCCAATTCAACCCAAAGCATTCTCCTGTCAATGTCATTATTAGGACCATAAACTCCTACAAACGCCCACCCACTCAAAATCAATACAAACATTTCTGAAGGAACACGCAATGGAGAATTGCCCAACACATTCCGTTTACCTTTTCCACCACTCTTCTATCCCACATTAGCAAAAATCCCTCCAGAAGCTCCTCTCGCCCCTAAATAACGCCAATCCATATGTAGACACCCCCATAAACTTCTCACCACCTCCCTATAGACAGACTCTGAAAAGTGTTTTGTTTTCTGAAAAGTGTTTTGTATTTTGTTTTGAAAAGAGTGTTAGTGGTGGAAGCCTCATCTGAAAACTTGTTTGGATAACTATTGTCTTAAAAGTGTCATTCAATATTTAAAAGTAGAAAGAGTTTTGCAAAAGTTTACCAAACAGGGCACGAAACTTCAACTTTAAAGAAGTGAATATATATTTTGGGACATCTCAAAAGAGAAACCAAGACATTTAAATTGGCATAAAGCAATCACCTGCAATGTATAAGCACTGAAGCCGACTCCAAAGCTACACGTGCAGCAATCCAAGCAGAACCAGCCAAGACATTCTGAACATGTATCAACCAACCACTATCACCAAGGGTTGATACTGAAGCAGACATACTGCTGAGGTTGCCTCCACCCCAAGTCCATCCACCATGTCTCTGTCAATAACATTAGTATCAGATACTCTCAGCCATTAGAAACAAGACATTTTAGAAAAACTCATTAATAAGTCACAGGATGACATCAATTAAAAGGTCTGACGAAAGTGAATTATAAGATTATCTCCATTTCATAGGTCTTAAGAAGGTTGGACTTTCAGACATCATAAACCCTTTCAAGTGAAGCTCACGTACACGAAATTATAAAAAAACTGGGCTTACTGGACATTATGCATCAACTTAGAAGGAACCTTATTAAAGAATATATTCCCATAATTTCATCCTAAATAGTAATATCTCGGCTTAGAATGCTCTATATTTTCTAGGATAACTCTGAAGCTAACTTCTTAAAATCCTTACATTTATATTGTAAATGAATCAAAACTTGTCATCTTAGCATTTACTACCTTTGAAGGATCCTTAATTTTTCTTTAAGTCATTATATCTTGTTAAGTGGCATGACGAGATGGCAAAATATTGATCATTTAATTAAAAATGATATTTAGGATTTTAAGAACTCCAAATGGAATTTTTTTTTTTTTTTTAATTGGCACCGAGTGTCTAGAGCTTCACTCCGACTAATCCCGGGGGTGCACAGGCTCTCGGCAAGGAGTTTCCCGCAAGTGCACCTCGGTTAAATCAAGGGGCAAACCCCCAGTCCGATGGTCCCAAGGAGCAGTTTGCACCCATGAAGTGTTGAACCTTGGACCTTGAAGGGAGCAAAACACTTAAGACCAAGGCCTTCACCACTTGGGTCAACCCCTTGGGGTTAGAACTCCAAATGGAATTACCCTAGAAGATACAGAGAATTATAATTCACATTATCGCTACTTATCACGATAACCTTTAGTCAACCTTACTTGAAGAGAGGGAGTAAGAGATGTTACAACACAACCATATGATATTAATTTTCTACTATCTTATATTGAAATAGAAACTTTAGCAACTACATTGATTTGATGAATTTGAAGATGTAAAAACACTCCTTGCTTATATACAATGCCAAGGTCCAAGGCCAACTTTTAAATTTTGAACATATTGAACAGCTTCATGCTAACATCATAAAGAATTAACTAGAATAGCCTTCATCAATAAATTCAAACAACAGTATATCCTACCTCTAGAAATGGACTTCTCTTCCAAACAAACCTATTAATTAACATAGTCTATCATTAATATAGCAGCCAGGATCTATATAAAATTTGAAGACTAACCAAGAATGATGACATTCCATCTGAGGAAGAGGCACCATAAGTGTCTAAGTAGTCTCTTAGTCGAGCCAGACTATCCCTCATTGCATGTATGTTGTCTATCCCAAAGAAAACTATCTGATGATAAAGACAAAAACATCGTGCTGTTAAATAATATGAATTCAAATTTTATGACCAAGAGGTTGACAATCTGACAGCACAAGCCATAGAGAGACCTCAGATTGGAAATAATTTGACGATGACTCTGAGCCACCTCCCATAGCCCCATTTGCCAAAGCATTTTTCCTAGGTCTTGCATCAGCAATATATAGCTTCCTTTGAAAAAAGAAAGAAAGAAAAGAACCCAACAACAAAAAAAAAAAACAAAATCAATCAATTTTAACTCAAAAAAAGAAAGAATCATAGAGCCTTTTTTCAAAGAAAAACTTCTTTTCTATTGAAACCCCCATTATAGAAGAAATAAGAATCATAAGTCAACAATTACAACTAATTATTAACGTAACACAAAGAAGTAATAACATGCATGCAAATCTTTGAGGGTTCTACGCTTCATATTCAGATTATATCATCCATGGAGTAGTTAAATCATTAAACTATGTCGCTATATTAGGGGATTATCTTGAATACTTTTTTGTGTACTAGGGTTGCGTCCTTTTGCACTTTTAAAGGAATTGAATTACTTACAAAAATAAATAAATAAATAATTGAACTACTACGCACAAGCTTCATCATTGCAAGATTGTAGACAGTAGAATACAGAGTGGCATTTAAACAGAAAGTTTTGCATCATATGGACTGAAGGGGAAAAAACGTTGCTTTGGATGATATTATGTAGAGCAGCACTATTACATTAGGAAGTAGATGTCAATATTTCAGAAGAAATTAAGAAAGAAAGAATAAAAGAGCCCTAGCATTCTAAAGATATGACAATAAGAGTAATAGTAATACTAAATAATAATGATATAGCAACAACAACAATAAAGAACAAACAGAGGGAAGAAATTTTATACACCTACCTCCGCTCCCCCCTTAAACCAGAAAGTTGGGAACAAAGTGCGGCAACAAGCTTTTCATCAGTGTTGCTGCAGACAAATGCATAGAAGTGAATCCATGTAAGTTCAACAAGAGGCATATGGATCAAACACAAAATGTAACACTTCAAACACTATAAATGTAACAACTTTTTTGATCTGCAGTCTTTTCTGTGTGTGTGGGTGTGTTTTCTCTTTTTTCTTTTTTTGCTCTGTTTCCATTTTCTTCTTATGGATTTTGGGGCATTTGGCATATATTTCACATTACCTCCTCATATTCATCATGAGACCAACTAATGGTTGGGAGGAACGTGCAAGTACAGCTCCAGTTTCTGTAACTCATCAAGTATAGCAAAACATAAGTAAGTCATGACAAGCAAAAGTACGAAAAGAAGATTTGCTGCATACCAGGATGACACCATGAAACTACAGGCAATCGGCATCTTGCACGAAAGCTTGAAGCCTGAATCACTTCTTCATCACTAGCATCAATGGCAACGCAAAATTATTACATTCATAATCCCAGTATCAAAATGAAATGAACTTTATCAACCTTGAAAAGATTTCAGAAAGGAGTCAGTAAGTATAGATCTAACCGTCTTACCTAATGCCTCCTGGCACAATCAAGGCAAATGGATAACTTTGGCACACGTTATAGTTGGAATTTATGCTACTTATTCTCCACATGTCATTGGACAATAGGAATGACCCACTCTCAATCATACTCATTGATGCACGGTAGGAGCCTTTTCCAAGAAGCCGAAAATACTCATTTAGTAACCGCACCTTTGGGTCAGTATTGTTGAATTCAGAAGGTCCACAAACAAAAGCATAAAGATCCCGTAGACTTGCTGGCTTAGTACACCTCAGTAATGCATCAAATACTGCACGTCTCTGTAAGATTAAAAAATCATACGACATGCAAGAAGCAACTTACAGCCTTCTACATGAATGATTAATAATAACCCATCATGGCTTAAATTACTCCCAGGTACTGGCATAATTATTTTTTTTTTATAATCAAAATATCATTAGAAGTGAATAGTACTACTCAGGTACATAGGGAGTATACGGGAGAAATGCCTAGTTAGAAATAAGTACTGTTATAACTACAAAGTTAACACTAAAACTTAGAATTGAAGACAAAAAGAAAGAAAAATATTAACTAACTGGAAAAACCAATTACTGACGTGTGAAAATTTGCTGTTCATAAACCTCTCAATAATTTTGTAACAAACGAGATAATAAATATAGCAATCTTGGGTAAGCACTGATCCACTTGCATCTAACATCTTCCGTAACTCGCATTCCCAATACCATTCTTTTTATTAATGTCCGCTATGAACTGAATTTTGGATAGACTTAACATATGTGATTCCTGAAGCAAACTTCAAATGCACCTCAGCTAGACATAGTTTAGAGTTTCATGATATATATATATATTCTATTCAATGTTGGGGAAGGGAAAAGGGAAATTATAAGAAAATAAAACATAGAAGACAGAGTTTTCCAAAGAACCATCGGGAATGGGTCAAATAAATGACCCGGCCCATCAAACGAACTTAAACCACCAAAAGAGGCCATAATATGAGGCAAAGTTCCATAAATAGAACAAAAGCCTGAAGGGTTTGCTGCACGACCATCAGTAGTCGGCCGAAGAAACCAAACAAGACCATCAGTGGTCAAAAGAAAGAGGAAAAACTCTGTCAATGGTGACAGAGTTTCATGATATATGATGTTAAACTAAACTGGACCCCACTGATCCATTATTGTTTCCCCGGATATAACCATATAAACACTTAATAAATTAACTCATAGAGTATGATTTGCATGTGACCCTCCCTGACATAGCTTCTGAAGCACCAAAAAAAAACATGTTCTACATCCTTCATAATGCAACGATACACAAAGCTCTCCGAAAAAACTTTGATCATTTCAAATAGTAATCCTATCATCATCTCCAAATGAATGCTTTTCTAAACATAATGTCTAAGCATGTTAGATGTTTCTGGTAATCCATTATCAACCCCACACTTCAGAGAAAGTTACTTAAAAATATCAGACTCCATCTCAGCAGTCTGAATCCTTCTTTCCTAAATGCAACACGTTATTGTGCCAAGGAATTTAGTTGATTAATCTAATGCATTCGCAGTATTGACTTTTGTTTTCAAAGGGTAGATTTTGAATTTTTTTTTTTTTTAAAAAAAAAAAATGAAGGGGAAGAAAAAGGGCGGGGGGTTGTTTGGGTGGGGTGGGAGAGAGAGAGAACTAATCACAAAATCCCTCAGTCATAGCCCCTCTTCATACTCTTGAGTCCATATCCGAGTTAGGGCACCTGGGAGTATATGAAGCACTTCTTCCATGAAATTAAGGTATCACCAAGATCCTCCTCTTTCTTTAATCCATTTGATGACATTAGCCTCATCTCATCTCCTTCATTTGAGGATTTTATGAAATCCATCATTGCATGCTTCATTCATGCCAACAGCAGAGTCTCACCTTACTATCATCCCTCCCCCATTTCCTTATTGTCGTTATTGTAAAAAACCAAAAGTGTAATTGCATTTGGAGTTGGATTAAAGTTTTCCCAATTTAAAGTCAACTTTGGAAAATAAAATAATTGTGCAAGTGCAGAATCTTGAATTTCAGGAATTCCCTTGATATAGAAGAACTTAAAATGCATTCCCTTTAGCAACTTCCCTTTTTGAAGGTGGTGTTAACCTCAGGCACATCAAACCAAAATATGCAGTAACATTTAAAAAGTAAAACCCAATCATTCTTTCCTAAGCTAATGGAACCTTTCATATGAGCTCTTTTAAGATGTCATTTAAATCAGACACATTTCAGGAACCCGTTGTGGGTACCTCTTACATGTTATTTGCTCATTCCTTGGTAATTAATAATTGAAATTTTACTAAAAATATAAAAACAAGGTTTAAAGTCAATATATTGAAAAATTGCACATCAAACATAGTAAATCGAATACAGTAAGAACTGGCAGTGAAATTTACCTGCTTCGTTCTAGGGCGGAAAGCAAAGACAATAATTCTCATATCTTTGCCTGCAAAATATAAGAGGAAGCATTATTTTTGTTACAATCCTCACAAAGAAGGACCAAGTCAATCATTAGACTAAATGGCTATATCGTAAGGGCTATACAAGACCAACTAGATTAAAGAATAAAATAGCTAACTAGCAATACATGTAGCCACTATTCCAGTAAAAATTATCGGTGATGAAAAAGCAATTGCTTGTAATAAGAAAATTTGGAAAACTATATCTTAACAAAAAAATAATCTACACAATGTTAAATTGGAGACCTAGGACTTACAGATACTGAGGGGCATTCATTTGTATCAACAACTTAGAAATGTAGGCAGTGTACTTTTCCACTTTAACCTATTGTGTCATTTGAAATGTTCCCTCTAAAGTTTAAATTTGAGTAATCAAACTCTTCAATTATATGATTAGTTACTATGTCCCAAACTAATGAAAATTTTCCCAATTTTCAATATATTTAACCTTATATTCATATGCTTATCACATAATTATATGAAAGAAAAAGAGAAAAATTGACACAAGCTATGGTTGAATATAACAGAAATTGGAGAAACTTTAACAGTAGGGAGATACAGCAGACCTATAGTCTAGGAGGCTAATCGCTCAAATTTAAGATTTGAGAGGGAAATCACAACAGACCTCATAGTTTAGGGTGGGGAAACAATTTACAATTTAAAAATAGTTCAACTTTCAAATAAAAGAAAGTGCAAAGAAAATTGAACATAACAAATAAGTAGAAACATTTAAGCATGGTATGCAGCATATGATAGCAACAACAATGTTATAAATAGTAATATACAAGAAACCATGCACAACATCTAAAAAAAACTGTATCCCACCCGCTGGTGTTTTGATACTACCAATGTGATGATTTTTTTTTTTTTTTTAAATGTTACATGTACTTCCAAGTGCTAATTTCCTGATGTGGCAGTGAAAATCACTATTGAATTTTGAACGGGCTAATTTGTATATGATACATCAATGGTTATTTTCACTGCCACATCCAAAAGCACTTGGAAGTAGATGTAGCATTTCTCTCTTCTTTTTTGGGGGGGAGAGTTCACATACTCCCCTCAAACTACCACGTAATTGACAATGTCCTCCTTAAACTTTCAATTTGAACAATGTTCCCTCCAAACTACCAAACTGTTGTCAATATCCCCCACATGACAAAAAAATACCTTTAATGAAAAAAAAATTAAAAAACTAAAACTAAAAATTAAAATAAATAAATAAAACTAAAAAATCACCCCAACATGAACAAAAAACAAAACAGGTAGCCATTCCTCAAAACAAGTTGCCATGGAAGCAAAATTGCAAAGCAGACTCATGTATACAATCAGTTCAACCTACACCACAGGCTGTTTATCTAGAAAAACAGTGACCAGCTTAAAACATGAAGAAACACAAATTTTAAGAAATCCCAACATGGTCAAAAGGATTGATATCAATTATTTAAAAAAATTTAAAATTTAAATTAAAAAAAAAATAAAAAATCTAAGTGATCCTTTAATACCCCTGGTAATCTTTCCATAATCCTTTAATCGAAATTCTTCCATAGTTTTACCACCGATGATGCGCTGGGCACCGATTTTCCTCCCTTTGAGTGTTGGACGTGACCTGAAGTACATCAAGTCAGAGGGTCCCACCATTAGTGATTACTTTTCCAAATTGGCTTTGGTTTTGGGTTAGCTGACTCCCACCCTTTATATAAAGCATACTATTTTGCCGTAAAAAAAGATGCCTCTTTCTTTAGTTTTTGATGTGCCACACGACAAAGGGAAAAAGAGAGAAAACTAAGAACCCTTTTCTTCTGGTTTTGAAGGGCCGCATAGAAGAAAGATTAAGCGTAAGCTGCTGTGCAAGACACAGAGAAAGCTTTTTGTTATGAGGCTTAGCTGCTCAGTGTTATGAGTGAATACGAGAGAGAAAGGGAGAGAAATTCTAGTGCTATTTTCTCTTTTATTCTTTTGAATAAGAGTGAGATTTGAGTGTATTAGGGCTTTGGGCTTTGAGTGTTTTTTCTCTTCACCTTTTTTTTACTTCATCTTTGATTAATGAATTTCTTTGTGTTTGCCTCCGCCTATGGGTGTACCTCACATTGAGGGAACCATGTAAACTCTAATATTCTTGTGTGTGATTGTTAGAGTTATTTACCGTAATTAAGGTTTTTTGCACAACACTGAGTTTTTTGTAAGGCACACTGAATTTCACAGACAAACCTAGCTCTCAAACAAGACCCATCAGTGTGGTCCCAGCTATAAGAATCCTAAGTCAACCACCACTGCAACTTGGCTTCCAACAATTATTAAGGTACTGTTTACAGCCTCTTGAACAGCCTGATCCTTTGTCTCACTTATTTTCCCAGCCTTTTTCCACCGTATAACCTTGACCCAACTCTCCCTAAACCTAAAATAAACTGTTGCCAGAGAAATCGTCCATTCAAGCATAAAACTCCTTTTGTTTGGAGGGATTAAAGGAGCAATAAAAAACGATAGGAGGGAAATGTGAAGGGAGAGAAAAGATCACTTCATTTGGTAGGACAACAAGAGCGAGGGAGGGGGAGGCAAAATCCCCTGGGGCCACCGAAACCAGTGGAGATTGAAAGGAAGAAGAGTGGGCATCTTACAAAAGTTTGTGAAATTCTTTTTCCCTCGCTTTAAATTACTACATACAGGCAAAAAAGGGTAAAATCATAAATTAACACACTCCTTCATGTCTATTTTCCTTCCTACAAAACAATATGAAAATGAGGCTAGGCCTCCTCCCCCTTTTCCCTTCCCCTCTGCATCCTTCCTACCAATTCAAACCTCCAAACATAATCCTCCGCAGTTTTCCCAAATTTTGCCATCAAAACCTTTCAATAAAATAGCCTTAAAGCCCTTCGCACTACTTTTCCACATAAGAGAAAGTGAAAGCCTAATTTTGACTACGACCACAGGCTCTTGCTCACACCACTACCACTACCAAGGCAACATCTAGATCACCACCTTGTACACTAATATCAACTACCAACACATCCACTCATCCTTCGTATTTAATGAGAACCAAACAGCAATAAATCTTCAAACAAAAAAACAATTTTCTTGCAAAACAGTCTTAGAATGATTTTTTTATATGCAATCAATATATCATTAAAAGCATAAAGCATCTGAGGCACACAGAAATTATACAAGAGAAATCACATAGCTAGTAAGAGTTAAGAGAACAAGGAATCATGATAATTAATCACCAAAGGAGAAATAAAAGCAGTTGTCCAAATATACAAGGTGTTGAAAAATAGAGACATCATACATGATGATTCATTTAACACATCAAAAATATAAATTAAGAAATTATTAGAAAGCATACCAATGACCTGAAGAAGTCGTCGTGATGGTGTCTTGTCGGACTGACGAGGCGCTGATTGAACCCTTACAGCCTAAATGCGCTTAAAATAGTAAATTAAACATACAACTTTTTCACACTAAAATAATCACAAAAATTAGAGGTGGGACCAGCATCCAAAGGTCAAATAACATGAGTGATAAAAATATGAACATTTCAATCAAGTCAAAAGAATAAAACCAAGGGAATAAATATCGTCAGATAATTGAATGTGTCATTTCCTGAGACAGATTTGGGATCAGCATGATGATGGTAGAACAGAAACTCGCATGAGCTTGAGAAAAGATTACAGCACCCCTCATCTTGCCTACCAAGCCATACCTTTTACTATGTCCGTACTTTATGTTTCAGTATTGCCACAACCCACCCCAGAAGATCAAAGAGAGAGAAGGGACCATTACAGCTAGTAAAGGACTCATATGGCTCCTATATAAAGTTAGGGATCATAATTAGGAAGCAATCAAAAGAGAGCATCTTATAAAAGCTAAATGAGTAAAAGTATCACACTATGATGACTATTCAAGAAATAGAAGAGAAATCAGGTTAAGCACCAGGAAAGTAACTAAGTTGCCACAGGGAGGACACATGGGCCAAGCAACACCATTAAAGGCAGTGGTAGGGGAAAAGGATGCTTGACAAGATCTTATCAACACATATGAGGGTGGAGTCACATGTAAAAATTAAATTTTCACAAGATGGATTTACCACTGACACAATGACAGAATCATTTCAGACCACAAGCTTCATGATCCATTGTAACAAGAAGCAAGGAGTCAGCCAGACAGTTATGCATGTCAAATGTGGGTAGAAGTGGACAATAGCCCTGTATTTGGAGAAGAAAAAAATGAAACGTTCCGTGCATGAGAAGAATAATTTGGCAAAACCTGATAAAATGAGATAATCCTCAGTTACTCCCTTGTTTCTTAATCCTACCTCTCCCATTCATCTTATCTTCAATCATCCCAAACCCACTGCCATTTTCTTTCCAACCTTCCATCAATGGAAAATGACCATATGTAATGAGAGATGAAAAGCAATAAACCCAACTCCAACAACTTCGTGTTAGAACAAGAGTCTTACTGCTACCCTCAAATAATAGTTTACAAAGTTTTTTGATAAGTAATAATCAAGTTTTATTAAAAGTGTAAGGCGCCCCTACGTACACTGGAAGTATACAAGTGGAAACACCTAACTAGAAAAAGAAAAGAAAAAGCCGAACCACACCCACAAAAGAACCCCAACAAACGCACCCAAAAACCCTAAAAAAAAACCCAAAAAAGCTCAAAGCCCTCAAAACCCACACGAGACGTTACATCACAATGGTCTTTCCATTCCTTCTCCGAGAAGACGCGCTAGCAATGCCATAATTAATAGAGCTTTCTAAATTTACCAGCTCTCTCTTGCCCTTAGTCCTAGGCTGCGCAACCTTTATTTCTCGAAGGAAATTCTCTTTCACCTTATTCAACAACGCCAACTTTCGATCCTCCTCTTCATCGCATCCAACCCCTTATCAAAAGGATCGAGGGATAGCTTCCCATTGCGTGCTACCTTATTTGCCCAACGAAAATCCTTCTCCATGTCCTTCAAGCTTGCCATATGTGGATCATCGTCCTTTACACCTGCCCTCAACCACTCCATCAGCCACTTTTGGGGTTTGGTCAAACCATTTTCAACAGTAATGGTGTCAGAGGTGCCTTCGGTCCTCGGCTGTGCAAACTCTACTTCTGGCACAAAATCCTCTTTCATTTCATCCGTTAGCACCAAGGTCAGCTCCTCATCCTCAACGCAATCCAACCCCCAGTCAAGGGGATTGGGGGAAAAACCCCCATCCCAACCATTGTCTTGCTGATCCCCCCCAAACCCAAAAGCTTCATCCAGAATTGCGGAACGACCAGGGGCACCTTCTACTTCATCATCCTTAACAACCTGCGACAACGAAAGATGAGAATTCCCTTTCTCCCTCAGGCTTGGATTAAGAAACCCTCTCCATAAAATGCCCCACATCGGATTAGTGTTCTTAGGAACAGCTTTACTTGAGCAGTAGCGAACCCCGCGACTGGGTTGGGCTGATATTGTACCAGCGGAGCACTAAGGGATTCCACCGCCTCAAGAAGAAGAGAATCATTCACCTGGCTTCCTTGTTCTTTCTTAGCTCTCCAATAATAGCTTAACATCTGCTTGTTAAGACCTATGGGAGTCTCATTTCCTGATAACCCAGAAATCGAGCATAATCTATCGCCCAAAGCTAATGCCTCTGACAAATGGCCAGCCACGGGTAGCAAAGAAGAAGAATTAGAGGAGACAGAAGTTTCCGCAAATGTACCTGTTCAATCCCAGTAGCCTTCAGAAACTCCAACGCTAACAAAGAATTCGGACCGGTAACCAAACAGAGACTAGAAACAGGAGGTTGAGCCAAAACAGAAACTGGTTCCGAGCTTGATTGTGAACCAACCAGGGTTGACGAGGACACCTCCTTCACCTTAGTCAGAGAAGGAACAACAGTTCTCAAACCTAAAAACCCCCGCCGGAGACAATCAACCAAGACAATCAAGCTCGTAAAGAAAACTGGACTGAATAACTGGCACACCAAAATCAAACACCCGAGGTTTCCTGGTCCACCAGGGACAGGCAGAGAAGTTGGAAGGTGCATTTGCACTCTGCAGTGGTGAAGGTGCTCGAATAAGTGCATCAAGCGGTACTACAGTCTCTCCTGGTGACTAGAAAAGGAAGATGACAAGAAGCATTAAATAATAGTAACAGGTTCCACGCTAACCAACTCCCAAACTCTAATCAGCTGATGCATTAACCAGTAGGGGGATTAAAAACACTTATCTGCTATTGGATCTGAGGAAGTAGCCAAGGGCATTAAAAGTACAATTTATTGACTGATATAGATGCCATGAAAGATGCATAAAAAAGTGACAAGGAATGCAAAGTGAAATGACACAAAAGAAACAGCTGTTGAAAAGAAAGGAGCAATCAAGATGTAGGTGGACCTGATGAAATTGCACAGATAGAGGTAGAGATGATGGAAGTGAAGACCTGGTAGAATTGGAAAGGGTTGTACTAAAATATACTAAAATATACATCATAGCACTTCATTTACACCATAATATAACAACAAACATATAAAACACAAAGATATGAATCTGCATAAACTCCTCTACAATTTAATCAGATCCTTGTCACAGAAAAGTAACTGCACAATGAAATTATAGATATATTTATACTCCCATGCTGGAGAACCAAATCAAGTTTCCTACTCAAGGTCACCACAACATGAACACAAAACAGAGAAATGCAAACCAAGAAGCTACAGAAATGAGAACTCACTGTTTTTGTGAACTTCTCCATAGTGGCCAGCGGTATTGTCCCAAGTGCAATGATATTCCTTGTTCCCTCACTCTTACCAAAGAAAAGAAAGAGTATTAGAAAACCATGGAGGATATGACAAATATTTGCAATTTTTTTTTTTAGCCGACAAATATTTATAAGTAAACATACAAAATATATGAATACCGCACATGCATTTGGGGTGTACAAGTATACATACATCCATTCACATGTGCACAACCACACATGCGTACATACATCCGTCCACATTGCACACTCATATATGCAATATTCTTAAACACACACTTATGGAGTCTATTTTGAATCTAACAGATTTGGTATCTCTTGGGGATATTAAACACACCGAAGACGATTTAATTTTACATCGTTAATTTTATAGGTAACCACTCTAGGGTTAAGCTGTAACAATCTTTTCATATTCTATCTCTCTCTAGCTATCAAGATTTTTATCTCTTAAGGATATTAAACACACCGAAGATGATTTAATTTTACATCGTTAATTTTATAGGTAACCACTCTAGGGTTAAGCTGTAACAATCTTTTCATATTCTATCTCTATCTAGCTATCAACATCATATGGTATAAACATCGCCCTAAATTCCTAATTTTTTCTCTTCTTCTTTTGATTCCTTTTTTCTCCCAAACCCTAGAAAGCTTCTGTTAGAGTGATGAGGTGTCCTGTTCCAGAAGGTGGTTAGCTGTCCCTATAAGGTGTCCTAGTGTGAGGTATCCCAAATCTAGAACATTGTACTATTTACTCCTACAAATACTACTGAATGAATGAAAATATTTATAATTTTTAAATCACTATATTTTCTTATCATGATATCATAGAAAGAAGACAATTACCATTTTACCCTTCTTCAACCTTCAATCCACCAAAACCTAACTATTTCTTTTCTTTCTCCTCTTCATTGCTAATTTTCTTCCTTTCTTTTTCCGCTTGGTTCATTGGTGATTGACTGAACCTTGTGACCAAGGTGAGATTTTCTTTGGAGGAAGGTAGCACCAACATCACTTTGTCAATAAAGATGTTGACACCATCCAATGTGCTTATGTAAAATCCTCTTTTATGGGATCTCTCTTGGATTGGGTTGTAGTCTATGTTCCTAATTTCTCCTCATCAAATACTTTAAATCTTGTTAAAATTTTAAATTTCAGACACCTTTAGGGTGATTGTTTCTCTTGTATGCTTTTAGTGTACGAGGGCCCTGTCTTTTTCCTTTTTAATAAATTATTATCAATTGAAAAAAGATGTTGGCGTCGTCAACTCTGTTGTGGTTTCCATAAACCGTGTCCTGATGATGCAAATGGTTCAGGGAAATGGTTTGTGCCTATGATCGGTAGTTTCTATCCTATACTTGGTGAATATGGTGGTTATTGGCTATTATAATAATCGGCTAGTGGTAAATTTTTCCCCTGTAATAATCGAATGTTATAATAATCAGTAGTTTCCCCCTTGTAAGAAGATTGTTGGTTGTAAATGGGTACGTGCAGTCAAGTTTAATCCCAATGGCTTACTTGACTGGTTGAAAGCATTGTTAGTTACCCAAGGATACACATAGACCTATGGTGCCGATTATAAAGAAACTTTTTCCCCTAGTACTAAAATTTCTTTTGTTCGTGTGATTATTTCTCTAGCTGCTAATCCTGATTGAACACTATTTCAAATAGATTTTTCAAAAATACATTTCTCCACAGTGACTTATTTGAGGAGGTTTACATGGAGCAACCACAAGGATTTGTTACTCAAGGGGAACATCATCGCAATGTTTGTAAGTTGAAGAAGCTTTGTATGGCCTGGGGCTTCGGATCTCAAGGATTTTCGCCCTATTAGACTTGTGAGCGGGGTATACAAGATCATTGCTAAAGTTCTTGCCAATAGAATGAGAAGGATTGTAGAGAAGATCAATTCAAAGCCTCATAATGCTTTTGTTAAATGCAAGCAAATTCTGGATTCGGTTCTTATTGCTAACGAATCTTGGATAGTCACATCAAGTCCAGTGTTCCAAGGGTGCTTTGCAAGTTGGACATGGAGAAGGCTTACAATCACATCAATTGGAAGTTTTTGTTGTATTTGCTGAAAAGATGTGGTTTTGGGGAGAAATGTTGCTCTTGGATAGCACATTGCATTTCTTCAATTCGTTTCTCTATGCTGGTTAATGGTTCTCCATTCGGAATTTTTAGTAGCACGCGTGGGGTCAGGCAAGGTGATCCGATGTCTTCCTTTATGTTTGTTATTGTCATGGAGGCTTTTAGTAGAATGATCACCACTACTATTGGCAATGGCCGTCTCTCAGGCTTTTCCATGGGACCCAGTCCCTCCGCATCAATTAATATCTTGCATTTGCTATTTGCATATGACACTTTGGTCTTTTGTGGAGCCAATTCTGACCACATTCGTTCCCTGCAAGCACTATTCATTTGTTTCGAAGCAGTTTCTGGTTTAAAGGTGAACATGGCCAAGTCGATGTTGGTCCCTGGGGAAATGTGGATAATACGGTTGAGTTGGCTGGCATACTAGGATGTGGGAAATCCTCTTTACCCTTAAAGTACCTTGGCCTCCCCCTAGGTGCTCACTTTAAGGAAAAATCTAGTTGGGATGGCATTGTGGAAAAAATTAATCATCGATTGGCTAGTTGGAAAATAATGCACTTGTCCAAGGGTAGGAGGGTTACCCTCATCAAAAGCACTCTTTCCTATCTACCTATGTACTTTTTGTCTCTTTTTCCCATTCCTACTGTTGTGGCTAATTGTATAGAGCTCAAGTCACATTTTTTTTCCCTCTTTACTTGGACAACTGCTTATTTAGCTCCCTTAGTCATTAGCTATTCTGATTTCCTTGTTCTCTTTTCTCTTTCTTCTTAGGTGTTCTCTTGTATACATCCCGTGTACTAGAGTTGCACCCCTCTGCATTTTTTGATATATACAACTTTACTTGTTTAAAAAAAAAAATTAAAAATTCACCAAGGGCGTGGTTTGGGAACTATTCCAGGGCAAACTTAGAATTTGGTTGGTGTGGTTTGTGCTTTTCAATAAACTTGAGATTACTTATCAAAAATTAAATCTCATAATTTTACATCATTAATAATGTGTGTGTGTGTATCATATTCTCGCTCTAAGCATCAACACCAACAATATCTATTTTAAGTTCACAAAAACCAGACACAAACAATATTATGCAAGCTAAAAACAAATGCAACAGACAAGATTAAGCCAAACGACCATGCAATAGCATTATTTCTAATTATCAGCAAGTTTTAAGTAGATTTATTGTTGTTGTCCTTTTTATACTAAAATATAAAATGAGGGTATCCTAAATCTCTCTGGGTAAAATTCAAAATCTCTCCTCCTATTCCATGCCAATTTTTCTTCTCTTCTTCTTCTTTCTTCTCATTAGGAGCATTCATAACACATTCCAACTTGCCACCAGAGAAGTATATCAAAGACCAATCTCATAACAGGTTAGACTTGCAACATTGATGGCCTACACTATCAATAAAAACACTGAGAGAAGTCCAACGCCTGCATGAAAGTTTTGTGCTTCATGTGCTTTGCAGTTCCATCTGTTTGTTTTAGGGTTTAAAAGTGCAAGGTATGAATTTTTTTTTTTTTTGATAAGTAATATTGTATATATCAAAAAAAGCACAATGCGCCTCTCAATACACAAAAAGTATATGAAGGTAGGACCCACAACCCACAAAAATCCCACGTACAGACCCTAGAACCAAAAGAAACCTATCCCAAAAAGCCCAAGAAACCCATCCCAATCGCTCTAAATCACCCTTCCTTTGACCCTGCTAGAGCCAGGGCCTCTAGCAACAAAGTATGATTGTTTTGGCTGCATCAAACTGGAAATATTTTATTAAAGCTGGTAGTTGAAATTGACCTGATAGAAAACCATAGAACTTCTACCCACCAGTGCAAACAGCTTATCAAACGGCAANCCCCCCCCCCCCCCCCCCCCCCCCCCCCAAAAAAAAAAAGGAAAACTATTAAACAAGCTCTTGTTTGTAGATATAAAAAGAATCAATTCTACATTTTGATGCTGCTACAACAGTGCCTTCATTCTTCTAACATGTTTATGACACACAACATAGTAAAGAGATGAAAGAGTAACAGAAATTCACTTAGAAATGCAATGAACATAAAGGCTAGGAATATTGCGATATCAAGCAAACAATGTTGACATGCAAAAAAAATTTAACTCATTACTTACAAGAAAAATAAGACGGAAATTGGTTACTATCAAAGTACCCGCCTCATCAGTATTAACGAGAACAACGCCATATCCCTGAAAGCAAAGTCCATATAATGAATTAACCCCATTGATACATTCAGACAACCGGAAAATGAGTAGAAATGAAATTGAACCACTATTACTTACATATAAAGTACTGCAATACTACAGCTATAAAGGTAAAAATGATGTCTTCAATACCCATCACCATATATAATTTAATGATTAGATGCATATCACATCCATCACAACCTTTGAATTCTTGAGAAAATCTTATTTCCGCAGACAATATCATGGATTGGCCAGTTTTACTTATTGCCACAAACAAACAAAAAAGAATTAGATGAAATCCAGTCTTTTCTTAGTCTTCCCAATCCACTAAAAAGACCCACTTTTGCTTAGTTTTCCCCATCCACTAGGAAGATCCACTCTAATACTACTCTAGACACAATTTTTTTTTTTTTTTTTTTTTTTTGATAAGTAATACTACTCTAGACACAACATAAACTTGGGAAAACTACACTTAGCCCCCTAGTTTCACCCAATCTTTCAATTTGGTTAATGTATCCTATTGATCTACAAAAGGAGTTGTAATGTCACCTTTTTGCCTCCCAAAAAGACAAAAATACCCCTAAAATGCCCAAAAAAAAAACCTTAAATAACAAAAAAAAAAAAAAAAAATCTTTAATTTTTTTTCTTTTCTTGTTTTGGAATTCTTTATTGGCAATGGCATTTTTGCCTTTCTGAGTACAAAAAGGGAACATTGTAAATTGAGTGGTAGATTGGTATGCCAGGTATGACACATTAACCAAATTAAAAGATTGGAGGAGACATTGCAAATTGAATGATAGACTGAGGGGCTAAGTGTAGTTTTCCCCATAAACTTCCTCACCTGACATATCTTGCAATTTCTCTTGCATGAGTCTAAGTTAAAGATGTTCAAACTTCACCTTCAACAAAAGCAATATGTTCTACATTTATTTTTGACAACGAACGAGCATTAAACCACCAACCAACCATCCACCAATGATTTCTTGCTCAAACAACACTTTCTCACCCCCCCCCCCCCAATAAGAACAGGGTGGAAAGTAAGGTCATAAGTTTATGACCCAATAGGGAACTAAAAATATCATTAAAGCAACCCAATCATTCCATCAAATCTAAGGAAATAAAGACAACCCACCCTTCTTTGGAGCCAGGAAGTCCGCCTAAAAACTACCTAATACATAGTTCATGTGAACACAGAGACCATCCTAGCTATTGTCTCAACAGTTTCCAAAAGAGCCCCTATTCCAAGGACGTTAAGGAGCCTTAATTTCCTATCCTATGACAATAGAAAATTCTTCTCAACCATAAATATCAATCAAGCCCAATAATCCTTGCTTCCCTAAAGCCAACCAATAGGGCTAACAACAACACTTCCAGTACCTTCTCCCCACTGTAAGGCAAGAGGAAACTTGAGCAATATACTTGTGAAGACCACCACTACCCAGTTCCTTTAAATTTCAAAGAAAGCACCATTGCTAGCATTTACATATTTAAACTTAAGCATAGTCATACTTAAATGTAACATACAAAAGCACGTTTTCAGAAAACCAGTGGTAAATTATCACTTGTACACTACTCCATTGCTAGCATCTACATGACACATCCTACGCAAGGGTCTAAACATTCGGTAATTCAGTG
>CM017324.1:33775829-33799888 GCA_006937295.1 Carpinus fangiana
TCAGTATCCATTTCTTCCAACATTCTATTTACACATAATACATTAATCCAGTGACTCAATTGTTATACATTATTAATGTTGAAATATTAAGTTAAATGTTTAAATTCATCAATTTTTATCAGCAAAAGCTTTTGAAACAAGTGGTGGTTTAACATGATACCAGAGCAGATTTCCTAAGTTACCCTGTTTCCATAATTTACTTCCCATTTCAATCAAATATTTCACGTGTTAAGTCTTACTTATTGAGGAAGAGTTTGAGCTTACATGTGAGGGAGATGGTTGAAATACTATGTTAAATGTTTACATTCACTCAATTTTATCAAGCTTTTGGGATAATTGACAAATTTGCAATTTCCGTTTATGTCCTGTTACTTCCTTTAACATGTATATTATTCTTCATGTGTAGTGCTAGTGTTAACTATGATAGATTACCTTATGCCTACCCACCGCCCCCAAGAATCTCTTTTGCTTCTAGACCTTGGTTAACGTGTCAACTGTTTGGGTGGCTTTGAGGTTGGGGTAGGTCTTATGTTCAAATCTTCTCATTAAAAGCATAAAGAAAAAAAAAATACTTGGCTTTTCTTGAGGCATAAGTATGTTGAATTATTTTTGTGTAGACTTTTTGTTTTTGCATTGACCTCTAAAGAAAAAAAGCCTGTCATTCTTCATATGGGAAGCTATAATCTTAAATATACACGCACTAAACAGAGTCACTTTCTTTTGCTAATAAATAGCAATTAAGGTCTACACGTTTCAGCCAAACACAACTATATCCTTTCACATGCTCGGCTGGGTGGAATGAATAAGATAGTCTCCTAGACAATGAAAATTAGTTCAGGATTTGCTCTAACTCCCTATTGTAACTTATCCTCCATCAAGGCTAGCCTGTGTCTAACTATAAGAGACCAGCAATCAAGACCTCCGAAGCCAAAGTGTCAACGGCTTTACTAATAAATTTCTCTTCCGTTCTCACAATTTCCTCAAGCAAAATGCATCTGAAAGTGTTAAAAGCATCCCAAAATTTTTTAAGTTGTCAAAGGAGTTGTCCAAAATTCATACCTCTGCAAGAATTTCTGCTGAACTAACTCCCGTCTCCTCTCTTAACTCCCTGATGACCGCACTTTTAGGATCTTCACCTTCATCAATACCACCCTATCAAATCAAAATGAATAAAATACCAATCATAAATCACATATAAAATAATTAAATCTTCCATAAGAGGAACCACAAGTTTACTAAAGACAACTTCAATTTTAAATTAATTCGAGTTCTAATTCAATAACCACAGCCATGGAACATTAACATCTTCATAGAAACTATGATGCTTTTCTCCCATCACATATTCAAACAGAAGATAGAGAAGCGGAAAGAAAATTAAAGAACAGAAAAGAAGTCTTGGTTTTGGTTTTGATTTGCCAAAATTTACTTACACATTATTGGCTCACTTCAATCCAGAAGCACACATATATTGACAATTGTTAAAAGTACATAGCGGCTAATGATTTGAAGTGGTTGCTTACATCACGCAACAAGAATAAATGTTTCAAAGAGATTACACAGTATTTGTAACAGCCCCTAAATTCTAATAGCTGCTCAGTCCTAAAATTCTACTACTGACAAAGCACTAAGTTCAAGAAACCAAAAGAACAGCTACCACAGCACAATCACTAAACAAATTTCATCATGAATCTAGAAAAAAAAAAAAAAACATGAGACATGAAAGAAGTTGGAATTTTCAGTTACAATATGTTAAAAGAAAAGAAATAGAAACCTAGAAAGTACTAAATAATAATGCCTAAAATTCTATATTATTAATATTTGAACAGTTGAGAGTTGAGGCTAAAGTGCAGAGCAAGGCCTTTCCCTTTTTATGAAGTCCAAACATGGAATAGAATAAGTTGGTGATAAAGGCCTTGAGTTCATGGATTAAGAAGATGAGTGGTTGATATAGCTTACTACAAAGACTAAGCAATTAGCAATTTATTGAATCATATTAGACTGATTAATTAGCTGTTTTTGTAGGGAAATATGTGATTACTCAAATTGAGACGGCTCTTAAGACTAAAATTTTTTAAGGTGGCATTTGGTAAGTGCTTTAACTACATAACCCTGCTATTGCATTCATCTTTGAGGTGATCTTACTTTCTTATGGAAGCTTAGCATACCACAAAGTTAAACAATTAAAACAATAGTAGTTATTTGATGGGGAATACCAAATAGTTGCTTTTCATAATTTTATCATCATCCTGTGTTGCTGCTTTTCATAATTTTAAGGCTGATGCCAGGTAACTTACTTTCCCAAGTAAGATGACAAGAGCCAGCAACATCATATGTTGGAACTATGAACCGGCCACCTCAACAATTTCGAAGGGACTTGCGTTTCTGTTAGAGTGGCAAATTAAGGTAATTGGGTATTTAGTAAATAACTGCACTTTTGGTTTTTTTTTTTTTTTTTTTGGTTGTTTTTTTATATTTTTTATTCATTTTATTTTATTTTTCTAAAATAACAGACAAGTTCTCTAAAGACTACCTTGTATGTCCCCTGGCATGCAGTAAGCATTTAGTTCACATGTTGGAGTAGTAAACATATGTTGGCTGCTGTGCGGAAATGAGGATCACCAACCAAAAGAGGGAGGGGGGAATTTCTTAGTTTGTCTGAAAGATTTATATGCTGGCCAAGTAGAGGGAGATTGAGATAGAAAATGATATCTAGTTCTGATTTTCTTCTGCTAGGAGCCAGATTTCAGTCATTTCAAATTCATTGGGACCTGATGCAATTTGAGTGTGTTGTTACTTAATATAATCATCAATCATGAGGTGAATTGAGGAGGTGTCTATCCTTGATGTATATTTTGTTTAATTCAAATTATACAGTGAGCGGGTTTTATTAAAGATGTCTCTTCATCTTGACAAATTTCGCAGATCTTTGTAATTTGTAGCTTCTTGTTAGGCATTACCATTTGACTGCAATGATCTGACCAATTTCCTACATGCTTCCAAAAGTTCAGTGTTTTCTAGTATCTCCTAATTGGGATATGTCAATTGCATACTCTGTTATGGGTATCTCTTTGTGATGCAGGACATGGACAATGAAAAAACTAGCAACTATGAATTATTATCAACCATCTTGAATTAAGATAGTTTACATCAATTTTTCAAACATACTTGACATCTAATTAAAAATTACAGCCCCGGACTCCATTTAATTTTGTGCTAAGTTCGTGTCGAGTTTGCGAGTAGTGTCAAAAATTATCAGCCCTATAAAAAAGAGATAAAAGTCGCACTTCTAGCATTACTATTTTATTTAATTGTTATAGAATTTTCAATTGTTGCAATACCTAGCAAACTGCCCTTTTGGGAATGTTATGTTTTCTATTTTTTTATCAATGGTATTTTTATTATTATTTATGGGGATGGAGTACCTTGCAACATCAATGATAGTTTGAAATGACATTGCATCAACTGAAAGTTCGGGAAGACATCGTAAATTGTATGGTAGTTAGAAGTGAGTATATATATTTTCCCTTCTTTTTTTTTGATAAGTCAGAAGCTTATATAAAAAAAGCGCAAATTTAAATGAGGCACTACCCAATTATACAGATAGTATAACTAAGAGTGCTTAAGTGCACCCAAATAAGACCCAAGCTCTTTAAGAGAGCCCACAAAAACCCACAAAAACCAAGAGAAACACCCTCCCCACAACCCCAACCAACCCCGCAGAAACAACCCAACAAAAGAGCCTGCAACCCAAAAGAAAAACCCAACCACGACCCCAGCACAGATGCCTATATCCCGGCCAATCTTCGAACCACAGTCTCCTTGTTAATGTTTAGTGCCTCAAGCGTCGCCTTCAACTGCAGGAGCTCCATAGAGCAATCCGGAGGAGGAACAACCACGTTATTCCTCCGTGTTTGCACCTCAAAACGATCAATTGCAGCGAGCATCTCATGGATCTACGGCTACATACCTACATTTTTAATAAAATTTAATATATATAATAAATAAATTCGGCTACCTGATTATTAACCGGACTTCTAAATGCCAAGTACCACAACCGGCCTAGGCGTTATTTGGTTATCAGCTGGGGTTATTTCTAATTATCTTATTACTAGATTAGCAGTTAATAACCACCGCACTTGTGCACCCCTAATGAATATAAGACTATATAGGTCAACCCTAATCCAACCAATTTAATTAAATTGGTCAAACCCTTCAACCATATAACCTTCTACTTATGTATTGAGTTTCTAGGTTATGTCAAAAATTGCTAGGTACTATGTCGTGTGTCTGGTTTAGGTCGTGTCGAAGCATGTATATAAAAACTATATAGGTCAATTATAATCCGACCCATTTAATTAAACGGATTAGATTCTTCAACCATAATCCTTTAATTTCACGTCTAAACAGATTAGAAACATATCCCTTAAATTAAACCTAAAGAATATAATCTAAATTCATTGATTTAAGAAATACAAAATCCAAAGGATTTATCCTTCAACAAAAGCCAAGAACCTAATTCACCTTTTGTTTTCTATATTTCATGTGAAACATGCAAGCAAGGGATGTTATAAATATATATAGGCCAGCCTACGCCTTCCTATCACACACCAAAAAAAAAAATATATCTTTAATTAGCATTCCTTCACTCAGCACCAAGAAATGGCAGAAGGAGTTCTCTTCAACATTGCTCAGGCGATCCTTGGGAATTTGGGTCCTCTGGCAATCAAAGAGGAGATCAATCGGCTCTGGGGTTTCAAAGACGAGCTTGAAAAGCTTAACAGCACTGTTTCCATAATCCAAGCTATGCTTTTGGATGCAGAGGAGCAACAGGTTGGGAGCTATGCAGTTAGAAATTGGCTGAAAAGGCTAGAGGAGGCCATGTATGATGCAGACGACTTGCTAGATGATTTCTCCACTGAAGCTCTGCGGAGAGATATTATGACCCGTGATAAGACGGCGAAAGAGGTACTATAACACTCTCAATCCGTTAGGACTAAGTTTTCTCTTTTTATTGTGAGAATTAGAATATTAACTAAACATAATAAATGCATGAACTTAAAAACTTCAGGGAAATTTCATAAAATTCCCGTGAACTTCTACACGTTTTGAAAGTACCTATCCAAAGTTTAAAAACTCTAAATTAAGAGTATTAAACTTGCAATTTTTTTCAACTACTTCATTCCATTAGAATTTTCTGTTAAATATTGTCTAAATTTCCAAAATACCTATATTTTTTATAATAAAAAAAAAAAATTGTAAATATTCATGTGGTTATTTTTGTTATAAAAAAAAATCTTTGTAATATTTGTGCAACATCTTTGCAATTTTTTTATAAAAAAGATAGAGGTATTTTAGGCATTTTGACAAAATTAGTGAAAAATCTTAACCGAATGGGATAATTGAAAGAAATAGAAAGTTCGATACCCTTAATTGAGAGTTTTTAAACTTTGGGAGAGTGGTGTCAAAATGAGTCGGACTTCAAGGAGTTTTTTGAAGTTTTCCAAAACTCTATTAAACTTAAATGTCGAGAAGTAAAGTCATAAAATATGAATTCATAAGAGTTCTTAAAACTCTCTCTTGTGCCCTTCAACACTTAATGAAAATGAAGTGGAAGGAAACATAACATGGCATGCATCTCCCCCATCTACTTATGCATAAATTTTACATAGTAGTTATAAAAAAAAAATATAAAAATCATGCACATAAAAAGGTAAGGAATATCACTTTCCTCTCAACTAAAATAATGTAATGCCTTCAAAACTGGATTGAACCATTTTTGTAGGGTTATTGGCAATTCCTCTAGTGTAGTTAATTGGTAACTGATTGAGGGAATCACCCATAACAAGTCAGAATAAATTTAATTAAGCGGAATATGCTCATAACATACGAGTGCTCAGTCAGTCGGCATATCGTACGTTTTTTATAGAATGCAGTCGTAAGTATTTACTTGCCTTGTATGCTTGCTCAAATCCTCACACATCTCGAATTCCTATACTCAAACGTTTAGTGTACTATTATCCAGTGGTTTTAAGGTTGCAGGTCGAACGCTCGATGTGGTTCAATCTCAAATGTTCATGCTAAGGGTTAAGGTTGAAAGTTTGGTAGTCTCCCATCAAACGTTCGGTCAGAAGCTAAAAGGTTTTTTTTTTTTTTTTTTTTTTTTTTTTCTTTTTCTTTTTAAATAAAAAGGTTTTGAAAACCATCGCAAGTAATTGTTGCATTATGAAAGTGTTTAATAAAAATTGTTTTTATTTTTTTCAAATGGTTGTATTTCTTTTCGGATTTTGAAATTTTTTTGCATCACAAATAAGGCCAGACTACCTAAGCCACCGAGTAGACATGTTAGCCTTAACTTTACAGTCTAATCATACTAACCCTAGTTAGAAGTAGGTCATAATCATTGACCCTTCCTAGCTTTACCTCCTTATAAAAAATATTTCTTTGTTAGAAAGAGGCTTAGGGCTTAATCTTTGATTAAACCCCTTTTTCTTGGGGTTTTACTCTGAAAATAAAAATTTTACTTTAAATAAATATCAGTTCCATAAAAATACCTTTTATTTCTATTTAATGATTTTTAAAACCATTTTTAGTTAGAAAATAATTTATCTTCCTATGTTTACTTAAGAAGATTGTCAAAAATTTTAAAACTAATTTTCTGAGTTTTAAGTTTGGGAATTGCCACCCACTTAGTTGAATCTTCTCCTAACTAGTTTCTCAATTCTAAAGCTATATACAACTTAAATGGACTTAAAAAAAAACATACCATGATAGTTTTTGGCCTAATTAGCCTAAAACACCTTTTGAGGCTGATAATCTAATTACAATGGATCAAACACACTTCTCTAACATGTCTAACAATTTTTCTGAAAGTAAATTCAAATCAGTATATTTTCTTAGATTTTTTTTGGGGGGAAATTTACATTATTTAAAACTGATTTTGATTTAAATACATAGTTATAATTAAAAATTAGTCCTAAAGTTTGTTTGGAGATATTCATATGAAATTTTCAGCATTGCAAGACTTTGCCATGGCCAAGCTCATGTAATCATGATAATCTGACAAAGTTTTGGGTCTCTAATGTTTATCATGCATGTTATCAACTAAAAACACAACCATGGCCATTTCATACAAAATCACATAATTGATATAAACTTACATAAGCTTAGTAAATAAAACACATAGTTTCGTCAAACTAAAACTAAAACATTAAAATTTGCATAAGTAGCTCAAGAAAATTGAAATACTCACACTTGGGATGTAAGAGATTGAAGAGAAAACTTGTTGCGCGCAAATTTTAATGTGGTATGAAATCTTGGAGAGAAGTACGAAGTTTTCTTGAGGAAATAGGGGGTAGCCGAATAGGTGTGCGGAGAAAATACACTTTTAGCTTTTTGAATTAGCACAATTTTAATACTTATACCACTAAACTTTAAAAAGTGACATTTAAGCCCTTTAAAGTTTAAACTACCATCCCATATGAAGTAAGCCACTTTTTTAACAATTGGCGTCTCAAAATAGACCAAAAGCAGTCATTTAAAGTGCACATGACTATTTTTCCATTTAACTTTCAAAAATACCCTTGAATTATTTAATAAATAAATAATAAAAAATAAACAAAAAATGAAATTATGTAAAAAAAAAAAAGATAAAAAAATAAAAAATAAAAAATAAAAAATAAAAGCATTAAAAAAACAACTTATAAAAAAGAAATGGGAAGGGTGGTTCGGCCACCTCTTTTGGATTTTGGTAGCCTTTTGTTTCCATTTTTTTTAATTCAGTTTAAAACTTTACTTATTTATTTATTTTCATTTGGTTTTGGTTTTTAATTTTTAATTTTTAATCATTTTTAGGAATATTTTGGTAATAAATATTTAAAAGTAGTCATATGTATCACGCATGATTGCTTTTCCGTCTATTTTGATGCCAATTGAGTGACAAAGGAGAGTAGGTAAAAATCTCGGGAGAAGGAAAAAAGTGAGGGGACTATAGCCTATGGGGGTCGATCGAACACAGTGTATTTCAGTATAGAGTTTCTTTTTTTCTAATTCAAAAGCATATAAAATGGGCCATAAGATTAAGGAGATAAGAAAGAGGTTAGATGCCATTAATGGAGATGCAAAGAATTTCAACTTAAAGTTGCGCACTAAAAAGACACCAGTCAGGAATAAGAAGAGGGATGACACTCATTCTTTTGTACAAGTTGAAGCAATTATTGGTCGAGAGGATGATAAGAAGGCAATAATAAGCCATCTGATGGACTCTAGTGTCGAAGAGAAAGTTTCAATCCTTCAGTTGTTGGCTTCGGTGGATTAGGAAAGACTACTCTAGCTCAACTCATATTCACAAATAAGGAGATTGAAAAGCATTTTGAGCTAAAAATGTGGGTTTGTGTCTCTGATAACCTTGATGTTAAAATCATCGTTGGAAAAATCTTAGAATCTGCAACAAATCAAAAAACAAAAAAACTTGCAATGAATACTTTGGTTAAAGAACTTCGAAAAAATATTGATGAAAAAAAATTCTTACTCGTTTTGGATGATGTGTGGAATGAGGATATTAACAAGTGGCTTAAGTTGAAAGAATTGTTGATGGGTGGTGCAAGAGGCAATAGAATATTATTAACTACATGCAGTGAAAAGGTTGCAAAGATTACCCACACAACTAAACCACACTTATTAAGGGGTTTAGATGAGCACGCATCATGGTCTTTATTTAAGAAAACTGCATTTGAGAAAGGACAAGAGCTGAAAAATCCAAGCGTTGTGGCAATTGGGAAGGAGATTGTAAAGAAGTGTATAGGTGTCCCTCTCGCTATAAGGACAATGGGAAGTTTATTGTACTTAAAAAATCCTGAACAGAGTGGTTGTCTTTTAAGAATGATGACCTTTCAAAAATGTCTCAAGAAGAAAATAATATCTTACCAAATTTGAAGTTGAGTTACGACCATCTTCTCTCACATTTGAAGCATTGTTTTGCTTATTGTAGTTTGTTTCCGAAGGATTACAAGGTTGATATACCAACACTTATCAAGCTTTGGATAGCACAAGGGTTTGTCAAATCATCTGATGATCAAAATCGATGCTTGGAAGAGGTTGATCATGAGTATTTTATGAATTTACTATAAAGGTCATCCTTTCAAGAAGCTGAAACAGATGGGTTTGGTAACGTAATTGAATGCAAAATGCATGACCTCATGCATGATCTTGCCATATCAGTGGCAGGATCGTTGATCACCACATTGGATGATAAGAAGAGAAACATTGATGAGAAAACTCATCATGTATCAGTTGCTCACAATATAAACATTTCACACGGAGTGTTTTTGTGTAAAGCAAGTAGGATGCAAACATTTATTTGCTCTGTACAGTACTTTGAGGCTAATATAGCTTGTGATGCAACCTTTTCAAGTTCCAAGTTCTTACGCGTGTTGGATTTGCATTATGGTTTTTCACGTGATCTGCTTCCTGATCTGTTGCAAAATTTAAGCTCTATCGGAATGTTGAAGCATTTAAGATATCTTGATCTTTCTGGAAAAGAAAATATGAAGAAGCTACCTGATTCTATAACCAATTTGCCAAATTTGCAAACACTAAGACTCTCTCATTGTAGGTCACTAAAAGAATTGCCAAGAGACATTAAAAAATTAGTCAACTTTAGGCATCTTGAGATAGATGAATGTGGTTGAACTTATATGCCACTTGGATTGGGGCAACGGACTAATCTTCAGACGTTATCCACATTTTTTGTCTGCTTAGCTAATTCTCATTCCAAACACAGAGGTAACGGAGGTTTACAAGAACTAAAGGGATTNGAAAAATGTAATTTTCATTTTTTAAAAAATACTAATAAAAAGAATGACAAAAAATATATATTATTGCTTTAGACACTTTTTTTATTTTTTACTTTTTTTAAAAAAATAAAAATAAAAAAGGCAAAAGTTGGGCAAAAGTTGGGTCCCTATCATCCCTCTGTTTTAAATGCACAGTTTAATTGAAAGTAAACATTTGTCAAATAAATTGAATGACACTTGTCAAGCTATTAAATCCTCTAGTTTAAAACTTAAAAATAGACATTTGTCAGATAAATAGAATGCCACGTGTCACAATATTAGGTCCTCCTGCTTACCATTCTCCTATTATATATTATATTAAATCTCATCATCCCTCGAAAATCTAACCTCGGTGAATGCAGCACATGCGCCACCGACCGCTATATTTCATTATACGAGGAAGGAGGAAGGTTGTAATTATGATAGCATATATCAACGACAATGATGCCGGAGTTTCTTGGTCTTTCTTTATTCTAATAAGGGTCTTTTATTCACGTGCTTTGGCGGTTGGCTCGAAGCATTTTCAACCATTTAAAATGAATCACGGGACTCATTTTTAATGGCATTAAATTGTTTGAAATCTTATAGAACATGCATGCACGTCAACAAAGTTCGAATTATTTGAATAAATAACTGGTGATTTTTAAAATATAGACCCACTTATTTATTCCAGATATTTTGTTAATTAAAGAGTTAAAATATTCTTCTCTTGGAGAGAGGTTTATATGTAATTTACTTATTTTTAAACACTACCATACGTACGATATGTATGTACCGGAGACAAACAAGGGAATAATTTTTATTTTTATTTTTAAAAATAATAATTTATTTTGTTTATTTATTCATTTTCACTTCCAAGTATCCAGCTCATTGTTCATCTATCTATGTATTAATCCAAGGATTCCCAACTATTAATTTGTCTTATCTGCACAATATAAAAATGTCAATAGTAAGGACAACGGTCACAGCACGTAGCAGAGGAGTGCATGACAATTGTCCACTCGAGCTAGTAAGCAATAAAAAAGGAAGTAAAACTCCCATGATCACCACCATGATCAATCTTTACAAGCTGCCAGAAAAATAGTCTTTAGCGATTATATATATTTTTAGCAACGATTCAAAAGTTGCCAATAATAGTATTATTAGTGATAATAATTGGTGGTCATTGCTAGTGTGAAACAAAAATTTAAGGAAAATGTTGGGGGTTTTTCTCGTAGGTTCTCCTGACGTTCTCACAGTCTTACGTAAAACATGATTTAAGAAAAAATAAAATTGTAATGACCTCCATCACTGGTTTTTTTAAGCATTAGCACCAAATTTGAGACATTAGCACCAAAATTGAGGTATTAGCATTAAATTTAGGAAGATTAAATCCATTTTGGGTGATACCATCCCTAAAGGATTAACCTTTCACCCTTAAGTTTTAGTTTTGAATCCAAAATTTTTTTTAAAGTATTAGAACCTAATTATTAACTCATAAAAATTAATCTATTAACAAAAAAAAATTACAATTTTTTTTTTTTTTTAAATCATGTTTTACTTAAAACTGGAAGAACGCCAAGAGCACTACGAGGAGAACCAATCAAACCCCAAAATTTAATATCATCGATTGTAAATCTTGATACAGTGGAGTACTGAAGGAGAAGTCAATGAATCGGATGTTGTAGAGGATGAAGCATCATTGAAAGGCTTCCAACCACACCCTAATTTGAAAATTCTTTTCTTAGAACACTATCGGGATTCAAAGCTTCCGAGTTGGATTTTGTTACTCACAAACATTTCAATTAGAGTCTTGTAGGAAATTCCAATATCTACCACCATTGAGTCAACTGCCTTCCCTCAAGGAGCTTTCTCTTATAGATTTGGAGGTTATTGAGTACATATCAGACGACGGTGATAGCAGCAATGAGTTCTCTTCTTCTTCAACGGCACCAACACCATTTTTCCCATCCCTCGAGTATGTCCAGCTCCGGAATTGCCCTAATCTTAAGGGGTGGTGGAGGAGGAGAGATTCTTCTGTGGAGGTAAATAGCGATAGTGATAATTCTATTGAAATAACGGAGCATCATTTACTACCTTCCTTTCCTCGTCTTTCAAAATTAAAGATCTACAATTGCCCTATGTTGATTTCCATGCCAATGTTTCCACGTCTTGAAGAAGAGTTGGTCCTGACAAGAGCTAGCTCAAAGCCACTGCAACAGACAATTATGATGAAAATGGCAGCACCGCAAAGCCCAATGTCAACAGCAACAGACTCCTCTTCATTCACTCCTCTCTCAAAATTGAAGTCTATAGAATTGAGATTCATTACCGATCTAGAAACTTTGCGACTGCAAAATCTCATTTCTCTTGAGTCTTTGACGATATGGGGTTGCCGTATATTAAAGTCTCTTTCCCCAGGTATACAACATCTCATTGCCCTTCAATACCTAGATCTTAGGCATTGTCCTGATCTTGAGCTAGCCAACGATGTGGATGGGATGCAAATCATGCAATGGCAAGGCCTTACGAGCCTCCACTCCCTTTGGTTCTCAGGTCTTCCAAAATTGGTGTCTCTCCCCTCGGGACTTCAACATGCTACCACTCTACAAAAGCTTAAGATTTGGAAGTGCAAAAGCTTGACGGCTATACCAGAGTGGATTCACAACTGCAAATCACTTCAATTGCTTGACATTCGTGAATGCTCCAGATTGGCATCACTCCCCGAAGGAATGCGTAGGCTAACGTCATTGCAGAAGCTAACAATTGAGGATTGTCCCATCCTATTGCAAAGATGCAAGAGACACACAGGTGAGGATTGGCCCAAGATTGCTCACATTCCACAGTTAGACTTACAATATCCCCCTTATCAAGAAGAAAATTCAATCACCCATGCAGCTTCGACTGGTTCAGGTATATTACTCATCATTTTATTTGAATCCTTCATAGAAATTAAAGTGCCCACCTTTTACACCTTCGTTTTCTTCATTTGTCTCTCTTAGTATTTCTTGGTCGTTAAATTTCAGATGTAGGAGCAGCACAACGAATTGAAGCACAGACGAAGCAGGGGGTTGGAAGCTTATAAAAAAATCTAGGGCACTGCATACGTGATTCTTCACATTTTAGGAGAAATAGTTGGTAAATTATTATTATTTTTTTTCATTTCTTCACTTCTATGGATACATAGTTTTGCGGAAACAGAGTTGATGAGGTGACGTATTCTTGGTGCTTTATTTCTGATTGTTTTAACAGAGTGAAAACTTACACTTGGTGAACTCGAGCAAATATTGTGCGGAAGATCCAATCTGTAAACAACACTCCGAGAACTACCTTGCTGCACTGGTATTCATTTTGGTTCAATTATTTGTTACGTATAAGCTTCCCACATGTCACTTTATCTACAAATAATCAATTAAAAGATTTGGCATTTGAATAATTCCATTCCTATTTTTGGTTAATTAGCTTAGTTTGAAATAAAAGATGAGTGACACATTCTATTGGCTCAGCCCTTTAGAGTTTAGATTTGAACGATTTTGGGGATGCATTTTTAGTTTATTTTCCGATTTCACTGGATATCTCTTACCATTAATTCAACTAATTCAAGGGCTTCCAATTTTTCAGGTGGTTTATTGTTGGAGCTCCTAACAGCACAATCTGTTTTTCATCTACAGGTATAGGTGGGTGATTTTAACTTTGGTAGATGTCTCATTTGGAGGGTTTCTTTTCAGTTTTGCATTCTATGTAGTGTCAAACTTTTTATTGTTTCTTTTATTCATCTGAGTTTCAGAATTTCAGAGAAATGGGGGATCTGTGCAATGATTCTATTTAGAGAAATGGCGAGTGAATATACATAAAGTTGCTTCTGTTATGAGATTTTTGGGCATTTTCATTTTTCAGAAAGTCCTTTTTCTATTAAATACAAAATTCAAGTGACTTTATAGGTTTCGTTCCTCCCAGCTTTTGGTACCTCTTGTAAGCTTATACCTATATGAGGGAGATTAGGTGAACATGACTCTGCGTCTCTGGCTAAAATACTCCACGAGAAGATTTCAGAGAATCTTATCAGGATTTTGGCTACTCTGAATACTACTCTGAATCATATAAAATTGAATTTGCAATTGAGCTCTGTATGAATTCAAAGATATCATGTATTTTTGTTCTCATTTTTACCTCGCATCTTGCTGTTAATTGAGTTATAGCATGCCACTTTGGCTTGGAATGGTTTGGGTTTCTCATGGGAATTCAGGGATTCTTGAATCGAAACAGAGTGATGTCATTTTCTTGGGAGTTAGTGAAGAAACTTTATGTGGTGACAAATTTTATACTTTGTGCAACTTATATTATACATGCTCCCGAAGGCTGGGAATTGCAGCATCTAGCAAGGCTACATTTCATTTCCTTAACTTCTTCTTTTCTTTTTTTAGATGCGTAGTCATGGTAGGATTTATTGGAAATGGCACTCTTATGTGAAGGATCTCAAGACTGACCCTAAGGATGAGTTTCTTGCAATACCGAGGGCTACAGTTATGTGCTTGAATCCTCCTGAGAAGTATTTTGAGAAGGTTCTTTGTCTGGCAATTAACAAACGAGGAACAGATGAAGGAGCACTCACTAGGGTTGTCACTACAAGGGCCATGGTTGACATGAAGTTTATAAGAAGAAGGTTTTGGATAAAACATCTCACTTCCTCCATCCCCACAGAGACAAAGTATATAAGAAAAAGGTTTTAGTCATTTCAATTAAATGGAAATTGTGCCTAAATTTTATAATAGGATTATATTTATTCTAACTTCTCTATCAGTTATTATAGTGTAGGCTGCCTTAGTTTAAGACCACAAGTTGATGTTCAAGAGCTTCTTCTTTTAATGGTAATTTTAGGTATTGTTAGCTTCTAACTTTTTTAATTATACGTTTATGTGGAAGCTAGATGGGAATCAAATGCAAAAACATACAAGAGTATGTCTTTTGTCCAAGAAAGCTTTCTACAATTATGCAGCAACTAGCAAACAATTGTGCAAGTCTCTGACTCCTTATGTAAGTAAATTTATATTAATAAATTGGGTTAAGCAGAATAGCTTCATTTGTCTTGGATGTCAAAAAGTTGTTGCAATATGCTATAAATATCCTTTATTTATTTATTTATTTTCATCCTTCATGATAGCTTTTTGGGTTAGCACTTAAAGACTGCTAAGGATAGCTTTAATTTCAAGAACCTAGCTAGTTCTTGGCTATGGTTCATTGTCAAGCATAGGTTCACATTGAAATTTTGCAAATCAATATGTTGTTAATTTATCTCATTATATTTGTTTTACTTGTTAAGCAAATTGTCAATTATTTTCATCTTTATGCTTTTCCTACTGTAACCGTTTGAATCATAAAGAATTACTAGACATGTGAATTAACCATTTCAACAAGTTTGTGAAGTTCTTATTTTCTTTTTATGAAGTCCAAGCATGGAATAGGATAAGTTGGTGATAAAGGCCTTTAGTTGATGCATTAAGTAGATGAGTGGTTAATGAATCATATTAGACTAAGCAATTAGAAATTTAATGAATCATATTAGACTGATTAATTAGTTGTTTTTGCAGGGAAATATGTGATCGATTACTCAAATTGAGATGGCTCTTTAGACTAAAAATTTTAAAGGCGGCATTTGGTAAGTGCTTTAACTACATAACCCTGCTATTGCATTCATCTTTGAGGTGATCTTACTTTCTTATGGAAGCTTAGCATACCGCAAAGTTAAACATTAATTAAAACATTAGTAGCTATTTGATTGGGAATATGAAATAGTTGATTTTCATAATTTTATCATCATCCTGTGTTGCTGCTTTTCATAATTTTTAAGGCTGATGCCAGGTAACTTACTTTCCCAAGTAAGATGACAAGAGGCAGCAATATCATTTGTTGGAAATATGGACTGGCCACCTCAACAATTTCAAAGGGACTTGCATTTCTGTTACAGTGGCAAATTAAGGTAATTGGATATTTAGTAAATAACTGCACTTTTGGTTTTTTTCTAAAGAAACATACAAGTTCTCTAAAGACTACCTTGTATGTGCCCAGGCTTGCAGTAAACATTTAGTTCACATGTTGGAGTAGATATGATGTTGACAGCAATGACCTGATGATGCAACCAAGTTGAGGAACATCCACCATCGATCACCAGTTGCAGTTGGCTGCTGTGCGGAAATGATGATCGCCAACCAAAAGCGGGAGGGGAATTCTTTTAGTTTGTCTGAAAGATTTATATGCTGGCCAAGTAAAGGGTGATTCAGATACAAAATGATATCTAGTGCTGATTTTCTTCTGCAAGGAGTTGCAGGAGTTGCCTATCCAGATTTTAGTCATTCCAAGTTCATTGGGATCTGATGCAATTTGATTTTATTTTTTTTTTTTCGTGGATTCCTAAATATGTTGAAGATAACTTCTTAATTTTGAATTTTTCGTATTTCTTGTTTGGTTTGAACTTTGTGCTATTGTTACATATAATATACTTTTCAATTCTAATAAAAATACAATGAGATATTCTAGAGTTTAGAGTTTAGATGTGCACGATTTTAGGGATGCATTTCACTTTGTGCTTCAATTTGACTGGACTTTTCATCATTAATTCAAATAGTCATTTCAATTAAATGGAAATTGTGCCTAAACTCTATAGTAGGATTATATTTATTCTAACTTTTATATAAGTTATTACAAAGCAGGTTGCCTTAGTTTAAGACCATAAGTTGATGTTCAAGAGCTTCTTATTTTTCAGGTGGTTTATTTTTTGTCTTCGTAGAAGCTTTTACAGCTCTCTTATACATCTTCAGGTATAAGCGATTGGTTTCCACTTTAATGGTTTGTTCCATTACTGTTTACAATAACACGAGGGAGCCATTGACTGTTATTACTAGTGAAAGCCTTTCATTGGTGAGGCTATTCCTTCTATATATATTAGCAACACCAGATGAAGTCTTTGCTGCTCCATATATTTTAAAAATATGAAAGTTGTGGTTTCTCTTCCCACTGCCACAAGGTGAAGAGGGGTAGAGTCGTGCAGGACTCTGACGATGAAGCATAGGAAAAACAGAGGGGGCTAATATATGTCTTTTACAGGGAGAAAAACCAATAACGACTCCAAACGACACCTATAAGGGGGTTGAATTGGTGTATGCAAATAATACGCGAAATCAATAATTAAACAATCATACAACCAAAATATGTAAAACAATAGATCACAGAGACATATATTTTGGTTACGAAGAGGAAATCATTTAAAGAACTTTCTAAATGTAAAACCTCTCCGGAGCAGCCAAACCCAGGAGATCAATTAAATCAGTAAAAGAATAAGGATTACAAGAAGTTCACACTTACAAAACCTTTGCAATCGACACTATCTTGTATAAGACAAGCGACTCACTTGCCTTCTACCACAGTAACCCTTTCCAGAGACAGCTGGTACAATCCTTCAACGTGATCTCTCTTCACCGAAACTTCGGTTGACTTCAATTATATTTGATCAGTGATCAAGACACAACCTTTAACTCCAAGAGAAACTAAACCTAACGCTCAATATCTTCAAAGCTCTCTTGGCACAAACTGCCGAACTCTAGATACAGAATTTGTGTCCCTCCAATTCTATAAAGATGTATTTATATCAAAATACAAAACCCTAGACTTGGGCCCACATTAAAAACACATTTTGGGCATAAAATCTACGGGTTGTCCGGACAGGTTATGTGCCTGTTCGGACAAGACCTTGTGGAGGACGAAAAATCGTGTTTCTAGAACTACTGTCTGGACAGGTTGTCTTGCTATTGGGACAGCCTTGGCAACACGAGAATTTATGTTTCTGGAATTGCTGTCTGGACAGGGAAAGGGGCTGTCGGTTGCAATGGAGGAAAAACTACATTCTGGACATGCTGTCATGTCATGATCAACAGCTCCAATCGATGAGCGTTTATCATCCGATTGAGCTGAAACTTTGTAGGGATGTCCGATTGAACTGCCCAAGACCCACTCGGGACCTGCCTGGGACCCCACCGGGACCTTGTCTGGACTCGCCCAAGACCCTACAAGGACTTGACTGGGACCCGCCTGAGACCCCACTGAGACCTCCCTAGGACCCGCTTGGGACCCTGCCAAGACCTAACTGGGTTCCGCTCGGGACTTGGTTGGGAGCCTAGGACCTGCCCAGGACCCCACCGAGACCTGCCTGGGACCCATCTGGGACCCCGTCGGGACCTTGCTGGGACCCGCCCAGGACCTACCTAGGACTTGATTGGGACCCACCTGGGACCTGACACCCCGCCCAGGACCCCACCGAGTCCCGGGTAGGTCCAGGGTGGGTCCCAGTCAAGTCTGGGGCAGGTCCCGGGTGGGACCCGATCAGGTCTCAGCGAGGTCCCAGGCGGGTCTAGGTCAAGTCTCGGGCAGGTTTAGGCGAGGTCCTAGAAGGGTCACATTAATGTCCCGAGCAGGTCCCCCCAGGGCCTCGAGCAAGTCCCAGTCAGGTTCAGGGCAACTCTTGACAAGGTCCTGGGTGGGTCCCGGTTAAGTCCCAGGTGGCTCCTGATCAAGTCCCGGGCGGGCATTTTTTATATTTTATTTTTTAAATTATTTTATATTAGTATTTTTATGTTGTGAATATGAAATTTTTTGTGATTTTCCGTGCGCACGCCAAACAATAAAAAATGTTTTCATTGTAAAATATTTTCCTGTAAAATAACTTTCCTAAAAATATTTTACGACGGAAAATATTTTACGTCGAAACAAACAGAATCTTAGTATAAAAGGAATCAAAGAAAAATAGAAAACTCACATGCATGCACTTGCATTATTTGACTAATAATGATAGAAGCCTTGTAAACACCTAAAACAAAGTCTTTGTATCCCCCGCGCCAACTCACCGATGTACCTCTCCAACAGCTGCATGTGATTGACTACGATCATTTTATATTTTTTATTCCAAATTATCATGAAAATTGTATTGTAACCCTTTTCCACCTAAAATGACAAAAACTATTTTATAATTTTTCTTTAAAAATAATACAAAATACTACATTGTAATTTTTGGTAATCTTCATTATATTGGTTACATTTTCCTTGATATGTGATTTGAGGAAATGGCTCTATTCAAATACAAAACAAATCCCTTGAATTAAGGGTAATTAATCACAAATTGAGAGGAGTTGGTTGATTGAATGTGGCCAATTGTGGTGGACTCCACTCCAAGACTCCAAGTTTGTGATTTAGTATGAAAGAAATTAAGGAGAGAAGACTTGTAAACACCTAAAACAAAGTCTTTGTATCCTTTTTACCACATCAAAGCACTATTTCAAACTATATATATATACTCAAAAGCCATAGTTAAAGAGGGGAAAAAATCAACATTATTCATATAAAAAAAATTAGTACTTGTCTATTATTAAATTAGGATTTAACTTCGTTAGACAAAATAAATATAAACATAAATTTATTTGCCTGTAAATGATTTCTATATAGTATTTTTCAGAAACTAGCTAGTTAGAAATAAATTATAACTTTCAATATAATATTATTATTTTTTGTTATTTTGTGTTTTCATTTGATTTTCTATTTATATAAAAATTGTCCTATAAAATACGTGTAAAAATCTTAACTTCACTAGACTCATTGCATTTAAAATTTTCTTACAATTAATGGTATTTGCTCTTTTTCTGTCTCTCTTTCTGTTGGCCTCACCGGCCACCACCGATGTGATGGAAGAGCGTGTTTGTTGACGTCAACATTTTCTTTCCTTCGAAATGTCGTTAACTAGCCGCCTGTTCAATGACATACTAACATCAATGGTCATTTGAACTGCTTATATAGCAAATCACTTGAATGGGCAAATTAATGGGACATACTAGGAAAGTTTTTTCTTATGTCCGTTTACTTCGACGTAAAATAATTTTCAGAAAATGATTTACGTATTTTACGGTGTTTACTTTGTCGTAAAATGATGGTCAAATAGAAAAAGATTTCTGTTTGACCAAAAACCCTTTACAAATTTCGAAAATTGATTTCCCTTTTTTATTTCCGTAAACCATTTTCCCCAAACTCCTTCGGACACCCCCCCTTCACCCCCCGACTCCCGACTATTCTCTCCTTCACGCTCAAACACACACACCACAGGTAGTTCACTCTCTCAGACGATTCTCATCTTCTCCTTCACGCCGGCCATTTTTTTTCTTCTCTCTTTCTCCTTCTCATCTCTTTCTCGGTCTAACTCCTCATTTTCGTTTTCCAGAAAATCTCCTTGATCTTTCCTCTTGAGCATTTGTTTCCGTGCTTTTCAAGCCCCGATCTGTTCTTATTGCTCGTTTTTCACAAGGTATGTAGGTTTCCTCCTTGTTTTATGGGTTTCATCCGATTAATTTGGATTTTATCTCACTTGTCTTTTGAAATTGATGTGGTTGAACTTGGATTCACGTTTATCCGTTTGTTTTGGTGGATATTGGTTGTTTTGTGTTGTGGTTGTGCTGTGGTTTTTCTCTTCCACGACTTGTCATCTGTTCAAAAAATGTCGTTGTTCCCATTCGATTCTGCTGGGGGATTATGGGATTCAATTGGGGCTGAGTTGAGAGGGTTTACGTCATAGTTTTGGTGCTCGCAGAGCTGGGATTTGAGGGGGAAAATATAAAGTTGGAGTTTGCCACGGTTCGGCTTTTGTTTCCAATTTTTGAGAAATGATTTTAATGTTAATTAGACTCTGTTTGATTGCCGGGAAAGCTGAAGGGAAAGAGAAAAGAAAAGAAAGCTAGTTGAAGTTTTTTCTTGGTTGTATTTGGTTGTTCCTTTGATTGCTTTTGAGAGGCTTTCTGAATACTTGAGAGAATTCCTCTGCTTCTGATGCATGCTCCTTTTCTGGTTTCCCCCCTCTCTGGCCGACAGGAACTTCAATTTATCTTTGGGATTTCTCTGAAAATGTTTTTCTCTGAAAATGTTTTTCTCTGTTGGGGCAGGTGGACACAAGCCTTGTGTTCAGGCTTTTGGAGCAGATCAGTTTGATGGGCAAGATCCAGAGGAGCGCAAAGCCAAAAGCTCATTCTTCAATTGGTGGTATCTTGGCGTATATGGGGGTGCTGCAGTTACAATTTTGGTCCTAACCTATGTGCAAGACAACCTTAGCTGGGGTCTGGGATTTGAAATCCCTTGTCTGGCGATGTTTGCTGCATTGGTTGTTTTCTTGCTTGGTACCAGGACTTACCGGTATAGTACTAAAGGGGATGAGCAAAACCCATTTCTGAGAATCGGTTGGGTGTTTGTAACCGCAGTTAGAAATTGGCGGACTACTCCTTCGGCAATAGATTTTGAAGAGGAAGCTCGTGGAGCCCTGCCGCACCATAACTCTCAGCAATTCAAGTAAGAACAATGCTTTTCATCTTATTAAACAATTAAATTTTTCCTGGTTTTAAGATACCAGCTGCTTCACTTATTAAACAATTAAATTTGATTGTTATTGACCGGATAATGCCACGGCAAAATCAATAAAGGAAGGTGAGTAGAAAAACTTACTAGATACTAGAGTTAATGGTTTCTAATATGTTCTACCAATTATTGGATTTGACCTAATAAATTGTCGGTTTTAATGGGTTGAAGTAAAAGTTGTAGGAACCCAAGACTTTTCCTTGTAATTTTGAAGTGTTTTGAATAAATGTTTAGGATTTTGTTATTTAAGTATTTATAGATCCTTCATTTATTATCTCTCTCTAAGTTGTATGCTAACAGAATCCTAATTATGTGATTAAAATGATTGTTAGCATTTTAAGAACTCCATGGTGGAATTACTCTAGGAAATTTGGAAGATGCTGATCCCTCAGGGTTTTGTTTTTAAACTTTAACCGTGTTTGAATCACAGGGACTTGGCTTGTTGACTCTGTCGTCAATGTTTCCTTCTATCAGCTCATCTGGCTGCAAAAACACCAGTAAACTTATTCCATGTTCTCCTCCTCAAGCCCAAGTAATCTTATTTTTCTTCTCTCTGTACCTAGTAGCACTTGGGCAAGGGGGGCATAAGCCTTGTGTTCAGGCTTTTGGAGCAGATCAATTTGATGGGCAAGAACCAGAAGAGTGCAAAGCCAAAAGCTCGTTCTTCAACTGGTGGTATTTTTGTATATGTGCAGGTGGCTTAGCATCACTTTCAATCTTGAACTATATACAAGACAACCTTAGTTGGGGTCTTGGTTTTGGAATCCCTTTTATCACGATGGTGGTTGCACTAGTTATTTTCTTGCTTGGAACTAGAACTTATCGGTATAGGATCCAAGGGGAGGAGGAAAGCCCGTTTGTGCGAATTGGTCGGGTGTTTGTTGCTGCGGTTAAGAATCGGAGAACCACTCCTTCTGCAATAGCTATTGAAGAGGAAGCTCGTGGAACCCTGCCGCACCATAGCTCAGAAGAATTCAAGTAAGACAAATAACTTTCAGCATTGTTTTATCGATTAAAGAACATAAATATAAAAGGTACATGAGATATGGACAATTTTGGATTTATTTTCACTCATGGCGTCTAATATGAGTCCAGCTCCTGTGTATTTGTAATGAAGAATGCTTTTGTTTTTGTTGACATTCTTTTGAACTATGAACAATTTTGGATTTATTCTTCCAATATTTGAAATACTATATGCTGGGAGGGCATTATTTACCATTATTTTATTTGCTCTTTACTATCATGCAGTTTTGAGATGCTTCATTATTGAGAAGAACTTATGGTCAGGATGCTGAGCAATCCATGCTATATCATTTGCTTAAACTAATCATGCTTGCTATGATTACTAACTATGAGGGGACTCTGGCATCCTTGTAGCAGTCTCCCCTTTCTCATTGGCACCATGCAATTGGGGTGGCCCCCAAAGGGGCTAACCGTAGAATTCAAACCTATATGAACTTTCTGCGATGGTTTAATGCAAGCCTAGGCCATTCAGCCTAACTCTTTGAGGTTGACTCCTTATTATGATACAAAAGAAACATCCATTAATATTACTAACTAAATAACTCAGACCACCTTACTAGATTTGTAACAATTGGAGAATTCTTGTTCTTTTTGTGGGTAAATCAATGACAGCTAATGACAGAGTCGGTATTACATAACCAGTAGTGTTTCAGCCAAACTACCAACAGTTGAATAAATTAGTGTGCCTTGTCAACAAGAGTTCGGATTACCTCTACAAGCCGTCAAATTCATGATTACGCAGTATGAGGTCTGTTAGTGATGCGCTGTGATGCCGTAAGAAGTCTGTTGGTGATGATAGTCTTATGTTATCAAACGTTTTATTCTTTGAGTCTTTATTCTGTTCATGATTACTCCATTTTCATTGTTTACGCCTAGTGTGTTTTGTCTAATAAGTTGGTGGGATTATATAGGGTGATGTAACATTATGGATGATTAATCAATGAAAGTATTCAAAATTATTATATCTCATCTAGATGAGAGCCCTCTATCTGCTTTGGTGTGACTCCATAGCTTGGTGTATTTGTGCATGTGAGATTTCTTTTACTGTTGGTGTGCATTTCCAACGAGTGCTGTGTCAGCTAACTTGCCAAAACAACTTTATAATTGCTTGTTTACATCAAAACTCATCTCTAATAATGATTTTAATTCTTTGATTTGGTAGGTTCCTCAACAAAGCGTTGCTTAGTCCAGACGGTTTTAAGGAAGATGGGACTCCATATTGTAATATTTGTGGTTGAATTTTAGACTTCATGGTTTTTTTTTTTTTTTCAAGCAAGATGAATGTAATTTTCTTGCCCTTCCATATATATTAATCTTCCTAGATGTCGAATATTCATAATATTGATGTATTGAAGTTCAAAAACTATGGAAATTAGAATTTGCGTATTATTGATATGTAGTAAGATATTAATTAACTTGGATGGTAGCTCTTTGGCCAAAATATTGTAATATTTATGGTTGAATTTTAGAATTCATGGTTTTTTTTTTTTCCAAGCAAGATTAATGTAACTTTCTAAAAAAATGAAAAATCCAAAAATATTCTTAGATAGTGATTCTTTTTGTTGAATTTTAACAATCAAACCTAAATTATTTTATATTAATATTTTTATATTGTGAATAAAAATTACATTTTATAAGTTAATATAATTAAATTAAAATATGAAAAAAAAAAATTGATTTTCCGTGCGCACGGTAAACACCGTAAAATGTTTTCGGCGGAAAACATTTTCAGGAAAAATGACTTCTCTGAAAATATTTTCTGACGGAAACCATTTTACGTCGAAGTAAACG
>CM017324.1:33803781-33815610 GCA_006937295.1 Carpinus fangiana
ATTCTTGACCGATTACCGACCGATAAGCTATCGGTTAATCGGTTAATCGGTCATATCGGTAATCGGTTAAACCGGCCGGTTAAACCGGTTTTTGTTAACTTTTTATTGAGCTTTTTACTAGTTATTAATTGGGCCAAAAATTAGTTATTTTGAGAGCTCAAATACTTTTTGTTGGGTTAAAGCCTAAAATAACTTATTAAAAATTAGTTATTTTGGCCCTTTTGGGAGCCTAAATATATATATGGCTAAACTAGCTTATTGAATCTTTTTTTTTATATTGATCAACTACATCTTTTTTATATTATAAAATAAAAATCAAAAGAGTAAAAAGTATAAAATTTAAAAAAAATTAAAAATTAAAAATACTTATCGGTCATATCGGTTAACCGATAATAAAATTTTAACCGACCGATAAGATTACCGGTATAAATTTTTTAACCGATTACCGACCGATAACTAACGGTAACGGTTATATCGGTTCAGTTAATATCGGTAATCGGTCGGTTAATCGGTAACAGTTAATTTGCCCACCCCTAAATATATTGTTTAAAAAACTCACGTCGTTAATTAACTGCTTCCAGTCTTATTTTCTGGTTTTACTTCCCCTGTCGATATCTTGCCAAGACATTTCTTCATTCTACCCTTCAACTGCTTCTTCAAGAGTTTGAGCATTCTTTCACTCACCATCTGGAAATGGCGGAACTGCTTCTCTCCGTTGTTGCCGAGCGAATCATTGGGACTTTGGGCTCATTTGCTGCCAAAGAGATCGGACTGATATGGGGTGTCCAAGATGAGGTTGAAAGCCTGAAGAACACCATTTCAACAATCAAAGATGTGCTTCTGGATGCTGAGGAGAAAAAGGCTGCTGGAGACCTTGCTGTTAAAGGTTGGCTCGAAAGGCTAGAAGATGCCATGTATGATGCTGATGACTTGCTGGATGAGGTTTCAACTGAAGCTCTACAAAGAGATATAATGACTCGTGATAAGAAGGCCAAAAAGGTACGCATTTTTTTTTCTGAATCAAACCAACTTGCCTTTCGTCATAAGACGGCCCGTAAGATTAAGGCCATCAGAAAGAGGTTAGATGCCATCAATGCCGAAAGGAGATTTCACCTGGAGGTACGCCCTGTGGAGACACGAGTTGGGAACAGAGAGAGGGATAACACTCATTCTGTTGTACTTGAAGAAGAAGTTATTGGGCGAGAGGAAGATAAGAATGCAATTGTACACTGTCTGGTGAACTCCATCGTTGAAGAGAATGTTTCAATCCTTCCGATTGTTGGCATTGGTGGATTAGGAAAGACCACATTTGCGCAACTCATTTTTAATGATGACCAAATCCAAAAGCATTTTGAGCTTAGAATGTGGGTGTGTGTGTCTGATACCTTTGATGTTAAAAATATTGTTGAAAAAATCTTAGAATCTGCAACAAAGGAGAAACCAACGGTCTATGAAATGGATACGTTGGTAGGTAAACTTAAAAAAGAAATCGATGGAAAGAAATACTTCCTTGTGTTGGATGATGTGTGGAACGAGGATGATGAAAAATGGTGTTGCTTGAAAAAAGTGTTGATGGGTGGTGCAAGAGGTAGTAGAATATTGGTGACTACCCGCAATGAAACCGTTGCAAGGACCATCCGCCGAGAAAGCATTGCCAGGATTATCGGGACCGTTGAATCACATCTCTTAAGTGGTTTAGACGAAGACGCATCATGGTCTTTATTTAAGCAGAAGGCGTTTGAGAATGGACAACAGCCGGAGAATTCATGCATTGTAGCACTTGGGAAGGAGATCCTACAAAAGTGTTTAGGTGTCCCTCTAGCCATAAGGACAATCGGAAGTTTACTAGGCTCCAAAAATCCCGAAACAGAGTGGTTATCTTTTAAGAACAATGAACTCTCAAAAATATTTCCAAAAGAAAATGGCATCATACCAACTTTGAAGCTAAGTTATGATCATCTTCCTTCGCATTTAAAGCATTGCTTTGCATATTGTAGTTTGTTTCCAAAGGATTACAAGATTGAAAAATCAACATTGATTAAACTTTGGATAGCACAAGGGTTTGTCAAGTCATCGAATAAGCAAGAAGTTGAAATGGAAGAGGTTGGTAATGAATATTTTATGGATTTACTTTTGAGGTCATTCTTTCAAGAAGCTAAGATGGATGACTTTGGTAACGTAATTGAATGCAAAATGCATGACCTCATGCATGATCTTGCCATATCAGTGGCAGGATCATTGATCACCACATTAGACGATAAAAAGAGAAACATTGATGAGAAAGCTCGTCATGTATTAGTTGCTTATGGTAAAAATATTTCACGTGAAGTTCCAACTTTATTGTGTAAAGCAAGTAGGATGCGAACATTTCTTGGCATTAGAAAGTACTTTAAGGCTAATATTGATTGTGATGCAACTTTTTCAAGTTCAAAGTTCTTGCGTGTGTTGGATTTGCACAATGATTTATCAGTTTATTCTACTTTTGATTGGTTGCAAAATTTAAGCTCTATAGGGAAGTTGAAGCATTTAAGATATCTCGATCTTTCTGGAAACACATATATGAAGAAGCTGCCTGATTCTATAACCAATTTGCAAAATTTGCAAACACTACGACTCTCCAATTGTAGGTTACTAAAAGAATTGCCAAGAGACATTAAAAAATTAGTCAACCTTAGGCATCTTGAGATAGATTCATGTTATGAGTTGTCTTATATGCCACTTGGATTGGGGCAACTAACTAATCTTCAGACATTATCCACATTTTGTGTCCACTCAGCTAATTCTCATTCCAGACATGGAAGTAGTGGTGGTTTACAAGAACTAAAGGGATTAAATAAGCTGAGAGGAGAGCTAAAGATTGTAAATATGGGACACGAGAAAGGTATTGCGTCAGAATGTAAGGCTGGAAGTCTAAATGAGAAACAACATCTTCATACTTTGCGTATATGGTGGAGTGCTGAAGGAGATGTCGAGAATTCAGATGTTGTTGAGGATGAAGCGTCATTGGAAGGCTTCCAACCACACTCAAATTTGAAATATCTTTACTTAAGATACTATCTGGGTTCAAAGCTTTCGAGTTGGATTTTGTTACTTAAAAACCTTGTTACATTTCGATTAGAGTCTTGTAGGAAATTCCAATATCTACCATCATTGAGTCAACTGCCTTCCCTCGAGGAGCTTCTTCTTATAGATTTGGAGGCTATCGAGTACATATCAGACAACGATGACATCAATGAGTTCTCTTCTTCTTCAATGGCACCAACACCATTTTTCCCATCCCTCAAGTATATCTGGCTGTATAAGTGCCCTAATCTCAAGGGGTGGTGGAGGAAGAGGGATTCTTCTGTGGAGGTCAATAATTCGGTTGAAATAGCGGAGTATCGTTTACTCCCTTTCTTTCCTCGTCTTTCAAAATTAGTGATCAAATCTTGTCCTATGTTGACTTCCATGCCAATGTTTCCACACCTTGAAGAAGAGTTAGACCTTGACGATGCTAGCTCAAAGCCACTGCAACAGACAATAATGATGAATATGGCAGCACTGCAAAGCCCAACATCAAAAGCAATAGACTCCTCTTCATTCACTCCTCTTTCAAAATTGAAGTCTATAAAAATGGATTCCATTACCGATCTAGAAACTTTGCCACTGCAAAATCTTACTTCTCTTGAGTCTTTGAGGATAGATAAGTGCAATAAATTAAAGACTCTCTCCCTAGGTATACAACATCTCACTCCTCTTCAAGACCAAGATATTGGGGATTGTCCTGATCTTGAGCTAGCCAACGACGAGGATGGGATTCAATGGCAAGGCCTTACGAGCCTTCTCTCCCTTTCCTTCTCAAGTCTCCCAAAATTGGTGTCTCTCCCCTCGGGACTTCAACATGCTACCACTCTACAAAAGCTCATGATTTCGAGGTGTGAAAGCTTGACGGCTATACCAGAGTGGATCCACAACTGCAAATCACTTCAATTGCTTGAAATTCGTTACTGCTCCAAATTGGCATCACTCCCCAAAGGAATAAGTCGGCTAACGTCTCTGCAGAAGCTAGATATTATGGATTGTCCTGATCTTGAGCTTGCCAACGATGAGGATGGGATGCAATTGCAAGGCCTTACAAGCCTTCACTCCCTTTGGTTCTCAAGTCTTCCGAAATTGGTGTCTTTCCCCTCGGGACTTCAACATGCTACCACTCTAAAAAAGCTTCGGATTTGGAGGTGTGAAAGCTTGACGGCTATACCAGAGTGGATCCACAACTGCAAATCACTTCAATTGCTTGACATTGATCGATGCTCCAGATTGGCATCACTCCCCAAAGGAATGCGTAGGCTAACGTCTTTGCAGAAGCTAACAATTTGGGGTTGTCCCATCCTATTGCAAAGATGCAAGAGACACACAGGTGAGGATTGGCCCAAGATTGCTCACATTCCAGAGTTAGACTTATGGTATCCACCTCAGCAAGAAGAAAATTCATTCACCCATGCAGCGTCGACTGATTCAGGTATATATTACTCATCATTTTATTTGAATCCTTCATAGAAATTAAAGTGCCCACCTTCTACAACTTCGTTTTCTTCTTTTTAATATCTCAGTATTTCTTGGTCGTTAAATTTCAGATGCAGAAGCAGCACAACAAATTGAAGCACAGACGAAACAGGGGATTTGAAAGCTTATTAAAAAATCTAGGGCACTGCATACGTGATTCTTCACATTTTAGGAGAAATAGTTGGTAAATTATTATTATTTTAAACAACACTTGGGAGAACTACCTTGCTGCACTGGTATTCATTTTGGTTCAATTATTTGTTACATAAATTAAAAGATTTGCTCTTGAAGATCCACATGTCACTTTATCTACAAATATTTGGTTAATTAGCTTAGTTTTTTTATTTGCATTATAATTTTTGAGCTGTTGTTTTTTTTAGAGGGAAATGCATATGAAAGCAGAATGGAGTACGATAATTATGGGGGATTTGTGCAATGATTGTATTAATAAGTTGCTTCTGCTATGAACTTCTTAATATAAAATTTGAAATTTTTGGGCATTTTCTTTTATCAAAAAGTCCATTTAAGATTATCTTAGTTTGAGGCTAAAATGCTCCCCGAGAAGATTTCAGAGAAGGCTTACAATCATGAGGATCTTATCAGGATTTTGGATACAAGGAGAAAACGGCAGATGAATCACTATAAAATTGAATTCCGAAATGACATCAACAAGGTATGCAATTGAGCTCTGAAAGATATCATGTATTTTTATTCTCGTTTTTACCTCGCATCTTGCTGTTAATTGAGTTATTGCATAGTACTTTGGCTTTGAATGGTTTGGGTTTCTCATGGGAATTCAGGGGCTTCTTGAATCAAAACAGAGTGATGTCATTTTCTTGGGAGGGTCAAATTTGGCAATTGAATGGTAAGAATTAAATTGTTAATTGGTTTGAAAAGGACTCAATGAAAAAATTTGAGAAGCACTGATCTGGTTAACTTACCAAAATAGTGTGTACAGTTCTGATTTATAACTGAAACTTCTACAGAGCACTAACAGAGCACAAAGAGGAAATATGCTGAGTTTGAGGATCAGTTATGCTGTCTTGAGAAGCACATGACATGTCGTGAGATATAGCTTTTACACTCGACACTCCCTTGCTTATACATGACATATCTTTTCTTAACTCTTTGTAATCAAATACACCCAGTCCTCTTTAGCTTCTCAACTTTTTGATTGTTTATGTGGCAGTTAGATGGGAATCAAATGCAGAAATATACAATTATGCAGAGTATGTCTTTCGACAAAGAAAGCTGGTTTTACAATTATGCAGCAAGTAGCATACAAATGTGTATGTATCCTTATGTAATTAAATTGTGTTAAGCAGATTAGCTTCACTTGTCTTGGATGTCAAAAATCTGTTGCAATATGCTAAAAATATCCTTTATTTTGTTCTATTTCATCCTTTATGATAGCTTTTTGTGTTAGCACTTAAAGACTGCTACTTAACTTCAAGGATTGGTTTAATTTCAAGAACCTAGCTAGTTCTTGGATATGATTCCTTGTGAAGCATAGTTTCACGTTGAAATATTGTGAATCAATATTGTGTTAATTTTTCTCATTATGCTTGTTAAACAAATTGTCAATTATTTTCATCTTATGCTTTTCCAACTGCAATAATTTTAATAATAAAGAACTACTAGACATGTGAATTGATCATTTCAGCAACTTTGTGAAGTTCTTATTTTCTTTAGCTTTCCCTTTTTGTGAAATCCAAACATGGAAGAGAATGAGTTGGTGATAAAGGCCTTTAATCAGTTCATGTAATAAGAACATGAGTGGTTGATATTAGACTGATTAATTAGCTGGTTTCGCAGGAAAATATGTGATCACTCAATTGAGATGGCTCTTAAGACTAGAACGTTTAAAGGTGGCATTTGGTAAGAGCTTTTACTACATAAGCGTGCTATTGCATTCATCTATGAAGTGATTCATTAAATTAAACATATAATAGTTGGAGTTAACACACTTGAACGATTTACTCCTGTGTTTGTCCTAACTGACGCCAAGTAAATTCACTTTCCAAATAAGATGCAAGAGCCTGCAGTATCATATGTTGGAACAGTGAAATGGCCACCTCAACAATTTCAAAGGGACTCGCATTTTTGTCATAGTGGAAAATTAAGGTAATTGGATATTCATTAAAGAACTGTATTTTTGGTTTCTTTCTAGATTCCCATCTCTAAAAAAAACATGTAAATTCTTTCAAGACTGTCTTATATGTCCCAAGCATGCAGCAATCATTTAGTTCATATGTTGTCATTTAATTGATTATATATTGTAGATATGAAATCGACAGCTATAACCTGGTGATGCAACAGGTTCTTGGAACTCCCGTACTAATGGAGGTAGAGAACAGTGAGACGAAGCTTTGTTAGAAGGGTGAAGGAAACGAAATGGAGATGAAAAATGAGATTCATCTAGTGTGTCACAGTTGTACAATCCCAGTTCTCCTTAGATTATTCTCTTCCTTGTCAGGTATATATTGTTAGCTTCTGAACTTTTTTGATTCTTGCTGTGGAGCTGGTTCTACAATTATGCAGCAACTAGCAAACAATTGTGTAAGTATCTGATTCCTTATGTAATTAAATTTATATTAATAAATTGGGTTAAGCGGAACAGCTTCATTTGTCTTGGACGTCAAAAATCTGTCTGTGAAGTTCTTATTTTCTTTAGCTTTCCCTTTTTGCGAAGTCCAAACATGGAAGAGAATGAGTTAGGTATAAAGGCCTTTAGTTCATGTATTAAGAACATGAGTGGTTGATATTAGACTGATTAATTAGCTGTTTTTGCGGGGAAATATGTGATTACTCAATTGATTTCTTGTAGCATTTTTGTCATAGTGGAGAATTAAGGTAATTAGATGTTTATAAAAAATCGTCTTTTTTGTTTCTTTCAAGATTACCACCTCAACAATTATATTGTGATATGTTTTACTTCAAATTCTTATAGGATTGTGCACCCACTGTGTTCAACAACTGTAGTGCTAATGACATGGTTGATAGTAGAGCAGAGTTAAGCTTGGACTATGGGACACTGCTGGTAGGTAATTGCTTCATGGGTGTCATTAGATTGCTACTATAATTCTGCTATAACTCTGTTATAATTCTGCTACAATTCTGTTTGGGGTTTTTTATTTTCTTGCAATTACTCGATGCTGGATCTTGGCATCACTACCTGAAGGAATGCGTAGGCTAAAGTCTCTGCGGATGCTATTTATTTGGAACTGTCCCCTCTTATGGAAAAGATGCAAGAGAAATCTAGGTGAGGATTGGGCCAAGATTGCTCACATTCCAGAGTTATACTTACGGTAATTGCCTCAGCAAAAAGAAAATTCAAGCACCCATGCATCTTCAACTGATTTTGGTTTATTACTTACCATTTTATTTGAATCCTTCGTAGAAATTGAAGTACCCACCTTTCATTTTCTTCATTTTTCTCTCTCAGTATTTCTTGGTTGCTAAATTTCAGAAGCATAAGCTGATAAGCAGCAGAAGTAGTTGAAGGCACAGAAGAAACATGGGATAGAGATTCAGAGCATACGTGATTTTTCAAATATTAGGAGCAATTGTTAGTAAATTATTATTATTTTTTAGTTATTATTTTTAATTTTTTTTAAAAAAATTATTTCTTCATTTCTAATGATATATAGTTTTGTGGAAACAGAGTTGATGAGGTGATATATTCTTGGTGCTTTATTTCTCATTGTGTTAACAGAGTGAAAACTGGCACTTGGTGAACTCAAGCAAATATTGTGCGGAAGATCCAATCCGTAAACAACACTCCGAGAACTACCTTGCTGCACTGGTATTCATTTTGGTTCAATTATTTGTTACGTATAAGCTTCCCACATGTCACTTTATCTACAAATAATCAATTAGAAGTTTTGGTATTTGAATAATTCCATTCTAAATATCAATGCCTATTTTTGGTTAATTAGCTTAGTTTGAAACAAAGATGATTGGCTCAGCCCTTTAGAGTATATGACATTTAAGTACTGTGATATTGGTTCAGCCTTTTAGAGTTTAGATTTGCACCATTTTGGGGATGCATTTTTAGTTTATGCTCCGATTTCGCTGGATATCTCTTACCATTAATTTAATTAATTCAAGGGCTTCCAATTTTCCAGGTGGTTTATTGTTGGAGCTCCTAACAGCACAATCTGTGTTTCATCTACAGATATAGGTGGGTGATTTTCACTTTGGTAGATGTCTCATTGGAGGGTTTCTTTTCAGTTTTGCATTCTATGTAGGGTCTAACTTGTTGCATAGGTATTCATTTGGTTCAATTCTCTGTTACACATAAGCTTCCAACATGTCATTTTGTCGTCAAATAATCAATTAAAAGATATGGCAGTTGAATGATTCCACAGTAACTATCAATCCTAATGTCGTTTAATTAGCTTAGTTCGAAATAAAAAACATAACCAATTATTATATGTTGGAGTAGATATGAAGTTGACAGCTATAACGGCCTAGTGATGCAAACAGGTGCTTGGAACTCCTAATGGAGGTAAAGAATCCAGAGACGAAGCTTTGCAATGAGGGTGAAGGAAACAGAGTGGAGTTAAAAAATGAGATATTGGAAAGACTTTTTCTTCTTTCTAATTGAATAGGGAAAGTGGTTAAAACAGAGGAATCTTATCATTCTTAATTCGAAATGAAGAGACAATAGGGAAAGGCTTGCATGATCCCCACGGTATGATAGATGATGTTTCATTACAACTTATACCTTTCCATACAAATCCAACTTTTATTATATTATGATATCTGTTTTCCTTCTTCAAATTCTTATAGGATTATGTGTTCGACAACTTTAGTGCTAATGTCGTGGTTGATGGTAGCCATGGACTATGGGACACTGCTGGTAAGTAATTGCTTCATGGGGTGCAATCAGTTTGCTGCTATTATTCTGTCTTAGAGAGTTTATCAAGCTTATACTCAAAAATTTATATTATTGACTGAAAAATTGGTAAAAATCGGGCATCACCAACTTGAATTAGACTTTTTTTTTTTTTTTCAATCACACATCCTTTATATGTTTACTTTTCATAGAGAAATTGGTGAATACAGGACATGAGGATTATAACAGGCTGAGGCCTTTGAGTTGTAGAGGTGCAAATGTTTTCTTGTTGGCCTTCTCTCTCATCAGCTATGAAAATATCTCCAAGAAGGTTTTTCATCAAAACCCAATAACATTTGTTCTTAGTTTCTTTGGTTACTGGGTATTTCTCGAGTATCACTCTGACACTTCTATTTCTTGGCTTCCAGTGAATCCGCCCAACTGTGCCAACAGTGCTTGTAGGAACCAAACTTGTATGCATTAATTTTACAACTTGATATTGAACCAATACAAGCCAATTTAAATTTAAAAATGTAAGTTTGGATATGATCTGTTGCAGATCTATGGGAAGACAAAGCAGTATTCGATTGATCATCCTAGGGCTACATCAATGATCTTGCAGTTGCCTGCTTTATGGAAATCAGGATTGTCGACCAAAAGAGGGAGGAGAAATTCATATGCTAGTGATACGAAGGGTGATTGAGATACGAAATGATATTTACTGCAGATTTTCTTTTACTAGGACTCACAGTAGTTGCCTGTTCAGATTTTAGTCATTTCAAAGTCATTGAGACGAATTTTCAATTAGATAAATTTTTTTTTTTCTTTCATTTTCTAAGTGTAAGTTCTTGTTGGCGTAATTCGGTAAGCAAAATGGTGATCAAAAGTGCCTCCGCTCGGACGAGAAGAAAGGCCGTCCGGACGCTCGAAGAATTCTGTTTTTCCAGAGAGCCTCGTCTACAATCTAGTCTGCAAGCCTGTCTGGACGAGCTTGATAAACAAGAATTCCCGAGAGCCTCGTCTGCAGTGTCGCCTAAACTTCGTTTGGACAACATTTACTAAAAAGGCCATTTCTAGATTTCTAGGCCTCAGATTGGAGCAAGCTTTACGGCGTTGGAAAGCTAACTCAAAGATCTACAAAGTCATGTTTCATGAGGTTCAACTAATTCCAATGTTTACTAGGTCAAAATGGGCCATAAAGAGAAGTCGGCAGAATTGCTCGTCTGCAATCTCGTCCGGACGAGACTGCAGATGACCATGTGTAAAAAAACACTTTTTGGACTTGTTTTGTTGCCCCGTCCGGATGGCACATGTTCTCGTCCGGACGCCGCCTGCCTGTAACAGTTTTAAATGAATTGAAACTGCTTCCTAGGTCTAGAAATGATGGAGCTATTATAAATACACCTCTATAAAAAGAGAGATGATGAATTTTCACCCCTAGAGAGTTCATGAGAGGCTGTGCTTAAAGAGAGAATTATTGTGAGCCTTGTTGTTCCTCTTAAAGGATTTTTGTTAGTTTGTTTGTGAGCGTAATTGAGAAGTCTATCGGAAGGGTCCGGTAAAGGAGAATCACGTTGAAGAAGATTGTGAGCGAGGAGACGAGTTGGAGGCTTGTCGATCTTACATAGCCAAGGTCTTGCAAAGGGTTGTAAGTGTTCCTAGTGTCTGTAATCTCTGGATAATCTTTTGATAGTGATTTCCTGGGTTTGGCTGCCCCGGAGAGGTTTTACTTTTATATCTATTTCTAAAAGGTTTCCTCTTCGTCACAAAATTTTTGTGCTTGATTATTCATATTTTAGTGATTGCTTACTTAGATTTAAATATCCGTTAATTTTGCATAAACTGTGATATTTATCTGCATAGTGTATTTTCAATTGGTATCAGAGCGGGTTCACTCTGTTTGGATTAAATTCCTGAGTGTGATCCTTGTTTATTGTCTAAAATATCTCAAACCTTTAACATTGTGCCTAATTTTGGTGGATCAAATTATGGCTATTGGAAGTCCCGTATGAGATTTTTCTTAAAATCAATAGACGTTTGGTCTGCTATTGAATCTGGATTTCAAGCTCCAGATAAGCCGACAGCTGAATGGTCTATTGCTGAAAACAAATCTCGTGTGGCGAATGACAAAGCTATGAATGCACTGTACTTAGCAATTTCACAAACTGAGCACTCTAGAATTTCAAATTGTGATAGTGCCAAAGATGCATGGGAGATTTTAGAAACTACTTATGAAGGAACAAATCTTGTTAAAGCTACAAAACTTCAAATGTTAGTTTCTAAGTTTGAGAAAATTGAAATGTTAGAGGATGAGACATTTAATGACTTCTTTGGTAAACTTAGTGAAATTAGAAACTCCATGATAAATCTAGGAAAGAAAGTTTCTGACACTAAGATAGTTAGAAAGGTTATGAGATCACTCCCTGAAAGATTCAGAATGAAGGTAA
>CM017324.1:33815942-33827232 GCA_006937295.1 Carpinus fangiana
TGTTTGCAATTCTCTGAAATCTGAAAATCATGTGTTAATTGCTAAGAATAAATCCCTCCAAAATGATCTGATTGAAACTAGAAATCACTTGAGTACTTTCTCTAGTGAAAAGCTTAATCAAATGTTGCATGCTCAGAAGCGTTCTAATGACAGATCTGGTTTAGGATTTGATAAAACTGTATCTTGTTCTTCTAACCTTGCTCCTACTTCAAAGATTGTGTTTGTTAAACCAGTTAAAGTAGAAGAATCCTCAGGTGAAGGAAAGCCAACAGTTTCTCCGACTCGGCAAGGTAAGAAAGGTAAGAAAAATTATGTTGTACCTCATGCATCTTTACCTAAGCCTAGAGTCATGCATCCTCCTAGGAAATTACATTCTCAAAGGTTTGTCCCTACATGCCATCATTATGGAAAAGTGGGTCACATTCGACCTCATTGTTTTAATTTGAAACCTCATGTGCAGAAGAATAAAAATTTTGTATCTAGGAAAGATTGTGAGGGGTTGGTCACGATGATGAAATGAGTGCTATTTAGGTTAGACCAGTTTGAAAATGTCATAAACCTAGACCGAAGATTACTCAAGTGTAGGTTAGGAAGGATGATACCATTCACCCATTGAGGGGGAGTGGTAATGAACTCACCTTAGTTTAGGTGAGCCAATAACATGTCTAGGATTGTTTTTAATGTTTATCTTTCCATTTCCTAGAGCATGTTATCTTTGTTTTTGTTTTGTTTTGTTTTTTTTTTTTTTTTGTGCATTTTTTTGTTGTTAAAAAATTTCAAAAAGACAAAAATATGTTTAGTTAGTTGTTTTTCTTTCCTTTTTTGTCTTATGCACCTAGATAGTCCATTAAATTCTCATGTTGCCTTTATGGATTTAATCCCCTGCATCTTGGAATGTTCTTAATATGGATGATATGAACTTTTGTTCAATGGACTTGTTTATGTGGTTACCTAAAGCCTGAGCTTATGTGCTACGTTTTTCCTATGCTTAATCTCTTGTGCACATTTAAGCTTATATTTCTTTTTGGGTAACCATATGAGGTTTTTGACTAGTTTTTGTTTCAAATTGACCATTTGCTAGTTGAACCTTGGGCTTCAAAATTTCCTACTTTCCCATTTGTGATAAGCTTCACATGTTTAAGGACACTTTCTCATAGAGAAAAATGAACAAAATAGTGAAACAAATAAAATCAAAAAATCACATTCCAAAAGGAATTTATTTCATTGTGTCAAACTTGTGCAAATTGTTTTTACAATGAAAAATGTATAGGATGAGAGTGGCTAGGCCCTAGTATGATAAAGTTTGACTTTTGATTTGAGATACTTGTCAAAACCTCATGGTGGTGAAACTCCAATTTTTTTTATGGCTTACACACACATCACACAAGCGTGGGTTGAATGGAACATTTTTATTTGGCTTGGTGAAACTCCAATTTCAATGTCTTGTTGTCACTTCAAGTCTCATGTATAATTTGCATATTTGGAGCATGTTTGGGTTATTCATTGCTGAAATTCATGAGACTTTGATGTGTGTATCATGTGTGTTCATTTGACTTTTGAGGGGGAGAAACATGGTTTGATTTCCTGGGTTTGGTTGCCCCGGAGAGGTTTTACTTTTAGATCTGTTTCTAAAAGGTTTCCTCTTCGTCACCAAAATCTTTGTGTTTGATTATTCATATTTTGGTGATTGCTTGCTTAGATTTAAATATCCGTTAATTCCGCATAAACTGTGATATTTATCTGCATAGCATATTTTCACTAAGTTTTTGGGTATGTCGTATTCGATATCTTCTTAACTTTGACTCGTTCATAATTCTTGTTTGCTTTGCACTTTTGTTGTATCCATTATCGCGAGGTGATCTGAGTTGATAATGTTGAGTTGCCATGAAATTCTTTGGTCATGAGCTGAAGAAGAGTCTATACTATATATACATTCTGTGAAATTCAAATTTCACAATGAGCGCTATGCAGACTCCAAAAACTTGTTTATCACAATTTATGCGGAATTGAGACAATGAAACAATAAACAATTTAACAAAATATGTAAAGCAATAAGCAATAAAGAACACACAGATTTTGGTTACGAAGAGAAAACCAATTAGAGAACTTCTCTAATTGTAAAACCTCTCCGGGGCAGCCAAACCCAGGAAATCAACTAACTCAGTAAAAGAATAAAGGATTACAAGATGTTCATACTCATAGAACCGCTGTTATTGACACACTCTTGTATAAGACAAGCGACCCACTTGCCTTCTACCGCAGTAGCCCTTTCCAGAGACAGCTGACACAATCCTTCTACGTGATTTCCTTTCACCGGAACTCCGGTTGACTTCACTTCAACAATCGACGAATAATGATAAACATTGAACTAAACACTCCAAGAGAGAGAACTTAAACGCTCAATATCAAAGACTCTCTTGGCACACAAAGGCGAATTCTAGATACCAAATTCGTTACCTATACAGATCTGTAGAGATCTATATATAATCCCCAAGGACTCTTAGACCTATTGGAACTCAAATACAAAGGAAATTAAACCTAGACGCTACTGGCCGTCCGGACGGTAACTTGGCTCGTCCGGACGGGATACTTAAATAACACGTGGAAAGTGAAATTTAACACAGGCCGTCCGGACAGGAGAATTGGCTGTCCGGACGGTTCTAGGGCAACATCGCTTTCTCCAGTCTTTTGGTGCGGCGCGTTCGAAGGCGTCTGGACGGGCTGCGAACGGAGCTCTTGGGATTTAGTACTGGAACTGCATCACGTCTGGACGGTCCATCTGTCCATCCGGACTGACTGCAAATGGGCTGCGAACGGCTAGCAAATGGGGCTCTCGGGATTTAGTACTGGAGTTCTTGAACTGCATCACGTTCGAACGGTCCATGTGTCTGTCCGGACGGTCCTTGTTCTCATACTCATAAAGCTTCTGCACAATCCTCCGAGAGATGTGAGAACATAAATAAATGCAATTTACAATGTTTTGATCACCGAAAAATAGCCAACTACTTATAAAATAACTAACAAACTCCCCCTTTGGCATTTCGGTGATAAAACCATAAAACCATATGCAAACGGCATAATCATCCCAACAAAACATAATAGCCCACAGTTAACAGTCAATAGTAACAACAAACATAAAAGTAACATGTCTCCCCCTTAACAACTACAACTACTCCCCCTGAGCAAAATACAACTACTCCCCCTTTTTATCACAAAAGTCAAAGGGTTGGCCTCCACAACGACTCCTAATCTCCCTGGCTAAGAAAATCCTTGATGCTCTGTATCTCTCCCTGGAGTGAGGTGCGTAGCTTGTCCATCTCTCCCTGGAGTGTGTTGCTTAGCTTGTCCATGTTCTCTCCTAGAGCTTGTACTTGAGAGGATAAAAGTGAAATTTTTTCAAGCATCATTGGCACAGCATCTTGAGGAATGGGTGTAGTGCTACTTGAGGATGCTCCTGCAATGTCTGGATTTCTGGCTGCAGCTTGTCGCCTAATATGGCGATCAACTTGTCCGGATGATTTGGAAATGGTCCTCTTATCGAAAGATGCAATGGAGGTGATAACAGGTTCACCTTCTTCTGGTTCAATCCCTAGGTGTGCAAAAATGTGAGAAATAAGACCACCAAAGGGAAGAGAGAGATTACCATCTTCGAAAGCTGCAAGCATGAGTCGGATGGCATGAGATGCAAAGTCAATGGGCACTTCAGTGGCAAGAGCATATAAGAAGGCAGCCCTATCAACTCCAAAATCAGAATAATGTCCGATAGGCCATAAGTTGCAGGACACAATGTGACTGAGGATCCTCATGGGAGCGGAGAAATCAGCAATGCGTGTGGAAGCATTTTGAACTGGCCAGCAGGGAACACGACCTCCCACAAAGACTTCCATCATAGTATCTTTAGATGGAAAGACATCAGGCATATACGGATATTGTGATTCTTCCACCAAGGGGACACCAGTGACAGTTCGGATGAGATCACCATCCACCGTGAAAGCATGAGATCGCACATATGTAGTGAATGAGTGCTGATCAATTGGTTCTATGTTTGCATAAAACTCACGAACCATGCTCACATAAGCCCGAGTGGTTTCATTTGGGATGAGAAACATCCACCCACGGTTGGCAAATATTTGTGGGATGAAACCAAAATCATTTACGAAGTCGGTGCACACCACACTTCGTTCCATCAACACTGTCTTGTCTTTGAACTGGGTATTGTACAACTTCATCATTCCTTTAGTTTTGAACCGGTCACTGTATGGTAGTTGTGCCCTTGTACGCTTCCTTGAAGACTCAGCCATGGTACCTACACCACTCGTAACACCAAGTGAGTATGTAAAGATACAACTATATAGCATGGTTTAGGAAAAAATTGATTACAAGTATCATCATATAAGGCAAATTGGTGAAAATATAGCATGGCATAATCAAGTGAGAAACAGGCTATCATTTTCCACAACCACCACCTAAACACCAGTGACATTAAACAAGAGCAATCCAAGAGAAAAATCAAATCAAATGGCTCAAGAAAGTCGTTGAAGCATTTCATCAAACACATGGTGTGCATTGAAATTTTGACATGAAAGATAAATTCAAATAAGTTGAAAAACTCATGCTTAAATACATACAAACAACCCAAAATTTCACAATCATATGATCATCAAGCACAGTAATCAAAGAAAAAAAATTATAAGAGGAAAAAGAAAGAAAAAAAATTCAATCCAACTTTCAAAACCTAAGAAGTAATCTCCTAAGCAAAAAGGAATGAGATAAGATAGAAGATTAGGACTCATACCGTAGGTTGAAGAGATTGGAAAAAACTTTGAAATCAGATAGGCACGAAGCAAAGCAGAAAAAATGGAGAGAATAGGGAAATTTCTGCCGAGAATGAACGATGAAAGGAAAAAAAATGTTCTCGGGAATATAACAGAACAGTTCCGTCCGGACGGGAAATTCACACCGTCCGGACGGTACAAAAAAAAACTCTTTTTTTTATATATATATATATATAAAAAAAAAACAGTTATCTTCTCCCCTTGAATATTAAATCCTGATCAATTGTACACAGTTCATTTAGGACCAACTCAGACAGTAAATGCATCAAGACAATAACAAGAACCATTTGAGCATGTAGAAATCATTTGAGCTCCTATGCACAATACACAAGAAACAAAAATAAAAATTAGTTAAACAATGGGACATAGGTTAACCATTCTGGAAGGTGAAGTGTGTGAAAGTCAAATCCAAGGGCAAAACACAATGTAAAAAGAATTTGGGCACGTTGCATATCATGACAGAAAAGACACACAGTTAAAGGCAAACCTTATGATACTAGGGCCTATGATCCCTCATCCAAAACACTTCCTGAAATAGGCACAATTAGCCAAGAATCCTTTTGCAACCGTCTTTTTCCACAATGATTTGGTTACTGACTGTTTCTATAGGGACGCATTCAGCAATTATGACATTGAACAGTTGATCAAATGTGCTCTTTTAGAGCTCATTTTTTTTTTTTTTTTATTTTATTGATTTGAACAAGGAAAGCAGGAGTTTTTAGGATCTAGGTTCAACTAGCGAATTGGTCAATTTTAACTAAGCCTTAAACTTTGCATCACATGTAGTGTGACCGTGAATCCTTTTCACAAGTAAAAAAAATGACTCATAATAGTGCACGACCAGCATATAAACAACCAAATCCCACATGGAAAACTAAACTCATCACATTCATTTCAGACATGCAATAGTAGGAGCTCAAAAGAAAACAAACTGTATGCAAAAAGAGATCAGTTATCATCTTACATGACCCAATGTGAATTTGAACGTTCATGAAATTGAGCATAAGAAACCAGAAGAGAACAGTCAAAGGAAAAAATAACCAAAAACAATTTTAGCCAAAAGTAAAGCAAAAAAAAATATTATTATTATTATTATTTTATTAAAAAAATAAAAAGCACACACAAAAAATGCAATAAAAGAAAAGAAATAACGAAAACAAAGCAAAAGAAAAGCCAACATGCACTAGGATATTTAGAATAAAGCAAAATAACCAATCCTAGACATGTGGGTGACTCACCTAACACAAGGTGAGATCACCCCCACTCCCCCTCAAGGGGTGAATGGTAGCATCCTTTTTGACTCAAACTTTCTTCATTTTGGGAACAGAAGTGCGACTCTTATCCAAGTCATTTAACTGGGTGATAACATCCCTCACCATGTTGAATAATTTATCATAGCTATTTCTAGAACCAAAAATAGCCTCTTTTTGACTAATGATTATTCAACTGAAAACATTTCGGGCGAATATGCCCAATCTTACCACAATGATGACACGTAGGAATAAACCTTTAAGTAGGTTGGTTCCTTGGCATATGAGCACGTCTCGGTGTAGAACGAGACACATAGGAATCAGTTAGAATTCCCTTACCTTTCTTACCTCTTGAAACTGGATGAAGCATTTCCTTCTTCTTAGCCAAGTTTTCTTCTTTACAAACAAGTTTCACAAAAATCAACTTTGAAAGAGAAACAACATTAGTAGAAGAAACAACAGATTTATCAAAACCCAATCCAGTTCTCTCAAATGAATGTTTCTGATTATGCAACATGTGATTAAGTTTCTCATTAGAGAACTGATAAGTGCCAAAATATTCATATTTTAGCCCTTAATTTACACTTGTTAATTTCTTAGTTTTTGTTATTTTGTTCCATTTTATTTCCTTTTTTGTGTTTTCTATGTTTTTGTAGGTCATGGAAGAAAAGGAAGCGTTTCTAGAAATGTTCCAAGCTTAAAGGGCAAATTGGGAAGACCTAAAAGATGTGGAAAGGATTAAATCGGAATTTATCAAATTGGAGCTAAAATCGGATTGGATTCAAATTTAGATTCTGAACAGGTTTCGGTATTTTGGCCATAACTTTCAGCCCAAATATCGGATTGAGGTGATTCAAATGGCATTGGAAAGCTGACTCAACAGGCTACAAATAATTGTGAAATAGAATTTTCCTAATTCGGACCGCCGCAATGCTAAAATCACCCCGCAAGATAGAAGCTCAATTCTGGACAAATTCTATTCCGATTTGTAATAGGATTGTCTCCTAAATTGACTAGGAGATAGAATTCCGAATTTCCTAGGTTTACTAGGGTTTCTAGGACTCTCCTAAAGCCTATAAATAGACCTCTAAGCCTCACAACTAGATACACAATTTCAGGGAGGAGAATTTGGAGGCTACTTTCTAGGAGCGGTTTTCGGTTCTTTCTTTTCCCTTTCTTTTTAGTTTTTATTTTAATTATGTGTAACTAATTATTTTAGTAGGGCTGGATTGAAACCCTAATTATGTTTATTTAATATTTCAATATTGGCGCCTTTGTGATAATCATATTGTGTTGCTTAACTTGATTAATGCCTGTTTTATTGAATTCCTCATATGTATGTGATTGGCCATTATATGCATGTGGTATGGACTTGTTAGTTAGATCAATTTGGATGACCGAGTCCTGGGTTTAACATAAGTAACAAAAGTAATCCACGCCGGGTTCTTGGGTTAATCAACATGGGAAACCGGGAGTATACACCATGCCCTAGGTCTCATGTGGTTGTCGGTTTTCACAGTTCATATGCTTTTCTAGAGAACAACTTAGTATACACCATGCTAAATCCTTTAGGAAAGAAAAGAGTTAGAGTATACACCATACCTAATTCGTTGCTTAGGGAAACCAATAGCTTAAGGAGTATACACCATGCCCTTAGGTTGGCAACCATTAGGTATTCATAATATGATTGGATCATTGGCATATTGATTTATTAATTGAGCATGATTAGTGGTGGATATCAAAGCCCTACACTTTTATTTATTTTTATTTCTTTTCTTAATATCAATATTGTGACAGTTTGATATTTTAATTAATTCTAAGCAGAATTAACAATCCTCGTGGGAATGATCTCGTATTTGCCTGCTATACTATCGTTTTGATCTTGTGCACTTGCGAGTAAAACGTAGCAAATATTATCTATTAATTTAGGTAGTATTTGTCACAACAAGAACGTGTTCAGATGATTTCTTGAATCATTAAGATCATTCTCTAAGGATTTCACTTTGGCAATCAAACTGTCATTTTTCAAATTTCAAGGTATCATGAATAACATGTGAATCATTTAAGGTACTAGACAGTTTATCCTTTTCAAGATTAACTTCTTTAAGTTTCTGCAAGGTTTGATTATTCAACTTCTTCAAATTATTGTATTCCAAAAATAGAGCATTATAAGCATTTTGTAGATCATCTTCCTCTTCTGATTCATTGTCACAAATGCCATAATCACTATCTAGAGAGTTACACTCACTAGCCTCATGCTCACTCTCATAAGAAACCCCAAAAGCTACATAATTAGCAACATTTTCAGCTTTTTCTTCATTGTCTGACTCATCACTTTGAGTCACATTAAAAGCCCTACCTTTTGAGTTTCTCAAATTTCCACAATTTGTCCGGATGTGTCCAATACCCCCACATTCATGACACTTAGGACCACTAGGAAATTTATCCTTCTGATCAATTGTATTCCTATCTTGGAGGTTATCTCTACCATCATGCCTAGAATTTTCAGGATTTCTTGAATTTCTACCCTTAAAATTTCCATTTTTCGGTTTGAAGAATTTTCGAAATTTCCTAACTATCATGGCAATTTCCTCCTCATCTCCTGAATTCTCATCTGTTGAACCTCCAGATGTCTCCTTAACAGCAGTTTTGGTCTTAAGAGCAATATTTTTTGAGTTCTTTGGTTGAGGCAACAAAAGCTCAAAAGTCTAAATTGACCCTACAAGTTCCTCTACTCTCATAGTATCCAAGTCATTTCTCTGGTTTATGGCAGCAATTTGGGGCAAGAACCTAGTAGGTAAGGATCTCAAAATTTTCTTGATTATTTTTGCATCAGACATTTTCTTTCCAAGATTTATAGTATTGTTTCTAATACTACTAAGCTTAGAATAGAATTCATCAAAAGTCTCATCCTCTTGCATCCTAATCTCTTCAAACTTTGAGACTAACATCTGAAGTTTTGAAGCTCTAACAACCTCGGTTCCTTCGTGAGTTATTTCTAAAGTTTCCCATGCTTTTTTAGCTATTACACATCAAGAAATTCTTGAGAATTCTTCCATGGAGACAGCTGTGAAGAGGGAATATAATGCTTTGTCATTTGCAGAGGAGGCACGATTTTCAACAGTTGTCCATTCAGCCATTGTTTTATCCGGAATAGACCATCCAGATTCAACAATATGCCAAACATCCACAAATTTAAGATATGCCCTCATGCGAATTTTTCAGAGCGTATAGTTTGATCCGTCAAAGACGGGAAGAGAATTAGGTGCAACAGTATAAGACATTTTGAGACGGAGTCTAGGATCACACTTAAGAAATTAATCCTTATAGAGTGAACCTGCTCTGATACCAATTGAAAAACGTTATGCAGACTCCAAAAACTTGTTTATCACAATTTATGCGGAATTGAGACAATGAAGCAATAAACAATTTAACAAAATATGTAAAGCAATAAGCAATAAAGAACACACAGATTTTGGTTACGAAGAGGAAACCAATTAGAGAACTTCTTTAATTGTAAAACCTCTCCGGGGCAGTCAAACCCAGGAAATCAACTAACTCAGTAAAAGAATAAAGGATTACAAGATGTTCATACTCACAGAACCGCTGGTATTGACACACTCTTGTATAAGACAAGCGACCCACTTGCCTTCTACTGCAGTAGCCCTTTCCAGAGACAGCTGGCACAATCCTTCTACGTGATTTCCTTTCACCGGAACTCCTGTTGACTTCACTTCAACAATCGACGAATAATGATGAACATTGAACTAAACACTCCAAGAGAGAGAACTTAAACGCTCAATATCAAAGACTCTCTTGGCACACAAAGGCGAATTCTAGATACCGAATTCGTTACCTATACAGATCTGTAGAGATCTATATATAATCCCCAAGGACTCTTAGACCTATTGGAACTCAAATACAAAGGAAATTAAACCTAGATGCTACTGGCCGTCCGGACGGTAACTTGGCTCGTCCAGACGGGATACTTAAATAACACGTGGAAAGTGAAATTTAACAAGGGCCGTTCGGACGGGAGAATTGGCCGTCTGGACGGTTCTAGGGCAACATCGCTTTCTCCAGTGTTTTGGTGCGGTGCGTTCGAAGGCGTCTGGACGGGCTGCGAACGGAGCTCTCGGGATTTAGTACTGGAACTGCATCACGTCCAGACGGTCCATCTGTCCGTTCGGACTGACTGTGAACGGGCTGCGAACGGCCAGCGAACGGGGCTCTCAGGATTTAGTACTGGAGTTCTTGAACTGCATCACGTCCGAACGGTCCATGTGTCTGTCCGGACGGTCCTTGTTCCTATACTCATGAAGCTTCTGCACAATCCTCCGAGAGATGCGAGAACATAAATAAATGCAATTTACAATGTTTTGATCATCGAAAAATAGCCAACTACTTATAAAATAACTAACAATTTATTTTCATCTCTACAAATTATGTAGATCTTTGCATTTGCAATTTGTTGTTTGCTACAAGTGAAGACCTATAAATTCAACCACCCATTTGCTTAGGCATTACCATTTGATTGCAATTGTCTGACCAATTTCTTGCATGCCTCCCAAATTTCATGTTACATGTGCCCACATAATGGAGTTGATAATATTCGGATAATTCGAAAAATTCAAAGTCTCCTTACATTAGGGTAGTTCAGGTTCAAAAACCCTAGACCTCGCAACAAACTTGAACGTTTGAAATTGATTCCTAAAAAAGAATTTACAATGTATGGTGGAACCTAAAAAATAACTGGAATAAATCACTTCTAATATATGTCAATATGATAAGTTATTATCTCCAATGTTATCAATAATGATAATTTATCATCTCTAGAACATTCAATCCTAGTCCTAGAAAAAAACTTTAGTTAACAATGTTGAGTTGCCATGAAATTCTTTGGAGAGACTTATCCCTGCAGCTTCCTAAAAAAATTTAATATAGTGAAAAGATTTAAAGAGTTAAATGTATGATATTTTTTAAAAATGGTGGAAGATTCTCAACATAGTCAAAACATTTTTAAAAATATCGTTACATTTAACTCTTTGAATATTTTGACTATAATAAAATAATCTTTTCAGTAACCATTTGTAAAATATTGCCTTATTTTACACTAATTTTTTAGAAAGCTTTTTGTATTTTTAGTAAAAGAGTAAAAGCATTAACAAGCCATAATGTTATATATATATATATATATATATATAT
>CM017324.1:33837620-33932169 GCA_006937295.1 Carpinus fangiana
TTTTTTTTTTTTTTTTTAGATTTAAAAATTTAAAATTAAAAAAAAAATTAATATTTTAATCTCCCAAAACGGTGCGTTTTGGGTCCGTTAACGGCCGTTACCAAAAGTGTGACGGCAAGGATTTTATTCTAGTTTCCTTACACCCAGGGAGTAAATTTTCAAAAAAAAAAAACCTAAGCATTTTAAAATTTTGAAAGGCAGACCCAATGTGTTATTATATATTTACCCTTTTTTTTACAAACCCAACAGGAGAATTAAGAAAAACATAATCATAGGTATAAATTCTTTTTCAAATCAACAGACTAATCTCAACGTTTTTTTTTTCTTTTCATTTTATTAATAACTAGAACATATATGGGAAATTATTATTATTTTTTTATATAGATTAAAAAAAAAAAAATGTTGGTAGGAGATTACCCACCTAAAATATCTCTAGCCATGTCCCGAAACCGAAGTTGGCGCTGACCAAGCTGTGCATGGTGCTCCAACACCATAGACAGAAGATTATACGAATAGAAAGTCACCAACCCTGCAAGAATAAGGCAAACAACTCCCCCAACCCACCCTAGCAAGGCCAGCGCAAAGGGAAGACTCAGAAGCGCCGGAGCCACGATAGATGTCGTGAAATGATACCCACAGTGAAACCATGACCCTAATTACCTCAAAAAAAGATAAAAGAAAGAGATTTTTTCGTCAACTTGGGAAATATACACGAATTTGGAAATAAAAAAGGAAAAACAAATTGCTAACCTCTGGATTTGAGGACAAACAAAGCTCCAGCATCGAGCTGTTTTGGAGGGTCAAGAACAGTATTTTCCTTGTCACCTGACATCTCTCTCCTCTTTCCTCTCTCTCTCTCTCGCCAAGATGTAGGTGAACGAATGAAGATAACATCTGTGCAACAAAAGCTATTTATAAGCGCAGTATAGGAAGGAAACAAAAATTACTGGGCATTGTCTAATTATCTAGTGGGTCATTATAGAGTTGTAGATATTCAAACATATCATATCATGGTGGATTAACCATTAATAAGGAACATGGGAAAGGCAAATAGTACTGTTGTTGAACAACAATCTGTCTCCTATTCTCTTTAAGATCTAGGCGAATAAATATACCATTGTGATTTGTGTGCAATATGATCTAGTGTAGAGAGAAAAAAGGACAGTATTAGAAAGAAATATTACTATTGTTATGGTCAAGCCTGGTCAATATATATATAAACTGCTAAATATTCAAATTTCATGCTAGACTTACTATTAACAAAGAAATGGCCCTGCATTTCAAAGGCATTCAGAAAGGCACTGCCATCATTTTCAGCGATGCTTTTGAAAAAAGAAGCTCTTTTGTGTGCACCCTTTACATGATAGAACTCACAAACTAGGATCTTTGGAAGTGCTCTAGACTAACAAGTGATTCCTTTCAAATCCAAGATGTTGAAAGAATTCAATCTGTTCATTAAACTTACTCTTTTATTTGTTAGCCAACCCAGAGAGACGACTCTTGAATATGCTAGTTATAAACCAAGGGATACAACTCTTGGAAATAGGGTGGACCAACCCAATATGGTTAACACCGGTCCACTTACAAACATGCATCTTCCACTTACTGTAGGCTTATGTAACACTTCCAAAATTAATTAATTGAGGTAATTAACTTTGGAGTGTTACTCATAGTGCCTCTACACTGATTAACTTGTAATTATGGGGAATTACTACCTTAAACACCAATCATCAGAGTAAAATATTGCCAAAAGTACAGAAAAAAATGATTTAAGCCGAATACTAAATAACCTCTCAACAATATCATCTATATATCATCAAATACATAGAGCTTCCAAGAGAAATTAATTTACAATAAACATTATTGTCTATACTATGCTATGCCAACCTATTTACACGAGTTTTTCGCTTAGCATCTTTAATTTGGTCTCACTCAAATCTACCTACTTGATATTACAAAACACCGAGATATTTTACCTGCGAAACAGTAATTGCGTATGTCCAACTCTACTGTATTACTTACACACTAATTAAGGTGTCCTTAATCCTAATTTAGTGCGGGACATTACAATTACTATCATAACATTATTCCATTCTTAACATGTCACAATACTTTGAGATAATCGTTCTCATCGTATCAACTTAAAATTTTTTATTTAGAAAAACGTATACTTTGTACCAATGCTAGTAAAAAGATATTTTATCCTACTTTTATTTGGAATGTAATTCATATAATCCCATGCTCGTCTTAGGTACATATATCTATTATGGAATTATCCTACATACAACACCAATATTTCACTTTTATCTTACTATTCTGACGTGTCTAGTATGGTCATTTGGGTATATCCAATGGCTATAAACCCTACCACATCGGTGTAATGATGTATTAGTACGGTATATTGAAATTGAGAAATTGGATATTCCAATATTCTTAGATAGCACAATAGAATATTTTTAGTTGATTTTCCTCAAATTTGAGAAAGAAATGGAAAGCGACCTCCACAGGCAAATAGTCAAGTCGTAGTTGCTTTGATCACCATGTTAATGGATCAATGTCATGCAAAGCTAAAGCTAAAATAAAGCAAAACAACTTTAGACTTTGCTTAGAAAAAGCCTCACGCGACACAAAAACATAGTACACTTTGGCTTATTGGCTGACAACAACAGTATACATGAAAGTAACTTAACCCCCCGCAAAGAAAAAAAAAAGAAAAAAAGAGAGGAAAAGTTAAGGATAAAAGGCAGCACAAAAAGACATGGACTAGAAAAGCAAGTGTTTAGTTTGTATTGGAGGAGGTAGACATTTCGTCAAATTTACTTTTGTTTCAACTTCCTCCACCTTTGTAATGATTTGTTTCGGTCATCCTATTTTATATTCACAACCCAACGTGCCAGGGACTTCCGGAGATTACATCGTTTGGGTTAGTGTGCTACAGGAAATGGTACAAGATGGCAATATTTAATTTCTGTGGCGTTTAGAAAACACCGCATGGATATGAGGCATAATTAGAGTTTTTTTTTTAGGAGGATCAACCTAGATAAACACATAATTACATTACAAGAAATTCATCTATTAGCGGCAATCTTTTATGGTCGACGCTAATATATAGTCAACCCTAATGCTAAAAGCACGTTAATATATATTAGCGTTGACTTTGAAGTCGACTCTAACATTGTCCACTTTTTGTCGACACTATTGACCCTCTACTAAAACAAATTACAAATTGAAAAGCATCAATGTCGGCTGAAAAGTTGATGCTGATGAGTTATTATTAGTGTCAACAGGCAATAGTCGATGTTGATAATAGGTCAAAGTTGACGTTATCGAAAAAAAAAAAAAAATCATTTAAGCCTATAGAAAATTTTATTATTCTTATAGTATTAGTAAAGTTTTATATTTTAAATCTTTTTATTTTTGGGTTAAATGTCATTTCAGTTATGAGTTTTAACGATTTTATTTTGTTTTTACTTGGGTTTTATTTTGTATCATAAATGGTTACCTTGCTTTTGGATAAATATATAAGTGGTACATTCATCCATCTTCCATCAATGAAACTAACGGAATTTCATGTTAAACCAATCAAAAGCTGATAGGTGCTAGGTGGTCATATGTCTCGTAAAAAAAACATAAAAAATAGGAAAAACAAGAAATATTAAAAAAAAAAAAATTCAGGAAGTGGTGGCAAAAAATAAAAAATAAAAAATCATGTCATGTTTGCTTTTTTCTACAAGATCATTGATTATGATAATTTTTATCACCGCTTGACATGATGATGTCTATCGTTGCTTTCACTGTAACCATGAGGTTTATTCTTGTTCTTTCTCACAAAGTCCAAGTACAACCATGTAAGTTGAGGAATGTTGAGTATTCTCCATCTCCACTTGCTCAAACTTCATCATTTTCTTATGTTAAATAATCTAATTACCTAAGTCACCGACTAATCCATCGATGCACTAACCCGATCGATTGTGACACGATCAAATTATTGATCAAACTCTATAAATTATGTTATGCACTAATTCAATCTATTGTGATAAGATCAAAGGGTCAATTGAACATCCAATTGATCCCAGTGATTAGCTCAATTGATTGTGATACAATCAAACTAGATATAATTGAAGGTTCGATCAAACGTTTGATTGATCATAGTGTATTATTTTGATCAATAAGACCAATGCACTATAATAGATTAGATGTTCGGTCAAACATTCAATTGTGTTAAGTTCGATCCTTTGATCTTATCACAATTTATTATACTAGTGCATAAGTATAATATAGTTTGTAAAAGTTTGACCGAAAATAAATAACGAAATTATATATATGTAGGAAAAAATTACTAATAATATGAAAACATAAATATTTTTAATAGGCTAAAATAAATAAAATATTGAGAACTACTATTAGCATTAACTAGTATACGTGGTTTACTAATATATGTAGGCTAATAAATAAAGGACAAAAATTAGCTACATGTTAGTCTAATAAATTGTCAAGTCCCTTAACATATGAAAAACACATGTTTGATTAAGTAACGTTACAAGTATTTTTTGTGCCCTTTCAAGGATGATGTACCTTTTAAAATTACCATTGGAAATGTGATAGATCACTATTAAATTTTGATAAAATAATAATTTTAAAAATCACATCGTATTTCGAGGGATACAAGAGTGATACAAAAATAACTTTTAGAATTACTCAATTCATTTATTAAAAAAAAACACTTATTATTAAAAAAAAAAAAAAAAGAGGACTTCTCACATGTTAAAGGATAATACTTATGACCTGTTTAGGATTGCGTTTGAGATGCCTAAAAATGTTTTTATATTCAAAAAGCCCGTTTGAAAAAAAAAAAAGAGTAGTCATTTGGTAAAAAGATTAAAATCGCTTTTAAGGGTAAAAAAAGGCCTAAAAATGGCAAAAAAGTACTTTTGACAAAAGCTTAAAAATAAAGCTTTTGCCCAAAAGCTCTTTTTAACTTAAAAACTGTATTTTTCAAACTCAATCCCAAACATACTCTTAGCAATTTATTAAATTGATTTATAGTAATTTCGGTCTATAAATTAATATCACTGGCAGCAAAACGACCTCGTTTTAGAGAAAATTTTGGCGGGATCCATTGGCGCTACATATTTCGCACAAGAATTCAATTTCCCTCTTTTTTTTTTTACTGGTGACTGGACGATCTTTTTGCCCCAATATCACGCCCATCTCCCTCTCTCATCCTCGACTCGTCTCCAGTGTCGGCGACTCAGCGATCCAGCTCCAGCGGTCCATTTTCGCACCCGTCTAATTTTCGTATAATGCGCGTGAATCAATTTAAAAACTCCGGTGGTTTTCAGATCCAAATCTGCGGTTGCTTGAGTTCTCCCAGGTATGTATGTCTCCCAAGCTTTAGCAACCTATTTTGGGGTGAAATTTGATTTTAAGACCAGTTTAGTTAAAAGCCCAAGCTAGATTTCACGTAATATTCACAAAATATTACTGACCTTTTTATCTTTATTTATTATTATTTTTTTCTAAATGTCAATCCTTGCTTGGATGCTGAGAAAACTGTTGAAAGGTGGGGTTTGGGGTTCTGGGGTTTCAAATAATGGCCGGACGTTCGAGATTCAGAATAATAGGCGTTGTTTGGTTGAGGTGAAGTTTGAGGTCTAACGGGTAAAATTCAATTTGAATCCCATTAATTTTCTGCTGTTTGGTCTATGAGAAAAGGGGCATCTCAATTGTGCCAGGTAATGCTACAAAGGGCAGTGAAGTTGGTAGTTCTTGTTTATCCTCTGAGCTTTCTACATAAGAGGATAACATCTTGTGACAACTTTCATAGGATGAGTTTAATGATGCTTGTAGTGTTTTTAATTCAACTAAATTGGTCACAAATTTTGAGTTCCTGTATGAAGCTTTTCATGTTATTAGAAAATGTAACCAGATGCTTTAAGTGTATCAACAATCTGAAAATATCATTGAGCCAGGGAATGAATCCGACACGTAGTTCCAAACCCTTTGAAATATTCAAAAACACAAAGGGAAAGGGGAAATATGTTCTTAAGAACAGATAATATCTCTTACGGTATGTTTTATACAAGTATAATTTTTAAACGTCAGCAAACAAACGATATGCTTTGGCATCAAGGACTATTTGTCGAACAGATGCTACTGCACCTAAGACAGACAACGCTGAGGAAGCTACTGCTATCAGTGTGTTTCCCCAAAAAACAATGCCACGCTTTGAGGGCTTGAAGGTCACGTTGTAGACAACCATTGGAAAAATAAAATCTAGAGGAATGCATCCAAATGCCCCAAAAAGTGCCATGATATCTCCAAAAAAGGGCAGCATTGCAGCAAAAAGTGTACCTACAATCACTGACAGTGACCGTAAAATCAATCTTGGCGCAACGTTGCGAATGGAAAACTGATCCTTTTTGGGGTCTGCAAATAACTTCTCAAATACTTCATTTGTTGGTTGCAAGTAAACCTGCGGCAATTGCATCACCATTGTTAATATTCATCAAATTTAATTCTCGCATCAGGGTTTCTATCTGAATCGTAGGGATAATAACTGTGTTTGTGTCTTGGGTTTAGGTCGTCTTGAAACAGTATAAAACTATGTAAGTCAATTATAATCCGACCTATTTAATTAAATATGGCAGACTTCTTAACCCTAACCCACTAGTTTCGTACTGGGCTCGGATTGTGTTGATGCATAGGTATAAAACTATATCGATCAACTCTAACCCGACCTATTTAATTAAATGGTTTAGACTCATCAACCATAACCAACTAATTTCATGTAAGTTTTATGGGTCGTATAAAAAATTGTTAGCTAGCTCTTCTCTAATGGGCATAATCTTTCGGAATTTTTAGGCTAATTAAGTGGTTGTGAGTTGGTCTTACCACAGCGACAGCCGATATTTGCAGAAGAGTGAAAACATTGGTCATCAAGAGAAACCAAGTTGGGAGCAAAGGCTTTCCATTGCCCATAAAATTGGCAAGAATTGTCCCCATTGACTGATTACCAAATACCCAATACCCAGAGATTGCAACGCTGAAAAAAGTGGTCAAAATGACGGTGTAACATACGCATAAACCTTTGAACATCTTGCCCTTCACTGGAGGAGCTATAGTTGCCTGCAAATATATAAAAAAAAATTCTAAGGCACTGCATGTAATCACATATATATATATATAAAATAAATGGTTGATTTAATTATTTAATTAATATTTCAACCATTTTTCTTAGCAAAATAGGAAAGTAGGTGCTCAACTATACCTGTATTTCAGGAATAATTCCGCAGGCGTATGTTGTAGCAATGATTGAAACAGCATTAACAGCACTAAAAGCACGATTCACTTCGGATCCCTTTAAGGAATAGTCCCTGATAGGGGCATTCTTGGAATATCCTGTCAAACAAGAGTATTTATATATACAAAGAAATGTTTGCTTGCCGCGTAATTGAATTAGGATCATCTCTAGTTCATTTGAACCGGATGATATCCTGTTAGTTATAGTGGAGGGGTATTTTTGTCTTCTCAAAAAATAAAAAGACAAAAATACTATTTTACTATAACTAACTTAATACTATCCGGAGATGATTTGTTGCACGTAATTGCGGTTTGGAGAGTTACCGATATGTATTGAACCGGCTGTGACGCAAGCGCTGTAAGCAAGACAGAGGATAAGAGAGGCAAGATTGATATGCCTGAGGGAGTGGAAGGATGGAATTTGGGCCAAGAAGAGAAGTAGGATTCCAAAGATGCTTATAAACTGGTAAAGCTTCATTGTCCCGTTTGGGTTTGACAGCAAGTAAATGAACTGCATAAATAAATAAATAAAAATAAACAAGAATTTTTCTTCATGTCTCTATAAAATCTGTTCTCAAACTGCTTCATTATGATTTTTTGTTTTCATTGTCAAGATTATAGTCCAAATGGGAGTTCTAATTTATTTATTTTTGATGAATAATTTCTTCTTAGTGATTGAGGATTTTCCAAAATAAGTTCTAACAAGTTATCCAATTAAGAAATTTTTACGACTTTTGATAGTATCATGCTATACTTGCTCTCACTTTTTATATATATTTTTCTACTTTTAAAATCATCGTTGAATTAAAATCCAATAAAAATCTATCTCATATCCAATGATGGTTTTAAAAGCCACATATAAATGTGGATAAATTAATGGGTGTAGAGAAGTGATAGTAAGTGTAGCATTATTTCCGTCCCTAAGAGGTGGCTCAATTGACTGGGACCATGCCTAATAAAGCGAAGGTAACTAATTTGAATCTCTCTTCCTCTCTTGTGTTGACATGTCAAAAAAAAAAAAGAAAGAAAAAGTGTAGTATTATTTCCGAAAATATGTATAAAACGGAAAATTCTACACTAACCTTAAGGTTCTGCCCTCCAAGAACAGCACCAGCAATCACAGCGCCATAGCATATGCCAAATTGAAGTGGGCCAATTACATATTTGCCCCATCGTGGTCCTGCCAAAGCATTGGACAATATAGCATCAGTTCCAAAAAGCCCACCATACACGGATTTCAAGTAGGCTTCACATAAAAAAAGAAAAAAAGAAGGAAGAGAGGTAATGCTTAGCAATGGATGACAATCTGAAATTATTTTCTTACAAGGTAATATTTTAATAGTGAAAAAGTTAAGTAATAAAATTTGATACCCAAATTTACTTGTTTGCTGATGTAGTAAATGTTATAGGAACTATCACATTAATTTGTAAAGATCGGATAATAAAAAGTATAATATTCTTAACATCACTCTTTTTTTAAAATGGCTTGCTTGAAATCTTAGAGAATATTATTATTATTATTTTTTAAAGTATAATGTTAGAAACTACAATGTTTTATCTAATAATAGTGACTTGACAGTTGTCTCAAATAACTGTTGGATTCGTCATTGTTTTTTTTAAAAAAAAAAAAATTAAAAAAGCCAGTTGAGACTACCGTGAAAATAACATTGTATGATAGTTGTAACTTGTAAGATAAAAATTGAGTTTCTAAATAGATTGTTATACAAATGCCATATAACTCGATAGAGAGCGTCTTCTGTGTGGTCGTTGCACAAAACAAAGGTTTTGTGCAATCCACTCAGAGTTTGACACATCATCATTGAAAAAAAATTATAAGAAAAATATATGTGAGTAAAACACTGGATTATTTTTCTCACATACATTTGAACCACCACTTGCCTTTGCTGAACGCCAGCGTCGCCGCCTCAGACCGCCTCCGTCGACCACGTGGGGTGGCGTCGGCCACTATGGCGGAGAGAAAGAGGGAGAGAGATCTGGTGGTCTTCTGGGTGGCCTACGACCATCAGCACGACCACCCCTAGGCCACGGGGTGGTCGCGTAGGCCACCCCAAGCCATCTGAGGTGGTCATGCGGCCCACCCCAGGCCATGGGGTGGCTAGCGAGCCACCCTAGATCCGGATATGGGGTGACCGTGCGGCCACCCCATGGCCTGGGGTGGCTCGCCAGCCACCCCAGACGTGGGTTTTGCCATGTCCCGCCTCAAAATCAAATTTTAATGTCTTAAAATTCGTTTTTGAATTTAAAACTAAAACCTAGAGGTAGAAAGTGAACTTTTTAGGGATTTTATTACCCTAGAGGCCGAAAAAAGGAGCTCTGGTGAGAAAAAAATGACCAGACCCACTTGATTCGCTATCCAGTCAACCAGTTTTCTCATTAATTAATTGTTTTATTTTTTTATTTCAATAATTTGATATAATTATATTTATCTTCTTATTATGTATTATATTGATATGACAAATACTAAATGGTGTAGACAAAACAAAAGTTTTATACAAAGATCACATTAAAGTTATTCTCAACAGGATAACATAACTGTAAAAATCAACTCTTAATCATTACTCCCAAAAAACAGTTAAAAAAGAAATTTACTTTCACGTTATCCAAAATATATGACAATCCATTAAAAGTCTACTAAATAATATTATAATACAAAATAAAGTCGTTTTATTAGTACGTTGAACATGGGAAAAAGTTAGTTGAACATTTACAATAAAGACGGAAAAGCAAGACGAGGAGTGGAGGAAATACCAACCTAAAATATCACTGGCCATGTCCCGAAACCGCAGTTGGCGGCGACCAAGTTGCGCATGGTGGTCCAAAACCAGAGAAAGAAGATTATAGGAATAGAACGTCACCAAACTTGCAAGGACAAGGCAAACTACTCCCCCAACCCACCCTTGGAAGCCCATCGCATAAGGAAGACTCAGAAGCGCCGGCGCCGCGATCGATGTCGTCAAATGGTACCCACAGTGCAGCCATGACCCTATTTACCTCAAATTTAAGCATTAATCAAATTCTGAACAATACAACACCAAACCAGAAATTAAGTAATAAAAAGCTACCCATTTATCAAAAAAAGAAGAAGCATTTGAAAGGTTGGCATGCATTTACTGCTGGGAATTGGGCAAAAGAAACAGAGCTAGAAAACGAAAAAGAAGAAGAAGAAGAAGACGACGACGAAGAAGAAAAAGCTTACTAACCTCTGGATTTGAGGACAAACAAAGCTCCAGCATCGAGCTCTTTTGGGGGTTCAAGAAGGCTATTATTATCCTTGCCAACTGTGGATGAACTGATAGATTTTGGAACCACAGCTACCATCTCTCTCCTTTGTTTCTCTCTCTCTCTAGCAGCTATTTTATTTTTCTTATCTGGGTTCAATCGCTCTGAAAGAGTTATGCAAATGAAAATAACATCTTTGCAATAATGAAAATAGCCATCTGTGCAGTAAATCTAGTATATATATCGATTAAAAGGGACTGTATCCTAAATTAGTTGCAGGGGCTTATCACCTGCTCCCTGCATGCTGCTGAATATTCAAATTTTCTTTATAGATTCACAATTATTAAAGAAGATAAAGTAGTTGGCACTTGGCAGAGTTAACTGTTAGCTGGTTGACCAAGTACCACGCACGTGTGCCTCCTCTTCCCCTCTTTTCTCTCCAAGACTGCGTGAATGAATTTTATATCCCATCAGTGCAATGAAATTAGTCCGGTATATAGTGGATGATGTAACAGCGTTCTAAATAATTTGAGGAGTTGGACTATTCGACATGTGAAGTCAGATGCAAATTCTGTGGCTCATATATTAGCTAAGGAAGCAGGAACATTGGTAAGTGATAGAATATGAAAGGAAGAGATCCCCTTATATATGTATTCATGATATTATTAATCTAGAACAGATTGCTCTTTCATTTTAGAGCTTTGAGACTCTATTTTGTCCTACTTCTTAAAGAAATAAAAGAAGTTTCTTTCAAAATAGTATAAGAAAGTAATCAGGTTAATTGTTCTTTGTCTTCTTAAATTATCACTCTATTAATTTGCATTTATATTCTTAAACTATGGCTTATTTGCAACATCACGTGGGCCTAACGAAGACATGAATGATTTAATGAGGGCAATTGTAACATCACAGTCACCACATTGAGAAGAAGAGTGGTTTACCTAGAATTGATGGTTTTGGGGCGTAAATGCAAAAGGAGTGTGGTATTCTTTGATTGGTGTGAATAAAATTTTCATTTTAAAAAAATAAAAAATAGAAGAAGTTTCTCCAACATGTCTAGTCACTAAAGGCTGCTAAATAGTCAAATGTCATACACGACCGTAGAACATAAAACTAAACTTTTGTTGGTTACTTATAAAAAAATAAAAAAAAACTTTTGTTGGTTGAAGACTGTTTTGGACGATTCAACAAAGGTGTTGCATGCAAGGAAAAAAAAGTCAAATACAGTAATGAGAAAGATATGCCTCGTTTGGCAAACTATTTTTGCCTTCGCTTCCCTGTATTCAGTTTAATTTTTTTTTTTTTTTTTTTAGTAACTCCATTTAACCCCTAAAATATACATTTCAAATGTTTAAAATCTCTCGCTTTGATATATTAAACTTTTATTTCGTTCTAGTTACATTTCTTCTGTTAGATCTTAGGATTAAATGAGGCGGTAAAAATAGTAAAATAACTTTCATACCTTTAAAATTTTTCACCCCTCCATTATAATTCAATAGAAAATCCTATCGGAGGGGAGTAATTGAAACGAAATAAAAGTTCATGCAATACATAAAAGTAAGAAACATTAAATATTGGAGGGGTATTTGCAGAAGGTGCGACATTTCAGGGGCTAAGTAAAGTTACATTTTATTTTATTGAAAAGTGAAAAGTTCTGTTTTGTAATAATTTTTTTTAAGGAAAAAATATAATTTGGCCCCCCAAAGTCATTTGCGATTTAGCCCTCCAATGTTCAAAATGTAATAAAGTAATTCCCAAACTATCAAAATTTATCAAAAATGCCACTTATTTTTTTATATTCCTATAATACCCATATTCTTTTAACAAATAAAATAATAAAATAATTGTAAAAAAAAAAACCAAACAATTATTTTAAAAATAAAAAAAACCAATGTGCTAATAAATACAAAAAATTGTTTGGTTTTTTTTTTTTACAATTATTTTATTATTTTATTTGTTAAAAGATTAGGGGTATTATAGGAATATAAAAAATAAGTGGTCTTTTTGATATATTTTGGTAGTTTGGGAGGCTACTTTATTACTTTTTGAACATTGAGAGACTATATTACAAACGACTAGTAGTTTAGAGGGCTTTTTTTTATAATATATTTTATAATATTTTTAATTTAAATAGTAATAAAAAGAGAATGTAATATAAAAAGTGAAAAAGGTAATAATATTTTGATGTTATTTTTGTATTTAAAAAAAAGATGAATAAACAGTATTAAAGGGGAAAAAAAGGTTTGCCAAACGGAGATTCATTTCTCTTTCAGGATTCAGGATTTTTTAACATTTGTTTTGTGACTTTATTCAATTAGTGACATAATTTACGACGAACATCATTTTCTCTTTGTTAAGGAGAAAACAGCAATTTGCTTTAAGTCAAATAAGTCGGTTGTACTGTATATATAAGAGCATCTAGATGCTTAAAGTTAATTATTTAGCTAAATTTAAGAGTTTTCATCATCCAACAAACCTTGCAAATTAGCGGCTTTCCTTGCAGCTGCTACACAACAATCAAGAGAGAGAGCGGAAGTAAATGTAAGGACTATATTTATTCTATTTGATATATTTTAAGATGATTACATAGACCTCAATATATAGAGTTTTTAAGAGTGACAGATAAGAAACCTAAACTAATTAAGGTAGGAAACAAACTCTAATAGGAAAGACAATAAACTTAGAGAATAATATATAAAATATTCTAACATTTTTAATCTTTTTTCTCTATCTCTCTCTCTCTCGTTCTCCCCTTCTCCCTCAAGAAGACTACACAACAACCTCTCTCTGTGACCGTTCCTCACTTCACAAACCTGGTTTCGACATTGACTCATCCCATTTGCCGCCCAACGTCCAAACCTTCTGGCAATGGCTGCATGATGAAGGCGTTGTGTCCGCTAAGGCTTCGGCCAGGCCGACTCTGGTCCAGGAAGGCTCCGGCCAGGCCGGCTCTACGCGATGAAGGCGTTGTGTCCGCTAAGGCTTCAGTCAAGCCACTATTACCAAAGAGCCTATACCCACCAAGAGATTTGCAGGGATTTGGTGTGAAATTTTGCAGGGATTGGAGGCGAGAGGGAGACCAGAGATTGGGGGAAAATGGTTTTGCTGTGAAAGAGAGTAATGAGAGGAGAGAGAGACGAGATATGGAGAAGAAAAAAAAATGATAAAATAATATTGAAAAATAAGATTTAATTAGAATAAATAATTAAAATAGATGATCTGCTGGAGTATGTAATGAAAAAGTAATAGCTAAAATGAAAAAGGTGGTATTTTAAGTAGCTAAAATGAAAGGCGTTGTTAAAAATGCTCTAAGGAGGCTGAGTTGCTTTTGTCACCGAAAAATAAAAACCATTCTTTATTTCTTTATCTATTATTGCATTTGAAAGATACCATGCATTTTAAATTTTAAATGATATGTCATTGTATTTATTATATGATATTGTTTACATCGTTAAATACAATAATATCGATCGTGATTCGCAAAGGTACTGAGCTAATTAAAAATATGAAAAATTTAACCCTCCTAATGCTTTTGCTTAGGATAAAAAAGTTTCTTTATGTGGTCAACTCCAAAACTTGGATTGGTTTATGATAGTTGTGCCAGATAGTTATAATTATAATTTTTTTTTTAAAAAAAATTATTTTAATTTTTTATTTCAAACAAAATAGTAAAGGATGATCAGCTGAAATGCATTCATTGCTACTACAGTGAATATATATATTTATCTTCTCTCTTCGGCTTCACTTTTTTTTCTTCAATCGCTCTTGTTGTTCAGGTTTTCGACTCTTGTTAAATTGTTAATTATTTCAAAAACTTAAACTTTTAAAATGTGATAAATTTAATCATTTAATCAATACTTTAATATTGCTTCTTACGTACTGACTCAAAATCTCTCTTAATTAGAATATTTCATATTTGGTTGATATTAAAATATTTTCTATTTACAGGATCAAATATTGGAATTGTAATCAAATTTATTAAGTACTTTATAAATAGGGACATCAATTTTTATTTCTTTTTTAAAAGGCGGACACCAATTTTTATTGTAGACAATCAGAACACAAAGTAACCATTACAACAATTACCAAATGAACATTTTCAACTATGAAAGTTTTTAAAATTAAAAATTTTGAAACGAAATAAAGAATGAATTTCTTACAAATAATTTATTTGTCTATATTGAGAGGAAAATTATAAATATCTTCAATTCAAATTCGATACTTTATGCTTTTGTTTCTCTAAAAAAGTGCAACTGCAATTTTAGATAGAGAAATGCTACGTATTCTCCTGACAAGGTGGATATTATTTTTTACAAACCAGATGAGAGAAATAAAGATTAATTTCTTTTTTAACATTTTAGAAAATAATATCCACATAGAACCAGGAAAACACATAGCATTTTCCTTTTAGATACTTTTTGTATTTTTGTATTTTTTTGGTACTAGTACCAACATGTTATGTTGCTTATATACCAATTTTGGAACATATTTATGAAATTTTATAAATATACTTTTTTGTGATATAAATATTGGTGATAAATTACTTCATTTTCGTTTTTAATTGTGTTTATAATATTTTTAGTCCGGCCCCTTCAATAATAATTTTCTAGCTCTGCCACTGGTCTGACCCTGACTTATTCTCTTGATAAATTAGCAGGATTATGGAGTATGTCTCCAAGTTTTCTATTTAAGGCCAAGTCTAAGAAATATAACACATGCATAATTTTATCTTAAACTTCATGTTGTTATGAGGCTAAGGAATCTTCTGAATTCCTATTGCTAATTTTCACAAAAATTAGCAAACATAAGCAAGAACAAGAAGCTAGATCACGTTTAATGAAGCTGTGGTCACTAGTTCAAATCCATCCTCCCTCTTGTACGGACATGTGTAAAAAAAAAAAAAAAAAAAAAAAAAAGAGAAGAAAAAGCTAGATCTAGCTTCTTTCTCTGTTGAGAGGCGGGTTATAAGATCAGTTAAGATTTCTTCTTTTAATGATAGCATATTATTTTTAGTCAAAACAATTTTATTTTTTTTTCGATGTAAAATTTTATAATGATATTGCTAAATTATAGTTTTACCCATCATAATGAGTAAAAGGTCTTCTTCTGATCTGTTGTATACAATATCCTTTTCATACTACAGAGATGCTTAAGCTTCTTTTACTATGCACTTGTTCTTCAACCTTTTGTCGAAGATGGAACTACAGTTACCAAAAGAAATTATCCATATATATGCAACCTTTGAAATGTTTGCATTTATTTAATTTATTTTTTCCATTCAAATGGCTTTTCATATGCTCATATGAACACTAACCTTTCGAGTATAGGTGATTTTTAATACAAATTATATATTAATTAAATAAAAATAACTTTTGAATTCAGGGACAATATATATTGCTAGCTTTTCCTTAAAAAATTAAAAAGAATGCGGCCAATTAAATTATGATCTATCTTGCCCTATCAAAAGTTACATACTTATGTTAAAAGTTTTCGATTTAAATAAACTTTCTTTATGCAATGTCATTTGACATAGTATTTTGCATTGTTCTAATTGCTGAATCAATCGATTATATTTGCTTCAACCGTCTCTTTATGACTTACAAACCTATACTTTCTTTTTTCTAAAATTATTCTTCTTTTTTTATTTTTAATTTTTTTTAATTTTTTATTCAAATAAAGGGGAAGGGGGAAAAAATTACAAAGGAGGGTCTTTGCCACTCCTCTAAACTTATTCTTATTCGTGAAAGCATATGCTTTCCAACAGTAACTTTCACACACGAGTACGTGTGTGAACACATACACACATATTATTTTCGTTAAGTATAATGAAGGCAATGAAGGAGAAGCTAGCCGACTTGGGATTTAGTTCCAAAACCAAAGAATATTAAACCCATTTATATTCTAATATATATATGCATATTCATCATGTTGTTTAATCAATTTTTTTTTCTTCTTCCTGTGTGGGTATATTGATGTAATGTAATATATCATGACTAAGATTAATTAAATGATTAAAATCAATAATTTTCTATTAATTAACTTAACTTTTAGAAGAAATAATAATTTAACATGCATGATATTAGAGCAAAGGTCCGAGTTTGAATTTTGTGTCTGTTATTCACCTCCTATTTTCAATTAAATATTATACAAATTTTCTCCAAATTGGTTTAGATAAAATTTCTTTTAACCTATTATAATAAGTGACAAGTGTCATTCAACATTTTTAAGTTTTTAAAAATTAATGTTTATGTTCCTAAATTAGTGTTTTTTTTATCATGCCATTTAAATTAATATTGTTTTTTTTAAAAAAAATTTTTTTTAATTTTTTTTTTGTGTGTGGGTATCTTGATGTAATATATATCATGACCGATAGAATATTAATTAAATAATTAAAATCAACAATTTCCCATTAGCTTAACATTTTGGATGATATATATAATGATTTAATATGGTATTAGAACAAAACTCCTGAGTTTGAATTTTTTTCTCAGTTATCGACTTCCCATTTTCAATTAAATATTGCTCATACATGTTGAGTCTTACTTATTAAGAGGAGTTTGCACTTTGCACCAACACATAAGGGGAATGTTAGAATATTAATTAAATTTATAAAATCAACAATATCATATCATCTTAAGCTTTCAAAAGAAGTGATAATTTAACAATGACTAGGGTATTTACTATCCCATTCGCTTATCCATTTGAAACTAATTACATTCTTAACAGTACACATATTTTGCTAAAACCATATAAAGTTAACATAAAATTTATTTCAAAACCTTGAAATCATAGCAATAAAATATTACTTAATGCAGAAGTCAATTATCTAAGAATAAATAAATTTCGTAGAATATATAAGGGCTAAGCCTTACCTTACTCATCGCTATGATTATACATCAAAATAACAAGTTTAAAGTGAAAGAAAATCCATGGCTTGCAAATGTATATACTAAAAAACTTGTGGTAGTGATTATGCAATTGCTTATCTTTATTCTCCTAAAAGTGCAAGCTAATGACTTTTCCCATAACAATTTTCGTCCTTCTTTGCCTCACACCACGCTTCATCATTTCTCTCAACTTGATAAAGTTCAAACTAATGACTTTATCCCTACATCTTTTTCTCCCGGCCTCTTCACGACTATCCGCACTCCTCCGAATTTGATGAAGTTAAAGGATCAGAGAATAGATGCCTTGAAGCTAGATATTATTAGAGCTTGTGATGATACAAAACCGCATGGCAGCGCAGCACTTAAAATTTGTATTTTGGAAAGTCATGAAAAATGCTTGACTGAATATGGCCTAAAAATTTACCCCAAGTGTGAAAGATGCTTAAGGGATTGCCGATATCTATTTTCAATTGGGCCCTGTTTTTTAAAATGCTATGAAAAGCATTTTAAGAAGCACTTAGATGTTTATATGCAAAATCCCAAGCAGAAGGTCATGAGGTAAAGACTTCAACTTTTACAAATTTATGTACAAAATTTACTTTATCTATACTTTTTCCATCAATTGCGTTTTTATCTCACCCTTAAGCTATAGATGTAGGGGTGATATATAGAGAAAACAATACGTGATTTGTTCATTTAGTCATTATTTACATTCAATCTGTTCTCTCTGATCTTCTCTTTGGTCCTCTATTGGATTTCTAACATTTCGGAATAAACGACGGTTCTATGGTGGGAATGGTGGGTTTGGGTTGGAGTAATAGGGCGATCATAATCTCGACTGCCTGATAACAAGTGCTTGAGCCATGGGCTGATAACTGCAACAAATATCTCCTCCATCCGTTTAAGCACAATTTAGGGTTTAGAGGAACCTATCACCTCCCAAATCAACTACAAAAGCTAAATAATATTGATCTTTTCATCCATTTTATTAATAAACTCACATGATTATATATATGGTAGTAGTAGAAATGAGATCGAACACACAACTAAAGTTGGGATTTACAAATTGGGATTTGATTTTTAGGGTCTATTTGGGTTTGCGATTTTAAAAAATAGCAATTTTTAAAACGCAGTTAAGCGTTTGGTGAAATCGTGGTTTTGTCTTTCAAATCGCAATTTAAATTTTGAAATGTTGTGTTTTTAAAAACACACTCATTACCCTGCGATTTGAAATCACAATCTAAATGCCTCATACATGCTCAAGAAAACAAAAGAGAGACAATAACACATTTTTGCACGAAATATGCTATTTAGCATTCTCCCAACATTCTTAATTGAGTTGACAGCTTCATTCATCATTGGTTTTTTTTTGGAGAAACTTAAGAAAATCCATATATATGAACTTTCATTTATTTTGACAAACTTTTAATTTAGGGTATCAAATTTTCAATTTTTTTCAATTACTCATTTCCATTAGGATTCGCCGCTAAGTTTAGTCAAAATGTCAAAAATACCATTTTTTATCTGTAAAAAAATAAAAAAGTAGAAACATATTTTTTATAAAAATAAACGCCTAAATCTTTGCAATTTTTTATTTTATTTTTTTATAATAAAACAACATGGTATTTTACAAATTTTGACAAGATTTTATGGAAAATTCTAACGAAATAAGATAATTAGAAGTTCAATATCCTTATTGAGAGTATTTAAACTTTGGGCGTACTTTAAAAACGTGTGGAAGATTAGAGAGCCATTTTTGAAAAGTTTTCCATTTTTAATGAAGGATGGACAAAGCATGCATGCCAATTTAGCTGAAAATGCTGAAAGAACGCTAAGAGCATTCACAATGGCATCAACAAAATAGCCTTTAGCCAAACCACCAAAAACGTCTTCCAACCGGCTCAACAAAACAACCATTGGATTGTTCAGGAGCTACAGTAGTCAGCAAATTTGCTGGCCTATTGTAGCTCCTCAACAACATAAAATATTCTTTTATTTCATCCTTGACTTGGCGTTGCCGTCGACAACCAGATGCTTCGTGATCACCGGGAACTTGAGGCTCTCCCAAGCCTGCCGATCGAAGAGTGTCTCCTTGTTGTAGATGACTATTTGCTTCAGGATCCCAAACGTCTCACTTGTTGACTCCATCCTCAGCTCCAAAATGACCTGTAGCATCGAGATTCGGTTGTGGAGGCGCTCGATTGCGTCCGGTGAGTTGATTATCGCCGCATTAGGGTTTTCACGGTGAAACTGCTCCAACTCCCAATTCCACTCCTCGCCGTATAGCTTGTGGAGTACGCAGTCGAACGGGCCCTGCTCCGCCAGTGCTTGGGTCGAGTCAATCTTAACGAAATCCATGCCGTGAGAACTCCCGAGACCGTGGAGGCGTGGATCAGAAAGGCGCCGTTGAAGAAGAAGAAGGAGGATAAGAATAAAAAAATATAAAGAAATAATAGGAAAATAATATTTAAATGATAAGAAAAGAATATTTAAATGAGAGTAAAGTTAAAGTGCTGACTCGGATGTGGATGCTTTAAAAAAATAACTAGCTAAAATAGATAAAGGTGATTTTTTTTTGCTAAATTAGCCAAATATTACATGAGCCGGATGTGAATGCTCTAAATACCATTTCTTTGAACATTCCAAACCTTGAAATTAATGCTGCCAATCATTTTGGCTGCCCACTGATGGGTGACCATCAACTGTTGCATACATGTTCCTAATTCTTGTAATTAATATATGATATATTTTTATATGTTTGCAAACAAACGATATGTTTTGGCATCAAGAACGGTTTGTCGAACCGATGCCACTGCACCGACCGCCGATAACACCGAGGATGCTGCTGCTATCAATGTGTTCACCCAAAAAACAAGGCTACGCTTTGAGGGCTTGAAGGTGACATTGTAGAAAACCATTGGGAAAATAAGATCGAGAGGAATGAATCCAAATGCCCCCAAAATTGCCATGATATCACCAAAGAAAGGTAGCATGGCAGCAAAAAGTGTGCCTACAATCACTGATATTGACCGGAAAAACAACCTCGGCACAACGTTGCGGTTGGAAAATTGGTCCTGGTTGGGGTCTGCAAATAACTTTTCGAACACTTCGTTTGTTGGTTGCAAGTATACCTGCAGTATAATCAGTGTAATATACATATATAATATGGAGAAATGATTCACGTTAATATTTTGTTATCTTATTTTATAAATTTAATAGAACAACTATTAGATTTGTGGACTCATATGAACCCCATACAAATTCAATGGTAGGATGGTTGAAAAATGAATGCATTATATCTTTTCTCTATATAATGCTTTAGTGAAAAGGGTTGGCAACTTTTTATACGATGTGTGACGTGTCAATTTGATACAAACCCAACATAAAATTAGTGAGTTAAAGTTAAGAGATTTAATCTGTTTAATTAAATGGGAAGGATTAAGTCTTCTACATATAGCTTGACAAGACCTGAAAATTAAGAATATAAATCCTTCATGATTTGATTATACTAAATCAATTAAGAGATTTAGATTATTTGATTATCTTAAATTAAGGATTTAATTACCGGATTTGTTTGTATTTGAAATTATTCAAATCTATTTAAAGCTCTATAAATAGACGTATGTTATACTTAAGTGAAATAATCAAGGAAAAGATGCATGTAGCCGAAATGTTTTTAAAGCGTTGAGGAACCACCTTAATTATTTTTGTCTTTCATCTCTTTCATTTTATCTCTTTGCTGAACCCAATTTTCCCAACCTCTAATACAAAATTAGTAGGTTAGGAATGATGAGTCTGACCTGTTTAATAAAATGGATTGAGTTATATATAGTTGACCTATATAGTATTATATTCTACCTTAACACGACTCGAACCCAACATATATAAACAGAAATTGTCACCCCTAAGTAATTAATAGAAGGGGAAACAAGCCTCCATGATGCCTAGTCATAGAGGGCATGTAACCTTTAGGAATTGTTAGGCTATATAGTGATGAGCTGGACTTACCACTGTGACAGCCGATACTTGGATTACAGTGAAAACATTGGTCATCAAGAGAAACCAAGTTGGCAGCAAAGGCTTTTGATTACCCATAAAATTGGCAAGAATTGTCCCCATAGCTTGATTGCCAAATGCCCAATAACCAGAGATTGCAACGCTGAAAAAAGTTGTGAATATAACAGCGTAGCAGACACATAAACCTTTGAACATCTTGCCTTTGACTGGAGGAGCTATAGTTGCCTGCAAATGACACAAATCTATGTCAATTTTTGTTTCAAATACTTTTGTCTTTTTTAAGGACCAAAGGGTACATCACAATTTTCTGGTAGTTTGGACAACATTGCTTCAATTGAAAGTTTGAAAAGAACACTATAAATTGCAAATTCTCTAATAGTTTCATGAGATAAGTGTACTTTAAAATTTGGAGATTTAAGGCTCATTTTGTTTCATCGTAAAATATTTTCTGGAATTTTTTTTCTTCGCAATTTCTGGTGTTTGGTGCAGTCGAAAATAATAATCAAACTAAAAATATTTTCTGTTTTACGAAAAACACTTCTTTAATTTCGAAATATGATTTTCGTTTTTAAATTTTGCTAACCATTTTCTGAGTTTAAATTTCTCTTTTTTAAACCGCTCAACTGAAAGTTGCTGAAAGTCGCCGACTGTTTTATGTCGTCAATTATTTTCTGTACAAACCAAATGCCGAAACATATTTTCTGGGAACTATTTTTTTTTTTTTTTTAAAATAAAAATTATTTCATTAATAATTTTTTCCGAAGAAAAATATTTTACTTCAAAACAAACGGAGCCTTAAAGTTTGTTGATAATAGAGAAAGAATGATAAGATAGAATTTCCATGCATTTCTCTTTCCAATTATTCTTAGCAACTATACCTGTATTTCAGGAACAATTCCACAGGCATATGTGGTAACAATGATTGAAACAGCATTAACAGCACCAAAAACACGATTCTCTTGGGAGCCATTTACGGAATAGTCCCTGTTGGGAGCATTCTTGGAAAATCCTGTCAAGGAAGTGTATGTATAATGTATATATATATATATAATGTCCCAAAGAAATGTTTTACATACATTAATGTTGTTTTGAAGTCTTACCGATGTATATTGAACCGGCTGTGACGCAAGCACTGTAAGCAAGAGCGAGGAAAAGAGAGACAAGATTGAGATGCCTGAGGGAGTGGAAGGATGGAATTTGGGCCAGGAAGAGCATTAGGACTCCAAAGATGATGGTAAACTCGTAAAGCTTCATTGTCCCATTTGGATTTGAAAGCAAGTAGATGAACTGCCAAAAGGAGAGAGTCCAAAAGTTAGAAAGCAAGAGAGAAATAGCGTTGTGCAAATGGCTAGGCCTATGAGATTTGTTAGTCCAAATGGAGTGGTTTTTGTTAAAATATATAGAGAATATATTAAGAGAAAGAGAGAGAGCCGAAACATACAGAAAGTGAGACGGACAACTTGGGTTGGGTAAATCTTAATGTCGACCAAAAGAAATGTTGGCCGTGATTGTGTTCCACCCCCAAAAGGTTTAATCGGAATTATAATTAGAACTCTTTAGAATTATTTATATGGATTAGTATCAGTAGTACGCAACCAATATGAGATTTAGTATTCATGAACTCTTTTATAATCTATCCACTTAATATGAGACTTAATATATATCTATGATAATTCGAGTCAGCCAATATCTCATACTCAAATTACTCGAATAAAATAAAAATATATTATTCAACATTATAATTAAAATTCTTAGAATTGCTTATAAAGCTCACTTCCACCTAGTAGTAGCTAATGAGTTTAGCTACTTAATATGGCAATGCTAAGTTGATTTTGATACCATTTGTAATGACCTCGAGAAGTATTAACTATATCTACACTTTACCCAAAAATACTTATCTAAGCTGCAATCAAAACATATCTTAGAATATTTTAAGGAAGAATCAATTTCTCCCTGCTCGAATAAGAAATTAAAGTGTATATATAAAATTAATTAGGTGTATGATTTGAGATGGATGAAAGGGCTTAATAAATAGAAAAATGGGTACAACTGAACTGACCTTAAGGCACTGCCCTCCTAGAAGAACACCAGCAATGACTGCCCCATAGCATATCCCAAATTGAAGTGGGCCAACAACATACTTCCCCCATCGTGGTCCTTCCAATCAAGTTTGAATCAGACAAAACTTTCATATATATAGTTTTCTTATATATTGTAATATAATTTGAAATGTTACCGTTTTTTTTCTTCTTAAAAATATGACAGAAAATTGTTCATGTGCACATGTGACCCAAAAAAATAAAAAAAATAAAAAACCCCTTAATAAATAATAAAAAGAGACAATTTTTTTTCTTTTTTATTCTAAACCCACAACCAAGGCATCGGTCTCGCCAAAACCCATGGCCAGGTCATACCCATGGTCAATGCAATTATTTTTTTAATTTAAGGTTATAATTTTATATTCACACATCTCAGCGGAAATATAAATTATAATGGTCTATTTTAGACAAAATAGATCACAAGAAAAACATGTAATCTGATCCCGTTAGGATTTAACAAAAAAAATCTAACTGATGAAGGATCATTGCGAATTGAGTTAGATCTAGTAGAATTAATATATATAGTTTTCCCTATTTTTTTATGAAGCCAACGAGGAAATAAAAAAATAACATCATTAAACTGTTGGTCCTTTTTCCAGATCAAATATCCCTTGAAATCCTTAGGATTCATATTTTCAACCTTATAATTTGTAACAAATTAGAAAGAAATGAGTGGAGTGGAGTGTGGAGAGTGTAGAGATTACCCACCTAAAATGTCTCTAGCCATGTCCCGAAACCGAAGTTGGCGCTGACCAAGCTGTGCATGGTGCTCCAACACCATAGACAGAAGATTATACGAATAGAAAGTCACCAACCCTGCAAGAATGAGGCAAACAACTCCCCCAACCCACCCTTGCAAGCCCACCGCGAAGGGAAGACTCAGAAGCGACGGAGCCACGATTGATGTCGTCAAATGGTACCCACAGTGCACCCATGACCCTAATCACCATAATTTTACACAAACTCTTAAGAGTGTTTCATAATTTAGAATCAAATTCTGAACAATACAGAATGAAGCTTGAAAGTTTTGGTGAAAATTCACTTACGCCGTGTGAATTGTAAAGGGTTTTGCGATCATAACTTCAACTCATTAAAATTTGAAATGTCGGTATCCCATGTTTCAGCCTCTTTAATTATAATTTCACCAATTTGTTAAGATATTCAGTTAAAGATAACTGAGAATGTCAAAATGACCAAATTACCATTTTTTATTTAAAAAAACGCGTTTGTTAGACCCATGACTGGCTGTGGGTTGCGAGTCGGTAACTTTTTACACGACCCACAAATTGAGCAAGAACACAATGCGAAAAACTTATATAATTGCATGACTGTAAAACTGTTCTTGAGTGAGCGAAGTTTCTCCCGAAGTTTTATGTAAAACAGAGGAAAACATTATCACCAACCATTTCTCTACTTCTACAACATGAAATCATCAACTGGCGAAAGTTTTAATTCCTACCATGGTGGTGAAGTTGGGAGGAAAATGAAAAACAACTCACTAACCTCTGGATTTGAGTACAAACAAAGCTCCGGCATCAAGCTCTTTTGGAGGGTGAAGAACAGCATCTTCCTTCCCAGTTGTGGATTCTGTGACGGAGTTTGGAGCCACAGCTAACATCTCTGTCTCTCCTCCTCCTCCTCCTCCTCCTCTCCAAGAGCTACGAAATCTAGTAATTTAAACTAATATAACTTCTAATTTGAAGCCATCTCCTGTTAATCTGCTGCTTTTTGCCCATTTACATCTGTTTGACTAACCAATAATCAGCCACACAAAATCAATAGGATGAATGGGTGATCTTCTGTGTCTCTTTGAATGTGTGCTCGGGCATATATATAACTTTATAATCAATGAATAGACATGTTCTTAAATTTAAGGAAAGGGACAAAGCAAAAAAAAGAGTACTTCCACCAGCGGCCAGTCAAGCATGTGGTTGATTTAGCCGGCTATGATTCAATGACATGCAACGCTAAAGTCAAAAAAATGGAAAGCTACTTTGGACTTAATTTGCTAGAAAAAAACCTTATGCAAGACGGCAAAATCGACATACAAATTTGGTTTATTAGTTGACTTAAATACACATGAAAGGTAAGTAAATGGTATGAAAGGCGGTACAAGACAATCAAAGAGTAACTTAATCGGCTAGAGACCACGCCCCATGAAGTGAAAATTACTAGTTTAAATTCTCATTCCTTTCTCCTTGGTTGGAGAAGAAATTATCTTTTTATGGATTGTCGTATTTCTTAAACCCTAACTGAAGATTTGTATTGTGGTTACTTCTACCTTAAGTGGAGAGTATTAATTTATTTGAAAGATTCTCACAAAGTTTATCTCATAATTACCTACCCGAAATGCAGCAATTTGAATTCTTTATAAGATGGAAGTTATGATGCTTGTCATTAGAATTGGGGACTATTACTTTCTTTTGGAAGGGCATAGGCATGCATTTTTAAGTATGGATCCATACCCTATTCCCTCTTCAATTTATTTTATTTTATTTTTTTATAAAAAAAAAAGGGTATGGATAGATAATGGTTAAGAATGAAGAAAGTGATACATTTTGCAATCAAGAACTATTTTCACTGACATGTCATCCTAATTGTATAACAACCTATTAAATAACATTATATATCAAATATATAGCATGTGTAATTATGGGTGACAATTTGTGTTTGTGTGTTGGGTTTGAGTCATGTCGAAGGATGTATATAAAGATAACCCGACTAATTTAATTAAACGAGTCAGATTCTTTAATCCTTACTTTTTTAATTTCGTGTTGAATTCGTAAGTCATGTTAAAAATTGACAGCCTAATGTGTAATTTTTTTATACGAACTCAACACGAAATTAAGAGTTAGGGTTGATGAGTTTGACTTGTTTAATTAAATGAGTTAGGTTATAGTTAACTTATATTTACTTTTTTTTTTTGAGCAAAAAAATTTGAGATTTTATTAATAATGAATCGAAGGTGGAGTTGAAACCTCCATCAACAATCAAAAGATAGAGCTAATTGCTTCATCAAAATAATATCACTAATACAATGTGAAATTTGGTCTCTCCATATCATATCACTGATATCCATCGCATAGTTAAGTATATAATATTATATAGTTAACTTATATAATATTATACACATAGTTAAGGGCATATTATTTTTGACATGACTTATGAACCCAACACAAACCCACTACAAAATTAAAGGATTATGGTTGAGGGATTTGATCCGTTTAATTAAATGAATTGGATTAGAATTGACTCATATAATTTTATAGTAATGTCTCAACAAAACTCAAACCCAATATGCGAACTCAAATTACCAACCCCACCTCATATAGGACCACTCATAATCTAAATCCACATATGAAATATTCCTTACCTTAATCTTAACTTTGCCTATGAAAAAAAAAAACTTTGCTTTTTAATTCAATCTAAGGTAATGGACTCCAGCTCCAAATGACACATGGTCCAAAGAATTTTAAAATCATTTCAAATTCATTTTGGGCTTTTAAACAAGCCCGACTCCAGATACCCAAGTGAGGAAGCCCGAGATATCCAAAAATCCACTTCTAAATGACTATTATACCCTTATGCTTATTTCAAAATATCCATCCTGCCGCTGGAGCACAAAATACCTGCCATAGCCGACCTAGGAGCTTAAGAAAAGTGAAAGCCTCTTTATCTCTCGCGGTGGGCCGGTGGCAATGGCGAAAGGGGATGATGCAGTGATGAAGAAGAGGAACAAGGCGATCAGGAAGAGGCTTCATAAGCATAGTGAATCGTCTACTGCGGTCTCTGCTCGGGTTGCCGCCATTATTGCTTCCAAGAAGCGCCGCAAGTCCGGAAAACGACGCATGTGCGAGGTACTTTTCCAGTTATGCTGTTGTTGGTTGCTTGGGAAGTGTGGGGAAAAGGGTGGAAATTATTGGGGGGAAATTCGATGGGGTGCAAGTGCTTTGGAAGCTATATATCATCCAATCTTTTGTTGAAATTAATATATATATATTTTTTTGGTTGAATTTTATGGTATTTATATAGGCGCCTAAACAGTGAACTAATATGGTGTGGCCTAGTTGCCTGTGGTTTCTTCAGATTTTCTATCACAATAACATGAAGCATGGCATTTGAAACATTTTAGTAACTACTCATTTATTAGCTAACGTAGCATAGTGGTTATCTGATTTTGAGTTTTACGAGACAAGAACTTTGGCAAAATATAGATTACATTTTTCTTTGTTATTGATTTCTTGATATATGTGTTTATTTTATTTCTTGCATGAATGTAACAGAAATCATCATTTATTTGGTGTTAAGTTGATGGTGATATCTGAAAACATAACTTCTTTTTTTTTATTCATCGAAAAAAAAAACACAACTTTTGGTTATACATGCATGTTCTCTAATGAGACTTGTTGCTTATTTATTTGGTGTTAATGAGACATGTTCTTTGGATTCATTCAAATGATTTACAAGCATCTTTTGGTCTTTATGCGAAGTTTTTATTTCATGTTGTCCTTAAAATGCTTGTAGTTATGTGTGAATATGATCTTTGCATCCAGATTCATTGTAGTTGCTGAAAAATAATCCTATATATATACACACACACACACACGGCAGAGTCTTCTGTTAATCTTAGTATTTCCAAACTTCCCAAACCCCCTGACGCGAATTCTCACCTCCCAATCTATCCTCTTAAGGATATGATCCTCTGAATTCAGATTGTTTCCATACCTAAATTATCATTCTTGTGTTTCCATAGATGATAAACAACAGCACCAAGTGCAAGTTCACACAGAATCACACACACAGCATTTCCTTGGAGCTCTGAAATACCCAATCCGCCACATCTTCCCAATTTATACTTTATATTTGTCTTATATTTTTTTATGTTTGTCTTATGATCTGACATGGATAATACTAATTTGTTGAAGTGATTGTGATTATTTGCCCATTTCACAAGTAGATTATCATATATGACTCCATCATGACATTACAGGGGATGTGTTTTAGCCTCCCTACTCCTGATGATCCTTTCAACGACAGGCATGAAAAAAAGGATTTGAAAGGAAAGGAACCTAAGAAGAAAATGTCTTCCCAAGATGACGAGAGGGGTTTTGTTAAAGGGAAGAGTGCTGCACTGAGGAATGGAACCGAAGCTAGGAATGTCACGTTAGAACAGAAAAATGAGAAGGTTGTGAATTTGATGGATGAACAAAAAAGTTCAATGATATCGATGAACAGTCTGGGCCAGAAATGTCTTGTTGACTTAGAAGAAAAGGTTAAAGTGATTAGGAAGAAAGGTGAACATGGTCAACATGGATGGGCCTGTGAAAACTTAAATCATCCATCGAAGTTTCTCATTATGTGCTTGAATTCAATAGAAAATGCATTGCGACATGATGGTAGCTACATTAGTGAAGAGGACAAGCCTTTGTTTGTTAATGAATGGGGAGTTGAATTCTGGAAATATTATTCATCTGGAAAGGATATTTTGGAGACTAGTGGACCTAGTTCTACTGTTGAGCAAGTTGCTTGGATAGTTTCCACTGCCGCTGATACCATTGCAAGAAAGGAGAAAGAAGGCATGACTTTTGCCAATCCCTTTCTTTTATTCATTGTCCCATCCCAGGAGAAAGCTGCCAAGGTTAGTAAACATATCTTCTCGTACCATTCACAAAAGACTTTTGGGTTTGACTCATTGTTTCTTTTCTTTTACTCAGCACCTTAATTTGGGGCTGGTTGGGAATTCTATGGTTTTTTACAGACACATTATAGATGATTTTGCTAAGGGTTTCTTCCTTTATTCTTTCTTTCTTTAATAGTATTTTTTCATCTGCTGAAATTTTTTAATGAGCTTTAACTACTACAAAAAAACACAGTGGTCTCACTTTTACATGGCATAATAAATACCCTTCTAGTGAGTTCTTGTATATTTCTTGCACTGAGGAAAATAATTCTCATGTACTTGTAGAGTATGCAGCCTGAGAAGCCATTGTTTGTTTTTCGATGATAAATTTTTATCCTCAAATATGTTTACAGGTTCGCTCAATCTGCAAACCTTTGAAGGCTCTTGGAATACATACTGTGAGTATACATCCTGGTGCATCATTGGATCACCAGATTCAAGGGTATGTTTAGAATCTACATTCTTGTTTTTGTAATACAGGGTGGTGATGTATGTGATTAAAGCAGTGCATATGCTTTCACATAGACAAGCTTACTTGTTTACCATGTTAATCGGCAATTTTTTGCATGTCTGAGACCGGAAATTGGTCCTTCTTTTAATGAAGCCTAAATTATTTATATGTGTGCATGCGTGTGTGCAGGTATGCACATGTACCTTTCTGCATGAATGTACACATTTAACCCACATTCATCTCATGCGGTCAATTCAATGCCCCGTTTTTACACATGCTATCTGCTCTAACAGTCTTTCTTGTTTAGAGAATTGGGTGTAACTTTTTGTGTTCTTTCTCATTAAAAGTTTATTTTGTATTTGACAGTCTAAAGAGCTGTGAGCCTGAGTTTCTTGTGTCTACACCTGAGAGGCTACTGGAACTTGTTACCTCTAAGGCAATTGATATATCTGGTGTCTCCTTGCTGGTAATTTCTTTTTTTGTACATTAAGTACACATCTAAAAACTTGTTTCATATCTTTTTCTGTTGTGGACTCTTGTTCTCGGGTGGCTATAGATAAGGATGGGTGGCATAAAAGAAGCCATATGGGTTACTCCATCTAATTGGGGTTAAGTCTTACTTGAGTTGAGTTGGCTCTTTTCCCTAAGGTAGATAATAGTTTCATCGGTTGTTTTACGTGATTCTTTACTTTTCATTCCTTGATATTTCTTATAGAAGATAAAGTTTTGTTTGTCGAGGAACTTCTTTTGCTTCTTTTGACCATTTGCCTTGAAAAAATAGGCATTTACTAAATAGTGTTTTACACCCAAGTCTAGTAAGTCTTCTGTTGGTTCAAAAATAAAAATGTGTGCTTCATTTGTTTGCTGGTCTGTCATTGTCTCTAAGTCCCTCTTTGTGGTCATTGATATATGTGTGTATTTGTGCTTTATGGTTGTTTGTTTGTTCTATGATTCAATCTCTTATATCATTGATGTGTTTTCCGTTGTGATGCTTGTTTACTGTATCAAGTAAGCAGCTTGTCACTTATCTAACCAAAAACAAAAAAGGCAATTTGGAATTAGCTGTCATATTGGAGTGTTTTCCTATAGATTCATCTGAAAAGCTCATTTGGCATTTCTTATGTGGAATGTGTTTTGAATTGGTGGGCCTGCAAATATGACCACCTGTGTAGCACAGCTGCTTGTTGACTTTTGGGGAGCAGTACCTATCAGATGCTCTGTGATATATACGAAGTAATTTATTTCAATACTGGATCCAATACTTATTTGATACTTATCCAAAATTTGAAATTATAGTTTTTGTAATTCTACGAATTTTATCTGTGCTTCTTGTTGCACCCGGGAACTTACTGGACACTTCAAATGTTAGGATTTGAACCTTGTTGAATTATTGAAGAGCAGAAATATAATCATAAACAGAAACAAGAGAAGGGGCCACTGATGACTGGTGTATGAGTCTGACTCTTTTAGAGTGAAAGATTCCTTCTTTGGTGCAGGTGTGACTGAAGTTGATTAACTTTCAAATATGGAATATATTAGAATTTGGCAATGCAGTGATGCGGTATCTAATGGGAGTTTCTATGTCTGTGTGTGTGTGTTCTGATGATGTTGAGGCATCTGAACCTTATTTTCTCAAAATTGTTGTGTTGAACAATATATCGTTATCCATATTTCTAGTTTTTACTTCATCTGTGAGCACACTTTTTTTTTCCTTGCAGTAGTGATTTTGTCTTTCAGTGATTTCTGTATGAAATATCATTAGGTGTTAAATATTAGGCAATGTAACATCTGTCATTAGTATAATAAAAGCCTTTAATTTTTATTGGCTTTCTATTTAAAGCTTGATCATATTTATCTAATTTAATTTTTTGATGCTTGTATAGGTTGTTGATGGACTTGAACGTTTTTCAAATGGTGGTTATCCTGATATGATAAAATCCATTAGGCAATCTATATCGGGAACTCCACTTACCGTGGTTTTCAATGATTGCTTCAATCATGCCTCTGTTCCATTGGTTCAAAACCTTTTGTCGCGATCAATCTATCGACTTTCGCTTAGTGATACCATTGCCAGTCTAAGTTCATGCATTGTCCAGTCTGTGAATGTGTGCACCTCAGAAGAAGAAAAACTATCAAAGGTACGTATATCAATCAGTATGTTAAGCAAAGTTTCTACTTAGAGTTTAGAACTTATATGGCCCAAAGTACAAATAAAAAGTGTCTAAAAGCAGTCCCCTTTTTTAAGGCACTTCCTTGTTTGTTTTTATTAGTTTGAATCAGAATTGCACATTTCTCCTTATTCTCGTAAATCTGTTTTACTGACTGATTTCATTATATTGCTCTAACAAAAAGTGAATTGCTATTTAGTCCTAAGAGGAGCTTCTGCTGGGTTAGAAAGCAGAAAGAAGGCTACATATCTCATAACTTGCAGTTTATGATATGTCATTATCACTTTGGTCCTATTCCTTTTAGGTAGATATTCTCGTGAATGTGAATGTACAAAGTGTGTTTTATTAGTATTAATTAAGGGACCGAGTATTAGTCATGGCCCTTTGAATAAGGTTTGTCACCTATGCTTCTATTCAAAACCGAGCGTGCTGTCTGATTTTTTAATTTTGCAGATTAGAAAGGGGCTGGGTGATGATAACCCTGTACTCTTGATTTTACAAACCATAACTAGCTTTGTGATTGACAACCATTTGGTGTACATGATGACATGCTAGTATTAACTTTGAAGTCTCAATGATTGAGTTCTTTTCCCTTTTCTTCCTTCTTATTTTTTTAGATAAGAAAATTTCCCCCCTTGTCAGTATCAATGAGTGCAATTCTGTGATTTGTGTCCTTATTAATTCTGATGTGTTTTGAAAGTTGATTTTTACAATTTGTCAATCTTGATTATTATTATTATTATTTATGATTAATCATTTGAAGTAGAAGTTCAACTCATTGATATTAAAAGAGGAACATGATATTTTTGAAAGAAAATTTTCCCTGTTTGAAGATAATTTGGGATTATGTTATGAGAAGAAAGTGCAGTACTAGTTTTAGCATATCTGTATATTCCATTCAAATCGATAGATCTATAAAACCAGATGGAAGACATTCTATTTGCAAAGTTAGAAAGAAACGAACCCAAATGTGAAAAGTAATTTAGCAAACATTGTGAAGTTATCCCTTGGAAACCTAGCTTTTCAATTGCTTCGTATGTGGCAAGTTGTTGCAAGGGTAGAATTTGTTTCCAATTCCATGTCCATATTTTGTGACTTGGCCTATGTTCTGTCAGGCAATAATTTCTTGAAATAGCATTTTCTTAGAGTCTGTTATTTTTGCAGTGCATTCAAATTCTGGATCAAACTTATGGAAATCAACTCTTCTCTCAACCCTTGAAGGTGCTATACATATTTGTTAAAGATAGCAACCTCAGCAAATTAGCCGCTGCTCTCAAAATCAAGGGTTATTCTGTATCAAGCGACTCATCGTGTACCATTTCAAATTTTAACGACAGGTGAAGGAGAAAATTCTTTTCTTCCCTGTCTGTTGCTTATTCGTCTAATATTACTGCTCATGCAAATTAGGTTGCTTAGTGGAATTTGCTCCTTTTTTCCTTACATGGGTTGCATGTTGCAACTGTAAACCATATGGCTTACTACTGTTCTGTAAAATATAATCCATGTCTTATTTGTCTACTCTTGATTTTGACAGCGAAATGAAACCTGCAGTGTCCATGATCAATATTGAGCAGATAAGTACTGCTGATTTAGAGGAGTATGAAATTGTAATAATACCCAGCTTCGTACTTCCAATTGACAGTTATGTGCATGTTCTCTCGAGGATGGCCCGCCATACCGTCAATGGTGTGTTGCACAGCTTCTTAACTAAAGAAAACGCAGCGGTTGCTGGACCATTGACTGAAACCCTAGAACAATGTGGGCAGGCAGTGCCTGAAGCTTTAAGAAACTTGTGTCTGACAGCACCCATGTGGGAACAATGAAGTTGGATGCGCTTTCATCATTATATGTTCTCATTCTTTCTGGGTCCTGCGTCATCTTTACCACAAGCATAATCTGTTGGAAAATTCATTGATTTTTTGTTTTCCTGTGGTTCTGTTCAACAGCTTCTGCAGTTGTTGATGAGGGGATTAGAATGTCATAATCTCATAACAGTGTGAAAATTTCAGGTAAAAGTCAATTTTGAGCCTTGATAATAGAGCCTCTGATATCTCAATTATCAGAATGAGCTATTTGCGGATCATTTCTCTAATTTGTGTGAAAGAGCTTTAGTTTTGTTGATTACCAAAAACAGGATATGTAAGAGGCTTTTATTTTTATTTTATTATTATTATTATTAAACAACGAGAGCATTCATTCACTCAGTTTGAGACTTTCTTTACCAAATTTTTTTGATCCATTGTTTTAGAATGCAGTGTGAAGGGTGTGATGGCATAGCCAGCTTCTAAAGAGAATGTAAGGATCCGTTTGGAAATATTTTAGATTTTACTGTCTTTGAAAAGTTATTTTTGAAAAAAGAAAGAAAAAAAAAAGGAGGTTTTTGTATTTGGGAATTTAGTAATAGCCGAGGAAAAATGAATGTGTAAAAAAAAAAAAAAAAGAAGCAGATTTTAGGGTTGAAAAAAAGGAAAGTAGAATTAACCAATAAGAGGAAATGGAAAGACTAATGTTGTACAATGGAATAATTTAGTAAATTGCTAAACGTATGAGATGATGCAGCAGTAAAACTTGGTGAATAGGTTTTTTTTTTTTTTTTTTTTAACTAGTGCTAATTGACGGTTAGTTTTTACTGTCACATCATTAAGTTGTATGATAGTCGTATAATAATTAACTTAGAGCATATTTGAAATTATATTTAATAAATAAAACTTTTAAGTAAAAAACAATTTTTAAGCTTTCGTCGAAAAGTCCCGCACCTTGAACTTCTTTAGGACAATTACAATGAAAACCATCTCTTATTTCTAAATTGGATAGATTGCAATTCAGTCAGCAAATTTCTGCTAGTCTCTCTCACACAAAAGCAGGTACACCTTGTTTTTTGGGTCACTAATATGTTGGTCTCGACTCTCGCCGACAACTTAATTAATTACATTAGTTTTACTAACTCGCTTACTTTAACCAAGTCAAGTGATTATATTAATTATTACTTTCATTTTTAAAATAAATAATTTTTTGGACATCTTAACTTCCTCAATCAGTAGCATCATTATCATCATCAAATTATAATAGGTAGGATGATCTCACAAGTATCCTTTGGTCTCTCACGGTGTGGGTGCTGGGACATTGTTTTACTATAATGCCCCCAATCAGTCCAAATGGGGGGACTTCTCAACCAATGCCCAGCTTTAATACGGTAATACCTACCCATATACCGTTGAGCTGTTAAATCAAAGATTTGTTTCTGCTCTTTTTCTTTTTTTTTTTTTTGGGTTAGTTAAATCTAATTATATTTAATTATTCAGCCCACATTGGTCGGTAGACAAGTATATTAAAAGATTTAGTTATAGAAAAATGTTTAGTCTAGAGACGATTATAGGCCAGCTGTCTAGAAGATCATATCGTACGTTGTTGCCTCTTCTTAGACTCAACTCTCGTCGGTGCTTCTAATTTCCTCATGAAAACCTTATTTTTATTCTATTTGAATAATTTCCACAATTTTAGTCTTAGGGCTAGGGGTGTCGGTTCATTCCTTAACAATTCATCCAAATTTTGACCATAATATATATATATATTCAAAAAGGCGAACATTAACTATGACTATTTTACTTAGCGTGACTATATATAGTAACATTTATTCGTTAGAATCACATAGGAGGAGCGTAGATGGTGAAAACGGCTGATGTTTCTTCAAGCCCGACTAAAGCATAGCCTGATCAGGCCCACCGGAGCATCAATAGGAACCAATGTGCTTTACACTAATTAGGCATGAAAATTCTCATTGTGGGATTCGAATTTATGCCCTAATGTACACTTAACTACTTCAGAGAAATTGTCTCCAAGAAGTAACTTAATTGGCTGTGAACCATGCTTTATGAAGCAGAAGTCACAAGTTCGAATCCCCCCTCCCCCTACCCTTGCGTGGACATGTAAAAAAAAAAAAAAAAAAAAAAACACTACTTCAGAGAAATTGCACGGTTTTTCTCCTAAATAAACAACAATATATATATATATATATATATAACCCATGAAAAGAAATTTCTTTCGACAAAGCTGAATCCAATAAAACAGTATATATATATTTTTTTCATGAGCGAATCACATAGAATACTGGTCAGTGATCGATCACAACTTGATTATTAATAGTACCCTTTCACATTTTGGATGATTAAAATAATAATGAAAATGAAACCCTGCCTGCAAAATCTTTTAGAAGCTAGGCAGGGAGACTCGTGTGCTAAATTTTAATTCTTTCGTGAAACAAAAGCCAAAGGAAACTGATATAAAAACAACATGATTGAACAAAAACAAAAAAGGAAAAGTTCGTAAAACATTTTATTTATTAACACTAAATTAATGAATGACTAAATCTAGATTAACAATTAGACACATTTGTTCTTATGTTTTTGTGTTGGATCATGAAAATCATATTTTATGAATTATGAGATAATTCAGCATAAAATCGTCGTCATTATCCAAAAAGGAGCCGCCTTCGATTTTAGAAGTGATCAATATCGAGGGGACTTAATTTATATGCCCCCAAAGGAAGAAGAAAGAAAAAGAAAAAGAAAAGAAAGGAAAAGATAATACTACTTTTTTACACTTATTTATATCGGTTGACGTGATGTATTTGAAGTGATTTTTTGTTTATTTATTTATTTATTTTTTTTTAAGTAGTTGACATAAGAAGCCGCTTAAAATATGCTACGTATATGCTAGTATAAAATGAGCGTGATCAACGATGGATTTTGGGGGGGACCGGCAATGGCCTTGGTCCTCCCCACACAAATGACAAGAAAAAAAAAAATTTAAGACATTTTTTGCCAATTGGTCCCTCCCCATAATTTTTTTGGCCCTTGGTCCCTCCCCAAATTGAAAGTTGACTCCGTCTTTGAGTGTGATAAAAGGTCTGAAGAATAACATTATTAAAAAAAGAAAAAAGAAAAAGAGTTGATCCAAGGTTCCAAATACCTCCTAATGAACACATTTATACTTTGATACAATAGTGTATTAATGTAATCCTGATGTCAGCTTGGGATGTTGGACTTGAATCTAGATAATATAGCATCAATACAAAATGATATTTGAGTTGTTGTTTGTGTTTTTTTTTTTTTTTCTTAATTTTTAACCAAAAAGAAACGAAATGTCTTCAATAAAAGTTGCAGCTGCAATGATTTTCGGAAAATACTAAGCAAAGCCACTTGTTCTTTCTCTCTCTCTCTCTCTCTTCTGCAAAAGAAAATGCAGAGAATAACGATCGATAGCATTGCAACAAAAAGTCTATCAGAACACACTCTTTCTTTATTTGCATTAAAGGGTTTGAAAGTAACCACAAACATTGGTTTGGACTTTCAAAAATGATAGTTTATGAATTTCAGAAGCATTAGCACTTCATATAAGTTAGAACATATTGAGAATATATATACAAAAACAAAGAAAAGTTGGGTTTTTTAGTGTATCTTAATCCCCTCACGTGGCTTGTTTAATTATTTTGTGTTAATTTTTAATAAAAATTGTTGTTTGGTGAGCAATGGTGGTAGCTAAGATCTTAATCACATAAAAATGATGTGCCATCGGCCATGACCATCGAATTAAGGGAATAAAAAAAGGATAGGTTGAAGGTGATACTTGGGAAGCTCTTATCTGTCACTTGTGACGCCTCTATTACTTCTCTTTCTTGTATTCCCCACAACCTGGCCATGGTTTGAGCAAGACACTGCACCACACTCCCCCATCAAACACCCCTTTATTTTTTATACTTAATTCCCAAGCTTTGACCAAAAAGCTGATGCCTAATTATCTAAATTAAACCATTTCACACATCTCTCTCTCTCTCTCTAGAAGGACAAGGACAAAATTCTAAATAGTCAATGGTCTAAAACTTGGCACTCAATGTAATAGTTCCTTCCACACCACCCAACAACCAGAATTTAGAACTGTCATTGGTGCAGATTTATAACTTGGTGAATCAGGCATATGAACCTCATAAAAAACAAAACTGGCATGCATATTCCAGATATATATCTCTATATATGTAATATGAGTAATGATGTTTTTCATATTCATTTATCACACTTATGTCACACTGGTTGACTTGACATACTTAAGTAGTTTATCATGTTAATTACTTAAAAAAAGTAAAAGGTAAGGCACTTAAAATACATAATGTCCGTCATTATGACATACGTGTGATAAATAGGATGTGAAAGAATAGCATTACTTTATGAGAAATGCTGTATACAACATTTTTTTTCCACAACTATCCTAAAGCGTTGATGTGGCTATCCCAACCAATCTTTTTTTTTTTTTTTAATAATTTTTTTATATAAAAAAAGGATTGATTGGAATGCATTGTAAGATAAAAATACAGTTTTTAGCATTACTCGTATTAAATATATATATCAGTGAGAGAGAGAAAGTAATGTTAGAAACTACATTTTTTCATAACTATCTCACAATGTTGACATGTAAGTTAATTCCAATTAACTTTTGGAATCTATTTATTTTTATTACAAAAACTGATCCAAATGTTAATTGAGATTAGCTACCAGATCAAGATTGTTGGATAATTGTAGAATAAAAATGTAATTTATATATATATATATATATAGATGGATAGATATAGAGATAGAGTTCATAGTTAATTAACTTGTATGATGGATTCAGAATGCTTCTCTAACTTTTTGTTCGCGTTACGTATTCTCTTCGATCTCTTGGTCTTAGCTAAATGCAATAATGGCTTCGAAATTTTTTTTCTTTCGTGATTAGCTTTCATAATCTTAATGGTACAGCTAAAGCAAGCATTCAATAGGGGACCAATACCCCCACTTCCATGGTCATCATAAATAATTATGAACCCATTCTTTCTCGTATTAATCATTTGTTTATTTCGTACCCTAACAAACAATCTTTGTCTCTTTTATATGAATCTCGTCTTTTTATATGAAAACTATCATATGCAATCTGATTTGTGTCACCTACAAGTTTTACATGAATCAATGGGTTTTGTGATCTCTTCCTCGTGGCTAAAATCATATATATTATTGATAGTGTAATAACATGTGAATCATATGCATATAATAATAATAATAATAATAATAATGTGTATGTCATTCAATGAGATCAATATTTGTTGGATTCTTTCATTATTTTCTTGAGGAATAGGGGTTATTCAAATTTGCTCTAGTTGGGCTGTCAATTTTGTGATTAATTAGTCTTTCATATATATAATAGAATTAACATCTTGATCGAGGTTACAACTAAAATGGACTACATTAACAGCATCACCGGAACCAAAGTTACCAATAAATGATGACATGAAAACAAATCAAGAATTGCACCCTCTCACATATGCCATATCCTTGACTGGCTTTCTTCTGCAAGGGACATCTAAAAGTACTCAAAGACAAATTAGTCCCTCAACTATATAATTTAGGATTTGGATATCTAGCAATTTTGATATTCGAATTGTTAGCAAATCGAGCAGCAGCTATGAAAGATTTCCTATATAGCCCATCTACTTGAGTAAGAAAGTGGGTTGTTCAAAACTTATTTGGATAGATGGGTCTCATAAAAACTCCCTCATATTTATTATCCGAATTATATGATGTCAATTAATATTGGCATGCCTTTTTAAAAATATTTAAATAATAATAGCCTGTGAGCTAATGCGCGGTAGCAAGGTGGGTTGTTCAAAACTTATTTAGACAAATGGGTCTCATAAAAATTCCGTCATATTTACTATCCGAATTACATGATGTCAATTAATATTGACACACCTATTTAAAAATATTTAAATAATAGTAGCCTGCGCATTAATTACGCATGGTAGCAAGGCATGTTGTTCAAAACTTATTTGGACAGATGAGTCTCATAGAACTTCCTCATATTTACTATTCGAATTACATGATGTCAATTAATATTAGCACGCTTTTCTAAAAATATTTAAATAATAGTAGCATGCGCACTAACGCGCGGTAGCAAGGTGGGTTGTTCAAAACTTATTTGGACAGATGGATCTCATAAAAACTCCATCATTTTTACCATCCAAATTACATGATGGCAATTAATATTAGCCTACCATTTTAAAAATATTTAAATAATAGTAGCCAGGCTAACGCGCGGTAACAATGTTCAATAGTCTATGAATGAGTAAAAGATTGATGAATGTTATTTAAAATGTTAGGAATAAATATCTAAGAAGTCATCCAATGAGAAACTTTAGTCACTCTATGTTTAGCTAAATTTATCATATTTTTCAAGACCCGTGAGATGCGAAATTTTTTTTTTTTTTAAAAAATCACATACAACACCAAGATTTAAGTGGTTCAGCTTAACAATCCTACAATCACTGGGGGATGCAACTTGGAGGAAATTCATTATCAAAAAAATAAAGTACAAGAGAATAGCAGAAAGAAAATTACTCAGAACCCAAGGCTCTAATAGATCCAAATTTCAGTATCATACAAGAGAGATTTTTTGGGAGAGATTATTTCCTAAAAAGAAGATAGAATACAGAAGAAAAGTAGTCTAAAGAACAAACTCATATTTTGTTGGAATCGAGGGCGGCTGATTTCTATTTTTGTCTCCTACTATATATGTACATCAACCTCTTTCTCTTATGTTCTTATCTCTTCCACAAACACACTATCGTTCTATCACTCATTGTTTTCGATCCCCAAAAAATAAAGAAGAAACCCACGTTTTTGCACTCACTCTTTGTATTAGGTGCGTTCTATGCGTTTAGCACACTTTGTCAATAATCAATTAAGAAGAGAATATTTTAGAGTGTGAAAAAGCTGGCCGCAATATCCCAACACAAGAATCTAGAATAAGGAAATTCCCACTCACGTTAACACTAATACCATACAGTAGGATTTAGGAAGATACTTACTTCAGAGAAAAAAAAAAAAAAAAAAAAAGATTTAGGAAGATAGTTAAAAACAATTTAAAAGAATCTACAAGGGAAGCCTAGCTTAAACTCCAATATTACATATTGAGGAGATAATACCCCATGGAATTTCAAAGCAAGATCTTTGTTGAGGACAAAATATCTCTTAGGCTATATTTGCCAAGAGACCGGACTGGACTTTGTCCCAAAAAATTTTTCTCAAAATTAATCCCAACATTCTTTTTTTTTTTTATATCACATCAATCACTTTTTATTACTTTTCAAATAAAAAAATCACTACAAAACAAAAAATTTCACTTTTTTTTGGACATGTCCACTCAAGGGTAGGGGAGGGGGGATTCGAACTTGTGACCTTCGCTTTATAAGACGTGGTTCACAGCCGATTGAGCTACCTCTTTGGGACAAAATTTCACTTTTCTATACAAAACATTCTTACTTTTTTTCTCACATCAATCAAATCTGCTATAATACCAGTCCACTTCCTCCAGTCCAGTCCATTCCCAAACACACCCTTAGTGACCTTGTTGTTGTTTCATAGGAATCTCGGTAACCCCATATGTATGGACATGGCCGACTTAATTAATAGATTTTGAGACCTAAAACGATAAGCTTAGGTAGGGCTTTTTTTCTTTTTCTTTTTTTCTTTTTAAATATATTTAAAAATTTAATTAAATAATTTTAATTTGAAATCATTCTTCTTTCTTTTTGCCCTTATTTTTTGTTTCCAAAAGAAATATATAATATGTAGAATTTAATTTGAGCAAAACGAAATTTACTTTATTCTAAAAATTATTTTAATGAACGAACTTAGCCAATATGTTGATTTTAAGTTCATGTGAAATTATGGTTTTAGTAACTGCCTTGGCTTTAGTGGTATAATTAATGTGACATTCCATTTTTCTTTCTTTTCCTCTAAAGTTTTATTAATATCTTGGAATTAATTCAATTCTTTCTATTTACTTATTTTATCATAATTGGAGCCGTAATTAATTAAGAACACACCATTTTTTTTTTTTTGGTCATAATCTAATTTTTTTTTACCAGAATTAGAGCCTTAATTAAAGAGCATTTACTAACTTTCTTGTCATAGTTGAGGCCTTAGTTAACTTGACTTTTATTTTTTATTTTTTAAAGTAAGGTGACTTTTAAAATTATTATTGAATTTGTTATAGATTACTATTAAATAATACAAAAAAGAAATAGAGTGATGTCTTACATTACTTTAATCAATCACATTATCTTGAAACGACAGTTGAAATATATTTTTTGGGTACGGTTTTTTTTTTTTTTTTTTTAAAACAAGAATAGTAAATTTCCTTTGGCATGCATGAAAGGCTAGTTTTGTTTTGGAGTTTTCTCAAGAATTCAACAACCCAATGGACTTGAAAATAAGCTATATATTTTGCCAGCCTTGCAACTGGCAATTAAGTAACTGACATTGACAGCTAAACTAGTTTGAGCATAATTGTGTAATTAAATTGTGCCGAATATTCTCATTAAACCCGACAGTCATTGCCGGTTTAAGATCAACCCTCTCTGTCTTCTTGACCGATCGAGCTTCCTTTGTATTTTCTTATATATATATATATATATATTTGCGAACACACACAATATTCAACTTCAGCACCACTGGGGCTCTCTCCAGAAAATCGCAGGCAATATATAGAAGAGAGAGAGACAACCAGATAGCAGAAAGAAATAACCAAGCAAATTTGTTTGCTTGATCCCTCCTTTAACGTCGTTTTGGGTGATGTTTAAGTGTACAGCTTCTCTGTTTTGTGATCATGAAGCGCCCACTGTGTCTGCATCTGCAGTCCTAGAAATGCCATGATCATCGAGTCCACTGACATTGCCTTGGCGTGACTCACAAGCAAAAATCACAGCAGTTTGACAAAAAGTTGTTTCATAGAAAATAAAAAACTTTCGTGTTTCTTTCGCAAAGCTACAGCTGCCACCCCTTTATAAATTCAAGCTTTCTTCGTCTCTGTGGATTATTCACAAACCGAAGAAAAACGCAAAAAACAGAGCAGCCGAAATGGACAAGCTCTCCACCACGTCGGCCATGCTTCCCGACGCTTTCCGAGGCGTGCGCGACGACATTAGCGGGCAGGTGGGATTCATTTGGCAGCAAGCCAAAGCGCCTTTGATCGTGCCGTTGCTGAAACTGGCGGTGGGTGTGTGTTTGGTGATGTCGATAATGCTGTTCGTGGAGCGAGTTTACATGGGCATCGTCATCGTTCTCGTGAAGTTGTTCGGTCGGCGTCCGGAGAAGCGTTATAAATGTGAGCCGATGAGGGATGACGTGGAGCTTGGGCATTCGGGTTTCCCCATGGTTCTAGTGCAAATTCCTATGTACAACGAGAAGGAGGTGTGTAAATATAGCATTACTCACCTTATTTATTTTCTTATTAACTTTTTTTTCTTCTTCTTATAGTAAGATTTTTGAATACTAAAAGTTTGATTTTAAATTAAATCCAAAAAATGTATTGTTTACGAGTGAGTTTTTTTAATAATAGCGATTAATAAATGGAGAAAAAAAGATTCATCTTCAAATCACAAACAAATGGTGTGTTTTTAAAAATTACGATTTAAAAAGTGAAACAACAATTTTACTAAATGTTTAACCATGTTTTAAAATATTGTGTTTTCAAATCACTTGCGAACTCAGTCGGACTAAGGGTTTGTTTGGGTATAGTTGTTTCGAAATATTTTTCAATAGTTTCAAAATATATCCTCGAAAAAATATCAATTTTAAAAGAGTAATGCTGTATACCATATTTTTATCCTATAATTATCATCGTAATAAAGATGTGGTAGTCATAACGAATATATATTTTTTCAAAAAATTGATCGGATTTGTTGAGATTAACACATCAACATTATAAGATAATTGTAATACTATCATTTTTTTTTTTTCAAGCGCAGGATATTTTTATGAGATTTTGATTAAGAAAAGAATACAGGGTCTTAGTGTTTTTTGACATGATGGAATTTGCTTGACCCTTTAATCTGACGATTATACTCTATGCATGCAGGTGTATCAGCTGTCCATTGGAGCTGCATGTGGGCTTTCATGGCCGTCGGATCGGATAATAATTCAAGTTCTTGATGATTCAACTGACCCAGCCATTAAGGTTCTGGCTTTGGCTTCAATCTACATCATAAAAAATAAAATAAACAAAAGTCAATATTGTACTTTTAAATTATAATTAATTATAATTGACGTACGAATTCTTCCATGTGACGCACACATATTGCATGCAGCACGAAATTGAACCTTTAATTAATCCTCAAATTAGGTGAAATTGTGAAAACAAATAAATATTTTGTTGTCTTGATCTATAAAAGAGCATCAGTCAATGGAGATGTAAAACATAACAATTTCCTTTTTTTTTTTTTTTGACTATAGGGACGTTTATCAACAATTTTCAATAAAATAAGAAAATAATTTATAATTATCTCTAATCATAAACAAATCATTTGTAATTTACCCATCATTAGATATTTGAAATCTTTAAACAAACATTTTCTGCCCAAAAGGTCCTAATTTTTAAATTATATTTAAAAAGAAAAACAACTACTCCAAGCATTAATGTGCTTTGCTTCAATCATTTCTAGTTAATTTGGGTTTTTTGGACAATAAATGAGAAATGTTACTAACACTCCCATATTTTTAAGTGTGAAAATTAGTAATGAATTTAAAATTTAGTAGTGATTATCTAAAATTCGATAATAATTTTTACGGCTACATTAAAAAGTGAAAGTGAACGTAGCATTTCAAATGTAAAATAATTGAATTGGTTGGAGGTTGGACCAAAAACCGTACCCTTCCTTTCAAAAAGTCATGCAACAAGGTCCTGCGCACCTAGTTTGCTTGATGATGAAGTTTCTATCAGAAGTTTATTTTTGGAGAGTTTCCTTTATGGGTTACAATCTAATACAAGGGTTCGTATTTCTAGTAAAGTTGTCTGAATTAATCATATTTTTTTTAAAAAAAATGAATTAATCATAATTTGAACACTAAATATGAAAGAGCTTTTATGAAGCTTATATGTCTGACGCTCTCGTGTTCAGATATATAAACTCCGTAAGTGCCCTCATTCATATTTATTACACGAATTGTTAGATCCGAGCACCAAAATTTCCGGGATCTTTGTCCCAATTCAATTACCCTTTGAAAACCCATTAGCAACCTAAAATCGCCCAATTCATGCAAAGTATAACAACATTTTTGACGTGGGTTTGTGTCATTCTTGACAAAAATACAACAGGCCTTGGTGGAATTAGAGTGCCAAAGATGGGCAAGCAAAGGCATAAACATAAAGTACGAGATCAGAGACAACAGGAATGGGTACAAAGCAGGGGCTCTTAAAGAAGGCATGAAGCACAGCTACGTCAAAATGTGCGACTACGTGGCAATCTTTGACGCTGATTTCCAACCCGAGCCTGATTTTCTCTGGCGCTCCATACCATTTCTCGTTCATAACCCGGAAATCGCTCTTGTTCAAGCTCGCTGGAAATTCGGTAATCTTGATTAACCCCTTTCACTAGACTTGATTATATAGGTTTAAGAAATTGTTTTATTATGAATTTAATTAATATTTTAATACTAAAATGTTATTGCAGTTAATGCTGACGAATGCTTAATGACAAGGATGCAAGAAATGTCATTGGGTTACCATTTCACAGTGGAGCAAGAAGTGGGGTCCTCAACTTATGCCTTCTTTGGTTTCAATGGTATAACCCATGTTCACAAAAATAGCAGACAGTTTAATGGACTAATTTTGTTGTTCGAATTGCTAATAATTTAGACAATAAATGTAAGAGAAAAATGTCTCGGACAGCCTATCTGCGTGTTTGGCAGACGGGTTTTATAGAAATTTTCTTATATTTCCAGTCCGATTTGTTAGTGATCCGAATCTTAGTTTTATAACAATAAGTTTCTATAGTATATCCAATCATATGACATTGAGAAATTGATGCAGGGACGGCTGGCGTATGGAGAATTTCAGCTCTGAATGAGGCTGGAGGATGGAAGGACCGTACCACAGTGGAGGATATGGACTTGGCCGTCCGAGCTAGCCTTAAAGGCTGGAAATTTGTTTATATTGGTGATCTCCAGGTATTAACCAGAATTAAGCATACAAAATAAGCAAAAATAACCAAAATTTCAGAAAGTAAATTCTTGACTTTGAGTATTCTCGCCAAGAGAGGTACTTTTTAGCTAGCTTGATGATGTGACAAGTGTCACGTGGACTATAATAATATAGGGACGGAGTTTCCTACAGCCCTCTGCCCAAAGGTATGGTGTAACTTGGGCAGAGAGGTCCAAGCAAATTATATGGTCTTAAGATTAATAGACATGCAAATTTGATTCTGATCTAATATTATATATATAGGTTCCCCATCAAAGTTTAATATAATATTATATATTTCAGGTGAAAAATGAATTGCCTAGTACTTTGAAGGCCTTCCGTTATCAGCAGCACAGATGGTCTTGTGGCCCTGCTAATCTCTTCCGAAAAATGGCCATGGAAATTATAACAAACAAGGTATGCTGCTTCTTTCATTCTCTTAGAATTTTTGCTTTTTTAGATTTTTTTTTTACTATTTCTCTGCTGATCACTATTTGTTTTACAATGCATTGCAGAAAGTGTCTATGTGGAAGAAGTTTTACGTGGTCTACAGCTTTTTCTTTGTTCGAAAGATCGTAGGTCACATTGTCACATTTGTGTTTTACTGTGTTGTTTTGCCGGCAACAGTTTTGGTTCCTGAAGTGAAAGTACCCAAGTGGGGTGCTGTCTACATCCCTTCTATCATTACCCTCCTCAATGCTGTTGGAACTCCCAGGTTTCTCTCTCCCACTCATTGTTCTTTTGTTTAGGGAACAAGTTTCATAATGTACTCCATCATTTCTAGACAGATCTTCTTACCTGTCCAAACTAGGGACAACAATTTTTGTTCATGTGTTGGGTTCATGTCGTAAAACTATATAGGTCAACCTTAAATCTTAATCCGATCAAACCCTTCAACTCTAAACCACTAATTTCGTGTTAGGTTTGTGTTTGGTTTCACGGGTCTTGTCAAAAATTGTTAGCCCTTATCTATCATGATTGTGTCGAGATATATATATATAAGATTATATAGGTTAACTCTCACGCATATGGATTAAACAAGTCCGATTCCTTAATCTTAACCCACTAATTTTGTGTTGAATTTGTGTCAAGTTTGCGGGTCGTGTCAAAAATTGCCATCATGTTTCTCGAGGGGTATTGGATTGTCTGCCATTACTTTGTAGGATTGTACCATGTCAAACCTGGTTCAAATATCAAATATTCTAGCAATTCTGCAGAATTACTACCTTTATATAAAAGATAATGCAACAGAGGTTGCTTCCCAGTTTGATTTGTCTTGTTCATTTCTAAAACCTTTGCCTGCATGTTATCTTGCAGATCATTCCACCTGTTGATGTTCTGGATCCTCTTTGAGAATGTCATGTCTCTGCACCGGACTAAGGCGACAGTTATGGGTCTGCTCGAAGCAGGGAATGTAAACGAGTGGGTTGTCACTGAGAAATTGGGAGATGCCCTCAGGACAAAGTTAGGTGCAAAAGCTCCCAGGAAACTTCGTTTCAGGTTTGGAGAAAGGTATTATTTTGTTTCAATCTCTATCATCATGTGTTCAGAATCTCTTGAAAATTGAATGATTGAATTACAATTGTCATAGTTTATAGGATTTGATCCATCTCACATGGATTCTTGTCCACCATTGGAAGTTAATGCCATCTATTATTAGTTAAACACCCACTTTTGTATCCAATTAAAAGGTGAACCCTATGGGAGGTGTCCAGAAGAACATCTACCCTAAAGAAAGTGTAATGAATTTTAGGTGCCTCTTTAAGGGCTCTCCAAGTGCTTTAGTGTCAAGCTGTGATAAGGCTTCTGCAGAAAACAGAGGAAAATAAAATCAAGTTGGTGTATATGTTTCTAATAATTTGGAAGTGGAATGGTTTTTCTAGAGTTCCAATATTTTCTTTCATTTACTCAATATGCTCTACAACAAAAGGAGCAATATCGAGTTTCAACGATTAACGTTTTTCACATTGAGAAGATGAAAAGCACACCCGAACTTGTCATTTTGGAGTAATAACGTAGATGTGGTTAACGCTCTCTATAGGTTGTTATATATCATTTCCATCTTTTAAAGTTTTATACCTAGAACAATGATATGCATCATTTGATGTACTGTGCCTAGTATGAAAAAACTGGGAATACAATAAAGTTTACAAATTGTTTTTGTTTCTTGATTGCACATGAACAGAATCCATTTGCTTGAGTTTGCTGTTGGGGCCTATCTCTTCTTCTGTGGGTGCTATGACCTTTCCTTTGGGAAGAACCGCTTCTTCATATTCCTCTTTCTCCAATCCATTGCCTTCTTCGTTGTAGGGGTTGGTTATGTTGGCACCTTTGTCCCCAACTTTTAGCACAATTTGTTTGGCAAAGAATAATTTACTGTTCTTCTGGAGCTTCTTTCATTCAGATAGTTTATGCTTCAGATTGTTGATACAAGGAGAGGTCATTAGTTTACTGTGGACAATTATTTAAATATAAATTATTTTCTTTGTGGATATAGTCGAAAGAAAATGTATTTGAAATTGAAAGGAACAATATTTTGTTATATTAGAAGTTCAAGTTCATTATAATGAAAAGATGCAACAAGCACATATTGATGGCCAGCAGTAGATTATGCAGACATGATACATAAGGTTGCTTAGTGTTTGTAATTGTAAGTTGGAACTTTGATTGGGAAAATGCTGAAGTTGGCATAGAAAATTAAAATTTTCACTGTAATTTTAATTTTATTTTAATGTTTGACGTTAGAAGAATCCTATATCCCCACTAACATCATAGTAAGAAGAATCAGACAGAAATTTCTTACAAATTAAATTATAAGAGTTCCTCTTAAAAAAATTATTTGTCTCTTAGTATGTGAGAAACACATAATTTTTTTTAAAAAATAGCATGTAATTCTCTCATATTTTTTTAGTGGCATTAATAACTTCTCATATGAACACGTCACTTTTTAGAAACTGGGTTATAGTGGCTATTTAAAAAGCCTCCGGGCCTAACCAAACCTGATCTATGATAGACTTAACGGCAGCCTTAGCTAACCCACACTTTTTTTTTTTTAAAAAAAAAACTATCTAACTTGAGAAAGATACAATAATCACCTGAATATCCGATGCGACTCCAGTTCCAACTTGTTGAATTCACAGCTTGCACTACTTTTAGCACATCACCTTCCAGGATTATATGTGAGAGGTCAATTTCTTTGCAAAATAAATTTGCCTGAACGGCTGCCAAGGCTTCAGCTTCAATCGGTTCCTCCTTGTATTTGTGATGTGATTTTATTAAAGGAATCCACACTGATTTTTTGAGAAGTATTGGTAATAAATAAAAATAAAAATAATAAAAAAAGCCTCCAGGCCTCTAAAAAAAAGATGCCTTCATTTATATATATTTACTTATAAAGATTTGCTGAAATAATTTTTTATTTTTTATTTAATCATGATTGAAATGATAAAAGCCATTTTGAAGAAAACAAAATATTTTATTATTTTTCCCTTTTAAATAAATTATAGGTATAAGCTGATTATCCCAAATAAGAGTGTAAATGAGTCGAGTCTTAGTGAACTTCCCTTATTTGGGTTTTACTCGTTTAAATTTTACTTGAGTTCGAGCTCGAGCCGAACTCAAGGATAAGCCAAAAAATCGAGCCCCAACTCGAACTCATAATAAGTCGAGACGAGTAATAAAAAAATTTAAATTAAATATAAGAGTCAAGAAGCAAATTTAATTTAAATTTTGGCACTAATATTTAATTTAAATTTTTTTCTAATACATTTAAATTTCAAGTACACTTATACGACTCAAGAAGTAAGCTTGCATATGAGCATTTGCTTAGTTTGGCTAGCCGAATATGGAGCTTGAGTCAATACAGTAAGGTACTTGATTTCGAAGAGAGATGATATGCATCATTTTATAATAAAATGATGCTATTAGAAATAATAATAATAATAATCAAATTTTAATATTAATATGAGCAACTATGTGAACAACTACAAATTCGAGTCTTATAAGAGCTGCTACGAGCCTAATTGAGTCGAGCCAAGCTTACTTCGTTTCATATTTAAGCCAGTATTTGTGTTCACGAAGCACCTTATTTAATAATCAAGTCGAGCACAAGCCGAACTTATACGAGCCAAGCCCGAGCTCGCTCTACTTTGCTCACTTAACACCCCTAATCCCAAACTTATTTTTTATTGATCTCTATAATTTTTGAGTTGTTTTAGGTAGGGGTGTCAATCCGGTCCGGTTTTTCCGTTTTTAGCCAAAACCAGAGATCGGAACTGAGATACCCCGGTTCTTGGTTTTGGGAAACCGGAATAGGGAACCGGATTTCGGTTACTGGCCGGTAGGGCTGTAAATGAACAAAGTCACTTGTGAGCTTGCTCGGGATCGGCTCGATAAAGCTCGGCTCGTGCTTGACTCGATTATTAAATGAGTCACTCGTAGATATGGAACTATACTCGATTATTAAACGATACATATTCGTATAAAACCCGGCTCGCTCATTAAAAGTTCGTGAACATACTCGTATATAGGCTCGACTCGCTTGTTAGCGTGACTAGTATATATATATAAATATAAAACTTATTAAATAGTATTTATGCTTATGTAGCATAAATACTAAATATATATAGTTAAAATATTAATAATGTAGTCATATAGTGTATAACTATTTATAGTTAATTAGTGTATTCTGTGTAATAAACTAAGTTAACTAATTAGTTAATTGGTTTAGTTATATATATAGAGAGCTAATTGGTTAATATATATAAAAAAATGTTAGATAATTTGTATATATAATAAACTTTTTTTTTTTTTTTTTTAAATCAAAGTCAATTTCATATATTAGTAATATTAACCATGTTTATTAAACATTTTTTTTGTTTGCTACTATTAAGTATTAAGAGTAAACTCTTTTTGATTTTCCTTGTATTTGTTTGCTTATAAGTATCCCACACCAATAAAATAAAATCAAGCACACATCTCTCACAATAATAGTTAGCTTATCCGGTTATCCTACATTGAAAAAACAAAAAATCTTTCTCACCTAAGTAAGAATAATAATAAAAAAGATGCAAGCTTCTCTTATTGAACCAAGTTAGTTTTTTTTTTTTTCTTTTAAAAAAGTTTGAATTAGCTAAGCCGGTTTGACTCGGCTTGCACAAGGAATTTTACTTAGTGAGTCGAGCCAAGCTTAAGTTTTGGAGCTTGACACAAGCTCGACTCGAACTCGAGCTCAAGAAATTTTTAAATGAGCCGAGCTTGGACAGCCTTGGTTCGCCTGAGCTCTTTATAGCCCTATCGGCTGGTTTCGATTTGTACCCGGTCCGGTAACCGATTTTTTTAAAAATGGTTTTTTTTAGCTTATTTTAGGTATTGGGCCTAAAATAAGCCTATTTTTTTAAAAAAATTATTAGCTTTTTTGTCCAATATATATATATATATTTTTTAATCCAATTTGCCTTTTTGTCTATTTTTACCATCATTTATCTCCTTTAATTGTTTAATAATCACCCCATAATCAACTAAGGTTTCATTTTCCCCATTTTTTTTTTATTTATGAATAAGCATTAAGCAACTTCATTAACAAACAAATAACCTCATTAACAGGAGTTTTTACAGTGAAGAGCGCCTATCACCTTCAAAAATGTTTGGCAGTAGCTACGGGGGCGGCATGTTCTAACCAGGGGAGCAAAACACATGTTTGGAAAGCTTTGTGGAAGTTAAAAGTTCCAAATGCGGAAAAAAATTTTTGTGGCGGGCTTGCCACGAAATACTACCAACCCGTGAAAATCTGTGCCGGAGGAAGATAATCACGGATTCGAGCTGTCCAATATGCAGAAGAGAGAACGAAACTGTTTTTTATATACTGTGGCAGTGCCCTTCAGCAATGGATGTTTGGAGTGCAGGAGCAAAACGATTTCAAAAGTGCTTTTTTGAAGGGCCGGAATTCTTGCAGGTGGTTGAAGGGCTTTTGCACAGCTGTGATGAGGAAGAATTTCGCTCTTTCGTGGGGATTGCCAGGCGTATTTGGTTACGACGGAATGAATTTGTGCATGGGGGAGAATTCTCTCAGCCAAATGAGGTAATTCGGAGAACAGCAGTGGCAATGGAGGAGTTTCAACGAAGTCAGAACCAGACGGCGATTGCTCCTTGTGGGGAAGGTCCTGGAGTTCAGTGGCACGCCCCACCTCCTGGTTGGCACAAAATAAATTGGGACGCGGCAATCCTTAAAGAATCTGGACGGATAGGAGTGGGAGTGGTGATTCGGGATCATCAGGGGAGGTTGTGTGTGGCGAAATGCCTCTCACGCGAGGGTAGGTTGGAGCCAACAGATGCAGAGGCTCTAGCGGCTTCTTGTGCTGTAGCGTTGGGACGTGAAATGGGACTCAACTTGGTGATTATTGAAGGTGACTCAAAGGTGGTAGTTGATTCAGTCAACTTGATTGCTGATGACTGTAGCCGGAGAGGTCAGATGATAGCAGACATCAGGGAGGGTCTTCGTGATTTTCAGCTATGGGATATGATTTATGTAAGACGGACTGCAAACAGTATAGCCCATACTTTGGCACGGGCTGCTGTACAGCAGGAAGTTGAAGGTTTGTGGACTGAACATCCACCTGATTGTATNCACCGGACTAAGGCGACAGTTATAGGTCTGCTCGAAGCAGGGAATGTAAACGAGTGGGTTGTCACTGAGAAATTGGGAGATGCCCTCAAGACAAAGTTAGGTGCAAAAGCTCCCAGGAAACTTCGTTTCAGGTTTGGAGAAAGGTATTATTTTGTTTCAATCTCTATCATCATGTGTTCAGAATCTCTTGAAAATTGAATGATTGAATTACAATTGTCATAGTTTATAGGATTTGATCCATCTCACATGGATTCTTGTCCACCATTGGAAGTTAATGCCATCTATTATTAGTTAAACACCCACTTTTGTATCCAATTAAAAGGTGAACCCTATGGGAGGTGTCCAGAAGAACATCTACCCTAAAGAAAGTGTAATGAATTTTAGGTGCCTCTTTAAGGGCTCTCCAAGTGCTTTAGTGTCAAGCTGTGATAAGGCTTCTGCAGAAAACAGAGGAAAATAAAATCAAGTTGGTGTATATGTTTCTAATAATTTGGAAGTGGAATGGTTTTTCTAGAGTTCCAATATTTTCTTTCATTTACTCAATATGCTCTACAACAAAAGGAGCAATATCGAGTTTCAACGATTAACGTTTTTCACATTGAGAAGATGAAAAGCACACCCGAACTTGTCATTTTGGAGTAATAACGTAGATGTGGTTAACGCTCTCTATAGGTTGTTATATATCATTTCCATCTTTTAAAGTTTTATACCTAGAACAATGATATGCATCATTTGATGTACTGTGCCTAGTATGAAAAAACTGGGAATACAATAAAGTTTACAAATTGTTTTTGTTTCTTGATTGCACATGAACAGAATCCATTTGCTTGAGTTTGCTGTTGGGGCCTATCTCTTCTTCTGTGGGTGCTATGACCTTTCCTTTGGGAAGAACCGCTTCTTCATATTCCTCTTTCTCCAATCCATTGCCTTCTTCGTTGTAGGGGTTGGTTATGTTGGCACCTTTGTCCCCAACTTTTAGCACAATTTGTTTGGCAAAGAATAATTTACTGTTCTTCTGGAGCTTCTTTCATTCAGATAGTTTATGCTTCAGATTGTTGATACAAGGAGAGGTCATTAGTATACTGTGAACAATTATTTAAATATAAATTATTTTCTTTGTGGATATAGTCAAAAGAAAATGTATTTGAAATTGAAAGGAACATTATTTTGTTATATTAGAAGTTCAAGTTCATTATAATGAAAAGATGCAACAAGAACATATTGATGGCCAGCAGTAGATTATGCAGACATGATACATAAGGTTGCTTAGTGTTTGTAATAGTAAGTTGAGACTTTGATTGGGAAAATGCTGAAGTTGGCATAGAAAATTAAAATTTTCACTGTAATTTTTATTTTATTTTAATGTTACATTAGAAGAATCCTATATCCCACTAACATCGTAGTAACAAGAATCGGACAGAAATTTCTTACCAATTAAATTATAAGAGTTCCTCTTAAAAAATTATTTGCGCCTTTTAATATGTGAGAAACACTTTTTTTTTCTTTTTTTAAATAGCATGTGCTTCTCTCATTTTTTTTTAGTGGCATTAATAACTTATCATATGTTTAAAGAACACGTCACTTTTTAGAAACTGGGTTATAGTGGCTATTTAAAAAGCCTCCAGGCCTAACCAAACTTGATCTATGATAGACTTAACGGCAGCCTTAGCTAACCCACGTGCCGTAGTGTTTGTGACTCTACAAACATAATTAACTATCTAACTAGAAAAAAGATACAATAATCACCTGAATATCCTCCACTATTTGCCCAATGCGACTCCAGTTCCAACTTTTTTTTTTTTTGGTAACATAGTTCCAACTTGTTGAATTCACAGCTTGAACTACTTTGACGGCATCACCTTTCAAGGTTTTATGTGAGATCGAGGTCAATTTCTTTGCAAAATAAAATCGCCTGAACGGCTGCCAAGGCTTCAGCTTCAATCGGTTCCTCCTTGTATTTGTGATGCGATTTTATTAAAGGAATCCACTGTAATTTTTTGAGAAGTATTGGTAATAAATAAAAATAATAATAATAAAAAAGCCACCAGGCCTCTAAAAAAAAGATGCCTTCATTTATATATATATTTACTTATAAAGATTTGCTGAAATAATTATTTATTTATTTTTTTATCATGATTGAAATGATAAAAGCCATTTTGAAGAAAACAATATATTTTATTTATTTTTCCCTTTTAAATAAATTATAGGCATAAGCTGATTATCCCAAATAGGGGTGTAAACGAGTCGAGCCTTAGTGAGCTTCCCTTATTTGGGTTTTACTCGAGTTCGAGCTTGAGCCGAGCTCAAGGATAAGGCAAAAAATCGAGCCCCAACTCGAATTCATAATAAGTCGAGATGAGTAATAAAAAAATTTAAATTAAATATAAGAGCCAAGAAGCAAATTTAATTTAAATTTTGGCTCTTATATTTAATTTAAATTTTTTTCTTATACATTTAAATTTCAAGTATACTTAAACGACTCAAGAAGCAAGCTTGCATATGAGCATTTGCTTAGCTTGGCTAGCCGAATACGGAACTTGAGTCAATACAACAAGGCACTTGATTTCGAAAAGAGATGATATGCATGCTTTTATAATAAAATGCAATTAGAAAAAAAAAAAAAATCAATTTTTAATATTAATATGAGCAACTATGTGAACAACTACTGATTCGAATCTTATAAGAGCTGCTACGAGCCTAACTGAGTCGAGCCGAACTTACTTCGTTTAATATTCAAGCTAGTATTTGTGTTCATGAAACACCTCATTTAATAATCAAGTCTAGCACGAGCCGAACTTATACGAGCCAAGTCCGAGCTTGCTTGACTTTGCTCACTTAACACCCTTAATCCCAAACTTATTTTTTATTGATCTCTATAATTTTTGAGTTGTTTTAGGTAGGGGTGTCAATCCGGTCCGGCTTTTCCATTTTTAGCCAAAATCGGGGACCGGAATTGGGATACCCCGGTTCTTGGTTTTGGGAAACTGGAACAGGGAATCGGATTTCAGTTACCAGCCGGTAGGGTTGTAAATGAATAAAGCTACTCGTGAGCTCGCTTGGGATTGGCTTGATAAAGCTCGGCTCGTGCTTGACTTGACTATTAAATGAGTCGCTCGTGGACACGAAACTATACTTGATTATTAAACAATACATATTCGTATAAAACCCGGCTCGCTCATTAAAAGTTTGTGAACATACTTGTATATGGGCTTGACTCGTTTGTTAGCGCGACTAGTATATATATATAAAACTTATTAAATAGTTTATATATTATAAATAGTATTTATGCTTATATAGTATGTAGCATAAATACTAAATATATATAGTTAAAATATTAATAATGTAGTCATATAGTGTATAACTATTTATAGTTAACTAGTGTATCGTGTGTATTAAACTAAGCTAACTAATTAGTTAATTGGTTTAGTTATATATGTAGAGGGCTAATTGGTTAATATATGTAAAAAAATGTTAGATAATTTGTATATATAATAAACGTGTTTTTTTTTTTTTTTAATCAAAGTTAATTTCATATATTAGTAATATTAACCATGTTTATTAAACTTTTTGTTTTTTTGCTACTATTAAGTGTTAAGAGTAAACTCGTTTTTTATTTTCCTTGTATTTGTTTGCTTATAAGTATCCCACACCAATAAAATAAAATCAAGCACACATCTCTCACAATAATAATTAGCTTATTCGGTTATCCCACATGGAAAAAAACAAAAAATCTTTCTCACCTAAGTAATAATAATAATAAAAAAAAGATGCAAGCTTCTCTTATCGAACCAAGTTAGGTTTTTTTTTTTTTTTTTAAGTTTGAATTAGCTGAGTCGGTTTGACTAGGCTCGCCTAGTAGGTGAGCTCGAGCTCAGTTCGCACAAGAAATTTTCCTTAGTAAGCCGAACCAAGCTTAAGTTTTGAAGCTCGACACAAGCTCGGCTCGAACTCGAGCTCAAGAAATTTTTAAATGAGTCGAGCTTGGACAGCCTTGGTTCGCCCGAGCTCTTTACATCCCTACCAGTTGGTTTCGGTTTGTACCCGGTCCGGTAACCGATTTTTTTAAAAATTATTTTTTTTAGCTTATTTTCGGTATTGGGCCTAAAATAAGCATTTTTTTAAAAAAAATTATTAGCTTTTTTGTCCAATATGTTTTTTTTTTTTGGGTCCAATTTTGCCTTTTTGTCTATTTTTACCATCATTTATCTCCTTTAATTGTTTAATAATCACCCCATAATCAACTAAGGTTTCATTTTCCCCATTTTCTTTCTTGGGTTTGCTATGGGTTCTCCTCGTAGTATTCTCCTGTCGTTCTTCTAGTCTTACGTAAAACATGATTTAAGAAAAAATAAAATTGTAATACCCTTTTTTTGCTAACAGATTAATTTTTATTAGTTAATAGTTAGGTTCTAATGCTTTAAAACTTGTTTTTGGATTCAAAATTAAAACCTAAAGGTGGAAGGTTAACCCTTTAGGGATGGTATCACCCAAAATGAATTTGATCATCCTAAATTTGATGCTAATGCCTCAATTTTGGTGCTAATGTCTCACAAATTTGGTGCTAATACCTCAAATTTGGTGCTAATGCTTAAAAAAAGGTGGTAGAGGCCACTACAATTTTATTTTTTCTTAAATCATGTTTTACGTATAGCTGATAGAACACCAGGATAACCTACGGAGATAACCCCTAGCATTTTCCTTTCTTTTTTATTTATAAATAAGCATTAAGCAACTTCATTAACAAACAAATAACCCCATTAACAAAATATATATATACACACACAGTTCCTGTTTCTCTGTTTTTACTTGTGCCAAAAATTGGAACTGGAACCAGGGTTCTTATTTTTGGTTTTAGAATCGGATCCTCGGTTTCTTCTTCTCTTTTTTTTTTTTTTTTTTTTGTGCAAACTAGGGTATAATTAAGCAATTTTAAATGGAATACTTTGAAAAATTTTAAAGTATCCAATAATTAAAGTTTTTGCAAAAGAATATAATTTTGCTGGCTATGGGGTTCGAACCCATGCGCACTTATGTGCAGAAGATCTTAAGTCTTCCCCCTTAACCTCTCGGGCAAACCAGCCAGTTGGTAATCCGACCAATAACTTAATATAACATTACTTGTTTTCTGCTACATTACCACACATCTAAGCACTGGGTGCGCCTTAAGTAATTCCAGACTTCTGGAAAAGTTGTACAGAATTTTAATCATTCTGATGCATAAAATTAATCAGATTTAAAATGATGGCCATGAACATGATTTCTAACATGTGAATTTTCAATTTGAAGTAATTGGAGAAGATCTCAATCCTAATTTAAATCGGATATTAACCTGGGAGTACATAGCATGGAATTCATTCCCAATCCATGCTCACAATAAAGGATTGGGATCCCCGACAATACTGTCAAAATTGCCAATCAATTTTTTCTCAAATCCTGGCCATCCAATACATCCAATAGCTACCAATCCGCCATGTGTTCCACTAAAAATAAATAATAAAATATTATTTATTTTTTAAAAATAAAATATAAAACAAAACATTAAAATTAAAAAATTAAAAAAATTGAACTGAGCCATGGGAGTGGCTTCCACCAACCCCAGGGGCCGGCTAGAGGTGGCTTCGTTGGCCATAGGGGGTGGTTCGGCCACCCCCAACTGGCCCCTGGGGGTGGCTTCCACCACTCCCATAGCTCAGTTGGGGTGGCTGGCCACTATGGCCAGCTCAATGTATTTTGGGGCTTTAGGCTAAACTTTGAAATGATTCCTTCTTTTTTTAAGTAAAAAATATTTATTTTAATATTATTATTATTATCATCTAGTAATTTTAATTTCTTAAAATTAAATAAAAATAAAAAATATTTTTGTATATTTGAAATTGTTCAAACCTACTTTGAATTAAAAAAATTTTATATATATATATATATATATAAAATCAGACTAAAATAAAATAAAGGGGAAACTTCACTTACCCCTCCTAAACTTTGGGGCCACTTTTGCAAATACCCTTCTAATGTTCAAAACCTCTCACTTAGGTGTATCAAAGTTTGGTTTTCTTTCACTTTATCCATTACGTACAGAAAATTCTAACGGAATGCCAATTTTACTTCTGACTCCAAAACTAAAACTGCATCGTTTTGGGAACAGTGTAGTTTTGGAGTCAGAGGTAAAATTAGCATTTTTTGTATAGAATGAGTAAAGTGAGAGAAAACCAAAGTTTGATACACCTAAGTGAGAGGTTTTGAAAATTAGGGGGGTATTTGCAAAAGTGACCAAAGTTCATGGGGTAAGTAAAATTTTTCCTAAAATAAATTATAAAAATAGAACAATAAAACCTGATTTAGAGATGCAGATACTAGAGAGTTCTTGGAGATTTCTTGTTTTGGAGAGGAAGAAGCCAAGAAGGTTTTGGAGAATTAGCATGAAGGTTCTTGATCTTCAAGAGAGTCAGAAAAATTGCAGGCTAGATAATAGATACGAGTGAAGGACTGAAGGTTCTCATTTTTATGTGAAAGTAGGTTTACATTTACCATTATTAGAGACCTTAAATTTTTATGGAAATTTTGTTTAGGCCTTAGTAAAAAAAAATTTTCACAAAAAAACTACCATAAATATTTTTGGGGCCCTAATAAATGGGGACCCTAGGCGACGCCCTAAGTCGCCTAGCCTTTGGGCTGGCTCTGCTGACCACCCAATTTTTTAATATTTTAATTTTAATATTTTGTTTTATATTTTCTTTTTAAAAAATAAATAATATTTTATTATTAATTTTTAGTGGGACACGTGACAGATTAATGGTTGTTGGATGCTATTGGATAGTTAGAATTTGAGAAAAAACTGATGGGCAATTTTGGCAGTATTGCCGGGGATCCCAATCCCACAATAAAAGTACGCTCTTAATTTCAAGGATAAGTCATGTTTTAATGCAATTAAGTAAAGAGAGCCCCTATGGTTAGGTCATACTGCAAAACCCCTACTTTACAGCACCCAATTCCCAGATGACATCTCATCAATTCAACAAAGTGCAAAAAAATAAAAGTAAGCTCACTCACACCATGAGAAATACCCAAAGGAAAGAAAACCCACAGACCACACCTGTGAAAGAGACACCCGATCAGACCAGACACACCACTGGCCGTGAGTCTAGACCCACGTCGGCAGTGGGTCTGGTACCACGTCGGCAGTGGGTCTGGCCAAACCCAACTTCGAACCCGCCAAAATCCGCCTCAAAACTTGATTCTAATGGCCCACAAATCGTTTCTAATGCCTCAAAATCCGTTTCTAATGCCCAAAACTCGTTTCTAATGCTTCAAAACTTATTTTTGAAATCAAATTTAAGACCTAAAAGGAAAACGTTAACCCTTAGAGATTTTATTACCTAAAGGTCGAAAATCGGAGCCGGAGAGGGAGTGCCGGAGCTAGAGAGGGAGCGCCGAAGCCGGAGATAGGTTACTCACACCGTGGGTGGCTGGTCTGGCCAGCCGTGGGTCACAGCCAGACCCACGACCCACGGCCATGGCTATTTCTTGTTTTCTTTCTCACGGACCAGCCCTTCTTCTTTCCCTTTTCTTCTTTTATCATTTCCTCATCTAGTGAATGTGGTTCTAGTTAATTATGTGTAATTGTTGTGATTTAGCTGATGTGGCAATTGGTGATTGAAGGCTGTAAAAGGGGTATTTTGCAGTGAGTCCTGACCAAAGTTTAATTCTTAAGTAAATGATATGTGGGATGAATAGAAGGAAATCAATTGAAGGCAAGGCACTATAAATATATACAAATCACAATAAATGCACGCTCTTTTTATTTTTTTGTTATTTTTTTTTATATATCCACACAAGGGAATGAGAGATTTCAATTAGTGACCTGTGCTTTATGAGACGTGGTTCATAGTCGATTGAGCTAATTTTAATGATAAGTCATGTTTTAATGCAATTGATGTACTTACATAGGTTTATGTAAGGTGTACTGTATACGTACAGTGCCGTCCAATCCATTCAAAAATTTACCACATATACTTAAGAGTCATCTTATTTTTTTCTATTTCTCAAAAATCTCCTCAATTTGTCAAAAAGAATTGTCATGCAGCCAAATTTCTCAGAGAAGTCCATCAAGAACTCCAATATATTTATTTATTTTTTTTAATTTTTTATAAAGAGGTGTGAAAAGACTGTGCCTTAATCCTAATAACAGATTGAAAATTAGCTTCTAATTTTATTTTCCAATTAGCTTTTTTTTTTGACAATTTTTCATTCTTAAAAGCTTTCAGGTATATAATTAAAGTTTTACTATCATTTATTTTTAAAATAATAAAAATGTCTGGGTAAACTTTTATATTTAGATTACTATTTTAAATTATTTGTTTATAAATATATATAAAAATCATACACTGATTTCAAAATATAAAAATTTGTCGAGAGACTCTAGACCAATTGAATAAATTAATGTTAAGCATGACAGAATAAATTGCAAGATACATTTATATGTTTTAAATAATAATTAATTATTTTTTTGAATTATTTATTTATTTTCTTAATTATATTTTTTAATACTGTTTGTTTTATTTTATTTTTTTAATCACGACTCCTAAAACAAAACGCCAGCTCCGCCACTCGTATAGAGTGAAGAGTTGTTCCAACTATTGAAATGTGTATTTAGAAGTTACGTACTAAGCTCCACAAGGTGAGTGTGATCGATGTTCGATCTGATGTTGAATGTTTTGTACGTTGTTGTATTATTTTTCTCCATAGGTTAGTGTCGTATTATTAGGAGTATTCGTGTACGTTTGATCATTGTTTAATTATTTTTGGTGTTACTTGATTCATTTAGACCAGCGCAATGTCATATCTTATCTATCACTTTTAGGTAACACATGCATGCAATGTCGTGTAGCTGTTACGTATTTTTTTTGTGGACCGTTGTATCGATTAGACAGCACCGTAAGTTGAATGAGTACCAGCGCAACCTTGTACACATGATAGTCAAGACTGCACGACACTGTTAACAACATAAGCCGAACCCCCCATTAAGTTATTGAATAATGGCCGCTAGTTGTACACATCAAGACACTAGTGTACGTTATACTACAGATTCTTTGGACACGCACAAATTCTACTAAAAATAGATTAAGTGCTTGAATAGACGATACGATGTTGAGCTATGACGGTTTGATTAAAGTTATCATATATATATGCTATGACGGTTTGATTAAAATTTATCATGTACATATATATATATATATATAGATGTCGATTTAGTAAACTAAAATAATTTATTTTTTAATCAAATTAAGAGGTTCTTTGGCTTTATATATTGGTTCTAGGTTTGCAGGATATTTTATAGGCACTGATGGCAATGTCTTTCACCATCGTCGTTGCCGGTGGGTTGGTTGGCCCTCCCTTGATTTTTCTTCCTAAATAAATGGTTTTTGTTTTAAGGGATCACCTGTTACCTGATGATGATTAGACCAGACGATATGAGGGATGATAGGGATCCAATTATTTTGCCAAACTTTGGGCTAATTGTTGCCTTATTTTTTAATTTAAAAAAAAAAAATGAAAAAAATGTGTGAAGCAATAATATTTTTTTTTGTCCTNGTTTTTGTTTTAAAGGATCACCTGTTAGGCTGTTACCTAATGATGATTAGACCAGAGGATATGAGGGATACTAGGGACTCAACTATTTTGCCAAACTTTGGGCTAACTGTTGCCTTATTTTTTAATTTTAAAAAAAAAAATGAAAAATGAAAAAAATGTGTGAGGCAATAATATTTTTTTTTGTCCTTTTTTATTTGGTATTTTTTAAAAAATAAAAAAATATTTTTCTTCATAATAATGTCAATTATTATTATTATTATTATTATTTTTTAAAATAACATTATTATGAAGAAAAATACCATTTATACAAGATAATTTTACTGAATTAGGCATCAAAGTGTCCTCGTTTATATCTTGAACTAGTCACTCTTTGCTTCTTTGTTTTGCCGGTACCTTAGACGGGGTTAAGGGATAGCGGTCAATGATTACTTTTCCCATACACTGTACATGATTTTTATATCAATCGGACCCATTAGACATATATATAGTCTAAGTGCAGAGATGCTAATTAATACCCATCCTTATTCCATAATAGCTGAGAAGATTCCAGCCCCCTCGGCCACCACTATGGCTGTGAAAGTCAAAAGAAAAACAATGAAGAAATCACAACCACATATATTATAACACTACAACACTTACAGAGAAAACGTGAAAGAGTGGGTCTGATAGATGGAGAGACTTAGAAATCTATAGCCACTTTTGGAAGAAAAAAACACAGAGAGAGCAAAAGCCATGGAGCAGTTGTTGCTTCTTGTTAAGATCATCATCACAATCGCCTTGCTTGCCTTGGTTAGCACGTTATTGCAGATGTGTGGTGCCCTAATACTGAAGCCAAGAAGGCTTCGATCAATACTGAGAAAGCAGGGGATCAGAGGCCCTCCACCCTCTTTTTTCCTTGGAAATATTGGCGACATGAAGAAGATGAGATCCTCAGCTTCAAAGGCTCAACAGAGAGAAGAGCAAGCAATAACCCACGATTGCTCTTCCGCCCTCTTTCCATTCTTTGACGAATGGAGAAAAGCATATGGTAATCACATCAATTGAAGAGCCTGAATGGTTGTTTATTTTAACTAGCTTTTCTGTTTTAATTTTGACAGGTTCACTATTTATGTTCTCACTTGGCAACAAACAAATACTGCATATGAACGATCCTGAGGTGGTGAAGGAAATAAGCATATGCACTTCCTTAAGACTTTGGAAAGCCTTCGTATCAATCCAAAGAGCGTGGTCCCCTGCTTGGCCAAGGGATCCTGACTTCAAATGGAGCAACATGGGCTCACCAGAGGAAGATCCTTTCTCCCCAACTATACATGAACAAGGTTAAGGTATACAGACATTTCAAATCAAACTTACATGCATGACTATATTTTTCTTAACAAATCTGAACTATTGCATCTATTGCTTTAGCAATAATATTTATTGAAATGTCCGAACGGGGATCGATGCACCATTGGAGAAACCAAGAAGTCCGTTCGGTAGGTCGTTTGGTGAACGGGTAGCACCATGGGAAATGAAAGAAAACATAATAAAATAAAATAGAAAAGGGAAGAGACATAAAATAAACGCAAGAAATTTTATGTAGTTCGGCCAATGACCTACATCTATAGAATAAAGTCTAAAACCTACATTTTGCTCTTATTACTTGATAAATTTACAATACAAAAGGTCCATGTAAATACAGAAGTTAAGAGAATACAAACACTTCCTTCACAAAAAGTCTTCTCTTAGGGCAAATGGGTTACTTGTCTAGTAAAAAGGTGTGTCAACTATAGAGGTTTTGCATGTGTCAACAGCTTGTATAGTTGACTGATTTTCTAGTTTTGTCTACTCCAAAATAGTTAATTTGTGGGAAAATTACAGTTTACCCCTCCAAAGTTGAAAGCGTTTTTTAATTCGAACACCAAAGTTTAAATTTTTGCAATCCACCCCCACAAAGTTCCATTTTTTTTTTCAATTCGACCAATATTATCCCAAAGTTTCCATATTGCCCCTAATTTTTTTTTTAAAAAATAAATTTAGGGGTGAAAAAATGGCTAGATGGCCAAAGGGGTAGCTATGCCCACCTCAAATTTTTTTTTTTTTTTTTTAATTTTTATAAAAAAAAATAAAAAATTAGGGGCAATATGGGAAGTTTTGGATACAATTGGTCAAATTGCAAAAATTTGAAACTTTAGGGAGCGGATTGCAAAAATTGAAACTTTAGTGTTCGAATTGAAAAACACTGTCAACTTTGAGGGGTAAACTGTAATTTTTCCTTAATTTATTTTTGAAGAATTCTTTTATAAAGGCTTCAATTTCATTAACAAACTATGTATAAAATCTTTGTATTGATTGTTTTAATACTTTGCTTGATTTTGATATTCATGTGTCATGTTTAAATTGAAAGTTGATATAGTTCTTAATCTTTATTGTTGTTAAGATTGAAATATTCATTGTCATTACTTATCCAAAAAAAAAAAATAAAAAAAAAATTGAAATATTCATTGTTTAGCATTTCAAGAAGTGCACGGGTGAAGTAATTTTTTGGTTAAATAAAATGAATATGATTCCATTGATAATGGTCCAATCTGTAGGGCATGATGAACTTAATGGTGGAGTCCTCGATGAAGGTGGTGAACTCATGGAGGACAGAAAGTGAGGGTGGAGTTGCAGATTTTCACATTGATGAATATATGAGAAGCTTTGCCGGAGATGTAATTTCAATGGCCTGTTTTGGGAGCAACTATTCCAAAGGGAAAGAGATATTTTCAAAGCTTAGAGAACTTCAAGAAAACATGTCTAAGAAGTTCTTTTCCAATGGCTTTCCTGGAATGAGGTTTGATCTTCAAGAAAACATGTCTAAACAAGTCTCCATCACATAAAAATGTTTTCGGTAAAAAGTGATTGTTGTGTTGCAATCAATCAGGTATCTTCCAACAAAGAGTAACAGAGAAACATGGAGGCTAGAAAAAGAGGTCCGAGCTTTGATTCTCCAGGCAGTGGAGGAAGGAAAGGTTGCAGCATCAGGGAATGCTTTGTTAAATATGATCCTTGAAGCTGCCAGCAACAGTGGATTTTCCCAAGATGAGACAGACCGTTTCATTGTAGACAACTGCAAGAACATATACTTAGCTGGGTACGAGACTACTGCTGTCTCTGCAACGTGGACATTGATGTTGTTGGCATCAAATCAAGAATGGCAAGCCAAAGTTCGTGCCGAGGTGGTAGAAGTTTGCGGAGGTCAAAAGCCTGATGCTGACATGATTCGCAAGATGAAAACGGTAAGTGATGAGTTCTAATTTGTATGACAGCTATAACAATCTACTCAAAAGCGTCGCATTCATTTTGTCAATGACTTACGTAGCTTCTTTTAACTCATCACAGTTGACAATGGTAATCCATGAATCATTGCGACTTTATCCTCCGGTGCCTGTGGTGAGCAGGGAGGCATTGGAAGACATAAAATTCGAAAATATTCATGTGCCTAAAGGTGTCAATGTCTGGATCTTGTTGGTAGCCTTGCACCAAGACCTTGATATTTGGGGACCCGATGCCAAGGAGTTTAACCCTGAGAGGTTTGCCAATGGAGCTAGTGGTGCATGCAAGCTCCCTCATGTCTACTTGCCTTTTGGAGTTGGGCAGCGTACGTGTTTGGGGCAAAACTTTGCCATGGTCGAGCTCGAAATTATTTTAGCTCTAATTGTGTCCAACTTCTCTTTCTCCTTGTCACCCAAATACAAGCACTCCCCGGTGATGAGGACGGTTATAGAGCCTGAAAATGGTGTCAATCTCCTTATTAAGAAGCTGTGAGCCATAAGCCTACCAGCTGATAGTTGTGAGTGAATATCCAATGCTAGTTGTTATTTTATACAAATCTGAAAACTAAAGACTAACAACCAAAGACAAACCAAACAAAGACTTAAAACTAAAATCTGCCAATCAAGCATTCCTATTAGGCCAAGTGTGATACAGTGTAGCTCCAAGAGCCAACCTGAACACATGGGCTTTAAAATCCTTGTTTCTCCAATATTGCTGAATCCCCAACGCCATGACATAATCCCAGCAAACATGATAATTTAATTTCCAGATCACAAGGCTGCATAATAGACAACCAAATTCTTTTACTGTAACTATACACGAAAACACAAAAAGAATAAATGGTCTCTATTTTCCGCTCAATATCTGGTGTTTGGTGGAATTCACATCAGACGAGCTTTAATAAAAAGACCATATCTCAAGTTTCTGACATTGGGTTGGAGCAAATTTGATGGCATTGGAAAGATAATTTAAGGATTTACAAAGTCATGTCTCGTGAGTTTTTTTTCTAATTCGAAGGTTTATTGGGTCAAAACCGACTGTTAAGAGAAGAATGAAAATCTGGAGAGATTTGCTCATCTACAATGCGTCCGGACGAGATTGCAGATAAGTATTGAAATATTTTGAAAATTAATTTATATATATATTGTGCCTTGGGAATGTTTTAAAATGAAAGATTTTAAAGAGTATTGAATAAAGAGAGTTTCACATTGAAAAGAGAGAAATTAGAGTTGATATTTATAAGGCCCAACAGACTTTAAGGTTAAATACCTTATTCATCCTTATGGTTAAACTTTTTTATTTTTTGACATATAGGGTTTACTTTTTATCACAGGAGGTCTCTTTGATTTGCCTAAAGACGGAGATGGTCCCTCCGTCAAAATTCTGTCTAAAATTTGACAGAACGCCACATCAACATCAATCGCGATGTGACACGTGTCCATATAATTAATTAAAAAAAATAATTTTTTATTATTATTTTTTTTAAAAAAAAAAAATTATGGCCACCCCTTCGGCTATGGGAGTGGTTTAGCCACCCCCAAGGGCCAATTGAAAAAAAAAAAAAAAAATTGCCTGAGGGCCTTGGGGTGCATGGTTCGGCCACCCCCAAACCGACCATTCATTTTTAGACTATCAATATTCGAACAACCCCCAAACCGACCATTCATTTTTAGACTATCAATATTGTTCTATCTAGTGGTTTGATATCAACTTTAGGATGATTCTTAAGTAGATCCAATGGTTGAATTTACTGAATTGTAATTAAAGTTAATTGTAAGATAAAATTAACTTTGATCTAACGGTTGAGATTAAATGATTAATATCTAATGGTTATTATTAGAATAATAATTTAATCTAACGGTCATAATTAAGTGTATGTTGGATAAACAGTTTAATAACAGTTTTTGATTATTAAATTAATGGTGTAAGTTTGAAATTATCTCTGCAATTGAATAGATAATTATCTCTTATTATTCTATTATCTTTATAACTCTTCTATGTAATTAGAAAATTATAAGAGTTTTTGTGTTTTGATAGAATATAAAATCTAAGGTTATTTTGGGTTTAATGTTGTTTGTGCATAACACAATTAAACTACACAAATTTTTTGGGCTTTATTGTATTATGGATAAATATTTGTTGTTACCCTTTTGCATACTGAATCCCCCTCCCCCCTCTTTTGCGGACATTTCAAAAAAAAAAAAAAAAAAGTGGGGATTGAGATCCCCGGCTTTTCTTCAAAAATTGCCCAGCAATTTTTTTTGAAATCCTAGCCACTCATTTTCATCCAACCGTCACTAAATCGCCATGTGTCCCACCCAATATAAAATAATAAAATATCATTTAAAATGTAAAAATAAATATAAAATAAAATCATAAAATAATAAAATAATTTTTAAAAAAAGAAAGGGGTGGCCGATTCTCCCCCTAGGGGGTGGTCGGCCACCCTAGCATATTTCAATGGGTGGCGTCGGCCACCCCCAACTAACTTTTTAGGGTGGCCGACGCAAACCCCTAGGCCCCAGGGGGTGGTTCGACCACCCCCAACCGGCCTTTGGGGGTGGCCGACGCCACCCATTGGGCTGAGCTGGGGTGGCCGGCCACCCCTTAAGGGGAGAATCGGCTACCCCTTTCTTTTTTTCTTTAAAAAAAATATTTTATTATTTTATTTTATATTTATTTTAAAATTTTAAATGATATTTTATTATTTATATTGGGTGGGACATGTGGCAATTTGGTGATGGTTGGATGAAAATGAGTGGCTCCGATTTCAAAAAAAATTGATGGGCAATTCTGACGAAGTGCCGGGGATCTCAATCCATCTAATGGGGGCAAATAATTTATTAAGGAAATTGACTTTGTAACACACCTTAGGAACAATTTCGATTTTCTGTATTTTCTTTATTTCTCTTGGAAGAAGCCACCAAGAGGCTCATCACTAATCTTGTCCGAATGAGATTGCAGACGAGGGAGCACCATGAGGCTCGTCACTAATCTCTTTCGGACAAGATTGCAGATGAAAGAACATCGAGAAGCCAATGAGAGGCTTGTCAGCTATCTCATCTGAATGAGATTGCCGACAAGAATGTTTTCTCTCTAGGTGACTCAACCCTAGGGCAGAAGGAGCGTTTTTCCCAGTTCATTGTTGTGGAAGTATTCATTGTTTCGTTCTTGATGATGAATGATTCGAAGATGGTGGACGATCTCAGCAGGCTATGGGGAAGTTTATCCCTTTCTGAGATGGAAGGGGCTGAATTGGTGATCTAAAACCAGGCATGGGAGGTAGGTGCCAACCGTGGGAAAACCTGTGTGGTGGGGAAACTGATTGCGAATCATATGGTGAGTAAGGAGGCTATCCTTACCACCTTAATCCGGGGTTGGAAACCGTCAGGCACTCCCATTTTCAAAGTGTTGGGGGATAACTTGTTCTTGGTGGATTTTTTGAAGGAGGAAGATAAGATTAGTGCTTTGGAGGGAAGGCCTTGGGTATTCGAAGGCAACCTTTTTGCTGTGGAGGACTATGATGGTTTAACAAAGCCATCAGAATACCCTTTTGACAAAGCGGCTTTTTGGGTCCGAATGCGTAACCTTCCATTGGCGTGTATGAATCTGCAAATTGGCCACCAGATTGGATCGACAATGGGGCAAGTAGAGGAGGTAGATGTTGATGAAGGAGGGATGGGTTGGGGGGAGGCTTTGAGGGTCAAGGTAACTATTGATCTTCATAAACCTTTGATGAGGGGGAGAATGCTAAACATTAATGGAGCCCCAATGCTAATTCCGTTCCAATATGAAAAACTCTCGAAGTTTTGCTTCCATTGTGGTGTGATCAAACACGGGGTGACTGGATGTTCGGAGAGAAGCAATGCTCGAAAACAAAATGCAACTATTGAGTACGGTCCTTGGATCCGTGCACCATCTCCGAAGAGGGTATTTGGCGGAAGGACTGGATAAATGCCAGATCGAAGGGAACCGAACTAGAGTGGATTCGGGGGTGGGAATGGGCGACGTGATCATGGCCGCATAAATTCTCCAAATAGGTGGGACCACCGGAGCAGGAGCCCAGAGTCAGGAGGTGGCAGGTTTTTCGGGACGACGGAGAAAAAGGACGCCACGGCGAATCACGCAGTTGGGCCATCTATGGAAAGCAATAAAGGCCAAACAAAATTACATCCTAAGCAATCTGCTGATGGCGTGAAGAGAGGAGAAGAAGAACCTGAAAATCAGGAAGGAATTGATGGCGTGATGAGAGGGGATATGGCGCCTAAAAACCAGCCAGGAGCCTTTAATGCAGATCCAAAACTGCCAAAGTCAGCTCAGTCAAAATCTGGCGAGATTGGGGGAGAAAATCAGGGAGTGTATCGTGGAATTGATGAGGAAAGTCTCAATCACATGGGAGGGTTAGCTTCTTTTAATGCTATTTTAGATGAGTTGGCAAAGAATAGTCAAGGTGATTCTAAGGCGCATGGAAAAGGGGCTTGATCCTAATTCTTCTGAAGGCATGGAAAAGGCTAGGAGTGATGGGAAACGATCAGTTGGGCTGGGGAACTTTTTTACTATGGATGAGGTGGAAAATAAAATTAAAAAGGCCCTCTCTGATGGGAAAAGACGAGCAGTGTTGAATTATGGGAAAAAATGCACAAAATGGGAAATTTGAAAACACAAGTGGTGGAAAGTGAAGTAAGTCAGGGAAAAAGAAAAATGCGAGAGTTCAATGGAGTTGGAGATGAGCTTGCGAAAAAAGGACGAACTCAAGTGGGGCGTACTTCTATGACTAATAATATTGGTGTGATGACAAAAAATGATAAACATGGATCGTGAATGGCGGTGGCTGGCGAACAGCCCCGCCAACCGTAATGAGTATTATAAGTTGGACTTGCCGAGGACTTGGGAACCTTCGGACAGTTCGGGAGCTTTGCCGTTTGGTGGAGGAGAAGAAACCCAACATAGTTTTCTTAATGGAAACTAAGTTACATTCGAATAAAATGGAAAAGATGCGTACTCTGCTGGGGTTTGAGTATATGTTTGTTGTCGATTCTGTGGGAAAAAGAGGTGGATTGGCTTTATTTTGGACAGTGGACGCTGGAGTGGAAATCCAAAATTACAGCTGTCGTCATATTAACGCAAAGGTGTGCTCTTCCCCAGCCAAGCCGCAATGGAAATTTACAGGCTTTTATGGTCACCCGGATCCGAGTAAGAGAGTGGAAGCATGGAATTTGTTACGACACATTGCTAGGATGGAACCCATGCCATGGATGTGTCTTGGCGACTTTAATGAAATCCTAAGTGCTGATGAAAAATACGGAGGGAGGCGGCGTCAAAGGGGTTTGATGGAAAATTTTTAAAAAACCTTGAAGGCATATGGATTGTCGGATTTGGGGTACAAAGGGCCAAAATATACATGGAATAATGGTCATGGAGGGGCTGAATTTAGTAAAGAAAGACTTGATCGAGTGGTGGCGAATGGGAGTTGGGGTGAGATGCATCACGGGTTGGAGGTGAGGATCGGAGTAACTCTTTGTTCGGACCATCTTCCAATTATTGTGACATTGTCAAACCGGGGTTTAATGCCCAAGCGACCACGAAATTTCAAGTTTGAGGCGAGTTGGGAATTACATGCTAAGTGTGGAGACATCATTGCAAATTCATGGGAGGAGACTAATAGTCACGTAGCAGACCCATGGGAGCTGCTGTCTAGCAAATTGGTAAAGTGCAGAAACTCACTAATGGGCTGGCAGCGTGATGAAGTGGAGAAACTAGGGAGGCAATTTAATGAGCAAAAAAAGAGGTTGGCGGCACTACATGATGCATAAAATGAACCAAATGCAGGGAATGCAATTGAACTCCAAAAAGATTTAAAAATCTTAATGGAGCAAGAAGATTTAAAATGGAGACAACGGGCTAAAATGGATTGGCTCAAACATGGAGACCGGAATTCGAAATATTTTCATGCTTGTTCCAGCCAACGACGGAAGGTTAATAAAATAGATCAAATCCGGGACGAAAGTGGAGGACTATGGAAAAATCAAGGTGGAGTCGGGAGGGCCTTTGAAAATTATTTTGCTAAGTTGTTTACTGCAGGAGAAGCTGTTAATTATAATGATAGCCTGAATGGTTTAGATGGGTGAATTACAGACGCAATGAAAGAGGCTCTTGTTCGACCTTTTATTACGGAGGAAGTTCGAACTGCTTTATTTCATATGGCTCCTCTAAAAGCACCCGGACCAGACGGTTTTAATGCTGGATTTTTTCAGAAACACTGGGACATTGTGGGACCTGAGGTTTGCAAAGTTGTTCTCTATTCTCTTAATAATGCAACCCTTGATAGTGTTTTAAATTCTACATTTATAGCACTAATTCCTAAGATGAATAGTCCCACTAGTGTAACGGAGTTTAGACCGATTAGCTTGTGTAATGTCCTTNAAATTTAGTATTAATGCCTAAAAAAATCGGTGGTGAAGGCCATTACAATTTTATTTTTTCTTAAATCATGTTTTACGTAAGACTGGAAGAACGTTAGGAGAACCTATGGGGAGAACCCCTAACATTTTCCCTCTCCAAAAGCTTCTCTGGTGCGCTATGGGTAGAAAAATCCAAATTTGACAAAATCTCCAGCCTATAACTCCCATCTCTCCAAAACTTATTTGAGTTCTCTCTTTCTGTTCTTTGGTGTGCTATGGGTAGAAAAACCCAAAATCGACAAAATCTCCAGCCTCTCAGTGCTTGTCGACGCTGGCAGCCCTGAAACGACGGTGACCTCTCTTATGCATCCAATCCCGTTGTTGATTTTGTTAATTTTGGATCCTAATACTTTGGAGGAGAAAGAGATGGGAGAGATGTTAGTTAACAGCATCTTCCTGCCGTGATTTTTTTTTTTTTTAAAAAAAACCTAAGCCTTGTTGCGGGGTTAAAATTTCGCTTAAAAGTATTAGAAGATCACAACGGTCCTTCTAAACTACCTAAAGCTTTGCCCTTTTTTTTTTTTTTTTCACCTTAATAAGAAAATCTGTTAATAATTTTCTGTTCATTATTTATTTATTTGAAGAGATAATATAGCTCAAGTCTATTTTAGAAAGAGGATGCACAAGCTAAAGCTGGTGTGGGTAATTTCGGAGGGATGGATTAATCTAAATTTTACAGCCTTAAAAATCACAAAGAAATTTCAACCACACATATTATAACACATATCTAGAAGGTACGTACCACATAGTATTATTCAAAGACTGAGCCAAAAAATTTTATGAAAGGGGACTAGCCAAAAAAAAAAAATTAGGTTCTCTAGAAGTTTTTTATTAAAAAAAATTATTTTCGTTTTTGTTTTTGTTTTTTTTTTAAATTAAAAACTACCTAAGGGCCAAAAATAAAAATAAAAACTTAATGGGTATAGCCCAAAAAATTAAAGATATGGCCAAATTTTTTTATTGGATATGGCCATAAAATCTAAAAATAAGGCCAAATGGCCAAATTACTAAAATTAAAACCAAACTTTACATTTTGTTTTTAATTTTTTTTACTTCTATTTTTTTTTTCCTTATTTTGGGAGAACATGGCCCACCCCGGTCCCCTTTCCTCCGTCAATGATCCATGCCATTCAAAATGCTTCTAAAGAAGAGAAGCCAGTTTTGGAACAAAAAGAGATCTAGAGAGTAAAAGCCATGGAGCAGCTGTTGCTTCTTTCTAAGATCATCATCACAATCGCCTTGCTTGGCTTGGTTAGCGCGTTACTGAAGATCTGTGAAGCTCTAATATTGAAGCCAAAAAGGCTTCGATCAATACTGAGAAAACAGGGGATCAGAGGCCCTCCACCCTCCTTTTTGCTTGGAAATATTGGTGACATGAAGAAGATGAAATCCTCACCCTCAAAGGCTCAACAAAAAGGAGAGCAAGTAATAACCCACAATTGCTCTTCTGCAATCTTTCCATTCTTCGACGAATGGAGAAAATCATATGGTAATCACATCAATTTAGCTTCAGCTCTCAGATGTTCTTGAAGAATCTAAATGGCTGTTTATAATAATGTATACAGGTTCAACATTTATGTTCTCGCTTGGCAACATACAAATACTGCACATGAACGATCTTGAGGTGGTGAAGGAAATAAGCATTTGCACTTCCTTAGACTTTGGAAAGCCTTCGTATCAATTTAAAGAGCGTGGTCCTCTGCTGGGTCAAGGGATCCTGACTTCAAATGGAGCAACATGGGCTCACCAGAGGAAGATCCTTGCTCCTGAACTATACATGGACAAGGTTAAGGTACGCTTCAAATCGAACTTAGCTACTTTCGGGTAGGAGAGATCACAATTGTTTTATAAAATTCGTTTACGAGAATATCTCTATTGATTGAGAAAAGGGTTCCTAAATTAAATACTTATTAAAAGTCGTAAAGGGTAGCATTCAACTCTTGTTGTCCATTAGAAGACTCCTTTGTTCCTTTTGTAGGGCATGATGAACATAATGGTGGATTCCTCGATGGCAGTGGTGAAATCATGGAGGATAGACTGTGAGGGTGGAGTTGCAGATGTACACATTGATGAATATATGAGAAACTTTTCCGGGGATGTAATTTCAAGAGCCTGTTTTGGGAGCAACTATTCCGAAGGGGAAGAGATATTTTTAAAGCTTAGAGCACTTCAAGAGCATATGTCTAACAAGATTTTATCCAACGGCATTCCTGGAATAAGGTTTCATCTTTTCCATACCCAAGAACTTTATGTCTACATCACATATATAAAAAGGTTTTTATTTATTTATTTATTTATTTTTAATAATAAGTGGTTGCTTGTGTGTCAATCAATCAGATATCTTCCGACTAAGAGTAATAGAGAAACATGGAAGCTGGAAAGAGATGTTCGCGCTTTGATTCTCGACGTAGCGAAGGAAAGAAAGGAAGCAACATCAGGGAATTATGATTTGTTACATATGATCCTTGAAGCTGCCAGCAACAGTGGATTTTCCCAAGATGAGACAGACCGATTCATTGTAGACAACTGCAAGAACATATACTTAGCTGGGTACGAGACTACTGCTGTCTCTGCAACGTGGACATTGATGTTGTTGGCCTCAAATCCTGAATGGCAAGCCAAAGTTCGCGCTGAGGTGCTCCAAATTTGCGGAGGTCAAATGCCCAATGTTGACACGGTTCGCAAGATGAAAATAGTAAGCGATGCCCAACACGTGGATTCAAGACATTGACATTTATCTAAAAAATTTAAACTGATATGAAAAAATGAATTTAATCATTTAATTTATATTCTAACAATTTTAATCATTGACAGTTGACAATGGTAATTCATGAATCATTGAGACTTTACCCTCCAGTGCCAATAGTGTCGAGGGAGGCAATGAAAGACATGAAATTTGGAGATATTCAGGTGCCTAAAGGTGTCAATGTTTGGACCTTGTTGGTAACCTTGCACCAAGACCCTGATATTTGGGGACCTGATGCCAAGGAGTTTAATCCTGAGAGGTTTGCCAATGGGGTCAGTGGTGCATGCAAGCTCCCTTATGTCTACATGCCTTTTGGAGTTGGTCCGCGTACGTGTCTGGGACAAAACTTCGCCATGGCAGAGCTCAAAATTATTTTAGCTTTAATTGTCTCCAACTTCTCATTCTCCTTGTCACCAAAATATAGGCATTCCCCGGCAATGAGGTTGGTTATAGAGCCTGAAAATGGTGTCAATCTCCTTATTAAGAAGTTGTGAGCCATAAGCCAACCAGTTGATGGTTGGTTATTAGCACAGTTACCATTTTTATTGATGTAATTATTAGTAATGATTTCATGACTTTTTTCTTCTTCTTAAACTTGGTTTATTACAGCAATGGTCAAGAAAATAATACACATAAAAATGATGTTAATATATTGATAAAAGGCATAAAATACCAGGCCCATTAGAGTTGTTAAGTATGAAAGTATGAGAAAACCTTACGAAGATATGACAAAATGAAGTTGAAAAGACTTAGAAAAGATTGGGGGCCCCTAGGCACTTCCTCTATCTCCTCCGTATGGCTCTGCTAATCGTCGTCGTTGTTCCTGGCGGGTCCTTGAAGCCTCTGCCCTGGCTCCCTGCGACTGGATTTGCGGCGCCGGCATGGTCTTTTTTCTAGGAATGAAACGTCTGTCTATCGTTTTTACAGATGACGCCAAACTATTGATACAATTGACCACTCCCCTAACCACCTCAAGACTTCGATGAACATCTTGAAATCTCTACCCATTACCTTGAAAAATTCATAGTTTACATGCTTCATTTAGCTTCTTCTCTTCACATGGCATGGAAATCTCCAAAAAGGAATCAATTATCTCTTCTCTTGTAAACATAAAATTTTCCTCTATTGTATAAGATTCATCACAATCATCTATAAAAGAATTTGACAAAATATCATCTACCCCAAGGAAATCAACATAGTCAATTTCCTCGACATTAAAATCAAAGAATTCACTTTTAGGGCTCTCATAAAACACATGATGTATAGCACTTTCATGAAAAGCAATACTATCGGAGAGATTTACCTCTTCCAACGGTTTCTCTTCTTCAAGAGAAATGCCGTAGAATATTACAGGGATCCAATTTGCTCAAGATGGGCACGCATTTGCCTTTCCAATCGCTCAACAATTCGCTCTTTCATGTGCTGCAAACAAATCATCAAGTGATCTTCACATGTTGTTTCTTGGGGCTTGTACACATTGTTCAAGTCTGCAAAACGGTTACTCTTCATGCGTCCTCGTGGAGCCATGGAAAATAACCTTGGCGCTGATACCAACTGATGTAACGTGACATCGTGGGTTGTAGAAACGAAAAACAAAAAAATTACAATTTTTCTTTAAACCTAGAGTCTATCAAGGATTCAAGGAAAAACATAAAATAAAATCCAACCTCTAAGTATTTCTCATTGATAAATTGACAAATAACAACAAAGCTATGTTCTTAGGATGATAAAACATGTATTTATAGTAAATAAAACCCTAAACCTAGTAGAACATTGTAATAAGTCGATTTGACAAAACTGGGCATGACTTGTTTGCAATCTTGTTCGAACGAAACTGCAAGCGAACAACTCTTTCCAAACTCGTATGATAGCTAGTTTGAATGCAGAGGCAGATGAGCAATTATGCTCAACTCTTCAGTCCTCTATTCGAGATCCATTTTGACCAAGTACATGTCGAGATTCAAATTTTCCAACGACTCTAAGGCTCCGTTTACTTTGACGTAAAATGGTTTCCGTCGGAAAATATTTTCAGGGAAGTCATTTTTCTTGAAAATGTTTTCTGCCGAAAACATTTTACGGTGTTTACCGCGTGCACGGAAAATCAATTTTTTTTCTTCATATTTTAATTAAATTATATTAACCTATAAAATGTAATTTTTATTCACAATATAAAACTATTAATATAAAATAATTTATGTTTGATTGTTAAAATTCAACAAAAACAATCCCTATCTGAGAATATTTTTGGATTTTTCATTTTTTTAGAAAAAAAGAAAAAGAAAATAGAAAAATAGAAAATGTATTTTGAAAGTACTGTATCTAAAATGTCCATACATATAGGTTAAATTGAACTTCAATACATCAATATTATGAATATTCGACATCTAGGAATATTAATATATATGAAAGGGCAAAAAAGTTACAATATTTTGGCCAAAGAGCTACCATCCAAGTTAATTAGTATCTTACTATATATCAATAATACGCAAATTCTAATTTTCATGGTTTTTGAAGAAGTTGTCCAACCAAAACTTTCTAAGTGTTGGAAGTATAAATAAAATGCAAAGTCAAAGATAGCATGCAAGAAGGTAGTACACGTTTTCTTCTAGCTTTTCTAGCATTTCGGTGGCAGCATTCATTTTGCTTTAATTAGCTTAGTCAAATTGTGCATGCATGAAGTCAAGAAGAAAAGTTCGGTAACCATTGTTGTAGACTTTGTGATTTTGCACTTGAGTGCTATATTGTAGGGTGGTGATTTCTTTGACAAAAGCAACCATCCATTTTAGACTTTGTAAACATAGCAATGATTGCTATGATGACTTGTGTGTTTAAGAATCCCTACATAACGGACGTGAGTGTGTGTTGTCTTTCAATTAGAAATAAGCAAGAAGCAATAAACAAGAAGTGTCTTTGATAAGCTTTCTTATTAATATTATCTTGCTTTAATTCCTTCTTCCATTCTTTGAGAGTGTGACAAGTGTGTGAGTGAGAGGTGTGATATAGTTTGTAAACTTATCACCCATTTATTTTGGTATTAGTTTGTAAACTCAATCCCAACACTAAGCTTAGCATTCTTCATCAGAAATCCTCTTGCATCCTTCACATCTCCATTCAAATGGTCGAACACAAATGCAAGTATAAACTCATCATATCCTTCCACTTTCATCACTTCCTGATAAAGGTGATCTGTGTCGACTTCCTTGTTAAGAGTTTGAAGCGCTAATGCAACATCTTCCAACTTTTCAGCTATGAAATTATATCTATCTTCCCTATCATCACGACTTCTTTTCCTATGTGACCTTTTGTTTGAACCTGAATCGGAGGAAACAACATCTTTTCCTTTTGATGACACATCATCAAAATCCAAATCCAAATTAAGAACATTATCATGCTGCACTACATCATTAAAAGACTTAGGAAAGCTCCCTGTCGCCATATCTTTACCAACAACTATGGCCATTTCATCGTACATTTCAATTTTTTTATTTAAATATTGCTCATGCTTAGGATTCGCCTGTTAAAAGAAATAATATAATTTCAATAAAACTTCAAGACTATATAATTACTATAATATATAAAAGAAACAAAGAATAGAATTTCAATAAAACTTCAAGACTAATATAATTGCTACAATAAATAAAATAAATCTCATACCATCACTTCTTCATCATACACCTTTTTGTCACAAGTTATCATCCTCAAATTTTCATCCCATCCAAAGTCATTTTTTTTACGGTGGGTGCCAATGATATTCCACATGCTCTTGATGGTTCGAATGCGGTTGTCAACATGGTCAGGTACACATTCAACTCCGAATTTCTCGCTAATTGACTTGGCAACTAGTGCAAATGATGCAGGTTTGAATGTGTTTGAAGGCTTATTTCCTTTAGCAGCCTCATCAGCAAGAATTTCAAGTAGCAAAGTATGCATAGGTTTTGACCACCTAAATTGCTTGTTTGCAACGTTCTTCTCCTTAACTTTGCCCATTGCTACAATTACAAACATATGAATGGTAATGCAAGATAACAACATACACACCATACAATATCTTATAAAAGATAAGAACATAGTCCAATATAGAAACAAACTCATATCATAAGTTGGATTAAATATCAATTGTATATAATACAATCAAATTATTAAAAATAGAACCATATCTGTCTTTAAACATAACCAGTTCAAGAAATAAACATTACAACATTAACCAGACGAGAAAAAAAAAATCTACACATTTTCCCTATTTTTATAATCTTTCCACATCACATGACATATTACATCCCTTTTGATTGTCCATTCTCTACTTTCCTCTTGAATTTTCCTTCGTGTTTGGTAGACTCTACCACTTTGATTTTGAGATTCAACATCACAAACTTCTTCTTCCATAATTGAGTCATTAGGATCAACACCCATAATGTGATTGTGAATGACACAACATGCTAAAACTACTTCCACTTGTATTTCGAACGACCAAAATGGTTCTGCATCCAACACACGGAAACGTCTCTTCAAAATTCCAAATCCTCGCTCAATTGTTGTTTTTAAATGATGAATGACGAAGATTAAATAATTCTTTTTCATTTTCAGGTGGATGATCACTAAATTCTTTCAAATGGTACCGAACACCACGATAGGGGGAGAGAATTCCATTTCGATTTCCATAACCAACATCACCAAGATAATACTTACCTTCAGAAATTTAGAATCCCCCTGGCCTAGTGAGAGCATCATTTAAAACACGAGAATCATGTGCACTTCCTTCCCAACCAACTAACACATATGTAAATTTTACATCAAAAGTAATGCCAACTAACACCTTTTGTGTTGTTCTATCTTTTCGACCACGGAACCTTCATTGGATTTCAACTGGAACAGATGCCCGAACATGAGTTCCATCTATTGCTCCAACACAATCCTAATGAAGACCAATACAAGTTACATTAATTTGATAAATTACTTGAATAAAAAAAAATCAAATTTTAAAACTTACCTTAAAATATGGGTAAAACCTTCGGCTATTCCTTATTTCCAGCGGAGTAGAGTTATCAGGTTGTTTCATTAAATGTTTATATAGCGTCAAGACTCCTCTAAGTACAACCTTAAAATATCGATGAATAGACCTAATCGATCTATAGAACCTTCCACCATCCACGCGAAACCTCACATTATGCACAATAATGTGTAAAAATATTAACACTTGTTCTTTAATAGACGTGTTAACGGTCTCACGTATAAGGTTGTTCTCAGCAAGAATTTTACATAATTCAAAGAAAGCTATAGGACTCATTCGTATTTGGTCAATACAATCTTGTCTACTTCCATAGAGAATACTATCCATATAAATCACTCTTTCATACTCTCGATTAACATGAGGTTCCCTACGTAATACTCTCCTAGATCTAATATCATTTAAGATTACAAACCCAACAGCAATAACAGATGCAACTGTGGTCGTAGCTGTCGAAAGAATTGTTTTATCCATCTACAAACAACATAAAAATGAAACAATAAATTTCAATTCATTTGACAACACAAACAACAAAGATTATGGTATTACAACATTCTCTCATAACACAACACAGGAGACAAAATATCACAAGCAAAATCACTCACAAACTCTTAAACATATCATTCTTTCCCTAGTTGCCGCATTATGGCATTACAAGTTTGAAAGTGTTGCACCCAAGAGACCTACTAGCTTCAATGCCAACAAGCTTGATTTGTAAATTTTGCAGAAATTTTTGTGGACATAAAATTTAGTTCTCTGCCAGATCCGTAGAATCTACAAGAAATGTGTGTGGACATAAAATTTGGACATCTACAAGATCTTAAGAGTGTGCAAGATACTAAGAGACTACCATTTACCAAAAATGTTAGCCTAGGACCCTTTTGAATTTAGTTCTTGAGCATGATGTACCTCTAGTAGGACTTGCGTTGCTGCCATCAATTTTTTCCCTTAACCATGTTCTAACCATGCACTAGGGGATATGCACATAAGAATGTCACTGCAGTTAGTCTTTTTGTGTAATTGCTAATGGATGTTAAACTAGCTTGCAGGAGTAGTTGATTTTGAGGAGAAGTCAAGCAAGGAGGATGGTATTCCGCATTCCATGTTCTTATTTGGCAATTACCTACCCCAAGAAACTCACCTATGTTGCATGTAAAACCCTACCACATGTCACACACCTCGAAAGTCATAGGAACGTACTGACATTTTCCCTTTAGCTAGACACTAGAAAAATATTCCTTGCAGGAACATAAACCTATTGAGGGCACATTGAGATTATCACTTGCCAATGTCTTAGATCTTTTCAACAAAATGCATATATTTTGGTACATGTAGAAAATATATCATCAAAATCCCAATGGTACCTATAGTTACCCAACTTTGGCTCCATTCATGCATAACCAAGTATGAGTCATGCTGGTGATACTATCAAGCCAAAGAAGCTTATTATTATTACACAAAGCACTAACAGCCTGAGAAAGCAAAAGGTGCTCCACAGTTCCAAAAACACTCATCATTTTTTAAATTTAGCTATATTAGGCTCATTTGAGATTGACCTTGCCTATCTCAACTTCCTTCATTCCCTACATTTCTCACAGCCAAAAAACAAGAAATTAAACACCCAAAATTTCAACCCCATCTTCCCCACATTTTCTCTCAGCCACCACAAAGCCCAAAGCTGCGTATCTCAAACACACTCGCAAAACCCACCAAAACATTCCAACTTTAAACCTCTCAATGGCCAAAGACTCACCTAATTCACCATCGAAAACAAAAACAGAAACAAGAATTAGTGACACAATTGAAGCTCTCTCAGCTTGTTTTCTTCTTCCACTGCCGAAGTTCCAAATAAGAGAGGGAGAGAGACATAGAGAGAAACGAGAGTAAAAAAATGGTTGTGGGGATAGTTCGTGGGGATAATTGTGGAAATAATTGGTGCTTATCCAACATCTTTGAAATATCCAAAACAAACCGAAGAATTCATTTTGATATTTGTTCACTTCCTCAGAACCCAAACAGTGCACAACAAAATCAGCCCGAAGGGAAAAAACACACAAACAAAAACATAAAAAAAATTTAAAAAACAAACGAACAAAATCAAAGCATCATCGAATAACAAACGAATCTCATCAGTAATCGCAAACCCGCCTAACATTCATTGAAAAACCCCCAATTTTTTCAGCAAAAAATCAACTAATTTACACTCAAAACCCATCCAAGAAAGAAATGCCACCACAAAACATCTCCACTCACGCAACAATTATCTAACCAAACAACGCTTCAATCGCAACCCAGAACACCCCCCACAAAGAGAAATATTCGATGACTTTGACATAAACACAGAAAGAGAGATTAGGGTTTAGAGAGAGAAAGAGAGAGATGAGAGTACCCGCGTCGGGATAGAAGAGTGAAGCTCGGCCGAGAGAGAGAGACGAGTTGTGCAGGTGAAGGAGATCGGCCAAGAGAGACGAGTTGCAGCTGTGTGTGTGAAGGAGGTCAAGACTCAAGGGTCTTTTTTCTAATAAGAGAGTCGGGATTTTTTTTGGGTGAGAAGGGAAAATGGTTTACGAAATAAAAAAGGAGAAACCATTTTCCAAAAAAGGAAATCATTTTCGGTTTGACTATTGTTTTACTTGGAAGTAAATACCGTAAAATGCGAAAATTGTTTTTTGAAAATTATTTTACGTCGAAATAAACGGAGCCTAAGCTTGCTCTCATCCGATGTTCAAAACTTGAGATATGATATTTTTATTAAAGCTGGCTTGGTACGAATTCCAACCTAGCTATATTAGCTACCTTCCATAAAGCAAGTGCGTTGAACTTGGCAAGTACTTGGGGGAGATGGTCCAATATGAAAGATGGTAGACTATTGCAAGGGCCTTCCCTTATTGAGTTCCTCTACTGATCTCCTTCCTTAAAAGGTCAATCTTTCCTTTTAGAATCCTAGGTCTTGGGTTTTGAATAAGAATGAATCCTAGGTCTTGAATAAGAATGAAAGTAGAAGGGGGCGGGGGGGAGAGGAGGATCTTTCCTTATGTGGCCTTATCGCCATATATATCTTGTAGTTGTCAGTCATGCCGCCACTCGGCTGGGGACTTTCATTTGTCGTAGTGTTTCTCGGCTGGGGACTTTTATTTGACATACTGGTGATGGTTCAACGAGAGAAAAAGTCACTAAAAACTACCCGTCCTAAGAGGCTGATCGAAAACACTTTGATGCTTAACTTCATACATATATTGTTTGACAAAAGAAATTAATAAAAAAAGTTGAGAGAGGGTGTTGTGTATGACTTGAATTACTCAAGTCAACATCACGTGGGCCGTTCTACATATTTTGCTTCCTCGTTCGATTGGTCTTCGACTCCAATTTGGAGTCTATTATAGTTGTCATCAATGCTTTTCCTATTGGGATTTGTAAGAAGCAAATTGACTTTTTTTTTTTTTGTTACAAGTTGGATTTGGAGTATCATTGGCCGACTTTAGCATTTATAAAAGGCGCAACCACAGTGTGAAGAAGGTAGAGAAAAATTAGAATTCGCACGTTTTCACTTTTGTTTTTTTCTCACGATTTGAGGTACTGCACGGGTACTAAAAGAAAAAGATAGCTGAAAAAGATAGTTTTCTCTTATGGAGTGAGATTTAGATGTATTGGGACTTTGAATTTGAGTGGGTTTCTCTTTTAGTTTAACTTCAATGTAGTCATGGCACAAAACCCTTGTTTTGTGCCCATCAATCAGAAGTTGACACCTCAGCTTAGAACAAAAAATCAAAATGAGAACAAAAAACAAGATTAATCCATCTTCTCTCAATTAAAAAAAAAAAAAAAAAATAGAATGGTGGCAGCCACTCCAAGTGGTAGGAGCACCGACGCATGGGGCTGGCTGGGGGTGGCCCATGAGCCACCCATAGGCCATGGGGTGGCCGTGTGCCACGTCAAGGGTGTCTAAGGTGACTCGCGAACCACCCAGCCACTTCTGGGGCGGCGCACGCCCCATGGCCCTAGGGATGGCTCAGCCACACGCCATCCCCACGGGGCTGGCAGAGAGAGAGAGAGAGAGATGGAGGCAATGGATGAATCGGGGCGGAGGCGAGTGGTAGCTCAAATGGCTAGGGGAGAAATAATCATGTGTTTTGCTAACATATATTTTTATTGTAATTTTCCTGAAGCGTTGATGTGTCAAACTTTGAGTGGTGCGTACAAAACCCTTGTTTTGTGCCACGACCACACAAAAAATGCACTCTTTCTCTTTACTATTATTTATACTCCATCTTTTGATAGTCAATTTCATCCGGANTCTGGGGGAGGTTTAATGTCCCAATGTGGTGGCCGGCCACCCCTTGTGGCCGAGAAGGGGTGGCCAGGCACCCCATGTCAAAAAATTAAAAACAAAATATTATTATATTATTTTATTTTATAATTATTTTAAAAACAGTAAATAATATTTTATTATTTTTTAATAATAAGACATGTGTCAGGATGATGGCCCTAGGATTTTCCTAAGGCCATCTTAGACCATTAACTGGAGGCCTCTCTAGTCCAGTTGGACTGGAGAGAATCCTTTTCCCGTTCAATTGGTCTTCGACTCCAATTTGGAGTCTATTTATGGTTGTCATCAATACTTTTCCTATTGGGATTTGTAAGAAGCAAATTGACCTTTTTTTGTTACAAGTTGGATTTGGAGTATTTTTGGCCGACTTTAGCATTTATAAAAGGCGCAACCAAGTATGAAGAAGGTGGAGAAAAATTAGAATTTGCACGTTTTCACTTGTGTTTTCTCACGATTTGAGGTGCCGCAAGGGCACTAAAAGAAAAAGACAGTTTTCTCTTTTGGAGTGAGATTTAGATGTATTGAGACTTTGAATTTGAGTGGGTTTCTCTTTTAGTTGAACTTCAATGTAGTCACTAAAAGGGTTTTGTGCCTACCAATCAGAAGTTGACACCTCAGCTTAGAACAAAAAAAAAAAAAAACAAAATGAAAAGCAAAAAACAAGATTAATCCATCTTCTCTCAATTAAAGAAAAAAAAAAAATTAGAATGGTGGCAGCCACTCCAAGTAGGAGGAACACTGGTGCATGGGGCTGTCGCTCGTCACCCTCAGATATGGTTGGGGGTAGCTCGCGAGCCACCCCTAGGCCATGGGGTGGCCGTGCGCCATGCCAAGGGTGTCTAAGGTGGCCTGCGAACCATCCTACCACTTCATGGCCCTAGGGGTGGCTCAGCCAAGCGCCATCCCCATGGGGCCGGTAGAGAGAGAGAGAGACGGAGGCGGTGGATGAATCCGGGCGGAGGTGAGTGGTTGCTCAAATGGCTGGGGGATAAATAATCATGTGTTTTGTGAACATATATTTTTCTTGTAATTTTCCTGGGGAGCTGAGGTGCCAAACTCTGAGTGGTGTGCACAAAACCCTTGTTTTGTGCTACAACCACACAAAAGATGTATTATTTTTCTTTACTATTATTTGTATTCCATCTTTTGATAGTCAATTTCATCTGAATTGTTTCCGTTAGTGTATGTAGGCATATTAAGCCGAACCACTTAAATCTTTGTATCATGTGTAATTGATTTATTTTCTATTTTTCTTTTTTCTATTTTTCTCTTTTTTGGGAGCCTGAATTTAGTTTTGTCACGGTAGAGTGAGCCTATACATGAGCCTTTTCCTTCACACAATATTCGGTAAAAAGGGCCATATTTATTAGTTTTTTAAATACGCCGTGGTATTGTCCATGTGAAATATATTTACATGTGAAATGAATCAAACATTAAACTTCTTAAAAAAATTAAAGAATTTTAATTTTTTTGCTCTTGGAATGTAGATAGTATAAAATAAAATAAAAAATGAACTTGTTAAATAAGTATTTTCATGAGTTTAGTTAATTTTTTTTGAAAATAATTTAAATATAAAGATCACATCGTAAACGCTCTCCTTAATTTTGTTGTTAACATAGAAAAGGTGGCCAGAATTGATATTTTAAGTGGATGGGTCGGGTCAGGTAATGAGTGACACCCATTTTTCTTAAGATAATTGGTCTTATGTTCTCCATCTGGGCCTATTCGCCATGTCTCTTCACATCATGTGAGGCAGAACAAGGTTTAATGTCTTTATGATTTAAGATCGAATATCGGACCCATCTTTCTGTTATTTTTCTGCTCTTTTAATTTAATGATAATTTAAAAAATTGGAAAGATGAAAAAAAAAAAGAAAGAAAGAGAAATGATGTATACAAATTGTATAGCACGTCTCGACATTATATGTGGCTGTGAAAAAACCAAAAAATCAGCACGAATAAATCCATAGCCATCCCAAATGCTTCTCAATATAAACTAGAAGCATTTAGAAGGGAAGTCCCTTTTGGAACAAAACAGAGAGAAAGAGAGTAAAAGCCATGGAGCTTCTATTGCTTCTTGTTAAGATCATCATCACAATCGCCTTGCTTGGCTTGGTTAGCTTGTTAATGAAGATGTGTGAAGCTCTAATATTGAAACCAAAAAGGCTTCGAGCAATACTGAGAAAACAGGGGATCAGAGGCCCTCCACCCTCTTTTTTGCTTGGGAATACTGGCGACATGAAGAAGATGAAATCCTCAGCCAAAAAGGCTCAACAAAAAGGGGAGCAAGCAGTAACCCATAATTGCTCTTCCGCAGTCTATCCATTCTTTGACGAGTGGAGAAAATCATATGGTAATAACATCAATCTCAGCACCATAATTTAGTTTCAATTCTCATATATTCTTGAAAAATCTGAGTGTTTGTTTTTTTAAACAAGTTTTTTGGATGAATAAGCTCTTTATAGACAAACCAAACTCACATCAAACACCCAAAAAGACCCACAAAGCAATACAAGTGAGCAGGCTATCAACAAACACCAAAGACCCATACAAGAATCTAAAGCAGAATCTCAAAAGGAGAACACACTAGCAGAGAGCAGCTATCAATCCCTACTGAAAAAACAGAAATTCTTCAAAACCCAGCAGCAAACACTGCAAACAGACCTCCCCTACTGCAATACCACCTCTGTAATGCTCCAATTCCGACAAAGATCTTCAGCTGCTTTTGGATTGTTTCCATATCTTATCTCATTTCTATTACACCAAATATTATAAACTGTGGCACTCGACACTAAACGGCAAAGATTAGCTTTTAAATATTTTCTCCTCCATACCTATACTGCATAATAAGCTACAGTCTACATCTGCCCAATCTGACCAGGGATGCAAAAATGTTGCATTTCGCCAAACCTTCTCTCCAAATCAAGAAGACAATCACCAGTATTCAAGCAATTTTTCATTACCAACCACAAGATAAAAGAATGCTTGGGAGTTGAATAAATCCCCTTACTGGAAATCACTGATCTAGAAGGACCCAACAGCCAAATTCCATCATTGAATATCTTTTCCAATGCAACTTAAAAATCTTGCCCCAACTCCACGAGCTATTCTGGGATATTTTTAATTAGTTTTGCTATTCTAATGTCGACAGGTCCAATATTTATGTTCTCACTTGGCAACATACAAATACTGCATGTGAGCGATCCTGAGGTGGTAAAGGAAATAAGCATGTGCAATTCTTTAGACTTTGGAAAGCCTTCCTATCAATCCAAAGAGCACGGTCCTCTGCTTGGCCAAGGGATCCTGGCTTCAAATGGAGCATCATGGGATGACCAGAGGAAAATCCTTGCTCCCGAACTATACATGAAGAAGGTTAAGGTATACATGCTTCGAATCCAACGTACATGACTACATTTTTCTTAACAAACATGAATTAATGCTAATTATTTAAATTACGAAGTTTTGTGGGTCAAGCAATTTGTTGTTAAAATAAAATGAATGTAATTCCAATACTGGCGCAATCTGTAGGGCATGATGAAGATAATGGCGGAGTCCTCGATGACAGTGGTGAACTCATGGAGGATAGAAAGTGAGGGTGGAGTTGCAGATGTTCACATTGATGAATATATGAAAAGCTTTTCGGGAGATGTAATATCAAGAGCCTGTTTTGGGAGCAACTATTCCAAAGGGGAGGAGATATTTTTAAAGCTTGGAGCACTTAGAGAGCACCTCTCTACAAAGTTCTTCTACAATGGCATTCCTGGAATGAGGTTTGATCCCTTCCTACCTAAATTTCTATTGTTACTTTGGATCAATTGTTCATGGAAGAAAAAGAGGGAAGACAAAGCCAAAGGGCTCTCAATCTTCTAGCATCATACAACAATGCAAACTATATCTATATATATAAATATCTCATAATAGGTATACTTTAAACGGGGAGGAGAAAGGAAACAGAGGAAAAGAACGAACTGGAAGGGAGTTCATGTTCATGTCTCATGGACTTGGCTACTCTATTTCCCTCTTTACTTTTTCACTTAATTAATTTTCTGGGTCTTTATTGATTTACTTAAATTTAAAATTTTCTTTTTCTCTCTGCAAATTGGTGTATAGGATCCTGAGCTGTGGAAGGTGTTGAGAATGAGAAGGAGAAGGATGATTGTAGATTTGAGGATAATTAGTGTTGATGAAAGTGAGGCTGATTCTTTGATTGTGGTAAATCACAGTGTTGAGGGATCTGGTTCTGATAAGGATATGGTAAAGTAATGCTATAAGTGACTTTTGTGTACTTTTTGCGTCACTCCAAAAATGGTGCAGCCCTTAAAATTGATTACTCTTGGATTTTGATCATATGATGATTTTAAAAGCCACCTCATTTTTGGAATGACAAATATTACTCTGATAGTTTAGTAGGGAGAAAGAGGGACGAGATACGTGCAGAAGAAGGGAGTAGAAGATTGGAGGAGTTTGTTCAAAGAAGAAGGTGCAGGGGAGGCTCCAATTCTTGAAGCCTTCCAGGGTTGACAGTTAGGTAAAATCCGAGTCTGGTGGGTCAATTTTTAGGCAAACCGCTACCATTTTTCTGGTGAAGAATGTTGGGAATATTGAGGTATTCTTCATGGAGAACGGGCTTTATATCTTTGGATTCAATGATGAAAAGATGAGAAATGAGGTGCTTGAGGCAGAAATCTGGCATTTGTGAATAAGCCAATCATCTTCAGAAGATGACAGCGGGGGACTCAATTGCTAAAGCTCGATCGAACTTGACTTTCATGCCCACCTTCCAATAGCTTCTGTGTTAATCTCTGGGTGTTAAACTTTGAGCTTTTAAACCTGACATGAATCATATATAATCTGCATTACATTTAAAAAAGAAATTAGATAAAAAGAGATTGTTGTTGTTGCAATCAATCAGGTATCTTCCAACTAAGAGTAACAGGGAAATATGGAGACTAGAAAAAGAGATTCGAGCTTTGATTCTCAAGGCAGTAAAGGAAAGAAAGGAAGAAGCATCAGGGAATGATTTGTTACATACGATCCTTGAAGCTGCCAGCAACAGTGGATTTTCCCAAGATGAGACAGACCGCTTCATTGTTGACAATTGCAAGAACATATACTCTGCTGGGTACGAGAATACTGCTGTCTCTGCAACGTGGACATTGATGTTGTTGGCCTCAAATCCAGAATGGCAAGCCAGAGTTCGTGCTGAGGTGGTCCAAGTCTGCGGAAGTCAAACGCCTGATGCTGACATGGTTCGCAAGATGAAAACAGTAAGGGGCATCATATTTGCTATATATAAACATTCACAACCCAACATTTTCTCAATGACTTACCTAGCTTTACCTTTTAACCCATGACAGTTGACAATGGTAATTCATGAATCATTGCGACTTTACCCTCCAGTCCCGGTGGTGTTTAGGGAGGCATTGGAAGATTTAAAATTCGGAGATATTCACGTGCCTAAGGGTTTCATTGTCTGGACCTTGTTGGTAACCTTGCACCAAGACCCTGATATTTGGGGACCCGATGCCAAGGAGTTTAACCCTGAGAGGTTTGCCAATGGTATCAATGGTGCATGCAAGCTCCCTCACGTGTACATGCCTTTTGGGGTTGGGCCGCGCACTTGTTTGGGACAAAACTTTGCCATGGCAGAACTCAAAATTATTTTAGCTTTAATTGTATCCAACTTCTCATTCTCCTTGTCACCCAAATACAGGCACTCCCCGACAATGACGTTGGTTATAGCGCCTGAACATGGTGTCAATCTCCTTGTTAAGAGCTTGTGACAAATTTTAGTATATGTTTGTATCTCCATTCTACGTTACATTTCAGCATGTTTAATTTTCTTTTTCAAGCCCAAGTTGTCAACGAATTGGTGTAAAAGATTTGGGTAATTCAATTGAAGAAGTCCATTCAAGGCTGCCTTGCATGGAAGAATCCAATTCAATTCCCGAAGGAGTCAACCAAGTTCAATTTCTATCCCTCTTTGAATCAGGTGCTTATCGGATTCCTAGCTGGCGTTATCCCGATTCGATGGCCAACTTGTATTACAGTAACAACTTCTATAAAGACATCGTTCATGAGAGAGATTGTTTCGAGAGCCAACTATCAGTGTTACATTAAGCGATCAAAGGCACAATCACAACAGGCACTATATGAAGAACATTTGCAAGTGATACATGAACTCTTGGATGATCTCATGAAAGTAGGGAGCAAGATCATTCGGTTTCACCGTATCTCGAGTGCTGAATTCATGGAGTTCCTATAAGAGATGCAACAAGCATTATGCAACATAAAAGACCCCATCATTAGACTAATGGGGAAACCCGTTCAGTTTCCGTATTCAAGAATGTCCAAATAGGCACTCTGCGTATGAAAATAATATTAATTATGATGAAAAAAATGTAGATGCTATTAATTTGGTTGAAAAAGTGAAAATGCCACTAAAGAATAAGTATGTACAGCCATGACCATTGGTTCCAAATACTGCACGAGCGGAAGAACATCAACCACCTCCTCCTCCATCACAATCGTAACTCATCATGATCGCCGCAAAAATAAAGATCAACAGCGAGTCCTCTGAAGAAATTGCCGAAGTTGAAGATGACATCCAAAAAGAAATAGTTGGATAAATATTTATGGAAGAAGACGAAAAGGAAAAGTAGTGTCTTTGTGCTATCTAGGTAAATTTCTCTAAGTACCTTTCTTAAGAGGAGCCGTGTGTGCCATGTCCCAAACATCCCAAAGCAAACTTGAGGACAAGTTTTTTTTTTTCAAGTGAAGGTGTCTAATGTAGGACGACATTTACCCATATTTTCGGTGAAAACGAAAATAGGAAAAATGTCTAAAATAATATTGAAGTAACATTGTTTGATTAGAATTTTGCCCATTATCAAACAATGAAAGTACAAAATGAAATCCTTATCATGATTCCCACGGATTGTCCACTATATTTGATTTTCAATTTTAGATTATGATTTTATTTTATTTTATTTGAATTTTATTTCGTTTCCTTACTTGGATTAGATTTACTATTGTGATTAGGATTTGACTTAGAATTAAGTTTATTTTCTCTTGCAAGTATTTCTCTTCAATATATAAGTAAGTTTGTTAATGCAAAAGACATAATCAATTGAATTATTATGAAATTAAAGAATTTCTTTCAAACAATCTACCAAGTTTATAATTCTTTTAACTTGAGGGCATGTTTTATCGTTTGGTTAAAAGATCCAAACGCTTCTGATCATTATTACCAAGTCTTCCACTAGGTCAATTGGTATTAGATAAGAAAATATCATTTTCTTAAAATATCATGGGTGGTACTTATAACCTGATCGGACCCGAGTAGCAGTAAAATGGAGCCTTTAGTTGTCTATTTCGGCTTATATGTCGTGTCTCTTCACATCATGTGAGGCAGAGCAACGTGTGTAATGCCTTTATGAGGGGCGAAATTATAATTTTTTCTAAGGGAAGTCTAAACTTACATGAATATATAAATACTTTTCTTACAAGTTTAAAATAAAAGGAGACAAATTCAATAGATATATGTTTGTTGTAATACATAAAAAAATATTTTCTAACTAATTGATGGCCGTGTACAAATGAAAGCTTAACAACTAAAAGCACTAGAAGCACCTTTTCTTACATTTATTAATTCTTAATTTTAGAGAACAAAAACTATTTTTTATGTCTTATATAAATAAACTTCACAATTGATATATAAATATTATTCAAATAAATGATAAGAGATATAGAGAAGAAAAAAAAGAAAGTTATTTAAATATTCTTTTAAATAAAGATTAAGTTTGAATAGCATATCCTCAACTTGGTATATACATATAAAGTCATCAAACAATTATATATATATATATATTACATGTTCATACAAGAGAAGAAGAAGAGGAGATTCGAACTAGTGAGATCTATTTCTTAAGACATGATCCAAAGTCATTTAAAATATGTTTTGGGACCATAAAACAATTATAGTGTAAAGATGGTTGACAATTTGGGTGTGCCAAGGATAAGAATGTGTAAAGACATGGATGGTTGTAATTTTGAATTTGGGCAACAAAATTACAAATCTAAGTCCACTTTTATTGGCATTAAAAATTTAAAGTTATAAGGAGAGGGACAAAATTTCCTTTACATGCCCAATGTCCATAGCCATACATACAGTGTATTTTTTTATTTAAAAAAATGTAATTACGAAAATGCCCAAGTAAAAAATGAAGAGGATTTGACTTGAGGGGGGCAGTCTGTGTCAAAAATATATAGTGCTTATTATTGTCTACACAACTTTGGGGTTGCCATGGACCCCACCCCAACCTTGTACATAGGTCCCCCTAGCCTGTTTGATTTAAGATCAAATATAGGATTTATTAAAGCATTTACATTGAATTCTTTATATTTGACTTTTCCTTAAAATTCACAAAAAAAAAATAAATAACACTTAACAAATTCTTTATTTAATGTTAAATATATCTCTTATTAGAAATAGGACAGAAATTTCCTCCAAATCGGTTTGGAAGAAATATCATCCAAACCATGTAAAATAGTGACAAGTGTCTATAAATATTTAAAAGACACATTAAATTCTTAACTTCATTAATAACAGTTTATTAATTTAGACTAAATTTAATATATCTTTTAAATGTTTATAGACACTCGTCACTATTTTATGTGGATTAAATGATATTTCCTTTCTGTCCTTAGAAATATTTAGAGAGTATGTTTAATGGTTTTAAAAAGTAGCTAGCTATATCAACCCTTCGAGTTCGAATTTTTAGCCGGACTCTCTCTAGCTTCGAAAAACCTAATGGGGGTGCCGATCTGTGCAGCCTTTGTGGTGGCGCTAATCATGTGCCTGTAATCTGTTAGGGAGGAGTTAGAACTAGGCTATTTTTATTCTTATTCCCAGAAAATTTTCTCTCTAGTTTTCCTAGTAGAGAAGGAACGTGTTCCGTGTCTCCTTTGAGTCATTGGAAGTATTGATTGCGCTTTTGTGGCGAGCTCTATGGCGGAGGATCTATCCATGATGTGGAAAAATCTGTCTCTGGCGGACGATGAATGTTTGGAATGGGAAGCTTCGGTTGAGGAATGTACGGAAGTTATTGATCAAGGCCAATTCTGTGTGGTGGGAAAACTGATTGCAGAAAGAATGGTGAGCAAAGAAACCATCAGGGCTACTTTTTTGCGATGGTGGAAATTAGATGAAACCTTTTCATTTAAAATATTGGGCGAAAATTTGTTTTTAATAGAATTTATGAATGCTACTGATAAGAAACGAGTTTTGGAGGGTCGACCGTGGGTCTTCGACGGAAACCTCTTCCTCATTGAGGATTTCGATGGTAGCACTTCTGCTTCTGAGTTCACTTTTGACAAAGCGGCTTTTTGGATTAGAATGATGGACCTCCCTTTGGCTTGCATGGGACGTGAAACTGGGAAGATGTTGGGATCGTCGGTGGGAATTGTGGAAGCAATTGACACTAATGGAAGAGGTATTGGGTGGGGAGAGTCTCTAAGGGTTCGAATTCAGATTGATCTAACTAAACCCCTAGCCAGAGGAAGGATGTTGAAATTCCAAGGGAAGACTAAATGGATCCCTTTTCAGTATGAAAGATTACCAAAGTTCTGCTTCAACTGTGGGGTAATAATTCATGGGCGTGCAGGGTGTTCAAACCGGAGTACAATGAAGCAACAAGTCCAACCAGCACAATTTGGGCTTTGGATGCGAGCACCTTCGCCGCCTAGAAGAAACGAGAGGGGACAAGGGCGGAATGTCTCTAGGAAAGGAGCTTTTTTTCCAGAACAAACCACTGTTGCAGCAACCCAATCAGGGCCGGCGGCAAGAGGGGTCTTTCCTGGGGATGGCGGCGGAGCAGGAGTGAGAAGCCCAAACCCTAAACGATCGAAGCTGCATAAGGAAAGTAGAGATGAAAATGGCGTGAATCATGGGGGTGGTGGCTTGAAACACGGAGGTGTGGTTTCGTCATATCTGGCTAAGATTAATATGGAAACGGCTGCTTTTCAAAATGTATCTCGAAATGGGAAGAATGGAGGCAAAGGAAAAGTAACGGAAAGGGAAAAATATGTGAGTAATGAAAGCTGGGATGATGGAGCATTAAATACCTGCAGAATTTCACCAAACAATAAAACCTCTTGTCTGGTTGATGAGGTGGATAGGAAAAATAGATGGGGCAGGAACCAGGCTGGAGGAATATTTATTTCAAGCCCAACTAAAAATATAAGCCCAAAAATTTATTCTGGGCCGGTGGTAGCTGATGTGGAACGAAATATACAAGCTGATAAGAAGAAGGTGGAAAATTCTAATAGCAGGGACGTGGAATTTTTAGACAATGGACCTGAGACTCATAACGGGGGGGAAATTGGAGGTATTTCTATGTCTGATTCTCTGCTTGTCACTAGTAGGAAAAGAGAGCTAAATGGAGATGTTAAAATTGGGGGTTTTGGGAATGATTTTCAACATTCTCAAATTAATATGCAAATTGGATCGGGAATGGCGGTGGCTGCGGAGCAGTCCTGCCGACCGCAATGAATATTTTAAGTTGGAATTGCCGGGGGCTTGGGAACCTTCGGACAATTCGGGACCTTTGTAAA
>CM017324.1:33932269-33966800 GCA_006937295.1 Carpinus fangiana
TGGGGAAACCCGTTCAGTTTCCGTATTCAAGAATGTCCAAATAGGCACTCTGCGTATGAAAAGAATATTAATTATGATGAAAAAAATGTAGACGCCATTAATTTGGTTGAAAAGTGCGAAAGCCACCAAGGAAAAAATATGTACAGCCATGACCTTTGGTTCCAAATACTGCACGAGCGGAAGAACATCAACCACCTCCTCCTCCATCACAATCGTAACTCATCACGATCGCCGCAAAAATAAAGATCAACAATGAGTCCTTTGAAGAAATTGCTGAAGTTGAAGATGACATCCAAAAAGAAATAGTTGGATAAATATTTATGGAAGAAGACGAAAAGGAAAAGTAGTGCCTTTGTGCTATCTACGTAAATTTCTCTTAAGTACCTTTCTTAAGAGGAGTCATGCGTGCCATGTCCCAAACACCCCAAAGCAAACTGAAGGACAAGTTTTTTTTTTTCAAGTGAAGGTGTCTAATGTAGGATGACATTTACCCATATTTTCGATGAAAACGAAAATAAGAAAAATGTCTAAAATAATATTGAAGTAACATTGTTTGATTAGAATTTTGCCCATTATCAAACAATGGAAGTACAAAATGAAATCCTTATCATGATTCCAACAGATGGTCCACTATATTTGATTTTCTATTTTAGATTATGATTTTATTTTATTTATTTGGATTTTATTTGATTAGGATTTTATTATGTTTCCTTACTAGAATTAGATTTACTATTGTGGTTAGGATTTGATTTAGAATTAAGTTTACTTTCTCTTGCAAGTATTTCCGGTCAATATATAAGTAAATTTGTTAATGCAAAAGACATAATCAATTGAATTATTATGAAATTAATGAATTTCTTTCAAACACTCTACCAAGTTTATAATTCTTTTAACTTGAAGGCATGTTTTATCTTTTGGTTAGAAAATCCAGACGCTTGTGATCGTTATTACCAAGTACAAGAAAATATCATTTTCTTAAAATATCATGGGTGGCACTTATGATCTGATCGGACCCGAGTAGCAGTAAAATGGAGTCTTTAGTTCTCTATTTCGGCTTATATGTCATGTCCCTTCACATCATGTGAGGCAGAGCAACGTGTGTAATGCCTTTTTGAGGGGCGAAATTACAATTTTTTTCTAAGGGAAGTCTAAACTTACATGAATATATAAATACTTTTCTTGCAAGTTTAAAATAAAAGGAGACAAATTCAATAGATATAGGTTTGTTGCAAAAGTGGCTAAAGTTTGAGGGGGGTTAGTGAAATTACCCCTATATAAATATTATTCAAATAAATGATAAGAGATATAGAGAAGAAAAAAATAAAGTTATTTAAATATTCTTTTAAATAAAGATTAAGTTTGAATAGCGTATCCTCAACTTGGTATATACATATAAAGTCATCAAACAGTTTTATATATATTACATGTCCATACAAGAGAAAGAGGAAGAGGGATTCAAACTAGTAAGATCCACTTCTTAAGGTGCAATCCATAGCCTATTGAAATATCTTTTGGGACCATAAAAAAGTTATAGTGTGAAGATGGTTGACAATTTGGGTGTGCCAAGGACAAGAATGTGTAAAGACGTGGATGGTTGTAATTTTGAATTTGGCCAACAAAATTACAAATCTAAGTCCACTTTTATTGGCATTAAAATTATAAGGAGAGGGACAAAATTTCCTTTACATGCCCAATGTCCATAGCCATACATACAGTCTATTTTAAAAAAAACAAATGTAATTACGAAAATGCCCAAGTAAAAAATGAAGAGGATTTGATATGAGGGGGGCAGTCTGTGTCAAACATTCACAGTGCTTATAGTCTACACAACTTTGGGGTTGCCATGGACCCACCCCAACCTTGTACATTAGTCCCCCTAGCCATTTTGATTTAAGACCAAATATACGAACTATTAAAGCATTCACATTGAATTCTTTATATTTGACTTTTTCTTAAATTTAGGAAAAAATAAATAAATAACATTTCACCAATTCTTTATCTAATGTTAAATATATATATATATATATATATATATCTATCTTATTAGAAATATTTAGAGTGTATGTTTAATAGTTTTAAAAATTAGCTAGCTATGTCGGCAAAAAGTTGATTTTTAGACTTAAATGTAAAGAATTTTGAAGAACTCAATGTGAAAATTGGCTGTGAAAAAAAAAAAAGTAGCACGAAGAAATCACAGCTACATATATTATAAAATGAGGAATGCTAGGCTTATAAACACAATTAACCAAAAAAAAAAAAAAAGGTACAAACTGATGTGACACAGCATGATTGGATATGTGATAAATTCAAATTTTGAGAAATCTAATTATATTGTGCCACATTAGTTTGTAGTTTTTTTTTTGGTAAAATGTATTTGTAAGCCTAGCATTTTCTTTATAAAATAAATTAACACCTAAATAAAGAGCAAAAGTAAAAGATACACTTGAGAAAACCATAGCCATCTCAAATGCTTCTCAATATAAACTAATAGCATTAAGAAGGCTCAACAAAAAGAAGAGCAAGCAATAACCCACAATTGCGCTTCTGCAATCTTTCCATTCTTTGACGAGGGGAGAAAATCATATGGTAATTATAAGTAATAAATTACTTCAGTTCTCATATGTTCTTGAAGAATCTGAATGGTTTGTTTATAATAATGTCGACAGGTTCAACATTTATGTTCTCCCTTGGGCCTTGGCAGCGTACAAATACTGCACATGAGCGATCCTGAGGTGGTGAGAGAAAGAAGCATATGCACTTCCTTAGACTTTGGAAATCCTTCTTTTCTATCCAGAGCGCTTGGTCCTCTGTTTGGCCAAGGGATCCTGACTTCAAATGGAGCAACATGGGCTCGCCAGAGGAAAATCGTTGCTCCCGAACTATATATGGAGGAGGTTAAGGTATATACATGCTTCAAATCGATCGAACGTACATGGCTATATTATTTTTCTTGACAAACATGAATTAATGCTAATTATTTAAATTACGAAGTTTGCTGTTAAAATAAAATGAAAGTAATTCCAATACTGGTGCAATTTGTAGGGCATGATGAAGATAACGGTGGAGTCCTCGATGACAGTGGTGAACTCATGGAGGATAGAAAGTGGGGGTGGAGTTGCAGACGTTCACATTGATGAATATATGAAAAGCATTTCCGGAGATGTAATAGCAAGAGCCTGTTTTGGGAGCAACTATTCCAAAGGGGAAGATATATTTTCAAAGCTTGGAGCACTTCAAATGCACCTGTCTAAAAACTTTTTCAAGAGGTTTGATCCTTTCCTGCCTAAATTTCGGTTGTTACTTTGGATGGATAGAACAGAGGAGCAGTAAAGGAGCAAAGTCGGTTGAAATTGGAAGGGAGAAAGGAAGGATTTGGAAGGGAGCTCATGTTCATGTCTCATGGACTTGGCTACTCTGTTTCCCTTTTCACTTTTTCACTTAATTATTTATCTGGGTCTTTATTGATTTACTTAAATTTTTCTTGTTCTTTCTGCAAATTGGTTGATAAGATCCTGAGCTATATATGGAAATTGGTTGATAACAAAAACTTGGTTTTTCGAATCTAAATTCTTCTATTTTCCTACTTCAAGTTGGTTTACTCGATCATTCTAAGACGGTTTTTGTTAGAGTACACAGGAATCACAAACACTCAAAGATAAACACAGAAGCTATTAGATAAAAAATAACTGGTGTTGCAATCAATCAGGTATCTTGTTGTGACAAATGCAACTTCCAAGATCACCAAAGAAATAAAAAAAGTGCATAATAAAAAAATAACACAACCACACAAGAAACCAAGATTTAAGTGGTTCGACCAAAAAAACCTATATCCACTGACGGAAACGATCTAGGAGAAATTCACTAACAAAAATGGTGAAATATAAAGAATAGTATAAATAAAACCACTCAAACCCAAAAGTCTCAATACACCCCAATCTCACTGTCACACAAAGAGAATTAAATACAAAAGAGAAAATATTCTCAAAAATTTTCTAAGCTTTTCAGCTAACTAAAGAAAAATGGGTGTATCCTCTTCTCCTCACTTTGCAAGACAAGTCTCTCTCTTTTCTCAAAATAGAGTGTTGGGGGAGATGCTTTTGTTCTCGAAATTACCAAAGGAAGAGTTTGTTAGTTTCAAGTATTGGCTAATGTTCGTGAGCAAAATGGAAAGAAAAGAGCCAAGCTAGTACAAGCGTTCGGATGAGATTCATAGCCGTCCGGACGTGATGCAGTTAAGAACTCCAGTATTAAAACCCGAGAGCTTCGTTCGCAATCCGTTCGCAGTCCGTTCGGACGCCTCCGAACGCGCCGCGCGAAAAGAATGGAGAAAGTGCATTTGCCCTAGCACCGTTCGGACAGCCAATGTTACCGTCCGAACGGCCCATTAATGATCTCATTTTCCCCGTGTTTTTAATTGCCCGTCCGGACGAGACCACTTACCGTCCGAACGGCCCGTAGCTTCTAGGTCTAAAATACATTGTATTTGAGTTCCAATTAGACTAGGAGTCTTTAGGTGTTATAAATAGATCTCTACAGATCTATTTAGGTTACGAATTCTGAACTTTAGAATTCGCCGTCGTGTGCTAAGAGAGCCTTTGATATTGAGCGTTGTTTTCTCTCTCTTAGAGTTTTATTCTTTGTGAATTATTTGTGAGCATCATTAAGAAGCCTATCGAAATGGTCCGATAAAGGAGAATCACGTTAAAGAAGATTGTGAGCAAGGAGACGAGTTGGAGGATTGTCGATCTTACAGAGCCGAGGTCTTGCAAAGGGTTGTAAGTGTTTCCTAGTGTCTGTAATCTCTGGATAATCTTTTGATAGTGATTTCCTGAGTTTGGCTGTCCCAGAGAAGTTTTACAATTAGAGAAGTGGTCTAATTGGTTTCTTCTTCATAACCAAAATGTCTGTATCTCATTCTTTATTACTTTTAATATTTTGTTGATTAAATTATTTATTACTTTATAATTTAATTCTACATAAATTATGATAAACATTTATTTAGAGTCTGCATAGAATTTTTCATAGAGCTTATGCGCTTCTCCAAAATAGCCGAATCGCTATATAAAAGGCCAAGCGTGCTTCTCAAAGTCAAAGAAAAAACAGCTGCATTCATTTTCTTAATGACCGGATGGAGTAGCTTCAACCAACAAGGGCTTTTGTCAAAGCTTCTAGAAAGACTTAATAATGAAGAGACAAAATGGCAAGTGAGACTTAAATGAACACATAAAGGGCTGGGTCTACGGTATGACTTGTGAAAACAAGTCACATACTCTGACATATCTTCCAACCAAGAGTAACAGGGAAATGTGGAGGCTAGAAAATGAGGTTCGCTCTTTGATTCTCAAGACAATAAAGGAAAGAAAGGAAGTAACATCAGAGAATGATTTGTTAAATAAGATCCTTGAAGCTGCCACCAACAGTGACTTTTCTCAAGATGAGACAGATCGGTTCATTGTAGACAATTGCAAGAACATATACTTTGCTGGGTACGAGAGTACTGCTGTCTCCGCAACGTGGACATTGATGTTGTTGGCCTCAAATCCAGAGTGGCAAGCCAGAGTTCGTGCCGAGGTGCTCCAAGTTTGCGGAGGCCAAATGCTTGATGCTGACATGACATGGTTCGCAAGATGAAAGTAGTAAGTCTATATATATATAGCATTCTCTTTCTATTTTCATTTGAAAATTCTAATTACGACTCCAAATGACATCTATTCAGAATATATAGGTGTTTCACACAATATTATGCGGAAATAGATCTGACCTAACAATTCATAAACAATCAAATGTATATGAAACAATAAATAATAAAGAACACAGATATTTTGGTTACGAAAAGAAAACCAATTAGAGAACTCTCTAAAAATAAAACCTCTCTGGGACAGCCAAACGTAGGAAACACTGGGACAGCCAAACGTAGGAAATCAACTAACTCAGTAAAAGAATAAAGGATTACAAGATGTTCATACTTACAAAACCTTTACTATGACACACTCTTATATAAGACAAGCGACCCACTTGCCTTCTACCGTAGTAGCCTTTTCCAGAGACAGCTAGTACAATCATCTTATGTGATTTCCCTTCACCGGAACTCTGGTTGACTTCATTTTAACAATCAATAAATAACTATGAACATTTACTCTAAAAGAGAGAACAAAAGCTCTAAATCATACTCTCTTAGCACACGACGATAAATTCTAGATGCAGAATTCGTACTTCATACAGATCTATAGAGATCTATATATAACATCTAAAAGACTCCTAGTCTAGTTAGAACTCAAATACATTGTAAATTAGACCTAAAAGCTATGGGCCGTCTGGACGGTGAGTGGGCTCTGAATCTATTTTGCTTTCCAAACAATTAGCCAATAATTAAAACTAACATCATTGATATATAGATAGAAGGGGCGTCATATTTTCAATGACTTACTTAGCTTTACCTTTTAACCGATGACAGTTAACAATGGCAATTCATGAATCATTGCGACTTTACCCTCCAGCTTCGGTGCTGTCCAGAGAGGCATTGGAAGACTTAAAATTCGGAGATATTCACGAGCAAGCTTACACCAAGACCCTGTTGGCAAGCTTACAATGTCTGGACCTTGTTGGCAAGCTTACACCAAGACCCTGATATTTGGTGACCAGATGCCAAGGAGTTTAATCCGGAGAGGTTTGCTAATGGAGTCAGTGGTGCATGCAAGCTCCCTCATGTCTACGTGCCTTTTGGAGTTAGGTCGCGTACCTATTTGGGGCAAAACTTTGCCATAGAAGGGCTCAAAATTATTTTAGTTCTACTTGTGTCCAACTTCTCATTCTCCTTGTCACCCAAATATAGTCACTCCCCAACATTGAGGTTGGTTATGGCGCCTGAATATGGTGTCAATCTCCTTATTAAGAGCTTGTGACATGTTGGAGTATATGTTTATATCTCCATTCTAGTTTACATTTCTGTATGTTTAATTTTCATTTTCGAGTCCAAGTTGTTAACGAATTGGTGTAGAAGATTTGGGTAATTCAATTGAAGAAGAAGTCCATTCAGCGTGGAAGAATACAATTCAATTCCCAAAGGAGTCAACCAAGTGCAATTTCTATCCCTCTATGTGAATCAGGATGCTTAGACGATTATGCAATGTGCATCCAGCTGCTACGTGTCTTAGTTGTTTTAGTCTACATTTATCTTAAATAAGTAGACAAATTATATAAAGTCATGTCCTTTTTTTATCAAGCATTCAATCAAAAGTTATATTATGTTCAAACTTAAAAGTAAAATTAATTTGGAGCAGCTAAACCCAAAAAATCACTAATCTATAAAAGATTAAATTACAAACAATTCATACTTATAAAACCTTTGAAGTAGTCACTGATGAACCAAACAAATGGCGCATTTGTCTTCTACGTACCATAGTAGCTCTAGAATTATGGTCAATCTTCTATGATACCTCCCTTTTCAGGAACACTGGTTGCTTGAAGGTTTTTTAGATGTGGAGGTTTGTGTGGTTTATGCAAAATAACTCTAAGAGAGACTGCTCGCAAAGGCATAAGTAACAAAGAATACTTTTTTAGCAAACTTCAATATGGATAAGGGTCCGTAGAAAATCGTGCATTGTGAGGCCACAAATATATAGACTTCAAATTGAATTTCTAGTTATGTCATTGGCTAGTCTTATTAATTTATATGATTGTACACAAAGCTTAATTTATAGAGCTTACAAATAATTTGAAATTATTCAATTAATTAGCACATAACCCATGCTATGCGCAGAATTTTTTATTATAATTTAATTTCAAAACTTAAACGCATCTTGAACCCCTTCTGTTCTAATTTTATGTTATTTTCTGTTCTAATTTATAGACCCTATCTGTGATTTTCAGCCTAGATCCTGAACCTTTTTTTCTCTTTGGCCCATTAGAGACCGATCAGACTTATCGGCTATACAGTAAAAACATGGTTCTCTTCTTTCCCCTCAACCCTTCTCTTGATTTCTCTTGTTCAAAAGATCGTACATTATCTAATAGGTCAGTTGGCCCTTTTTTTTAAAAAAAAAGAAAAAAGAAAAAAGAAGAAGTACACACAAGAGAAGGGAATAGAGGATTCAAACTAGTAACCTCTATTTTATAAGGCGTAGTTTATAGTCGATTGAGTTACCTCTTGGAAACCTGTCAATTGGCCATTAACTTGGTGGAGTTTGAAGATGTCTTAAAAATTAGAGCAATGTTATTCTCCACATTTATTTTATATTGGTTATGTGGCTTGTTTTAAATGACATTTTATGCTATTTAAAAAAAAAAAATTATAATATGCCACGTTAGTCAATATAAAATGATTGTCATAAATAGATTATATATGTGAGGAGTGGCATTACTTTACAAACTAGGTTTAATTATCTTTTTAGCACTTGGGTTTTTAATTTTTTCAATTTTTTTACACAGGTTTCAAATTGTATCACAAATGATACTTGACTTATAGAAAAAGACCAACTTAGTACATTGTCACACACAAATGACACATGTCCTAAAAATTAAAAAAAAATTAATAATTAAAAAATTTAAAAACTAAACCTAATAAAAATATTGAAAAGTTATGAGGTAGCCCGCCAACACCATTTTGGTCATTGGGGGTGGCTGAGCCACCACCATAAATTTTCAATTATTTTATTTTTGGGGTTTCATGTTTTAATTATTTTTATTTTTTTAGGACGTGCGGCATTTGTATGTAGCGACATGTGTCATTCAGTTAATTTGGGCTAATGAAATGTGACGGAGGTACTAAGTTAATCTTTTTTCATAAGTTAGTTAGTACCATCTATGATAGGATTTTAAACCTAGGTGTGAAAAAATAAAAAAGTGAAAACTTAGGTACAAAAAAGGTAATTAATCTTGAACTTTAATAAGATAGTAAAACAAGTAAAATAAGTAACACGATCCTCTCCATTTCATTTGAACCGAAGAATATCCAATTAATTATAGTGGATGAGTATTTTTTGTCTTTTCATTCTTTGGGAAAACAAAAATATCATTTCACTATAACTAGCTGAATATTCTCCGGTTCAAATAAAATAGAGAGATCCTAATTCATAAAAATAAAGGAGATACTTCACAAAACCTCTAAACTTTCACTCATTTTGACACTAAGTTCAAAGTTTCAAAACTCTCAATTAAGGATATCCAACTTCTAATTTCTTTAAATTATCCTCTTTCATTATTTTTTTTTTTTTTATTTTTTGGTCAAAATGCCCTTATTGATTTTTTATAATAAATTCTAAGTATACTTCAAATTAATTAATCATTTTAAAATAATAACGCAAATATAACTAATATTTTTTCTTAAATTATTACGAATGGTATCAAACACTTTTCCGTGCAACTCTCGTATTATTTGTTGTTCCCACGTCAAACTATATAAATTGATAGCTGTAAACCACAAAACAGACAATCATGGGAATCTCTCCGGCCCGTGATGAGCAACCGGCTTGTCGGTACATGTTAAGGTTACCCCACTTGTGCTTTCTCCCGTCCAATTCTCCCTCGGACTCTTAAAAAAAAAATCTATCTTTCGTTCTCGGAATGTGTAAAAAGTAAAAACCCACAATTTTAGCAGAGATATACTGAAACCTGGCCACACATCTTGGTCAAAAGTAGGGAAGCCATGTGATGTAGCTTTTGTTGAAGCAACATGGAAATGAAGGCATGTGAGAACACGAATAAAGGACGCAGCGTCGAAATGGCGCCGGCCACTTTTGTTGAGCTTTTTTGTTTGAGTCTTGGGAAGCTGCTTTTATTGTAGAGTGGCTTTGCATTAATTAATAGCGCCGGCCACTTCGCATGCCACTTGCTGCGTGCGCGTTGCATTAACGCTTTAGACGCACATAACACACTCTTACGTGCCTACATATTATTTTAACGGTTAGAAATTGCCATTTCAACAATAACAAATTGCTTCTTTAATTCTATTAACAAAAAAGTTTCAATAAATTCAAAAACACTTTTTTTTTTTAATATTTTCTCTCTTCTTCCTCTGCTGCTGCTATAGAATTTTTTTTTTTTTTTTTTTTTAAATTTAAAATAATGTTCAAAATTTGCAACTTGCATACTGGATTTGAGCCATAGTGTATCCTAAGGACAAAATTGCTGTAATCCCATTTGCAACTAAAATTAAATTTTTAATTCCGTCCCTAGCTACTCTTATTAATTTATTTAATTGTGTACAAAGCTCAATTACTTATAGAACTTACAAATGATTTGAAATTATGCAAATTTAATTTAATCCAAGTCAAATACCTTCATTTAGACAAATCAATCCTCATTTCCTAAAATTAGTTCTATCCTTATCATCATATACGTCATATACGTTAATACTAGATATATAGTTAGTTCTTGATTTTGACGATTATCTTATTTATGAATGCAATGATTAATAATATTGATTTTCATAAAAATTTTGTGCTTAAACTTGGTTTATTACAAGATCAATGTAGATATAACCAAAGGCATTTCTTGCTTCTTGCCTTGTCATGTTTTTATTTCAACGACAAGTTTGTGCGTGAGACTTGAGTGGCTACCCAAAATCGAAACGTAGGCACTCGTCTTTCTTAATACTTTTTTAGCCTCTTGTGAAGTATCTTCATTTATTTTTTTTGCTTTTTTTTTCAAATCTTGCAAATGGGGAGAAAAAAAATAATTTCTCTTACATCTTTCAGGAATCGGTCTTATTTTATAGAAGCAACGTGGAAATGCCCAGAACAAGTTAATGGAAGCAACTAGGAAATATTCCCACTTTTATCTACCTTGTTTTTAGTCTTGGGAAGCTGCTTTCCTCATTCAAAGACTCGGTGCATAGGTATGTTTTCCTTGCTTCCTAGCTTCTTCCCTTTTCCTGTCAATAAAAGATGGCTATCCTGTAAATCTCTTTCCAATATCGCAACCTCAACTACTCTGCCTTCTGAACTCTCTTTCCTCTCCTCTGTTTCTTTCCCCATATCTTTCTCTTCTTAATTATAACTACCACCATAACCAAGAAGATTCCCAAAATCTTGTGAGTTTGTAAAAGATTTGAGAGAGGGAAGATAAGCAAATATGGCCGATAGTGTTGTCACTGTCCTCCTAGACTACTTGTCTGGTCGACTCAAAGAAGAAGCAAATTTCCTTGATGGAGTGGAGGATAAAGTCAGCTCACTTCATGGGGAGCTGAGGCTGATAAATATCTTCCTCAAAAACTCTGAGGGGAAACGGAACGATGAAATAGTGAAGGAGATAGTCCGGCAAATCAGGGAGGTGGCTTACGAGGCTGAAGATGTGATTGACACATTCATCTTCAAGGTCGCGGAACACAGGAGGAGGAGCCCGATAGGGAGGATATTTCATAGCGCTTCTCACACAAAAATGCTTCGAGATGTTGGAAAGAAGATAATAGGCATCAAAGACAAAATCAACGAAATCTACAACAATAAAGAAAGGTACGGCATTGAAAGAGTTGAAGCTACGGAAAACGCAGTTGAGGAGGAGGCAATGCGTAGACGTAGGAGGGAAGTCGAGGAAGATGACGTGGTGGGCTTCGTTGATGACACAGCGACACTGGTGAAGCAACTTACTAATGGGGATTGCAAGCTTAGTGTCATTTCAATCATCGGAATGGGCGGGTTGGGCAAGACCACTCTTGCCAAGAAACTGTACAATAATCTTCTTGTCCAGAGGCACTTTAATTGCCATGTATGGGTGTGTGTATCTCAAGATTTCAGAACCAGAGAATTGTTGCTTACAATATTAAAGGAGTTGGGAATGGAACCTGACGACGAGAGTACTGACGATAAATTAAGAAGTGAGTTGTTCAAAGATTTGGAAGGAAAGAGATACCTAGTGGTTATGGATGACATCTGGAGAACTGAAGTGTGGGATGAGGTAAGCTCTGCTTTTCCTAATAACTCCAATGGAAGCAGAATACTCATCACTAGTCGAAATAAAGAAGTGGCTTTACATGCAAGCCCTTCTCTTGATCCCTACTCTCTCCCATTTCTTAACCATAATGAAAGTTCGGAACTTTTTAGGAAAAAAGTGTTTCGTGGAGAAATATGTCCTCCTGAATTAGAAATTATGGGGAAACAAATCGCAGAAGGTTGTCGTGGCTTACCCCTTTCAATTGTGGTATTAGCTGGCATTTTAAGAAACAAGGAGAAGTCAATCCACATGTGGTCGAAATTTGTTGGTCATGTAACTAGTTTCCTTACTCGTGAAGAGGATACAACAATATGCCAGAAAATACTATCCTTAAGCTACACCGATCTGCCCCGACACTTGAAACCATGCTTTTTGTATTTTGGTATATACCCAGAAGACTTTGAGATCAACGTAAGGCAATTGATGCACTTGTGGGTAGCGGAGGGTTTTGTACAACACACAGGCCATAGATTCCCGGAAGATGTTGCTGAAATGTACTTGGAGGAGCTCATTGATCGAAGTTTGATCCAAGTCGCTAGCAAGAGGGCAGATGGAGGAGTAAAAAAATGTCGTATCCATGATCTTTTGCGAGAACTCTGCATATCAGAAGGTGCGGAAGAGACGTTTCTTGAGGTCCATTCAGCTTACCATCTATCCTCGAACAAATCCCGCAGACTATCCATTCAAGGTGACCCTCGTCAATACATGTCTTTAAACCCATCTTTCACTACATATGCCCGTTCTTTGTTCTTATTTGGTGATGACAGATTCAAGCACGTTGTTGGCTGGGCTTGGCTTCTAAAAAACTTCAGATTGGTTCGAGTGCTTAATTTCTGGAGAGTAGAACATTCATTCATAGCCAAAAGCGTAGCAACATTTATCCATTTGAGGTACTTGGCTATAGAAATCTCTGCTTTCACTGTTTTGCCAGATTCCATTGACAACCTTACGAATCTAGAAACACTTTGCGTAAGTAAAGGCCAAGGAGAAGAGGTATGTATGCCGAAAGGAATATTTAAGTTACAACGTTTAAGGAATCTTTATATTGAGCCTTTGGGATGGTGGATGCCTTGCGATTCGGAGGAAGCTCTAGGGAACCTCCAAGTCCTTTCGGTTGCAAAAATTGATTATTATCCTCAAAAGCATAGTCTCCCTGTCGTACCGGATAAGTTTCCTAATGTTAGGAAATTGAAAATACATATAAATGATCTAACAGCGTTCTCGATGCCGACGATGCGTGAGGTTTCTTTTCCAGATCTCCGCCATTTACGTGATCTCGAAATATTGAGAATTGGGAGTATTATGCGGCCAATGCATCTTCCTGGAAATTTGAATTCAATTCCATCGAGAATCACCAAGCTAACCTTAAATCGTGTTGTCTTAAGAGTCGATGGCGTGACAGTGTTGGGAAAGCTTCCCAATCTTCGGATACTGAAATTAGGAGGAGTTTATGGATTATCTGATGAGTACTCTAGCATCGACGTCATGGCAGATTTGTTTCCTCGACTCCAATTCCTCAAATTGAGTTTTTTTAAAATTAGAGAATGGAAACATGAGAGAGGTGCAATGCCATGCCTTGGGCATTTGGTTATCAGTAATTGCGATGAATTTACAAGTCCACCACAGCTATTGAGTTTGAGCACTTTGCGATATGTGGAGATGATAATGTGTCAAAGATCGGCTAGAATGCTTCGGGAATCGTTGACGGAACTTGGGTTTAAGCTGATGATCGAGTCCGCCTTCGGATACTTAAGAATGGTGAGAGAGGCATGAGTGAGGAATCGTAATCTACCAGGTATATATATATTTGCTCTTTTCCTTTTTACTTCTATTTTCATTCGGTTTATTTCATTTTTCCTTCGGTCGTTGAATTTTCCAACAATTTTTTAATGTTGATTGGTGTCATGGTCATATTAATATATATATATATATATATATATATATATATATATCTCAAAAATTAAAAATAAAATAAATAAAAAAGGAAAAAGAAGGGGAACCCTTGGTGGTGGGGGCCACACCTCCTTTTCTGATCGGCCAGCTCTAGCTAGACTTTGTTTTTGTGTTTGTTTTTTCAATTTAGTTTTTATAAAAAAAAAAAAAAAAAAAAAATCCTGCTATTTTTTTATTAATAGATTTTTATTTGGCATTTTTAGAAAACTTTGATATTTTAGGAAGTTTTTGGTCAAAATAATCATCAGCCTTACTTTTTCATGCATAACCGATGGACAAAGCTCACCCAATAATTTTTTTGACACAAAATGATAATTTGGTGAATTTAAATGTCACATTTCTCAATTCATGAAACTTTTTTGAAAGGGCAAACATTTCTTCCAACCTAACTGAATAATTTGGGTGAGTTTCTTTATTACATGAGAGGCACATGCATGTTTTTTAATAGGAAAATGTTAGGCTAGCTTACAAACAAATTTTACAAAAAAAAAAAAAATTACAAACTGATGTGGCACAATATGATTGAGCTTCTTAAAATTTGAATTTATCTAATTTTCAATCATGTTATATATACTACATCAGTTTGTAAAATTTGTTTGGAAGCTTATCATTCCTCTTTTAATATGATTACGAGAGTTTGTCCACCGTTTAAGGTCAAGTCTTTCTTTCTAACCTTCTCTCTCCAACAAACAAAAGACCTTAAGAGTCTTCCTCTTTTAATATGAAAATTTGGGCGTGTATTGGATTTGTATTGTTGATGGGAGGAAATATTGCTGCAGGTGGATCGATCTCAAGCTTAAGATTTACTGAGGTACATCAGTTCCGGAAGCAAAAACTTTCTCAGCTGCAAAGATTATAGTTGGAAATGCGCGAAACCACCATAAAACCCAGTCATCAACCTTCGTGGCTAAGTACCGTGCTAGAAAATTGTCCAACGATTCCCATGTTCTTGTTGTTAATTTGAATAATTAACCCTAAAGTTAGGGATTTGATGATGATTGTATTATCTTTGATGAAAATTACATTAGCTTATAATTATCTTTAAGGATTCGATGATGATTTGATGAGATTGAATCGCCTTAAATTAAGGAATTTGATTAAGAGTATATTTCATGTTTATGATTTATAAATGGAGTTTTTTGTATTGTAAACTTTTCAAGGAATAAAAAGCAAAATGTAGTCTTTTAGGATTTATCGTGTAAACGTAGGTCATAGACTGAACCAGATTCAATTTTTTATAATTTTTCTCAAATTACGAAATTTAGAGCTTTTTTAAACATCAAAACGCTTCAAAAATGTCGCATATTAAAATGGTGGCATATTACACATGAAGATTGTGTATATTTTTATCAAGTTCTGGCTCTCTATGTTGTAAAAAAGTTTTGAATCAAAAAGCTGTTTTTTGGTTTTATAAAGAATAGGTGTTTCCACATAAGTGAAGAAAAACATTTTGGGAATGCATTTGTTTATGGCTACCTTGATAACTTGTCATTTTTTTTTTTTTTTAATATGTGACATTTTTTAAGCGTTTCGATGCTTAGAAAAAGACCTAAATTTCGTAATTTGAAAATTGAAGAAAATCCTAATTCAACTAAACCACGTAAAATTTCTTGTCTATATTTTTTTTTCTTTGTTATTGTCTTTATTTTTCTATTTGATAATGTTTTCTTTCAGTCACAACTGCTGCTAAAATGTTGTTCATAATATCACCGAAAGGATTTTTGTGGGAACATTATATTCATAAGAGATCACTCATGTTATGAATCATGGCAAAAGCTTCTGAAGAAAGTTGGGACACATTATTTAGGAATTGCCTAGATTTGGGAGAAATTGACTAGTGGTTAGAAGTTTATTAGGAAGATCTGCTAATAATATTAAGAGTATTATTAATTTACTTTTGGTTGAATTTATGCATAATCCTATATTTTTTAAGAGGACATTTCTCAGAGCTCAAAAGATGAGGCCCAAGAGATTATGGCCTACCTCCGATTTTCAGCCCAGACCTTGAACAATAGGTACAATGGGATAAATAAATAAATTTATTTCTAAAGAGTATGAGCATATGAGGATCGTTGTCGCCTGGAAATGTGAGATCAAATCAATTATTTTCCAAATTGCAAAAAGTCGAACTTTCTGCTTTAGCTGCTAACGACATGTATGGGATCATATCCTTGAAATAATAGTAAAAAAAAAGGGGGGAATCTTCTTGCTATCAACTTTTAGTGAAATGAAATAATCTTTCACCTTTAATAGTTATTTGCATATTAATTACCCAAAAACTTAATTTAAATAAAAACTATATTAATATTATATACTATATACATATATGTGACATGTGTGACACCTTATAAGATTTATTATAACATTCTCCCACTTGGCGCACATAACACATCTTTAAAATCACTTGTGTAACTAAAACTGAATATGACCATAAATAAAAAATAATAATAAACTATTCAAGCTTTAATTTCACTTAGAGAGATAAAATACATGAATCATGGCAATTATGTTAATATACTAACGGAATATAGTCTTATACATATGCATCGACAAGACCTGAACCTGATATGCAACATTTAGAGCTAATAAATTATGGACATGAAAGGTGAACTCAATACGAACTCAACACAAAATAAGCTGATAGTAGTTAAAAGGCCTAATCACCCGTTTAATTAAATGAGTCAAATTAAAATTGACATATATAATTTTATACACATATGTCGATATGAACCAAACTAGACACACAAACATAAATTGGCATGCCTAGCTAGTAGTTAGAGGGGACTGACTAGTGTATGAAATCACTTATTTTAGTAAAAAGAAAATTATTATAAGGATAATTAACTAATTAAATATTATATTAATAAATTTTGAATATTTAAACTGTTTTTCATCTAAGTACTGAATAGACTCATAAGTTTAGACCTCAAAATCACAAATTTGAAATAACAAATGAAAAATGGAAGGGTTTTGCTTAATTAGCTGTACGTCTAACATTAGGGGACGAAGTAATTATCTTGGAAGAAATTTTTTTAACTCAATTTATTAATTTAAAATGAGTTAAAAATACATGTATATTTTTTTAAAATGTATGTAAAATTATATGCATTCTATTAAAAATATATATTTAATATTGTTAATTTGAAGTATTGGCTAATGTTCGTGAGCAAAATAGAAAGAAAAGAGCCAAGCTAGTACAAGCGTCCGGACGGGATTCATGACCGTTCGGACGTGATGCAGTTCCAGTACTAAATCCCGAGAGCTCCGTTCGCAGCTCGTTCGCAGCCCGTTCGGACGCCTTCGAACGCGCCGCACCAAAAGACTGGAGAAAGTGATGTTGCCCTAGAACCGTCCGGACGGCCAATGTTACTGTCCGGACGGCCCGTGTTAAATTTCTCCTTCCCCGTGTTTTTAATTGCCCATCCAGACGAGACCACTTACCGTCCGGACGGCCTGTAGCTTCTAGGTCTAAAATACATTGTATTTGAGTTTCTATTAGACTAGGAGTCTTTAGGTGTTATAAATAGATCTCTACAGATCTGTTTAGGTTACGAATTCTACATCTAGAATTTGCCGTCGTGTGCCAAGAGAGCCTTTGATATTGAGCGTTATTGAGAAGCCTATCGGAAGGGTCCGATAAAGGAGAATCACGTTGAAGAAGATTGTGAGCAAGGAGACGAGTCGGAGGCTTGTCGATCTTACAGAGCCGAGGTCTTGCAAAAGGTTGTAAGTGTTCCTAGTGTCTGTAATCTCTGGATAATCTTTTGATAGTGATTTCCTGGATTTGGCTGCCCCGTAGAGGTTTTACAATTAGAGAAGTGCTCTAATTGGTTTCCTCTTCGTAACCAAAATATCTATGTCTACTTCTTTATTGCTTTTGATATTTTGTTGTTTAAATTGTTTATTGTTTCATAGTTTAATTCTGCATAAATTGTGATAGAGTCTGCTTAGCGTTTTTCAATTGGTATCAGAGCAGGTTCACTCTGTAGGGATTAATTTCTTGATTGTGATCCTAGACTCCGTCTAATATGTCTCACACAGTTACACCTAACTCACTTCCCGTCTTTGACGGATCCAATTATATGTTTTGGAAAATTCATATGAAAGCATATCTCAAATCCATTGACGTTTGGCATATTGTTGAATCTGGATAGATTAATCCTAATAAGGCAATTGCTGAATTTTCAAAGGATGAAAAGATTGCTTCTTCTGCGAATGACAAAGCGTTACATGCCATCTACACATCCTTGTGCTTCGAAGAATTCGGAAGAATTTCTCGATGTATAATAGCTAAAGAAGCATGGCAAACTTTAGAAATTACCCATGAAGGATCTAAAATTGTGAAAGCCTCTAAAGTTCAAATGTTAGTGTCAAAATTTGAAGAGATTAGGATGGAAGAGGAAGAGACTTTTGATGAATTTTATTCTAAGCTTAGCACCATTAGAAACTCATACCATTAATCTTGGAAAGAAAATGACTGATGTTAAAATGGTCAAGAAAATCCTGAGATCACTACCTCCTAAGTTTATTCCTCAGGTTGCTGCGATAACACAGAGTCAAGATCTAGAAACCATGAAAGTAGAGGAACTTGTAGGTTCACTTCAGACTTTTGAGTTCTTGCTACCTAGGCCCCGAAATTTAAAAATCTAGCTCTTAAGATCAAGACTACTAAAGGTAGACATGTAGATTTTTTTGATGAGGAGTTTGGAGATGATGAAGAACTAGCTATGATGGCTAGGAAGTTTAAGAAATTTCTCAGAAACAAAGGAAACTCTAGAAGTAGGGAATCAAAAAATTATGTGAATCCTAGTCATGAGGTTAAGTGTTATGAGTGTGGTGGTGTTGGGCACATACGTGCTGATTGTGGAAATTTGATCAAGTCAAAAGGCAAGGCTTTTAATGTGACTCAAAATGATGAATCAGACCAAGAAGAAAAAGCTGAAAATGTTGCAAATTATGTAGTTTTTGGGGTTTCTTATGATAGTCAGGATGATGCTAGTGAGCCTAAATCTCTTGATAGTGACTATGGTATTTGTGATAATGAATCAGAAGAGGAAGGTGATCTGCAAGAAGCTTATAACCATCTATATTCGGAATACAGTAAAGTGAAGAAGTTGAATAAGGAACACTTGCAGAAACTTAAAGAAGTTAATCTTGAAAATGATAAACTGTCTAGTACCTTAACTGACTCACATGCTATTCTTGACACTTTGAAATCTGAAAATCACAGTTTAATTGCCAAAGTGAAATCCTTAGAAAATGATCTTAATGATTCAAGAAATCATTTGAAAAAGTTCTCTAATGAAAAGCTTAATCACATGTTGCATAATCAGAAACATTCATTTAATAGAACTGGATTGGGCTTTGATAAATCTGTTGTTTCTTCTACTAATGTCGTTTCTCCTTCAAAGCTGACTTTTGTGAAACCTGTGTGTAAAGAAGAAAACTTGGTTAAGAATAAGGAAATGCTTCCTTCGGTTTAAAGAGGTAAGAAAGGTAAAGGAATTTTAATTGATTCCTATGTGTCTCGTTCTAATATGCCAAGGAACCAACCTACTCAAAGGTTCATTCCTACATGTCATCATTGTGCTAAGATTGGGCATATTCGCCCGAACTGTTTTCAGTTGAATAATCATGAGTCAAAAAGAGACTATCTTCGTTCTAGAAATAGTCATGATGAATTATTCAACATGGTGAAGGGTGCTATCACCTAGTTAAATGACTTGACTAAAAGTGACACTTCTGTTCCCAAAATGAAGAAAATTTGGGTTAAGAAGGAAAATACCACTCACCCCTTGAGGGGGAGTGGTGGTGATCTCACCTTGGATTAGGTGAGTCACCCACATGCCTAGGATTGGTTGTCTTGTTTTATTTTGAATATCCTAGAGCATGTTTTGTTTTGTTTTTTTTTTTTTTAGTTTGTCTTTTATTTTATTTTATTTTATTGTTTGTGTGCATTTTATTTTTGAAAAATTTCAAAAAGACAAAAAATTTCTAATTTGGTTATTTTTATTTCTTTCTTCTTTTGTCTAATGCACCTTGAATGTCCATTATGTGCTCATGTTTCTTCCATGGATTTAATTCCTTGTGTTTTAAAAAGTTTTCAATATGCATGAGTTGTCATATTATTTTAATGGACATCTTTCTGTGGTTACCTAAAGCCTAAGCTTAATTTGTACATTTTGCTCATGCTTTAAACTTTTGTGCACTCTTAAGCTTAAATTGAGTTTTTTTTAATATGAGTTGTGTGAGGTAACTATATGAGGGTTTTGACTAGTTGTATCTATCAAATTGACCATACGCTAGTTGAACCTAGGACTTAAAAATTCCTACATTTCTCAAAGCACAAAATGTTTAAAGACACTTTCTCATGGAGAAAAAGTGTGAAACAAGAAATTAAAAGAATACATTCCATAGGAATTAAATTCATGGTGTCAAGCTAATGCTTTGTTTTCAAAAGAAAAATGCATTGGATGAGAGTGGCTAGACCCTAGTATGATAAGGTTTGACTTTTGATTTGATTTGCTTGTTAAACCCTTTTATCGTAGTGAAACCTCCTTCTCAACTTTTAAATTTGTTTTGTATTCAATGGTTGGCTTACACACACAACACAAGCATGGGTTGAATGGAATTCTTGGCATTGCTTGGGTTAAACAGAAAGTGTTCTTGCTTTCTATATGTCTCATGTATATCTTAAATTTTTTGAAATAATTTGGAATATTCATTGCATGAAAACATGAGTTTTTGATGTATGCATCTTGTGTGTTCTCTTGACTTTTGAGGGGGAGAATTTTTTTTGTTGATTGTTAAGTCTTATTTTGAGGGGGAGTTTCTGTTCTTCATGATCTTGTGTTCTAACATGCAATTCTTCATCGGTTGATCATGAATTTTTTTTATATATTTTTTTGTTTCCTTTCCACACATGCCTTGATGTTTTTGTTGAGTGTTTCAGGAAATTTGAAATATTTTGTCAATTTGTGACAAAAAGGGGGAGTTTGTTAGTTTGAAGTATTGGTTAATGTTCGTGAGCAAAATGGAAAGAAAAGAGCCAAGCTAGTACAAGAGTCCGGACGGGATTCATGACCGTCTGGACGTGATGCAGTTCCAGTACTAAATCCCAAGAGCTCCATTCGCAGCCCGTTCGCATCCCGTTCGCAGCCCGTCCGGACGCCTTCGAACGCGCCGCACCAAAAGACTGGAGAAAGCGATGTTGCCCTAGAACCATCCGGACGGCCAATGTTACCATCCGGACGATGTTAAATTTCACCTTCCCCGTGTTTTTAATTGCCCGTCCGAACGAGACCACTTACCATTCGGATGACCCGTAGCTTCTAGGTCTAAAATACATTGTATTTGAGTTTCTATTAGACTAGGAGTCTTTAGGTATTATAAATAGATCTCTACAGATCTGTTTAGGTTACGAATTCTACATCTAGAATTTGCCATCGTGTGCCAAGAGAGCCTTTGATATTGAGCGTTTATTTTCTCTCTATTGGAGTGTTTTGGTCTTTGTTAATTGACTGTGAGCGTTATTGAGAAGCCTATCGGAAGGGTCCGATAAAGGAGAATCACGTTGAAGAAGATTGTGAGCAAGGAGACGAGTCGGAGGCTTGTCGATCTTACAGAGCCGAGGTCTTGCAAAAGGTTGTAAGTGTTCCTAGTGTCTGTAATCTCTGGATAATCTTTTGATAGTGATTTCCTGGATTTGGCTGCCCCGGAGAGGTTTTACAATTAGAGAAGTGCTCTAATTGGTTTCCTTTTCGTAATCAAAATATCTATGTCTGCTTTTTTATTGCTTTTGATATTTTGTTGTTTAAATTGTTTATTGCTTTATAGTTTAATTCCGCATAAATTGTGATAAACAATTGTTTGGAATCTGCTTAGCGTTTTTCAAATATGGTGTCAAGTAAATAGACTAATTTATTTAAAAGAAAATCTAGAATCCAATTAAGAGAAATATTTTATTCTTGCCCGGCGATGGCTTTGTATTGGTTAGAGCTTTGCATGGCACCAATTACCCCATTGGCCCGCTCTTGTTTTTTCATAAATACTTGGGTAATTACTTTTTCTCCCACTAATTACAACGTCATGGAACCTTTTCTCCATCAATTATCAACTGTGACATCTGACCCCATGAGCTACCATTTTGTGCTCAAAACCCCTATTTTTTCAGTTAAATGCACATTCCATCAATCAAAAGTGTTAGCTCAGACGATCTATTCGTCACTTTGCCTCCATGAACTACAACGCATTGTCATTTTGATAATCTGAATTAACGTCTTTGATTGACAGAAGGGATCTTTGACTAATGGAAGAGAATTTTGGGTACAAAATGGTAATTCATGGGGTCAGGTATCATAGTTGGTAGTCCATGGGATCGGATGTCACAGTTAATAGTTCATGAGGGCAAAATGAAAATGCGTTCATGGAAAAAAAATAATAATAATTACCCCTAAATACTTTGTCCACATGGTAAAGGGTCCAATCATTCTCTCACGATCACAAAAGTAAACAAATAAAATAAATAAGACAGAAAAACATAGACTTCTAAGAAATCCTACGCAATGACAAAGATGTTCTTCTCTCCATATCAAATCAATATAAATACGATAATGTGTTGTTTAATCTCTACAAATAAGATGGTTTTTCATAGCATTATCATCAATTATTTATCCATGCCGGCCATGAGTGATGATCCCTTCCATTTGGCCAAAGAAAATGGCTCTACCTCCCCCTTCAAGTGGCTCATTATCAAATTGCTCACTTTTTAAACCCAAATGCTTCTATTGCTTTTGCAACAAACGGAGAGAGAGAGAGTACAAGCCATGGAGCTTCTATTGCTTCTTTCTAAGATCATCATCACAATTGCCTTGCTTGGCTTGTTTAGCACGTTGATGAAGATGTGTGAAGCTCTAATATTGATGCCAGAAAGGCTTCGATCAGCACTGAGAAAACAGGGGATCAGAGGCCCTCCACCCTCTTTTTTGCTTGGAAATATTGGTGACATGAAGAAATCCTCAGCTTCAAAGGCTCATCAACATAAAGGAGAGCAAGCAATAACCCACAATTGCTCTTCTGCAGTCTTTCCATTCTTCGACGAATCGAGAAAATCATATGGTAATAGCTAATAAATTGCTTCAGTTCTCATATGTTCTTGAAGAATCTGAATGGTTTGTTTATAATAATGTCGACAGGTTCAACATTTATGTTCTCCGTTGGCAACAAACAAATACTGCACATGAACGATCCTAAAGTGTTGAAGGAAATAAGCATATGCACTTCCTTAGACTTTGGAAAGCCTTTGTATCAATCCAAAGAGCTTGGTCCTCTGCTTGGCCAAGGGATCGTCACTTCAAATGGAGCAACATGGGCACCAGAGGAAGATCCTTACTCCAGAACTTTACATGGAGAAGGTTAAGGTATATCTCCTTCTAATCAAACGTACATGACTATATATATATGATATGATATGATATGACATGTGATTCCAATACTTAATTGGTGCAATCTGTAGGGCATGATGCACATAATGGTGGAGTCCTCGATGACAGTGGTGAGCTCATGGAGGACAAAAAGTGAGGTGGAGTTGTAGATGTGCACATTGATGAATATATGAGAAGCTTTTCTGGAGATGTAGTTTCAAGAGCCTGTTTTCGGAGCAACTATGCCAAAGGGTAAGAGATATTTTTAAAGTTTAGAGCACTTCAAGAGAGCATGTCTAAAAAGCATTTGTCTAATGGGATTCCAGGAATGAGGTTTGATCTTTTCCTACCAACAATCACATTATGTTTACGGTGTTTTTTTTTTTTTTTTTTTTTTTTTTTTTTTTTTTTTTATTGAGAAAATTTGCTTGCTTTTCGAATTGTCAAGGGTTTTGCATTTATAACCTCAAATTATCAAAATTTATAATATCAATATCTCATATTTCATCCCCTTTTAGTTTCTCCCTTACCATTTAATTAGGGTTTTGTGTTAAGTCAAACAGCTAAGATATGAAATGTCTCTTATACTCCTGTATAATTTAAAAAACTGTTTTCGGTCTTTGTTAGGGAGAAGAAAGCGTTTTCAGTCTTTATTAGGATTTTCTATTTAATCCAAACGGATGAGTGAAATTAAAGAAGGCAAAAACATGGGAAATTGACAATGAAAGTTTTGATAATTTGAAGTTATAATTGTAAAAAAAAATTACGGTTCGAAGAGTTAAATGAAGCTTCTCCAAATTTTTAAACAATAGTGATTGTAGCGCTGCAAGCAATCAGGTATGTTCCAACAAAGAGTGACAGAGAAACATGGAGGCTAGAAAAAGAGGTCAACACTTTGATTCTCAAGGCAGTGAAGGAAAGGAAGAAAGAAGCATCAGAGAATTATGATTTGTTACAAATGATCCTTGAAGCTGCCACCAACAGTGACTTTTCCCGAGATGAGACAGACCGATTCGTCGTTGACAATTGTAAGAACATATACTTTGCTGGGTACGAGACTACGGCTGTCTCCGCCACGTCTCCGCCACGTGGACATTGATGTTGTTGGCCTCAAATCCAGAGTGGCAAGCCAGAGTTCGTGCCGAGGTGCTCCAAGTTTGTAGGGGTCAAATGCCTGACATTGACATGGTTCGCAAGATGAAAACAGTAAAGAAGTGTATTGTGTATATATATATATATATATATATATATAGACACAAGGGCATCATATTTACAATATATAAACACTGATCAGAACCCAACATTTTTGTCAATGACTTACATAGCTTTACCTTTTAACCCATTACAGTTGACGATGGTAATTCATGAATCATTGTGGCATTACCCTCCAATTCCAGTGGTGTCCAGGGAGGCACTGGGAGACATGAAATTCGGAGATATTTAGGTGCCTAAAGGTGTAAATGTCTAGACCTTGTTGGTGACCTTGCGCCAAGACCTTGATATTTGGGGACTTGATGCCAAGGAGTTTAAACCTGAGAGGTTTGCCAATGGAGCCAGTGGTGCATGCAAGCTCCCTCATGTCTACATGCCTTTTGGAGTTGGGCCGCGTACGTGTTTGGGGCAAAACTTAGCCATGGCAGAGCTCAGAATCCTTTTAGCTCTAATTGTGTCCAACTTCTCATTCTCCTTGTCACCAAAATATAGGCACTCCACGGCATTGAGGTTGGTTATAGAGCCTGAAAATGGTGCCAACCTCCTTATTAGGAAGTTGTGAGGTTGGTTATCTTACTTATTCATGTAATGATTAATAATGATTTCATGATTTTCTGCTTAAACTTGGTTTATTACGAGATCAATTTAGATATAGAAGTGAATGTAGGATTTAGCAGCCATAACCAATACTAGCACAAGCCTTGCAATATTGCACCTTTTGGCTCCACCGCGTTTCTTGCTTTTCATGTTTGTATTGCAACGGCAATTGTCTTGATTTTTATCATTCAAACCACTGGAATATTTTTAGCTACCAGAGTTTTGGGTTGTAACAAATAATGTTTGTTCGTGAAGGTGATTGGTTTAGAAAAAGGCCAAAAGTTTTGAGCCTTTAGAGCTACAAAGGTTTTTGTGTAAGATCAATTTGTAACACAAATATTCTATAGTGGATGCCTTTAGGGTTGGCGGCTCCTAGAGTTTTAATTTTAAAAAGCTTTCACTTGGTTATTAAAATCTTGGGGAAAATTCAATTTACCTCCCTGAAGTTTCAGGAGTTTTTCAATTTAAACCCCAAAGTTTCAAAATTGACAGTTTACCCCCTTGAAGTTTCAAAAAGTGGCAATTTAAATATTCCGTTAAAATGGACGGAAATTAAAAAAAAAAAAAAAGCATGAGGGCAGTTTTGTCATTTCATAGTTTTCCGTCCAATTTGACGGAAAAAGTTGACGGAAGGTTTAAATTGTCATTTTTTGAAACTTCAGGGGGGTAAACTGCCAATTTTGAAACTTTGGGGTTCAAATTGAAAAACTCCTAAAACTTCAGGGGGGTAAAGTGAATTTTCCCTTAAAATCTTTGTATCTTATATATCAGAAAAATGAATTTGTAAAAATATTTGGAAAATAGAAAATTTTCTAGGGAAAATTCATTTTTAACCCATGAAGTTTCAGTACTTTTTCAATGTTAACCCCAAAGTTTAAAAATTTGCAATCCACCCCCATGAAGTTCCAAAATTTGGCAATTTTAACCTCCAGTTAGTTTTTTCCGTTAAAATGGACGGAAAAAAATAAGACTAAGGGCATTTTTGTCATTTCATACTTTTCCGTCTAATTTGATAGAAAAACTAACGAAAAGGTTAAAATTGCCAAATTTTGAAACTTCATGGGGGTGGATTGCAAATTTTTAAACTTTGGGGTTAACATTGAAAAAGCACTAAAACTTCATGAATTAAAAATGCATTTTCCCCAAATTTTCTTTTATGCTCTTTTTGATTTTGGTATTGATATTTGTGGTGTTCGACTTTAAAGCTATTAACTTTTGTCAATCTGACTGATAACAACTTGAGGTCCAAATCAAAATTTTCAATTGGTATGAGAGCTTAGTTCACGATATTTGAATTAATTTCATTGGTGAGATATTTGACCCTAGTTGTTATAAAACAATCTTAGACCCTTAGGTTGTGTTTTGTACACAAAATGGTTGTTCCATTAGAAAAGATGAATAGCTTTTATTAAAAATAGAAGAATGTGTAATGAAATAGCCTTAGAATACCCATTCTCATGGTTAATGAGGGAACGATTATTCCTTAAATTGAGGAATAGCTATTTAGAAAGGAATAGTTATTCATCAATTTAAGAAATAACAATTCCCTCATGGGCCGTGGAATGGTCATTCAAAATGTTAGAATATGTGTATATTTTAACCCCAAAGCTATTTTATTCTATGTTTCATAATGGAATAATTATTCCGCATACCAAACATATCCTTAGTGTGAATTATCAACTAATGATAAACATTAGGGGTAAGAAAGATAAGAATACTCAAGGCATCAACTGTCATGAGCACTCTATTTTTTAATATATTCGGACTGTGTATCCAAATTATAAGAAGTCATGAGTGGTACTAGCCACAAGGTCTACCGATTCTGTGAGGAGTGGTACTAGGTCTAGTGTTCATGAGTCATGACACACCTGACTATGATGAGTCATCTAAGAATAATTCGAATAAGGGGATGGACTTGCAAGTTGCATATAATAATCTTTTTAAAGAATGCACTAAACTAAAACAATGAATAAATTGAACTTTAAAAAGCTAAATGATGATGAACATAAAAGTGAATATGATTGCTAAATTATCTGATTCACATGCTTTGATTGATAATTGAAATCTGACAACTCTGCATAATGATACAATCAAGTTACTTGAGAATGATCTTGAAATTTTCAAAAAATCACTTGAAAAAGTTTTCTAGTGAAAATTTTGATTGTTTGTTGAATTCTCAAAAAGCTAATAGTGACAAGGGATGTTTGGGTTTTAAATATGTGGGATCTTCAATCCCTTCTACATCACATATCCCTCTCGTCACTAAAGGTAAGTTTGTTTTCATCACGTCTTCTTATAAAGGAAAAAATATTGCTTATGATGAGATGTTTGAGCCCAAGTCAGGGCCCCTCCTAAGAGATAACATATATTTAGGTTTGTCCTGACCTATCACCATTGTGAAAGTTGGTTACATCTCACCAAATTGATATGATCAAGCTAGATTTACCAATTCATTTGCACAATTCGCATCGTATCTTGCTCCACGTCACTACTTTCAAATAGCCCTTTTTTTTCTTGCAAGAAAGTAGAAACCATACTCAAGAAAGTGGGAGCAGGCAATGAGCCCATTCTATGGCACCTTCCCTGAAGTGGGAGCCACTGCAAACTTAAACATAATAATGCCCAATGCAACATGGACTGAGAAACTTCAACCCGAAGACAAAACTATACATGACAAAATATAAGTAAATAACTTGAAATTTGGACCGAACATAAGAAGTTTCTGGGGGCTAAATGTTCAAAGAACATAAAGTGACGTTTTAACGAAGCCATGGTTAGTTTCCAACACTAAGGGTACGACTATTCCAGAAAATGAATAAGTTTTATTGAAATTAGAAAAAGGTGGAATGCATGAGCCTTAGAATAAGCATTTTAAAGGATTTTGAGAGGAATAGAGTATGTGGCATGAATAGAATCTTTATCATATACTCTAATATCGAGGCTATTCAATTCTATCTTCTTCCATTCCTAATAAAAACTTATTTTTCTTAATGGAAGAGTCATTCCACGTACCAAATGTACCCTAAGATTTCAAAGCATAATAGTCGGACCTCAACGGAATTGTAAGTTGACAGATATTGTAGTCATAACTGATTAGAATCCAAATATAGCCTTGCCCATTCATCATCCCCTAGCAAAAATGAAAATTTATGCGAGCTTGTCTGTCCTGTTACAACCATTTTATGGTGTAGACTGTCTGCTAGTCAGTTTTATATACTTCCAGACCAAATTAAACAATGAAAATGCTAATTCAGTGACTTTCAATAAAAGTGCATGTTGTAGAAAGAATGATACATGATACACTTAAAGAGACAAAGTATCTATATAGTTCTAGAACAGCCTGGGGCAGGCAGCTTCATCATCAACAATTACCTTGCCCTATGTATTTCCAACTAGTGCCACAAACAGTATTTCAAAGTATTAACACGTCCTATAGAATAAGCAGAATAAAAGAGATCCAATTTTCCTGGATAGAAAAAGAATAATCAGTACCACCTTTAAAGAACCCATCAGTACCACCTTTAAAGAACCCATAAACTGAACGCCCAGAAACTAATATCACCGATTTGATGTGTATATTGAAGTTTGAAATCTCGTGCTAAAACAATAACAGTAGAACCTACAAAATTGAACTGCCTAATGCATAAATTGAGATAACTTGAGCAAACTATTGAACTTGAGGCAGTAATTTGATTGGCTGAAACACTCATCCAAGAAAAAGTTAACTTCTTCCTAAGATTGTTTGGATTTATTTGATTCAGGTAAGTAGAATACCTAAAAAGCATACCCAACTTCTTATCTTTATTTCTGGCAACTTTCTTCTGAGAAAGACTCCAGTAGGTCATAGTGACCATACCCATGAAACAGCACATTAATGGGACTCTCCTCATCCTTCCGATACTCTTCTCCATACTTTGCTATGTTTGCCAAACCACCCGAGCTTCTACTTATCATGAAGACCGATATTGGCGTCCTGAAGTGTAAATAAAGCATATTAGATGCAGAGCTTGATACAAGTAAATAGACAAGACTACTTGAACTTGGAATATGAAGTTGAATCTGAGGTTCTATTTTGATGAAAGAACATTTAGATATCATATTGAGACAAGGAGACGCCATTATGTTCATACATTACCAAGTTGCACATCCTTCTATTCTATAAAACACTTAATCCATATCTATACCATATAGAAAGACGTTCCACTAAAAATATTCTTGTTGTTGCTTCGACTCATATTCCCCAAAAAATAGATCCCGCTCTGACCGCTTCGATATACTCCAATAATTGCTTGTCTCCACAAAAATAAAAATCATAGCAAACTTCCCAGGCTGGGTTATGTGACAGTGCATTTCAAGTGGGGGAGATTATTCTGTGTTTGAAATGAACTGGTAAACCGAAACCAAGACAATCAAAAGGAGTCAGGATGATAAATTGGTTTTTTACCAAAACAAAAACTATCTTTTTCTATATGAACACTTGCAATTGGATTCCATTAAGATGGTCACAACAGAGTCTACAACTCTTTTGACTAATAAAAAGATTCTAACACTCACTTCAAAACATGGGAAGCCATCAGCAACTCGGGCTCTCCACCCCATACATATGGCTGTTGGAGTCTCTTCACATAAGCATCAAAATCTCCTTCGATGAACCTACACACATTACCCCCAAAAAATCACAATTTGAAACACTAACCAATAACAGTCACACTCTTAACCACTTATCACAAAGCTTACCATTCTGTTTCCTTCCGCCTCCTTAAAAGCTCATCAACAACCTACAAAAAATTGCAATTAATGGGTCATAAACAATCGATCATATTTCAAGTTCAACAAAAAATGTCAAGTTGAAAAATACAAATGGGAAGATTTTTTCTTCTTAATGAGTATTAGCCACAATATACTTGAGCTCTTAATTCATCAGCGAGTTCCCTCTGACAATTCTCGTCAGGAGCTTCTTCCCCACTCCTCAAGCAAGCCCCATGTGCTATTGCTCTAAACAGGCATCGACCATCAGCAAGCACCCCTGAATCAATATTCTCAATATAAATTCACCAATTCAACCAGCACAAAAATATTATCCTAAATTTTCACCACCTCCAAAAACTAAAACATGATTATACTTTAAACCATAAAAAATAATTTTAAAAAAATAAAAAAAAATCCTCGAACATTTGAGCTATCCCCCACACATCCATAAGTTATCCCTCACTCAAATATCAGACAAATGTCTAAAAAATATATAACTTAAGAAAATATCATTACAAGGCAACTTTAAAAATAACATACTGATCAAAACAAAAATATAAATGGAAAAACAATACCTATATGAACACTAACAAAAAATGAAGTGTTCTTCACGCAAATACTAGGTCAGTGATTCCAACCTTCACTTATTAATCAAATCAGCTTAATAGAAGCCATATGTATCATTAATCAATACTATCATAATTTTAATTTGAAAAACAGTACTTAGAAAACTTATTGGTGATATTTTCTTAAAATTTATTAATTTATAAATTTTAAGAAAATAATGAATCATCTAGTTGAGGTTTTTTTTTTTCGTTTTCTTTTTAATTTTTTTTTATAAGTAAATAAGTCTTTCAATGAAAACAAAAAGTAAAAGAATTTAACCAAAAAGTGAACCTGTGACCCTGTAATCAGCAGAGCCTTCATTATCCTTCTCAGTAGTCGGATAGACTACATCGCAGTCGTCAATTACAACGTTCTCATCAGCTTTCGGACCGATGAAATCGCAGCCGTCGATTTTCTCGTCCACAACGACCGCCTCGTGACTCTCAACGGGAGCCAAGTCGAGCGGCGCTAGGCATGCGCACACGCCGAAGAGGAGCCAAACCGAGTCGGTCCGATGGAGCCAGCGCGCGGGGCGTGCGTCCCACGCGACGTTCCACGAGCCCTCCCCTCTCCGCTCACGCCGGAGCCTTAGATCGCTCCGGAGCCCTCCCGCCACCCCGCACGGCATGATCGCGTGCCATATCGACGCCGCGCCACCACCTTTGCCGCCAATCCGACACGCGCTGGAGTGGCGCCGCCGCCCGCTCCGCTCGCAGTTTAATCCGACGAAGTTTATCGGGCTCTGCTCAAGCCGGCAGTGGTGGTGAGCCGCGGAGCCGTGGACGAATGACGAGGAATACGACAGTGAACTGAGGATCCAAGGCTTGGGACGCGCGCACAGTACACCGAGCATCACAGAGAAAAGGAGTGGTTGACGCTATTTTGCGCTGCCAGGGTGTATCCCTGCTTAACCTACGCACCCATCTCTCCCTCTTAACAAATTTCTATATACCTCTCAAAAGTTCAGAGCCAAGCTTTTGTGGTTGTTGAAGAGTTTTTCTGTGACGGCGAAGCAATTTAGGGAAGAGAGAGAGAAATGGCCCGCGGGGACCACCTCGAAAATGTGTAGAGTTTTCTTCAGCTTCCGCTTATTTTAATATTTATTTTTTTGTATTAGGTGAAAAGTGTGGCATATTCTATTATAAGATTCCATATAATTCTTTATGGAAAGATATAATAATCTAAAATAATGGGGAATTTTTATTTTTATTTTCTGGGCAAAAAAGGGTTGGTAAAAAAATATGAATTAAAAAGTCTTTATTTATTTATTGTTCGAATTCTATAATTTTTAAGGTTAAATACATTTTTAGTATATTTGGTTTGCACCAAAATCAAATAGTCATCTGAATTTTTAAAAATATCACAAATGATATATGTGGTAAGTAAATAAAACATCCACTTGGTACCTCCTTCAAGATTCTGTTAGGTTTTTTTAACGGAAGGCTATGTCACCCTTGCACATAGTGTCTGTGGTTTCAAAGTGCCACGTAACATGATATCTGTGGTTTCAAGGGGCCACATGGTGTGGTACCTGAGTTTTTTGGTGCCACATCATATTTAAAACAAAAAAAAAAAAAAACAACAAAAAAAATACCAAAAGAGAGAGAGAGAGTTGTAGGGGTGGTCGGCCACCTCGTTTGCCCTGAGGTAATCATAGGTACCATACGCATGTATGAGGGTGACGTGATGTTCCGTTAAAAAATTTAACAAAATCTTGACGGATGTATCAAGTGGGTTTATTTGCTTACTATAAGCACCATTTGTGATATTTTTGAAAACCCAAATGACTATTTGATTTTGGTGCAAACCACAAGTATTGAAAATGTATTTAACCATAATTTTTATATTAAATTTATTATAAATTAGTGTGAAAGTTTATAATTTGTAAAATGCTGAAAATTATATAATTGACATGTTAGTTACTATTAACTAATTAAATTGATAAATTTAAAATCGATCACATTAATTTATAATTAGTTAAAATTGTAAAATATTTCCAAATATTTTTTTTAATCAATTAGTAGTTTTTTTTTTTTTTTTAAGAATCATTTAGTAGTTGAGTTATCGGTATCAAAGAAGAATCTTGATTAAGATATTATTTGGAAAAAAAATTAATACTCACTGTTTAGAGGTTAAATTTGATGATTTTCAGTATATATTATTTAAATAGATGGAGTAATACAAGAAATATGAAAATAAAAAAGGAAAATGATAACTCTGTATTAAAAAAGTCCCATTTGGAGGTGGGTGCACGTGCTGAATAACCAAGTAAAAAGTTGTGTCACGTGTTTACCTGGAGAGTTGGAAAGAGATTTTTATCGTTTTTTCTCGGGAAGCAAGCAACCAACGTGGAACGTTGTCAAGGGATGACGACATGATGATCCGTCCCACAATTATCACAAGTTGTAGAATAAAATAACCAATATTACAGATTTATTTTATTTTTATTTTTTTAAAAAAAGCAATATTGCAGTTTTTTAAAAAGCCAGCAATATTACGACAAAATAACAAGCAACTACTTTAGTTAGTTGGTGAAGAGAATAGGAAAAATAAAAATTTAAATGTTACATTTAATTATTGGATTGAATATTTTATTCACTCTTGTGATTTTATTTTTTTTATTTTTTTACTTTTAGGATTTACATTTTATCATAAGAAGTTTATTTGATTTGCCTAAAGATGAAGAAGGTCCATTTGTTCAAAATTTAACAAAACGTACGTTAGCATTAATCACAATTTGACATGTGTCCATATAATTAACTAAAAATTAATAATTTCTTAAAAAAATTAAAAACATTAAAAAAATATATTTAATTAAATTTTTAAATAATAATTTAAAAAATTGTGGGTGGTCCTAGCCACCCCTTTGGTCATTTGGGGCCATGGAGGGAAAATTGAAAAAAACAAAAACAATAAATAAACGGACAAAAACCCTTGAGGTGGTTGAACCGCCCCATGGCCAAAAGGGGTGGCTAGCTGGCTAAAGAGTCGCCTCCAAAATTTTTCTCCTTTTTTTTTAATATAATTTATTTTAACAAAATTAATTAAATATAATTTTTTAATTTTTTTTAAAAATTATTATTTTAATTTATTCATTATATGAACACGTGTCAAACTGTGATTAGTTCTAACGTGGCGTTCCGTTAACTTTTAGACGGAATTTTGAAGTAGAGATCATCTCCGTCTTTAGGCAAATCAGAGGAACATGTTGTGATAAAAAGTAAACCCTATAGGTCAAAAAATAAAGAAGTTAAACCACATGAGTGAATAAGGTATTTAACCCTTAATTATATTCATATGTATTATATTTTTGGATGACTCAAGGGCAAAGTTTGCTTTTAAATTAGATTGAAATATATATATTGGTTTGTTTGGATTTACGATTTTAAAATGTGTTATTTGAAGGCATAGTTTTTAAAGACGTAATTATGTGTTCGGCAAAATCACCGCTTGGCATTTAAAACCACATTTTAGCCTTTAAAAATTGGCATATTTTATACGTTTTCAAATTACAAATTTTTAAAAACGTAATTCTAAACAATTAATTTTCTGCAATTGGTTTAAAATCGCACTTTTTTTATTCATCTCATAAAACTAGAGCAATTTGCTCTCACGAAATAATATCAAAGATACAAAGAAAAATGTCTTCCATCCAAACTTGACCTGTAACTTGTTTTACTACGGCTTTAGCTAAACTATGAGCAGAAAACTTTCCCCATATGGACGTGAAATATTTGCGTATCTACTCGAGTATCCTCTACTATCTGTCCATATATATTCCAATTCCGTCCGCATGACTTAACATAAACTATTTGGAGAGCATCACCTTCCATAACAAAATTCTTAAAGCCCTATAAAATCAACGTAAAACTCGACGACATGTCGAGCTCCCAAGGCTTCCTCTGCAGCAAGTTGGAGGCTTCCTATTTTGGTCAAAACTTTTTACAGCTATCACAAATCTCGTATGATCCCTCGCTATAGCACTCAAATCCATACATCAAGTCGACTTATTCACATGACATCTCAATTTACTTTGTGTCCCCCCCTCCCCCCCACCCCCCCCC
>CM017324.1:33969604-34093646 GCA_006937295.1 Carpinus fangiana
GTCTTCTACGCGCCGCCACCGCGTCATTCTCCCATCGCCACCTTCCTCAGCGGTGTTCCAGCCAGATCGCGCCTGAACCTTCTCCGGTTGATCATTCTGCTTTTTATTTTTTGTTTTCTTTGGTTTCCCTATATTTTGTTTCCTTTGTTTTACTTTTTGTTTTGATTTTCCTTTGTATTTTGTTATTCTGTATTTCCTTGTATTTGCTTTAGTATTTCCATGTATTGCTCTTTTCTGTTTGTTTTGTGTGTTTTTTTATTTTTACTGTTCTGCCGATCTTCTCTGCGTCTGTTTTGCCGTACTCCATCCACTGCCGGACCTTTTTCCACGCCCCCACCGCGTCGAGCTTCTAACGCGTCCTTTAGTGTACGGGGTCTACTTGCACGTGATCAGTTTTATTTCCCTGTATTTTTATTGTTTTTGCTTGTAATAAGTCCTGTCTCGATCGGCCTGCTTTGGGGTGAGATGCTTGGTCTAGATCTTTGGGTTGTGGATGTGAACGTTATCCTGGCTTTCGGGTCGAGGAGGACAAGTGTTGGCCTGGTGGTTCCCAGCCCTCAGTGTCAAGAAATAAGTGTTGGCTTGGGGTACTTAACCCTCAGTGTCAAGGAATAAGTGTTGGCATAAGGTTTTCAGCCCTCAGTGTCAAGGAATAATTGCTACCTATGCATTAGTTGATTCTGTCTGGTACAGATTTGTATTTCATTTGTTGATTAGTCATAGGTTAGCGGATCTGTTTTGAGATTCTAAATTGTAATACGTCTTGTATGACGTTTGTATCTTTGTAGTTTACCTACGGATACTTCGGGGCTTGCCCTGTATTGTAAGAGCTTTGCTCTTGATCTTTCATGAATGAGACTATGTTGATTTTCAAAAAAAAAAACAATTCAACCAGAAGAATATGAATAGTCGCTTTGTGGTATATTCTTCAATTTAACGAACAGTTTTTTCTTTTTTAAAGATAAATAATCTCTCTATAATAATAATAATAATTAAAGGCAACATTATAACAAAATCTTTAAAAATGTCATGTGTTCAAACATATTTTTTTTGATAATATTATTTAGTAGAATGTTATATGATTATTATACAATTGTAATGGTGTGATGGTGAAACTTGGTTCTTAAGAGGTAGATCAATCGGCTGTGGATCACGCCCCATGAAGTAGAGGTTACTGGTTCGAATCCACTCTCCCCATTTATCCTAATTGTATGAAAGTCGTGTACCAGTTTTTTTTTTACATGTCTACACAAGGAAAGAGGGAGGAATGATTCGAACTAGTAACCTTCATTTCATGAGGCGTGGTCCACAATCAATTGAACTATCTCTTAAAAACGCCATGTATCAATTTACTAAATAACATTTTTTTTTTTTAATAGTATGCGGTCGATCGAAGGAAATTTATATCCATATAAAAATATGTTTTTTTGAGTGGGAATATGTTATTTCGGTATTTCCTCCCACTCACTCGGGAGGAAATTAGTATCCATGCAAGAATATGCTTAGAGGGGGACAACTTTGATAGAGAGACAAAAAAAAAAAAAAAAGGCTTTACACGTTACTGACGTGTAAAAAGGAGTCGAGCCCATTTCATCGTTAGAGAAAGAGGAAAAAGTGTTAAAGTAGGACTCCTAGATTTAGCATATATCTGTCCTTAAGATTTTTATTCTTATATGGAATCAACTTTAGAAAATAAAATCTTACTAGGAATTGGAAGTAACACTTTATATTTTCATGTCGGGTTTGGGTCGTGTTAACGTATGTGTGTAATAATTGTTTTCTTGTCGGGTTTGGGTCAAGTCTAGAAATTGTGTGTTTTTTATTTTTATTTTTTAGTAATGATATTCTTTTCATTCATTTTACATCGTTGAGATGATGTATTCAAATTTTTGGAAAAAATCTCATCTCATTATAAATCAACAGAGTTGTGGAAAACAACTCTATACAACAAAAGCCTAAAGCTCTAAATCAATAGGGGTTTGCTAGGGGTTCTCCCCATAGTGTTCTCCTGGCGTTCTCATAGTCTTACGTAAACCATGATTTAAGAAAAAATAAAATTGTAGAACCGTTTTTTTGCTAACAGATTAATTTTTATGAGTTAATAGTCAGGTTTTAATGCTTTAAAACTTATTTTTGGATTCAAAACTAAAACCTAAAGGTGAAAGGTTAACCCTTTAGGTATGATATCACTAAAAATGGATTTGATTATCCTAAATTTGATGTTAATGCCTCAAAAATTTGGTGCTAATGCCTAAAAAAATCGGTGGTGGAGGCCACTACAATTTTATTTTTTCTTAAATCAAGTTTTATGCAAGACTAGGAGAACCTATGGGGAGAACCCCTAGCATTTTCCAAATCAATAATATAAAAAGTACAAGGCGGGCATTCATCCATCCAAACTTCCTCTTGAGGCGTTAATAGGGCATTCTTGGCTAAAACATGAGTCGCCGAATTCGCATCTCTCTTCACATGTTTAACCTCCCAGCTGCGTCTTGAAAATAAAATTCCATGTGCATCTTCTATAATTTGCCCAAAAGGACTCCAACTTGGAGTGGGACTCCTTAATGCATTAACAACTAATATGGAATCCCCTTCCAAATAATGTCCTGCAACCCTAAATCTCTGCTAAACTCTGCCGCCACTAGAGCCCCAACAGACTCGGCTTGAACGGGTTCTGGTGATCCTGTTTCCCTTCTTATTAAAGCAGCCATGACCTCACCATGGTGGTCCCTCACAACCACTCCGATGCCCATCAATTTATTTTTGAAATCTAATGCCACGTCCTAGTTGAGTTTATAATGCCCTACCGGCGGAAAGCCCCATTTCACCTGCAAATCAACTGCTCCATGGGATCTCGTCTTTACCTCGCCTTCGCCAGCTTGGCCAAAAAACAACAGCACCATTTCCCTGGCCTCCCGAACCAGCAGGTTCAAGTGCTAGAAATAATCATCGTGAATTACCACATTACATCTGGCCCAAATCTTCTTAGTTATAACTGCAAATATCCCAATCTCCTCCTTATTGCATCTTGCCATCATATTTTCCACCACCTCCAGAAAATTGGAGTAAAACAAGCAACTTTTCTGGAGCCTTTTATCGCATGCCCCCCAAACATCTTGGGATGATGGGCAATCCTAGAGAATGTGTAAACCCGTGTCCTTTCTTTTGAGCAAAAAATACATTGATCCTCTTTAAGAACCCCCCCCCCCCNNNCCCCCCCCCCCCATTTAACAAGGTTGTCCTTAGTTGGTAGAATATTTGAGCATGCTCTCCATAAAAATACCTTCGAGGCATTTGGGACATGAAGGCTCCATACCATCTTCCAAATATGAGCAAAACTCGAGTTTTCCAAACCCTCACCCAACCGAAGCTCTGTTCTTGATTTCTCCAAGTAATATGCACCGCGAATCGTGAAAGATCCATTGGGCGTGCATCTCCAAATCAAGGTGTCCCCTCTTCGGTACTTGCTCATTGGTAGATTGCAAATGGCATTAGCTTCTTCTTCCATGAAAATATTTCTGATAAAATCCGTGTTCCACCCACCCAGGTCATGGTCAAACAGCTCCTTAACATGTGCATCCCTGGGAAAGAAGGCAACGATTGGGCTATAAAAGATGAAGGTCTGGGTATCCACCTATCCACCCATATTCGTATAGACTCCCTACCTCCCACTCGCCATATCAGACCGGCAATGAACAATTCTTTGGCGGAGAGCAAGCTTCGCCAAGCATAAAAAGGTCTCCTGCCTACTTGAGTAGACAAAAGGGGCACATTTTAAAAATATTTTGCCTTCAAAATCTGCCCTACAAGGCCCTCCAGATCCTTCAATAATCTCCACCATTGCTTTGCTAATAGGGTCTTGTTGAAGCAAATAAGGTCCCTAAACCCCATTCCTCCTTGTTCTCTTGAAAAACCTATCTTCTCCCAACTCATCCAATGGATCTTCTTGTCATTCTCCTTATGTCCCCACCAAAAATTCTGCATTAGGGAATTCAATCCTTTGCAAAGGGTTTTAGGGAGAAGAAAGATACTCATACTGTAGGTGGGGATGGCCTATACTACCGCCTTGATCAAAATCTCTTTTCTTGCTTGAGACAAGAATTTGATCTTCCAATCAGTCACTCTCCTCTAAACTCTATCAGTGATGTTGTGAAATTCACTGATTCTTGATTTGCCCACAAGAGCCAGTAACCCCAGATACGTATCAAATCTCTGAGATTCATGAATTTCGGACAACTGCATGAACCACTCCTTGGCTTCTTGACTCATATTGCGGCTAAAAAAAACTGTCATTTTATCTTTGTTGAGTCTTTGACCCGATGCCCTTTCATAAGTACCAAGAATGTCACATAGACAGTGCCATTCCCTTCGATTGACCTTGTAGAAGAGCAGGCTATCGTCTATGAAAAAAAGGTGGGTTAATCTTGGCTCGTTCACCAAAATTGGGACGCCCTTTAGCTAATTGTTTCTCTCCGCAAGTTGCAACTTCGAACTCAACACCTCTGCACAGAGTAGGAAAAGATAAGGGGAAAGAGGATCCCCTTATCTTATTCCCCTCGTAGGTCGTATATCCCCCACCGGCTACCCATTGACCACCACTGAATAACGGACAGCAGTAATACATTTCATAATTAGATTGATCCACCTTTCCGCGAACCACATCCTCTTCACTACCTCTTCCGAAAACGACCATTCGATCCGGTCGTATGCTTTACTCATGTCGATCTTCACAGCCATAAATCCTTCATTTCCCCACATACGGGCATGCATGGTGTGCAGTGTCTCGTACGCAGCTAAAATGTTGTTCGAGATCAACCCTCTCGGAATGAATACGCTTTATGATTTAGATATAATAAAAGGAAGAATCTCCTTCAACCGGTTAACTAAAGTCTTTGATAAAATTTTATAAACAACATTACAAAGACTTATGGGGCGAAAATCTATCACTTTAGAAGGCTGGCTCTTTTTTGGAATCAAAACAATATGTGTAAAGTTTACATCTTCATCAAAACAACCATTATCAAAAAAATTCAGAATTGCATCACAAACCTCCGGACCCACCGTTTCCCATTCGTCTTGGTAAAAACAAGCAGGAAAGTCGTCCGGGCCTGGGGATTTTAAGGTGGCCATCTGTTGAACGGCTTGGAACACCTCATCTCGGGACAACTCGTGAAGAAGATTGCCATTCATATCTGACATCACTCTACACGGAAACACCTCTAAACATAGAGCCATGTCCGTAGGATTTGAGGATGTAAATAGATTGCTGAAGTAACAGGTAAAGGCCTCCTGAACTTCAGAAGGCGTTGAAGCCCGCCTCCCATCTTTGTTGTTTATGCTCTAACTAGCATTGGCTTTCCTTCGTTGCTTCACACATGAATGGAAAAATTTCGTGTTTTTGTCGCCCTAAATTAGCCAATGCTCCTTAGCCCGTTACCTCCACTTTAGATCAATCTGGCCCATCATCTTGTTCACTTCCATTTTGATTTTTCAAACCTCCTCCATGTCTAGAACTCCCTCAGCTCCCTAAATGGCACGCAAATGCTCCGTCTTTTTGGAGATGAGATCCTCTGTCGGATCTCTATTCACTTTCTTCCACCTCAGCAGACCCTTCCGACTCCTCCCCAATTTTTCTTTGATGCCTTGCCACTTCCTTAACGCCGGATCCTTCGCACACCAAATTTGCTGAACCACCGCTTTTGACTTTTCGTTCCTACCCCAACTTGCTTCATATTGAAAAACCTTCGGGTTGGTCTGTAAGTGTGTCCGTTCTTGCTAAACGACAAAGCCAGTGGTGCATGGTCCAAATTTCTGGAAACTAGGACTTGTACTTCAAAGAAAGGAACCTCAGCTTGCCAATTTTCATTTGCTAAAACCTGATCCAGCCTCTCTTTAACAAATTTTTCCCTTTCCCTCATGTTATTCCACATATACTTAGGGCCTACAAACCCCAGATCATGTAAATTGCAATTTTCCAAAGTGTCCCTGAATTTCATCATATGTCTCCTGGATTTTGGAGCTCCCCCAAATTTCTCGTCCACCTTTAATATTTCGTTAAAATCACCAAGGCATAGCCACGGTTGAGGATTGAAAGAACCAAGAAGCTTGAAAAGACTCCATGATTCTGGTCTCTTATCAGCCACCGGGTGCCTATAGAAACCATAAAATTTCCAAGGGGGCCTTGAATTCTCCATTGTTATTACTGCATTTATGTGGCGTCGGTTGTAATTCTGTATTTCCACACGGATGTCATTTCTCCATAGCAATGCCAGGCCTCCACTTTTCCCCATGCTGTCGACCACAAAAACATTATCAAAGCCAATGTGAACTCTGACTCTCTTCAGACGATGTGCTTGCGACTTAGTTTCCAGTAAGAAAACTAAGCTGGGTCTCTTTTCCCTCACAAGACGATGAAGGTCCCGAACTGTTTGGGGGTTCCTAAGCCCCCGACAATTTCAGCTTAAAAAACTCATGGCAAGAGGCGGCATTGCGACGCAGCCACCGCCTTTCCATCAGAACAATCTCCCTGTCGGTCTGTCTCCACCACCGTCTTTTTCTTAAGCTTTGTGGCACACCCCAGGCTGTTCGGTCCTTCATCAGTCCTATCTCCGTGGGCCTTTTTTCTTCTCTTCCGTCTTCGTGTTGGACACTGATGTGTTAGGCGAACAAGGTCGCCACCTCAACAACAATGGGCCTCGCAAGGCCCACGTCTTCACTCTTGTAACTGCTTAGACTTGCTTTAGGGGTTGTAGCACGTGTAGGCTTTTTTTGATTTGCCATCTGTACAAATTTCTTGTACATTCTTGCTTGTTTTCCTCCATGTCCCAGAGTAGACTTTCCAGTAACAGACACATCATTGCCCTTTCCATTTTCAATTTCATTTTCGACAACATTAACACCTCTTACAATCTTCTCCAAAGCCGGCGCCATATCCTCAAGATTATGCTGCTCCTTAACTCCTTGAGTAAATTCCCCATTGGCCACTGGTCCAGCAAACAAGGGAAATAAAGGCGTATCATTAACCCCATTCGGCTCCTCATTAATTATGGATCTTTCTACTCTCTTATTACTTAAATTTCCTCCAGCAAAGAATGGAAATAAAGGCGGGTCAATTACACCTCTTAGCTCTTCATTAATTTTGGAGCTTTCTTGCCTCCCATAACGTAAGTTTCATTCTGTGGCTTTACTGCAATAACCGGCATCAGCGTGATTCGCGGTTGGTTCCATGTCGGCCCCAACAGCATTACATTTCTCCCTTGTAACGTCTCATTAATTTTGGAGTTTTCTTCCCTCCCATAACATAAGTTTCATTCCGTGGCTTTACAGCAATAACCGGCATCAGCGTGATTCGCAACTGGTTCCATGTCGGCCCCAACAGCATTACAGTTCTCCCTTGTAACGTCCCCCTTGCTTCCTTTCAACAGCTCATTTCTCTTGAGAGAGGAAACCCCTCTGCGTGATTTTTGGGATTTGCCCCCGCCGAGCTCTGGGACTCTGATCCCAGTCTACTGCCGTCCGATCCCCGACTATCTCTTTCCCCCCAAGAGCCAATGTTTCCTCGCCTGTGATAGAACCCTGGGTGCACCTCCTCTCCCCTCTGTCCTTCATGCCCAAACATGGGTCTCCTCTGATTAATGGACACCCGAAGCCAAAGACTATATTGAGCTTCTTCATGTGTACCATGGACTCTCCTTCTTTTGGAAGCAAAGCATCTGGGAGCTCCATGACGGATAACGCCACACTGAAAGCAAAACCTTGGCACTCTCTCGTATTGGAAAGGAATCCAAATAAAGCGCCCCTTCAAGTTGATAACTCGACCCCTAGCGATTGGCCTTGTCAAGCTGATTCTTATTTTGACCCAGAGAAACTCCCCTCATGCAACTTCATCATCCTTGGTGTCGACTTCTTCGACCTCTCCCATTGTACCACCCAGTTGGAATCCCAATTCCCGCCTCATGCATGCCAATGGTAAATTGTACATCCTAACCCAAAATGCAGCTCTATCAAACTCCATTTGGGTTGGTGGAATGGTACCATCAAAATCCTCCACAGCAAAAAGGGTGCCATCGAATACCCTTGGCCTGCCTTCAAGGACACGTGATTTCTCCCAAGCATATTCGAAGTCCATGATAAACAGGTTATCCCCCAAACTTTGGATGGATAGATTCCTTGATGGCTGCCAACCACCTACCAGAATAGATCTCAACGTATTTTTCCTCAAAACTCTGTTCGCTATAAATTTCCCAATCACATAATTCTGGCCCTTCTGCACTATCCCGTTCAGCACATCTTCCTGGACCTTAAATGCAGTAGTCTCCTCCTCCGACAGAGACAATTTGCCCCATCTGCTAGTAAGCTCCTCCATTAAGTGACCCATGACTGCACGACCACGCCAACCTTCACAATCCAAGAGCAATTTGAAGGGTGACGACCGAAACCTCTAGCTTTCGTGAGAAAACCCAGAGAGCGTTTATGTAGATGATGTATTCAACTTAAAGAATAAGAATAGTCAATTGCAGTTCAGAAATTGTATATTTTAACAATAGGACCATGTCACTTAGCTCAAAAAACAAAGAATTCAAACATGCAATAACTGTTACTGTTAGGTTTCACTTGGCGTAAAGCTGGAACCCATTGGGAAAAATAGAGTAATAATAGAAGTTTTTCTTATGTCATTTAAAAAATGATGTGTTATTATTGGGTTTGTAATTGATCATTATTAAATTTTGATCAAATTATGATTTTAAAAGTCATCTTATTATTGGAATGATAATAGAGTGACTTCTAGCATTACTCGGGAAAATAATACTCTATGGTTTAATAATGACAAAATTAAAATAGAGAAAATAAATAGTTTCTTACCAATAAGCTTAAAAAAAAAAAAAAAAAAAAAAAGGGATGGGACTTACCTTATTGCTACATGTAAGTAGTTGTATGTGAAAGATAATGTGTATTAGCAAAACTAGAAGAATAAACTTAGATAAATATTGGTTGACCTTTGGTATATCATAAGAAACTCAAATTTAGTTCTCAATAGGTGACTCAATCGGCTATAGACCACACCTCATAAAGCGGAGGTTACTAGTTCAAATGGACAAAGTTTTCCTTCAAACTAGGTTGGAAGAATTTTCTTCAACTTAGTCTATAAAAGTGACATATGTTCAATTTTTTTTTTTTTTTTTTTTTTTTTTTTTTTTTTTNAGGAAAACTTTGTCTGCTGATTCGAATGAATCAAATCTCTTCTTCCTCTTCCCTTGTGTGGAAATGTCAAAAAAAAAAAAAAAAAAAACTCAAATTTCTGAAAAATATATTTTTATTTTTATAAATATGATACACTTATTAAGCATTTCGATATCATATTTGTTTATTAAATATGATACATTTATACATTTATCAACCGTTCCATAATAATGGCATGAGGCGATAAGCATAAATTAGGGTCGTCGGGTGTAGGGAATATTCGCAGCAGGAAAATCTCCAGTGAAGGTAGGACACATGGCAAACAGTTACAGAAAATCTCATTTAAAAAGTAGTAGACATCAAGTAAAAGGGGAATTTTATTTCCTTCTTCCCGGCCCTATTTTCGCTTTCTCTACTTATTATTCCCTTAAATGAGGGTCGTGACGTGTAGGGAATATTCGCAGCATGAAAATCTCCGATGAAGGCAATACACATGGTAGACAGTTACGAAAAATCTCATTATAAAAAGTAGTAGACATCAAATAAAAGGAAATTCATCTCCCTCTTCCCGGCCCTATTTTTGCTTTCTCTAATGATTATTCCCTTAAGTGAGGGTCGTGGGTGTATGGAATATTCGCAGCAGGAAAATCTCCGATGAAAATAGGATACATGGCAGACAATTAAGGAAAATCTCATTATAAAAAGTAGTAAACATCAAATAAAAATGGAATTTCATCTCCTTCTTCCCGGCCATATTTTTGCTTTCTCTAATGATTATTCCCTTAAATGAGAGTCGTAGGTGTAGGGAATATTCGCAGCAAGAAAATATCCAGTAAAAGCAGGACACATGGCAGACAATTAAGGAAAATCTCATTATAAAAAGTAGTAGACATCAAATAAAAGGGAAATTTCATCTCCTTCCCTGCCCTATTTTTGCTTTCTCTACTAATTATTCCCTTAAATGAGGGTCATGGGTGTAGGGAATATTTGCAGCAAGAAAATCTCCAGTGAAAACAGGACACATGGTAGACAATTAAGGAAAATCTCATTATAAAAAGTAGTAGACATCAAATAAGAGGGAAATTTCATCTCCTTCTTCCCGGCCTTATTTTTGCTTTCTCTACTGATTATTCCCTTAAATGAGGGTCGTGGGTGTCCAGTGAAGACAGGAGACACGACAGACAATTACGGAAAATTTCAGTATAAAAAGCCGTAGACATCAGGGAAATTTCATCTCTTTCTTCCCGGCCCTATATTTGCTTTCTCTAGTGATTATTTCCTTTAATTAATAGTTATCCTTCCTTGCTCCAACAAATTCTTTACTAATTGCTTCTTTCCTTACATGCACTCCCTATCCATACCTTTATACGCCCATTTTAAGAGAAATATTATTTTTTCTTCTCTTGTCCAGCTCTCGTTCAACTATGTTCGTACTTTTAATTTCTATGTTCATACTTTTTCAAATCTATCTTTAAATCTTTAGGACTCACATATGATCTATGTGAGTTATATAGATCCAATGAAGAATTTGAAAAACAGTAACAAAAGATAAACAAGAATTCAAAGAATTGCACATCTCATTTTAAAATAGCTGTCAACATGAAACCCCATATATATTTACAACAAACAAACAAAAAATTGAAAACCCATGACAGATCATTCTCAATGGAGCTGGGGAAGGTACAAGGCATATATGAAGAAGTGAAAGAACTATATATATATATATATATATCCTTCTCATAATTGTGTTGGTCTTTGTTTCTTCCACCGCCCTATATATATATATATATCCTTCTCAAATCTGCATGCAAATTTGCTTTTCTCCAAATTTTGACCCATAAAGTCAGCTTTGCTTGGCCCAGTCATGTTAAAGTGGGGCTTGAATTCGGTAATTAATGGCCCAGCCCACCTAGTCTATGTGATTTTTACTATTCTTTCCATTATGGTGTTCTGCATATTATCTTTAGAAATGGACATGTTATTCTCAAGCTCTCTTTTCTTTCTTCGGCTGGTATAAGGGTAGAGAATACATAGATGGTTATAGGGCCGACAACTTTTGACATGACTCTAAATTCGACATAGAACTAACATGAAATTAAATGATTAGAGTTAAGAAGTTTGACTTGTTTAATTAAATTGGTCGAGTTAAGGTTTACTTATACAGTCAATCTTATATTCATATCTCGATATAACTCGAACCTAACATGCGAACACAAATTGTCACCCCTAAATAACTGGTAAAGGGATTTTTTTTTTCAAAAATAAATAAATAAATAGAAGAAAGAAAGAAAGAAAGAAAAGAACCAAAGAATATTTAGAGCAATAGCTACCATCATTTTCGCATCAATCACTTGGCGAACTTAGAAACTATTCTGTCTAAGCTCAGCCTTTAACCAATTTTGAGAAATTACTTCTCATTTCGCGGGTCGAAGTATGGTCCACCAATGTGCAAACCAGTTGCTCAGGCCTGTAACTCTTGGGTCGGCAGTTTGACATTAATACATGGCCTTTGGGCCTGACATATTTAGTCAACATGACTTAAATTCAACATGTGATATTTCTTCGGTTAATAATTTTTTATACGATCCGTAAATTTAATACGAATTCAATACAAAATTAGTGGGTTAGGATTAATGGGTTTAAACTGTTAAATCAAATAGATTTAGTTAAAATTTACTTATATAGTCTTATACATATGTAAAACAACTCGAACCCTTCCGCCCCCTTAAAGACGTTAGGAAAATGAATAAAGGATGATAATTTACTAATCGTTTAGTCATGCGGGTGTCGTGTGGCTGTGTATTGGACATGTATTAAGATTGAAGGACCATGCCTATGTGCCTTAGGTGGCCTTCTTTGGTAATAGACTTGTGGTACTTGTGGAGTGGGTTTTTTTGTTTGAAAATGATTGATATGATATAAAGTACATTGAATTTTTTGTACGAAAAAAAGTTGTTTTGTAATAATTTTTTTGTTTAAATAATAAATAATGATTGATATAATATAAAAAATACGAATATTAGATAATAATTTTTTTTTCGGGAATTGTGTAATCCATTGCCAAACAAGGCTGAATACCAAGTATTCGACTCATAGGCCTAATTGTTTGTTAAACAACATGGCAACACGGCACTATTCATTTTTTTTTTTAAGAAAAATAATGATTGGTATAGAAAAATGAAAAGTAGTATTGAAAAGTAAAAAAATTTTGTTTTGTAATAATTTTTTTATTATTATTTGAATAGTAATAAACAGTTAATGATGTGATATAAAAAGTTGAAATATTTTGACGTTGATTTTTTTAAAAAAATGAGATGAATAATATTTAGGGGAATGGTACACCACCATAATGGTCCAGGTTAAGGATTTGAACCCCATCTTAACAATACGACTTTGCTATAAATTTAATGGCTTGCATCACTAAATGCCCTTCCTTTAGGGCTCAAGCAAAAAAGTCCACGCTTTTCGTTACGGGGCCCAAATAATGTGAAAAAAGTAATGTTATGGTCGCTCATTTTCATACTTTTTAGGGGGTGTTTGTTAAGACTTCCAAAAAGTATTCATCTCTTTTTTTCAAAAAAATCAACATAAAAACATTCTCATTTTTTACATCACATCATTTACTTTTTATTACTATTTAAATTAAAAAAATTACTATAAAACAAAACTTTTATACTTTTCAATACCATTTTTTTACTTTTCTACACTAACTATTATTATTATTTTTTCCTTACCAAACATAAACAGTGTTTGGGGGATGTTATGTTGTTTAACAAACAACCCCTAAGATTAATTTTTATTAAATTTAATTTAATAATGGCTTAAAAACCCACCTAAAAAAGTTTAAAAATGAACGTGAAAAAGTGAGAGTGTGTGGCATATTAATATTATGAAACTGAAAATAGTTGTTCAAGTACAAAAATTATTATGTATATATCCGGATGCATGCTATAAGGATTATTCACACAGAGCATGTAAAGAACCACAAAATAATTTTCAGTGCTACCACGGCTTTTTTTTTTCTTTCTAAACAAAAAGGCGGGAAGGGGCAACCAGTGTAATTTTCTCTTTTGGGCGTGTTGTATTATTGTGCACGTCAATACCTTAGAAATATTGTACGCGGTGAGAATCTCTTTTATAAAATAGGGACCAAAATGAACGGGAGAAGAGCTTGTCATTGAAAATAAGAGGGCAAATTTGTCATCTCATTTTTTTTTTTTTACAATTTTTCCCTCCCGCTTCAAAAGTTCAGCTCCTCTCCAATTGAATCTGTAGAGTGCAAGGAAGAGTTGGATTGGGTTTAATTAGATTTAGGAATTACGTGCAATTAATGTGAAATAACAAGTCCAACATTATCGGTTTTGACGATTTTACTTTTAATATTACATGTGGTGAAAATCTCTTTTATAGAATGGGAACCAAGATCCTCTCTCATTCATTTGAACAAGAGATGAGACACTCGTTGAAAGAAGGAGGACAAATTAATTATTTTATATTTTTTTGGAACATTTTTGCCCCCACACTCCAAGGAACCGGCGAGGATCCAAATTCATCCTATAGGAAATCATGCCCCGAAGTCAAAAATTAATGATGCATCTAATGTGGAATCATTTTACACTATTCAATATATCAACTTTGAAATGTGGATGATCGTTGTCCCAAATCTATTATTTTTGGTCAATGACGGTGGTGTAGACACTTAAATGCATTGTAACAATTGGGTGCAAGAGTATCTCCATTATGCTAAAAGAGAATATGCATGCCTCACAACCCAACTCCATAAAAGTTGAGAAAGAAACGTGTGAGTCTATGCCTTGGAGTTCCTTTTAGAAGGTGACGTGCACATTATTTACACGTCTCATTTGGAAAGGGGACGTGTTAGTTAAAATGTCGCCTTGTCACTGCTCAAACGTGTTAGTTAAAATGTCGACTTGCAATTCAATGGATGCTAGGTTTACCTGATCCTCCAGCCATGCTTGTATACTTTACAATTTCTTGTAACTAGAAAAAATAAAATAAAATAAAAAGAAACAAAGAGAGAAAGAAAGAAACAATAGGCACAGCTAACTAGTAGGGTTTAGACCCACTCACCCACCTAGAGTGGTACTAATGGGGAGAGAATGTAAATCTTTCCCTCTTCACTAGTTTTATATCTTCCATAAATCCTAATGAATTATATCATTGCCCCGGCATGTCAATTTCTTATAATTTGAATCATTTCCGGTTCAAATGAGTTGGAGGGGATTCAATTAGTTTTATTTGAAGGATAAAATTGTCTAAAAAATACGAAAGGACAATTTTACCCTTGTAAATAGAACTAATTGAATTCCCTCCCATTCAAATGAGTTCGAGAAGATTTTTGTCCAATTTCTTGATATTGTGCGCATAGATATGGTTTTTTGGAAAGCTTGTAATTCAGTTTCTAGGCAATAAATATAGAATTTATTGACGATAGAATAATTTTATAAGTAAATTTATGCAAAAAACCAACTAATAAAGAAAATATAGTGTGAATCCTTTCTTCAATTCCTCTCTCTCTCTCCCTCTATTGAGTACTCTAGATGCCCTAGTCGACCAAATGGCCACTAAGCACAGCATCCACAAGTCCAAGGGTGTTTATATAGCCTAACCACTACGTCTACAAGTCTTAAACGTATTCAAATTGCACATTGGTTGACACCAATCAATCACTAAAAGAGGGATGATCAATTATTAGGTTTTTGGTAGCTGGTTATCGCTGGGGTGATTAATCACCTCCTGAGAGTAATGAACCACCTAGTCCCAAAAAATGGCCCTAGTGTTAAATTAAGCGTATTTTTATTTATTTATTTATTGTTTTCATTCTAAACCTTGTTCCTCATTAACTCTTAAGTTTTAATTAAGGGTTTATTAACCCTAGTTTAGATTAGGGTATTACAGATTAGGGTCAAGCTAAATAAATGAGATTTGTTAAGTGAGAATGATGGACACGCAAAATATGTTGAAAAAAACATAAGGAAATCGGGTGTTCTTTGGGCAAGCTAGGGTTTAGCTGAGATCATTTTAATTGAGGTAATTACATGATTAAAAGTTTTAAGTGAACGCATATAAAGGAATTAAACACAAGCAGTAAAATGGAGCCCATGGTGGAGGCAGAAGAAGTAAAGTAAGCAACCGAGGTAACCAAGTTTATGTTTGTGCTAACACTTTTACGAATGCCGATTTGAGGTGTTTTATTTATCTAAGACTCCGTTTGTTTTGATGTAAAATGCTTTTCGACATAGAATGGATCCCAGTCAAGTTCGGGCAGATTCCGGCGGGGTCCCAATCGAGTCTAAGCTAGGTCCTGGTAGGGTCTCGGGCAAGTCCAGATTGGGTCCTGCCAAGGTCCCGGTCGAGTCCCGATGAGATCTCGACTAAGTTTGTCAATTTGATACTGTGATGCACAAACTTGGAAAATAGTTTACGATTTTCTAAAATGTAAACCATTTTTCAAAAATTAAAAAAGGATTTTTCAATTAAGTGAAAAATATTTTTCATTGACTATTAATTTACATCACATCAAACACTTAAAAATACAAAAAATATTTTCGAAAATCATTTTATGCCGAAACAAATGGAGCCTAAGTTAGCCTAAGTTATACAATGTTTTCCAAAAAAAAAGCTCAAGTCGCTTTAGCATTATCACATTATGTATGATTATAAGTTTATAACTATGAAATTATTTTAAATGTGAATTGGTTTTATAACTGTTGTTTTAATCAATATATGCTATGCATTAAATGAATGTTTTACTATGAATATATCATCAATTCTTAATCCACACATATGCATGAATCTTTTAGACAAATTTTTGTGGGTCATGGGTTTGGAGCATTAAGTCAACCCATAAGCTTAAGAGTCGACGTAAGATTGGGCCACCTCTTTCATAATACCACTCTTGCTGTAAACTTGAGGCCCACCCTAAGGTTGCCCAATTCAATGCCCTTCGTTTGGATTGATAAGTAAACAAAAAAAACAAACAAACAAAGAGACTTTTACAAAAGAGGAGCCCAAGCCCGAAGTTGCAAGCTCTTTATACCGTTTTGGTTCTCGGTTTCAAATTTAGGGTCGACAAATTTTGAAACGAGCTATGAATCTGATACAAATTCAATATGAAATTAGCGGGTTAGAGTTTAAGAGTCTAACCCATTTAATTAAATAAGTCGAGTTATAATTAATCTATATAATTTTATACATATGCCTCGAGACGACTCGAACTCAACACGTAACATGAATGGTAAGCGTTTTTAACACGACTAGCAAACACATCACAAGCCTAGCACAATATTAGCGAGTTATGGTAATGTTATACAAATAACTCAATATAATCCGAACCCGACAAATATTAAATAATGGCCACCGATACTTAAACCTATTGGAACCAATTCATGTACTTTCCACAGCTACTACTGCCAATCACAATTAAGGACGTGATACCGACAACCTCATAGGACCATGTGCAACCTTGGACAAGATTTTGTTTCTCTATAGCTTTAACCTTTAGCCTTCACCCTTTAGCCTAGCCTCTAGGGGCGTGTGTTGGGGGGGGGTGGGGGCCTGGGTGAGAATGAAATCTAAGCCGCATGAAGAGATACCATTGTCATAAATATGAACTGTTAAAATTTAATTATGGGAAGACATTAATGTGAGCCTTATAGCTAACCCAAATCCACAGAAAAAAAAAGAAAAAAAGAAAGTGTGGTTTACTGACAACTTTGTCTTCTCATTCGATATGCCTTAGTGCCCATAAAATTCAGAAGAAGTGGAGGAATTAAAGAAAAGATTTGAAAGCTGAGCCTTATAATATTTGACAACATTTTTTGGTGAGACATGATATTAGGAGCGTTGGGCATGGATATATAGCTCACCTAGTTCATCAATGAACACATGGGGGGGGGGGGGGCGGTTTTCTACCCACTTTTGTCTTTACACTTTCTTGTAAGCAGAAGTGAGCAAAATTATTCATTTGCAGATAAATGAAAAAGCTAGGTTTAACTTTGTAGAGGTATCCGTGTTATTGCAGAAATCTGAGGTTTACTTTACAGAGAAGTTTGATGGTCCTGCTTTAAAGAGGTTGTACGATATGAAACAAATAATAATAATAAAAAAATTCATTATATCTGGATGTGGTATAAAATCCTATTTTACAAGTAACACATCATATAAAAATACAAAAAAAATAAAGATGAAAATACTGTATCTTTAATTTAAATCAATCACATAGACTTTTTTATTCATTTTAACCCAATGCCCACCACCCTACCTTCGAGCCTCCGACACCGGAGTCTCCAAAACCAATCAAGACGATAGGCTCTAGCAATTTTGTCAATGCCTGATTTTGTTAATGAGTATTTTGTCTATAAGGTATTTGTTGAGAGAAGAAAAATTATTCAGTATGAAGGGTTATATTATTTTTTTTGTGTTTGCTTCTTATTTGATGGTGTAAAATACCTGGTTTACACCACAACCTTATTGACGTTATTTTTATTTTTTATTTTTTATTTAAAAAAAAAAAAAGGAAAGAAGAGAAGAGTAAAGAAAGAAGAAGAAGCTAGGTTTAACTCACTCACCTACCTATAGTCCAACTTAATTAGGGGGCCGGGCCACAGGTACTCTTTTTGTATCATAGAAGAGAGAGAGAGAGAGAGAATATATATCTTTTCCCTTGTCCCATGTACTGCATTTTATCTTCTTTTCTAACCAATCAGAAACAAAAGTTGTGTCATAGAATACAACTTACTTTTGTATATATACTTCCTAATATATCATGCCCCCTTGAGTACTCCTTAATATATAAGGTGCGACAATTACTTGATTTTGTGCATATAGGTTTGGTTTTCTAGAATGCTTTTGATACACTTTCTCTAGCCCATATATATGTTAAGTTTTTAATGATGATCGAATGAGTTTATCAAATCAAAATTTGTTTTTTTGTTTTTTTCGCCCTAAAGTACCAAAACTAAAAAGCTAAAGCTCCTTAGACACACATATATATATATATGGGATGTTTATTTATTTATTGTAAGTAGCATGCATGTTCATATATATTCAAACAAAAGAAAAGAACAAAGACATGGATAAAAGTTTCCTAGGCTCGATCACCTTCACGATTCTCCATTGCATAATTAATTGGATTTAATTTTACAGTGCATTACATTAATATATTATGCATGATCTACAAGCATCGATAGATTCATTGCTGAAAATTAATTCAAGACAAGTTAAAATATGATCATAAGTTTCAACAAAATAATAATAATAATAATAATAATAAAATTTTATCTGTCGAAAAGAAATAATAATTATGTTCGAATTGGGAAATCGTGTTCATTTTATCTAATAAAAAGGAATGACTACTCGATCTACCTGTGCGTCATTGTAAGCGTCATCATAATAACATTTATCCATTGAAACCAATAACAGAAGGCATCCACATATATTTAAAATTAAATATATATGACCACGCCTTTCAATATAATTAGTCAATGGAATTATATTTTTCAGATACCTTGCATTCATTTGTATATAATATTGTCCAACTTTAAAAATAATTCAATTATTGATCAAGATAATTAAATATTTATTTTTAGCTTGGAAATTGCGAAATTCAATTATGATTGTGGAATCTGGTTCAAATATGGTTTTTTTTTTTTTCCCCTTAAAAAAACTCCTTGCTGATGCTCTGGGGATTGAATCATTGAGGGTTGAGGCCCTATACAGTCCATAGTGGCATCTCAAGTCAAAAAACTATAATCATAATTTTGAATTATGAATTTTATATATATATCGCTTTTAACAAATATTTTTACTTTTTTCTAGGCAAAATATTTTTTTAAAAAAATTTAATAATAAAAACTTGTAAGTTGTAATAACCATGGCAAATCCGATGAAAAAAAACCCCTATGTCTTGACCTAGGCCCTAAAAAAAAAATAAAGAAAGAGAAAGGCTAGGTATTAAACAATCTACAAGTACATAATTTAGTAGCTAGGTAGATGGCTTTGTTTAATAATATATTTTTTCTTTTTTTAATAAATAACTTAAAATAAAATAAAAAAATTCAAAATTACTTACACTATTATTTCACTTCATAACACTTTTTTTTTTTAAATAATAATAATAATAATAATAATAATAATAAAAATGGCAAATTAAACCTAGGGTCAACAAGAGCACGAGTGCATCATTATTCAATTAAATCCTAAAAGGTATGACGTGGACAAAGAACGAGTCACTTGTTGGTTGTTACAAAACAATAGCAACCCTGTTTTATGGAACACGACTTTTTCATTTTACTTTGTTTATTTTATGATTTAAAATTTTATTTTTTTACATTAAATATAATACCACGTCAATTAAAAAACACAAAAACAAAAACCTAAATCACTATCCATTAAGATTAGTCCGCACATTTGCAAGAATTTATAAGATAAAATTATGAAATATGTAAGGTGGGATCTTACTTTTAATACATATAATCCAATCATCATGTAGCCATTCGTCCATAGTTGCACTATAAAGGCCACCCTTCGACAAAATAATGGGGTTCTTTCTTTTGTTTGTTTGTATCGAAGTTTAGTTTAAGGTCTCTCATGGAAAGTCATGCGTCTCGATGACCGAGCTGCATGAAAAATATACATAATATAAAAGTTTTAGATCATCCGCTGAAAATGTTCTTAAGCATGCGCCCCTCAGATTCCTCATTAAGGGACGGTAACAATGACGGAGGGAGGGGGGACCGGGGTGGGCCATGGTCCCCCAAAATAAGGAAAAAAAAAAACAATTATAAGTAAAAAAAATAAAAAATGTAAAGTTTGGCTATAACTTTAGTCATTTGGTTCCCTCCCAACAAAAATTTTGGCCCTATTTTTAGATTTTATGGCCATATCCAATAAAATTTTTTTGGCTCTATTCTTAATTTTTTTGGGCTATACCCATTAAGTTTTTATTTTTATTTTTCGCCTTAGCTTTCAAATGCTCACTTTTTTGGCCCTTGGTAGTCTTTAGTTTAAAAAACAACAAAAATAATTTTTTTTAAGAAAAAAATTCTAAAGAACTGAATTTTTTTTTTTGGTTGGCCCCCTCCCATAAAATTTTCAGGCTCCAGGCGGTAAAATGCAGCATTGATTGTGGTGAAGTTCATATAAAGAAGGCTCTGTTTATTTAAGAGTAAAATATTTTTATGTGTTTGATACTACTGAAATTTTGTCGGTTTGAGCAAAAAAGCATCTCTTGTTTCGGAAAATGATTTCTTTTCTTAAATTTCATAAACTATTTTTCAAGTTTAAGTTTTTTCTTCTCAAACCGTTGAATGTACCTCCACTGAATTGTCAGTTGTTTTCTGTCATCGCTCTCATTTTGAAAAACATTTTAAGTCGAATCCCCGCTCCTCATTCCCTTGCGTGAACATGTCAAAAAAAAAAAAACATTTTAAGTCGAAACAATACGAGCGTGCGTGTCCCCCAATCGTATAATATAGGCCAAAGCCGGCAGTAGCTATGTTTGATAATTGAGATGACCAATAAGATCTAGCGTGGTTCACAAAGTGCACAAAAAGGCATTGTCCCATATTTGTTAATAATTAATTAAGATTAATGAATAAAATAAAAACCATTAGTCAGCTCTCTCTCGCTCTCTCTCTCTCTATATATGGAAAAGGTAACCGTTCATAAGGAGGGCACATGCCTTTATGCATGCATATATATATAAATAGAGAGCGCATGCACGAAAAGGGTAAAGAATCTAAAGATGAATCTAGCTAGTGATATCCAGGGAACATGGTTTTCCTCGATAAATATTAATATAGGTAAATTAAATAAATATAATTGTCTTTGTCGTTATATGCATGTTTTATTAATTAGAAAAGAAAAACATTTTTTAGTTGTCACTCTTCTGTACCATATACTATAACTAGTCATTTAAGAATATATATATATATATATATATATATTAGAGTGCTTAATCTTTAAATATTCAAAATTATGAGTTCTATCATGTTTGATGATGCCTTCGCCGTAATGGAATAAGGAATCAACATACGTATACACACCTCGTGCACACATCGAATTTTTGGCTATATAAAACATAAGAAATTGAAATCGATACTCATCAAAACAAAAACATTAGCAAATTGTTGACCATATATTTTGGATAATACTAGGAAACCAACAAATTAAACACCTTTATTAAGGCTAACAAGTCTTTTTTTGACATAGTTTTTCTTCAAACTGCGTTTGAGGAAGTTCTTTCAACTCAGTCAGTTTATTTGGATCAAATGCTTTTTAATAAAATTTCTTCTAAAATTGTCTTTACAATTAAAAAACCAGTGTACGTTTTTCACCTATAAATCCTCAAACCTAGTTTTTGATATTCTTGTTTGTCTCATTAATATTGACGTACACTAATAAAAAATATTGTTTAGTATAAAATATGAACTCTATTTTATAATACTAATCTTCATATAATTAGTAAGAGAGGCAAGAATTTGAAAGTTTTGTGTTAGGGGGTGATCACACTATAAAACTGTGGTCCTGCTCCATTCTCCATATGCTCCATAATGAATAATTCTACTACTTCATAATTAACAGAGTTTTAAGAAATTATCCTTAAGAATATTAGTTATAAAAATAATAAATTGTGCTTATTTTTCTAGGAAATGTGGATTAATAATTTTAATTGCCTTTATTTTTGAAACCTAGATCAATAAGATTCTTTTCCGTGGGCTTATTCTTGCTTGACATGGACTTTTACTCATCCTAATTAGGTTTCCTCTTTGAATTAATGTGTTGTTAAACCTCCCTCTATTTTTTTGCTTTAATATATTCGCCCCCTCCTTATGTTCAAGAGAGAATGCTACAAGAATAGCGAAAGCCCAAAGATGTAGCCCCTTAATTAATTAATGATACGCAGGGTTTCTTTCTAGGCTTCTACCACTCTATTTTGGTTGTGGACCTCCTCGACCCGAATTGTGTTACCAATTCGTTTATTGCAGCACGAATAATGTTATTTACTAAACTGCTATACGACTGTTATACAATTTGATAATATATTTTTTCAAATCGCAGACAATGAGATTTTTTTTGAAAGCTCAAAATTTTAAAGACTAATTAAACTGCGACTTTGTCAAATGTTTAACTATATTTTTAAAAAACACGTTTTCAAATTTCACTTTTTAAAACCACAAACCCAAACGAACCAACTTTACTCTTTGGACAATTAAAAACTTCTAACAACAACAAAAAATGAGAGTTGATTAGTTGCTTGTTATAAAAAGGAAGAAACTATCGTGGCTGAATTTGTGCCATGCAACATGCATGAACTATATTAATCTCCTTTGACTAATTATCTATATGTATTAAAACAATAAAAAAAAAAATGTCAAAGATGAAAAAGTAGAAAATCAAACAAGAATATATATATATATATATATACCTCAACGATTTTCTTTTCTCAGTGGCTTTTCTAGGTTTTGGACGGCGTCCATCGTAAGAATCAAATCTTTTGCTTTTGAATCCAAAACAAATGCATCCATTATGGCCCTACATGCACGTTGCATTACTAAACCATTGGTTTACAATGTTTCTCCATTAATTAATGCTTTATGCTTTATTCCATAATATGCCTAAAAAAAAAAACTAAAATTTAAAAAAAAAAAAAAAAATTGAATAAGCTATTTAGCTTCATTTATTTATTTATTATACATATTGGTGAGACTGAGACATTCATGAAAGAACATTGGTAGTAGCTTTCCCAGCTGCAAAAAAATTGTTTTGGTTGTCTGGAAATGATTATGCCTTAGAGCCCCACATTAATTCAAGACGAAAAAGAAACATAAAACTAATTATTAAGGACATTGGTTATATACTTCTATCTCCTCCACACGTAATTAACAACTCTACGATTTCCTACCCACTTCTTTCTTTCTGCCCAGTGATAAATGTTATATATTAAAAAGGTAAAAACTGTAAGATATATATATATCTAAATATTTTTTATTCACTTTTGAAAAGGCCTTTTTTTTATTTATTAAATTAAAATAATTTTTTTTCTCAAAACTTTCTATGACATAAAACATAAAAATCCGATAAAAATATACTCAATTTTCATGGATAATACGTCAACTTTTAATAAATAGCATTTTTTTACGATGTTCGATGTAAACAACGGTATAAATTCACATAAGTTAAAAAAATTAGAAAATTAAAAAAAAAATAAAAAATTTGTGAGAAATTCTTATCCGTACTAATGATTCCTTTACAATTTAATGAAAGCTAGGGTTTGGATCAAACTTTTTTTGTTTTTTTTGGTGTGTCCTTTACACTTTAATACGCCTAAAGAGTAAAGAGTAGTAGGAGAGAAAAAAGATCAGAGATACACATGCACACATAACATTTTGTACAACCCAATTAATGGTCCTAACCCTAGAGAGAGAGAGGGGTAGCAGTACCATATATAACTTTTTGTACAACCCATTATTGGTCCCAACCCTAGAGAGAGAGAGAAGTTATCACTTTTTGTATTATACAAGAGATCAGAGCTACCTTGTACCCTTTTCTGCTTCAACCTCGTCCTACATTTACTTCTTTTTCAGAATGAAAAGCTTTATTAAATGGTTCTTTTCCCATATTCGAAGTTTGTAATTTTTCTTGCCCATATATCAAGGAACTTATGGGCTTGTTTGGTAAACTTTTGCAAAATTTTATTCACTTCATGAACACCCAAAAAGCTCTTTTTGAAATCAACACAAATTTTCTCCAAACATGTTTGAGTTCCTAAAAAATTTAGGCTAATAAATCATTGTTAAGAATATTAAAGAAAATATGTTCATCTTACATGTAAGAGGACACTTAGCATTTATTAGAGTATGTTGGAATAAATTTTCTCCAAACTAATTTGAAGAAATTTTTTTTTTAACCAATTCTAATAAATGTTCAATGTCTAGCTTCTAACATGTTTTAGCTCCTCAAAAATTTGGGTTCCTAAGTTAGTAGAAGACCAATAAATAATTGTTAAGAATGTTAAAGATAACATGTACATCTAACATGTACAAAGACACTTGACATTTATTAAAGTAAGTTTAAGGAAATTTACTCTAAATTAATTTGAAGGAAAATTTTTTTTTTTTCATTTCAAAATTGGTTTATCAAACGTATTTTTAGAGGTGTCATCCATTACTAACATATTTTCCAAAACAAATTACAAAAACTCCTCTATTTTTTTTTTTAAAAAAAATAAACTTAATATTGTTAAAAAGAGAACTTGGTGGTGGTGCTGCCGCAGCCCAGTATCAACGGGGTGCCACTCTACCAAGCAACCCCAGTGGTGGTCGCCAGGAGCTGACGAACTCAGCTTTACCAGACCAATTTTCAGCTTTTCTCAAATCTAACCCTACCGAATCAATTTTCAAACTTTTATCTTTTGTTTTTGGAAACCCAAAACACTTATCAAAATTATTTTACCAAACGGGCCTAAAGTTCTTAGCTAGCTAGCTAGGTCGTCCAATTGCCTTCTTGCGTACGGTTTGTTTTTCTGAAAGAACTTGTGTGGTTCACTTTCAAAGCAATAAGCCAATGGGATTTAATGATGACAGACGAAAATTTAGTTTACCCAGTTACTTACGTATTCCTTAAATAAGTGAAGAGATTTGCAATAAGTGAACAAAAATCTCACCACTAAACCAAAGGAAATGCATTGAAAATTTCAATGTACTGGATAGAAAGTAAACGTGTATGCCCATGCGTGCGTAATTTCTTTTGTTCCCTCAATCTTACCCTAAGATTGAGACCCATACTTGCATTACACTACAAGTATTTAGGTCTTAAAAGTATTCGATGGTTAACGACTTCTAACAATGAGCAGTGGTAGTTAATAAGTCATTACGGTTGTTCCAGCGAAAAAGGTTGTTATTAGCACTCGACTTCAGTGTCGTCGCTGATATATCATTACCAATGATTAGGCCGGGGCAGAACTAGGAATTCCAGTGTAGGGGGATGAATTAATGTTTAACATTAAATTAATTGGTTCAATACTAAACAAACACTAATTACATGATCTCTGATGAGGATAAAATTGAGCATGCTTATGAGATTGAATAAAACTGTATTATAAATATATACTTGTATTATATATATTGTTTTAAAATTTTCAGCAATGACAAGTGAGTTTGCCTTCAATTTTCATGAAAAAAAATGGCTTAACTGTTAACATTTACATTTTATTAAGGTTTTTGATATTTGGATGAGACTATATATTTTACTATGAAATAAAACTAATGTCCAAAATTTCAACAAAAAAAATATGATATCATATACTTTCATTTCGTCTTCTTCTTGTTCTTTGTTGTTTTGAAAGTTTATCAAATCAAAATTCAGGTTAAAGACAAATCCAAGGTTTCAAATTGATCCATTTTACTATCACAAACCAAAAATATGGTCCAATGCCACTTGATCTCACAAACCAGACACTGTATCAACACTTAAAAGTTGGTTAAATATAAGAAATTTGATGTGATTGGGTAGATTTTTGTGGTTTTTTTTTAAATTTTTCCTGAACATAAAGAAGAGAATGATATTTAGAGCATCTGCTGCTAGTGCTCTAAAGAGGACAAACGTATTATTTTAGGGGGCAAGCTATAAACAAATATATTTTTTAAGACAAATTTTAAAAACCTAGTGGGGACATTCGGCTCCCAAGGTAACGAGTAGATCCGCCCCCTGCCAATGACAACATCGGTCAATTGTGTCATAACAATGATTTTCACGTAAGCATACGAATGTGAATTTTTTTAGCTCCAACCAAGAAAGCACATGAAAATAGAATTCTAAATATAAAAGGGGAAAATGCATTTTATCCCTTGAATTATCCACTCATTTACATTTTTAACCCCAATGTTTAAAAAATGACACTTTATCAAAAAAAAAAAATTTCAAATTATTGCAATTCGACCATTCTGACTTCTTTTTTTTTTTTTTCCAAAATGCTCCAATCCCAAGTTAAAAAATAATAATAAATTTAAAAATTAACGGGTGGCCAGCCACCCCAATTGGGCCTGGGGGTGGCCAAAGCCACCCCAGACCGGCAACTCCTTAATTTTAAATTTTTTTTAAAATATATATATGGGGGCGTTTTGGAAAAAAAAAAAGAAGGTTTGAATGGTTGAATTGCAATAATTTAGAAGTTTGGGGGGGTTAAGTGTCACGTTTTAAATATTATAGGTTAAAGTACAAATGAGTGGTTAGTTTATAAGGATAGTAAAATGTATTTTTCCCTATATAAAATCTATTTTTAGAAACCAATGTGATAGTTGAAAAGTACGTTATCGATGAGGTAGGTCATGCACAATAAATTTAATTTTTAAACAATACGAATCTCAATATTGAACATATAATATGCCCTAAATAGAAGAGGGAATAAATTGGGAGAGCTAACTTCATAGGAGGCATCCATTGATCTTCATCACAAGATCTTCTTTTCATTGGAGGTTTTGGAACAAAGGTCAAGCATGCGTAATGTCATTATATATATATATATATATTTCTGAAAATTTTAATAAAAAATAGATTTAAATAAGAGCACGTTAGGATAAAAAGTTGGTGGAAATATATTAGTCAAATACAATTAAAGAATAGATAGTGTCCAACTTTGACAATCTTATTTAATTATTTTACTTTTAATCAGTTTCTCACATTGTATGATCATCATATGAATCTACAAATTCTTTAGAAAATCAATTTTCTTGTTCAACCTCTAACATTATTGTCGAATCTGATTCAGTTCATGCCATTTCTTTTATCTTTTTATTTTTTTAACATGTCTGCACAAGGGAAGGGGAAAGGGGGGAATTCGAATTTGTGACCTCCGCTTCATAAGGCGTAGTCCACAGCCAATTGAGCTATTCCTTGGGGACCATGCTATCCCTTTTATTGAATAACCATATTCTCCATTGATATTTTAGGAAATTATAGTTGAAAAACCTTAATGCTACAGCTTGTAATTAGACATCTAAAGTACCTTAAAAAAACCAATTCAGAATCGGTCTTACACATAATTAAATATTCTAATACGAGTTAATTATGAAAGTTATATTGGTCAGATACAGTTTATCAATGGTTGATGCTGTCCGAGGTGGTTAATATTGACACCAAATCAGTTGTTTGAGTCTTCACTCAACTGACATACAATTCTTAAAAAAACTTCCGACAAAAAGGGATCGTGAAATAAACTGGATTGAAGGGATTCCGCGGCATAAAAATTGTATAAATAGAGTTGATGTTCAACTTTGACAAGCTGTTTCATTAATTTTGATGAAAACCCTAAGTTTGTAGCCGGCCTGCACATGGCATCCAAAGCATAGGGAAAAAACAAAATGGTAAAATAAACAAACCTAAATATAATTATCAAATTAAGTTTCGTCAGTAGTAAGATTCATTCAGCAATCGATACGTAGTGTCCATCCTAGGAATTCACGTACCTTTAGGTGGTGTCCAATACCTACGAAAAATAGAACAATTCATTGTAATTACGTTTCCTCAATCTCTATGAAAATAAATAAATAAAGTAAAAACTTCATAAAATTTCTCTTAATTTTTATACATTTTGAAAGTAATTTTTTTTTTTAAGTTTAAAAATTCTCAATTAAAAGTATCGAACTTTCAATATATTTTAATTACTCCCTTACGTTAGAATTTTTCATTAACTCTTTTTAAAATCTCCAAAATACCCATATTTTTTATTATAAAAAGTTGTAAAGATTCAAGCATTTATATATATTTTGCAATATTTTTTATAAAAAAACAAAATGAGTATTTTAAGAGTTTTGACAAGATTTAAGAGAAAATTCTAACAAAATGGAGTAATTGAAACAAATTGAAAGTTCAGTATCCCTAATTGCGAGTTTTTAAACCTTAAAAATAGTGTCAAAACAAGCTAAAGTTCATAGATATTTTTTAAAGTTTTCCAAAATAAAAAATAAATTAATTGTGAAACATGTTTAAAAATGAGAAGATTTTGAAATTCACGCACAATACCCAATCAATTGGCTTGACTACCAACACGCATGCGCGCAACTAATAAATTCTTAAACAAAAACAACAATTTTTAAACAAAAATTATTGTTGACCAATTTTTTTATTTTAGCCGTCTCAAATCAAACAAAGAATTGGAAACATTCAAAGCCAATACAAATAGAAGAGTGACGAATTTTATTCAAATTAATGATCATCATCCTAATAATAAGAGGACGTGGATCACAAAGTACACAAACACTCTATTAGGGAAAAATACCCATATTTTTCTCAAATTACAATTCTAGTGCTAATATCCATCTCAAACTACAAATTGTGTTAATATCTCAAAAAATTATCAAAACATGTCAAATTCCTTCAACTTCACGGCCAACAAAAAGACAATAATGACCATATAAATCTTTAAATAAGACAAAATATTCTTATAAATTCGAAAAACAAATTAAAAGAACGAGAAAAAAAATAATTCAATCATTAATCTATGAAGAACAAATAAAAGGGAGATATCTCTATTTTTTGCTACAAATTATGAATCATAACTATTATCGTTCCCAAAAGAATACATCCTAGGAATTTATACATCTCATCAAATAAAACAATTTATATACATGTAGAGTACTAATGCTAAAAGAGAACTAGAATTTTCCTTAAATCCTCTCAAATGTGATATGATGTGGCTTTTAAAATAATCATTAAATTTGAGATTATTATTAAATTTTGATTTATTGTGTTTTTAAAATCCGCATAACATTTAAGAGGATTCATACATATAGTATAAGCTTTTTTTTTTTAGCAAAGCACCAAAGCATTAGATGAACATAGTTACTATATCTTTATAAAGGAAAAGGGGGGGGGGAGGGAGGGAATTCACTTTATCCCTATGAAGTTTTAAGGGTTTTTCAATTTTAACCCAAAAGTTTCAAAATTGGCAATTTACCCTCCTGAAGTTTCAAAAAGTGGCAATTTAAACACTCCATTAATATTTTCCGTCAAATTGGACGAAAATCTATGAAATTACATAATTACCTCGAAGCTTCTTTTAAAAAAGAAAATGTATGTCCATTTAGACGGAAAAAGTTAACGAGGGGGTTTAAATTGCCACTTTTTGAAACTTCAGGGGGTGCATTGCCAATTTTGAAAGTTTGGGGTTAAAATTGAAAAACTCCTGAAACTTCAAGGGGTAAAGTGAATCCCCCCCCCAAAAAAGAAAGGTTTGTTTAATCAATAATGGAAATCTAGGGTTCTAAAATTCATACCTCTCTAATTCTATAAGGATGTATTTATATCATATACAAAATCCTAGACCTTGTAATGCCCCGAGAATTAATTAACTAGTAATTAATTCTACCGTTCATCTCCCAGCCTTATTCTACTCCGAACAAGACTCAGTGATCTTTACTCCTCGAAAACAAAGGATGCTAAGCAGCGGAAGTAGTAAGGTTCTATAAACATTAAATCAGTATAATCAGAACATCTAATCAAAGATCATCAAGGCAGCGGAAATCATACTATAACATCAGTACAAGAGATCTATACTAAACCTTAATATGCAAGCATGCATCAAACCCTAAGTTTAAAGCATAACTCAAAAGTACTAGTTACCATGAGTACCCGCTTAAGCTTGCAATAAGTCCTCAAGCATCTTCTGGATTGAATCCTCCACAAGACTGGATGCTTCACGGTATCCATTATTTAGAACAACATAATCGTACATATGGAGAAAAAAGGAAAATAATACAAGGGTAAGTCCGACGACTTAGTGAGTATAAATGCATATGACGTACCCGTCATTAATGTGTGGATTCGGTTATTTATAAAATACATGCAATATTATGAGACAACAATTTATCACGCAGGTGATATATATATATGCATATGATATATATAGTAACAGTCATCGTTCAACAATATGGTCTACCCAAAATATTACTCATTCTCAGCAGGGTTAACGCTGTCCCGACGGACCTGTAGTACAATGCTGGTGCCCCAGCCATTGCACATCATACTGTACGTAACACTAGTGGCAGGATCGAGTTCGACATCGGGTGGCCCACACAGCTAATAACGTTCATCCTATAGACCATCCATTGGGAATGGCTGCATCTTGGTCACAAAACCATTTGATCCAAAGCCCTCCCCCNCAAAGCCCCCCCCCCCCCCCACACACACACACACACATTGATCATAAAGCTAACTCGTATAGTAAGCTCATGGCCATTATACCGTACATATCGGTGTACCATGTCATATGATGCAATTAGTTTTATCAGTCTTTTACATACACAGTTTTATAAGTCTCATTATTATCTTATTAATCGACACACGTTTTCACAAAAGAGAGTTCACAGTAGTTCCAAAATGTATTTCATGAGAGTTACAAAATATGCATGTTTGATATATATAAAATAGACATGCAATGCAAGAAAAGTAAAAACAAGCATCCATGCGAGTTTGTACTCACCCGGGTCGTAAAACTCCTCCATGTAATTTTCTTGAGGCTCCATAACCTCGAATACTGAGAAAATACCTATCATCAGTTTATTTCTACTAAAGCACAACTCTAGAACAAGAAAACATGAGCTATGGGACGACTGATGAAAATAGGGTTTCCCTGCCACACTTTGGCCATACGTTTGGGCTCGAGGCCGTACATCCATTGTGACATGTCGAGAAGTACATCCTGTCACAAGACTGTACGTCCGCTCTGACGTCTTTTAGAGAGAACCTCATTTTCACTCCACTGTCCGCCTATTCTCCGACTCCTAAGATCATCACAAACTCCCTATGGCCTCCTAACTCAGATTGAAACCTCCATGCAAAGTAATAACGCTAAGTTATCAAAATGCTAACTTAAGCAAGATTTAAAGCATAACTAAGCTAACAAATACAACTACCTACAAACAATAATCGAGCAGCATAACAACGTAACTAAAGAGATAGGCAACCGAGCATTACCTCCTTGAAGCGAAACTACAAGAACCTCCACTCCACTTGCTCCGAACTTACAAAACCTCACAAAACACTCATAAACGGCCAACAAGCAGCCTAAGGGCGAAGATGGGGGTTGAGGGGCGGATTTGGTGTGAAATGGGTGAAGGGGTGAGGGGATATTTATAGGACCAGAAAGCAGGGAATGTCCGGCCTAAGGGACGTACGTCCGGTACTATTACACACCGGTCCAAAGGTCGTTTCGTACGTTTAAGTATTAACCGGAGGGTATTTCAAAAAGTAGCGTACGTCTGGTACTTTTGAGCGTACGTCTGTGTCCTATTCACAGAGTACGGCGTACTATCTGTCAGCATATGTCAAGTGGTCCCCCTATGTACATCCGTGCTAAAGACAATAGCGTACGTCTGCACTAAAAGACAAGAGCGTATGTCCGCTAAAAAGTAGCGTATGTTCAGTCCAAAAGTCCAATTTTCCAAAATGTCTTTCTAGTAGATCCTAGTGACCCAAAGTTCAAATTAACCTTCTAACTAAGCTACTTATGCCTAGTTAAATATTTGGGTCACTACAGACCTAAACTCACTAAAACACATTTAAAAACAATTTCTAACGTGTGGTGTCGGGAAAGGGGAAGAGCGTGTCCGAACACCAACTCTAAAATAGGTGTTTGGCAAGTTGCTGAAAGCGTGTCCAGACAGCATAGCAACCATGTCTGAACAACCTTGTTCCATGTCCGGACAACCACTGCATTGGGGAAAACTGAGTTGCTGGAAATTGTGTTCGAACAGCTCTATTTTCGTGTCTGGACACCCTTGCCTTGTCAATAGATCTTGGAGTTTTGGAACATCCATTTTGATCAATGAATTAGCCAACACAAGAAGTAACAAACTCCCTATTTGGCAATTCAGTAATAAAACCAATATGCTAAGACATCCCATCATTTCTCCATATTTACTCCCACTTCTTGTTACAAAATAACAAAAGGTCTTCATGGTTCTTGAAATACTCACAAAATACATCAAGGCATATGTGAAACATGGATAACACAAAGAAAACACACATGATCACATATAAACGAAAAAATTCATGAAGTTTAATGCAAGATCATGAAAGCACATCACCAAAAACTCCCCTTCAACTTATGACTCAATGATCAACAAGAAACTGGAAAAACAAAACATGTTTCTCCCCCTCAAAAGTCAAATGAACACACATGATACACATCAAAGACTCATACATTTCAGCAAAGAATATCCCAAATAGGCTCCAAATATGCAAAATATACATGAGACTTAAAATGAAAAAAACATCATTTTGTTTAACCCAAGCAAAAAATGTTACATTCAACCCATGCTTATATGTTGTGTGTGTAAGCCATCCAAAGAGAAAAACTACCAACTTACAAAAAGTGGATAAAGTTTCACTAGCATAAGGTTTTGACAAATATATCAAATCAAAAGTCAAACATTATCATACTAGGGCCTAGTCACTCTCATCCTATACATTCCTCTTTTTGAAATAATTTGCACAAGTTTGACACAGTGAAATAAATTCCTTTTGGAATATGATCTTTTAATTTTACCTGTTTCACTATTTTGTTTCTTTTTCTCTTTGAGAAAATGTCCTTAAACTTTTAGTGCTTATCACAAAAAGGAGGAATGCAGGAATTTTTAAGCCCTAGGTTCAACTAGCATATGATCAATTTGAAAATAAAACTAATCAAAAGCCTCATATAGTTCCCTAACAGACCTTACATTTAAAATTAAGAAATAACCTCAATTTAAGCTTAAATGTGCACAAGAGATAAAGCATAGGCAAAACATACCACATATTCTCAGACTCTAGGTGACCACAAGAACAAGTCCATTGAAACAAATTTTCATCTCATGCATATTAAGAACATTTCAAGACGCAATGAATTAAATCCATGAAAGCAAAATGAGAAATTAGTGGACTATCTAGGTGCATAAGACAAAAGAAAGAAAAGAAACCAACCAAAGTAAAATATTTTTGTCTTTTTAAAATTTTTCATAAACAAAATGCACATACATAAAAAAAAAAAAATTAAAAAAAAATCAATGCAAAATGAAAAATAGCATACTCTAGGATATGCAAAGATGGCAAGAAAATCAATCCTAAGCATGTTATTGACTCACCTAATATAAGGTGAGAGCACTACCTCTCCCCCTAAAGGGTGAATGGTATCATCCTTCGTAACTCGCACTTGAGAAATCTTAGGTATAAATTTATGACTTTGCTCAAAGTTATCTAACCTAGATAGCACTTCTCTCATAAATATGACCAAACCCTCACTCTCTTTCTTAGAATAGGAATATTCATTTTTATGCACATGAGATTTCAAATTAAAGCAATGAGGTCGAATGTAACCAACTTTTTCACAGTGATGACATGTAGGAACAAACTTTTGAGAAGGTAATTTTCTAGGAGGATGCATGACTCTAGGCTTAGGTAAGATGCATGAGGCTCAATAGAAATTTTCTTACCTTTCTTACCTTGAAGAGTCAGAGCAACTACTTGCTTTCCTTCACTTAAAGATTCTTCTACTTTCACTGGTTTACCAAAAACAATCTCTAAAGTAGAAGCACAGTTAGAAGATAAAGAGGCAGTTTTATCAAATCCTAAACCAGATCTATCATTAGAACGCTTTTGAACATGCAACATTTTATTAAGCTTTTCACTAGAGAATGTACTCAAGTGATTTCTAGTTTCAATCAAATCATTTTGAAGGGATTTATTCTTATCAATTAATACATGGTTTTCAGATTGTAGAGTATTGTAAACAATATGTGAATCACTCAAAGTTTTCAAAAAATTATCCCTTTCAAGTTCAAGATTCTTAACATCCTTAACAATTTTCAAATTAATATTTTTAAGCATAGAAAATTTTTCCATCAAATTGTTAAAGGAGTTTTGAAGAACACTAACCCCTTTCGATTCATTATCAGATGCAGACTTAACATCTGATTAAGTGGAATCATCATAATCATAAGATGCAACAAATGCTATATAATTAGGAGTTTCTTCCTCATCAGTGTCATTCAAGGTAATATTGAAGGCTTTTTTATCTTTTGGCTTATTACTCTTGAGGTTAGCACAATCCTTGCGCACATGACCATATCCAAACCACTCATAACATTTTACACCACGTAGGTCTCTTTCATTTCTCTCTTGAGTACTTTCATTTTGTTTTCCAAATCTCTTGGAAGTTCTATGTTCATTCCGATAAAACCTTCTAGCTATCAAGGCAAGTTCCTCTTCATCTGGTGAATCCTCATTAGATAACTAATCAGAGTTCTTCCTAAGAGTTCTAAGGGCAATATCCTTATTTTTCCTAGGTTAAGGCAAGGAAAACTCATAAATTTGAAGAGCACCAATTAACTCTTTTATCCTCATGGTATTAAGATCCGTGCATTACCCAATAGTAGTTACCTTCATTATGAATCTTTCAGGGAGTGATCTCATAACTTTTCTAATATGCTTAAGTGTCAAAAACTTTCTTTCCTAGATTTATCATGGAATTTCTAATTTCACTAAGTTTACCAAAAAACTCATTGAATGTCTCATCCTCTTAACATTTTAATATCCTCAAACTGAGAAACTAACATTTGAAGTTTTGAAGCTTTAACAAGATTAGTTCATTCATAAGTAATTTCTAGGATCTCCCATGCATCCTTGGCACTATCACAATTTGAAATTTTGGAGAACTAAGTTTGTGAAATTACCAAGCCTATAACATTCATAGTTTTGTCATTCGCCATACGAGTTTGTTTTTTAGCATTAAACCATTCGGTTGTCGGCTTCTCTGGAGTAGTAAATCAAGATTCAATGACATACCAAACGTCTATGGATTTTAAGAAAAATCTCATACGAGACTTCCAATGGCCATAATTTAATCCATCAAAATTTGGTACACTGTTAAGAGTTTGAGACATTTTAAACATGAAACAATGATCACACTCAGGAATTTAATCCTTCACGGAGTAAACCCGCTTTGATACCAATTGAAAAATTGCTTGACACGAAAATATCACAGTTTTTATGGAATTAACAGATATTTAAAGATAAGCATACAATCTCCAAAATATGAAAAATCACACATAAGAATTTTGGTGATGAAGAGCAACCTTTTAGAAGTCGATTTAAAAGTAAAACCTTTCCGGGGTAGCCAAATCCAAGAAATCACTATCAAAATATGTTCAGAGATTACAGACACTAGGAACACTTACAAACTGATACAAGACCTTGACTCTGTAAGATTGACAAGCCTCTAACTCGTCTTCTCGCTCACAATCTTCTTTAACGCGATTCTCCTTTACCAGACTCTTCCGTTAGACTTCTTGTAATAAAAACAACCTTTTTTTATTATCAAAAAATGTTTTTACAAAAGCGGATAACAAGGTTTTCAATAGAACTGTTTTAACAAAGACCCAATCTCCTAATGATGACCCAACAATACCTTAATCCCTTAGAAAATAGAAACCAAATACTAATCCTCTGGGGGCAGACTTACACTAGGTCAAACAGATGTACGCCACTATTTTTAACGCGGACGTACGTGTGGGGACCATCGGACGTACGCTTTACAAATAGTACAACAAACGTACCCGGGACCACACGAACGTACGCTACTTTTTGAAATACTCTCTAGTTAATACCTGAACGTACGAGACACCCTTTGGACCGCTGGACAAATAGTACTAGACGCACATTAGGGTTGGCTGACATCTGCTACTTTTTCAGAGAGTTGGTGGCAACCTTCTCCTATAAATACCCCTTCCCTCCCTATGTTCTATACACCCATTCAGAGCTCTAGCATGCCCCTAGGTTGCCAGAATTGAGAGAGAGCCACATCTTGGGAGAAATTGTGAGTTTGGGGGAGATTTTAAGGAAAGAAGCCTATGTCTTTGCTAAGCTTCACGGTAAGCTCTGTTTTCTTTTACATTTCAGCATTGTTTCACCTTCTAGTTTATACCTTGTTAAGATTTTCAGAGCATTCATTAAGTTTTCCTCAAAAGTGCTAATGTTTTCAAAAGATATTCAAAGTTTTCATGTGTTTTGATTTCTTACGTTGCATGTGCTCATTTGCTAGCTTAGAAGAGGCATAGAGGTTTAGAAATAATGTAGGAATCAAGTGTTGTTCGAAAACTTAAAGGTGAGGCACAGAGGTCCAAAAATAATGTAGGAATCAAGTGTTGTTCGAAAACTTAAAAGTGAGGCACAAAGGTCTAGAAATAATGTAGGAATCAAGTGCTGTTCGAAAACTTAAAGGTGTGCTTAACTCACTGAGCGGACGTACGCCATCGGGGTCAGACATATGGTCAGTGGGCAGAGCACCGATTTTTTAGTTTCTCACGTGTACACTCTAGCTTAGCCGTATTTCTAGGTTTCGTAAGGGTTATAATAACTGTATCTTATATCCGTCATAACAGGACTTAACTTGGTCGGAGGATTCGCTCGAGTGCGCGAGGTAAGTAAACCTTTACAGCCTTTTTACTTAAAAACGTGGGATATGTCAGCTGACTGACCACGAGTATATGAGCATGTTATTTCCATTATTACTTGGTAAATTGCATTATGAATTGATTGATAAGATGCATTGTATGACTTGGTAAATCAATATGTACGGTATAAATGGTCATAGGCTTACTATATAGAGCTTTAGATCCAATGATTTTATGACCAAGGTGTAGCCATTCCCAATGGTTGGTTACTATAGGACATACGTCATTAGCGGTGTATGACACCCAAGGTCGAACTCGGTCGTACCGCTAGTGTTACGTATGGTAGCGTGCAATGACTGGAGCACTGGCATTGTACTGCAGGTCCCTCGGGACAACGCCAACCCTCTTGAGAAGGAGTAATATCTCGAGTAGACCATATATAAAAGTTATGACTTATAAAGCACTAGCCTTTTCTTGCATTAAAATATTAGGTAGCTATCGCCAATAGTACACCACAATCTTTTAAGAAAACCCAAAACTTACCCAAAATAGTGTATTAACGAAGGTAATGCCTCTTTTTATTTTACTCAAATTGCACGTTTACTTTCATTAATTGGACTCATGTCTTACCTATGTTGTAATGTTTACTTACTAAGTCATTAAACTTATGCGGTTATTATTCTCTAGGTAACTTGACCCAATATTCTGGGCATGGCTGCTGCTACCCGTTTGGTTAGATCTTGCAAATTGTTACAGGTTTGTCTTTATTTCCTAGTTGCTCTACGTTCTTACTTGATAATTACTAGTTTTCTCATATTTATTCACCTTCCCTTGCATTTACTTTGATAGTTATAGAAGGGTGATTTCTTGTTCAGTCACAAGTTGACCTAAATGGGTTAATTACCAGTGACTCCACTGAATTAGCCAAGGCTAATTTTGGGGGCATTACACTTCTCAATCAAGCACAATGAAACAAATAAAAATCCTCTATGAGGAATAATTAGGCTCACAACAAATAATCACTGAAGCATAGCCTCTCACAAACTCTAGTGTTCTAAAATTCATACCTCTTCAGATCTATAACAATGTATTTGTATTATATACAAAATCCCTAGACCTAAACCCACTAAAACACGTTTAAAAACAATATCTGACGCGTGGTGTTCGAACAGGGGAAGAGCATGTCCAGACACCAACACTAAAATAGAGGTTCGAACAATCTATACCTCTAAGAGAGAATAGCACTAACACTCTAGATCTCAAAATCTCTCTTAGTACACATGATTCTTACGTATAATCTATATAGAATTCGCACTTAGCAATCCCCTATAAATAGATTATAAGAGACCTTAGTCTAATAGAATGCAAATTGTGATAAGATAACTGCAAAACTAAGTCAGCGTACTGAAGAGGTTCCTACTCGTTTGTACATGACTAGGTTAACACGACTAAACCAAGATTCCTTGTAGGTGAGATTGTCGACGAGCCTCTTGGTGGGTCTTAAAAATATATCTCGGTCAGATGTGTTGGGTTGAGACACATAGAAAATGTCACATAAGATCAGGGGCAGACTGGCCAGATTATTGAATCCCCACAAAAGTTTAAAAATTCTCATAGCATTTATAATTTGTTTTTTAGGGGAAACTTTACTTACATCTCTGACATGTTATTGCTTTTGCCATCATTCTCCTAAACATTAAAAACTCCCAATTTCTTGAGAAATTGTGTTTTGCTGGGTGGGTTGCTAGGTGGGTTGGAGACTAGAGAGAGAGAGAGAGAGAAATCAAAGGGAGAAGTGAGAGAGAGGTGAAAAAAAAAATGAATAAAAAAGATTGAAAAATAATACTTAAAAAAAGTAAAGAGTAAAATGGATAATTTATTAAAATTTGTGTTGAAAAGCAAAATAAAATAAAAATAAATAAATAAATAAAAATAACTTTTTTTAAAGCTAAAATGACTACGCTAAACTGGGGACCCTGCTTTGGTGGTAAAAGTAGCCCTAGTTATTAACAAAGTGGTAGTTGAAAGCAGAGTACTATTCATCAAATGCGCATCAAGGTATAAGGCAAAGGCATATAGAAAACGAAAGGACATGGTGGTTAAGAAGTCGTATTTGGAAGATGTAAATTTCCCAGCTACCATGTACTATAATATTAATGATAATAATTATATATAATTTGCTCAAAAGAAAAAAAAAATACAAGTACTAAGAATGAGGGGATCTCCTTTCTCTGGGCAATTTGTTGGTTTAAGAAATTGACCTTTTCTTTTCTTTTTTCTTTTTTTCTTTAAGCATATTAGGAAATAGACTGGCAGGCCAGGCTGCGAAAACGTTCATCCAATTGGGTTGATGAATAGCAATGTCTTGTCATTTATAGGCTTCTTACACAGCATATCCCACTTGCGAATCTCTTCTCAAATAAGTTGAACACTCGTACTATTTTGCCCAGGAAAAAAGAAAAGAAAAAGAAGTGTCATACTCTTTTGGACTATTATTAGGTTATCATCTAAATTATTCATCAGACTTGGCCAGAATGTCGTTGGAGCTGCTGCTGGTGAAGTAGATGTTGCTGGAGCTACTGGTGCTCCTGGAATCTTCCGTGTTTAGTATAAACGACAAGCCTCTCGAGCTCGGAGTGAGTCGACTTGCTTGTCCTCCGAGGCTTCCATATACTAGTAGCTCACATTCACCAAAGGAAGAGAGAGAAGAGTGAGATTAGGGTTTGTTTTGGGAAAAATCAAAGTTGTTCTTAGGTTTTATCTGATTTGGATTTATTGGATTTTCAATTTCAAGAATATGGTTAATTCTTAAGTTTTGACCAAGTTTAAAAATAGGTCAATTTATTACTTTATCGTCAAAATTAACCATTTGTCATCTATAACATGTGGAGTAATTCTAAAAGTTACTCTTGTATCACTCTTAGAATGAGGTGGTTTTTAAAATCACAATTTGATTAAAATTCAATAATAATCAATCATAACGCTAATGGTGATTTTACAAGACAAATAATTTTTTGAGTGATACAAGTGTGACTTCAAGCATTACTCCTACATGTGTCTTATTTGACACGTCAGCATCAATCCTAACACCCCAATGCAATGCGAGTATCCCTCTTAATCTTATATCACTCTAAGAATGATGTATCTTTTAAAATAACAATTTGATCAAAATTTAATAATAATCAATCACAAGGCCAATGGTGATTTTAAAAACAACTTCATTCTTAAAATGACACAAGAATGACTTTTAGCATTACTCTGCAATGCCCAATAAAACTGAAGTCTTTTGTTACTATGAGCTTACTCCTTAAATTCTCTGGCTATGTGTTTATCTAAGTTATACGTGTTAGATCAGTGGTTTTTTGTTGGGTCTTTTATTTTTTGGATTTTGTTTTTTCGGTTTTCTTTGGTTTTTTTTTTTTTTTTTAAAAATTTTTTTTTATGAATGACTTAACACTTGTTGACACGACATTACATTGGAGTGTTTATGAAGTATCAAATGAGATGTGGCAGATGGCAAACTGTTAACTTTGACAATAAAGTGACATAGTGACGTATTTTAAGCTTGGGCAAAACTTAAGGACTATATATGCTTGAAATTGAAAACTTAAAGACTAAATTCAAATAAGATGAAAACCTTAGGGTTAAATATATATATTCATTTTGTTTTTTAATTAACTACCGGCTTTTTTACGGTAATTAATACTAAATTAAGCAAGTTAATTATCAACATTTCTTATATTTTTGGGTTAATTTTAGGCGTAGAAGGAAAAGTGAGGTTAGGGTTTTTTTTTTTTTTTTTAATTGAGAAATAATTGGTGTCAATAATTTTGCCCATATTTTTTCTATTTCATCTTACAAATCAACCATTAGATTTGTAGATTTATGTTGACTTCATATAAGTCAACAATGGATTCCACAAATTTAATGGTTAATCTATTGAATTTGTAGGAAAATATTGGAGAAATATGGGCAAACTATTAACACAAATAATTTATCTTTAGTTACCTGTTGATAATTAGTACTAAATCAAGTAGGTTAATTATTGCATTTCATAAGAAAAGTCAGGAATCCTTTAATTAACACCAAGAATAATTTCAACCTGTACTAATTTTTGAGCATTTCATATATATATATAGCCAAAACCCCCTTATAAGTGCCTTAAAATTGCAACATGTGACATAAACCCCTTTTTTTGTGAGTGAATGGTCCTTTAAGTAATGAACCGGTCCTTTAAGTAATGACATAGTCATGCAATGCAGAAAAAATAATAACAAGTATTCATGTAAGTTTGTACTCACTCGAGTCATAGAGTTCCTCCACAAATTCCTCCAAATGTTTCATACCCTCGAAATCCTTCAAAAGATCTAACATCATTCTTAAATCCGAGCTAAGACGAAATCCTATACCTAAAAATGTCCAAATAGAGTTTCTACCTAGCTAGCGAATGTTCGGCCATAAAGGTGTGAACATTCTCTACTAGGCAAAAAACCCATTTCGAACCAAGCAGTCTCCTAATGATCACTTTGAAGCAAGTTCTAAGGTCACAACAAGGTTCCTAACATACTCCTAGCCCAAAATAGCATCTCCATGCAGAATAAAATATATCTAACAATAATGAAATGCTAACCCATGTTTAGACCAAAATTAAAACCTAAAACAACAACATAAGACTAAAACTAGCAACCAAGCTATGGAAAACACTTAACTATAGTAACAACTAGGTAAAGAATAAACAAAATTAAGGAAGTTACCTCTCCAGAGCAAGAAACTCTAAGAAAGCCTTCCTTCAATTCTCACAACTCACAAGACATTATAGTAGAGTTTATCTAAGGCTCGAACGGAAAAATGGAGCTTTTATAGGGTTGGAAAAGATGAGGGCACTGCTGTGGCAGTCCGGGAGGTCAGAGAACATTCGATGGTCCTAGGGTGAACGCTCGGTGTATTGTTCGCACAATGGTTCAAGGGTTGCTGGGCATACTTTGGGTCATTAACTAATAGGTCAAAATTTGTCAATGAACATTCAATGGTTCCCATGCGAACATTTAATGTACTTTATTACCCAATAGTTTCTCGGTTACAAGTCGAACATTTAGTGGTGTTTCTGTCGAACTTTCGGTGAAAACCAAAATGACATGGCCTTGACGAGAACGCTATAGATTTAAGGGGAGGGAGGGAGTTTGTAACACCTCAATTTCATATTAGGAAGATAAGTAAGTAGCACACATAGAAAGTGTGTGGTTTATGAAGGCATTTATGAGTGCTAAATCTCACATTGCTTACTTACTATGTAAAATTGAGCTTTATAAATGATTATAAAAAAAAACTACAAATTGATTAGTCATTTTAGAGTGATAGCACAAATGTAACTAGTGCTTGTTCTTAGATTGTTACACCTGCACGCGCTGGTGTGTGGAGACCATCGTCGGAGGTGGAAGAAGGTGGATATCAGGGTGAGTGGCGCATGGGTAGAGATAGGTGAGGAAATTAACGCTGACATCAGCAACATTCTATCTAAAATTGACGAAATAGTTGATAGAAGTTCACACTTTAAAGGACCCAAATTCAGATCATAAATTTGCAAAATTAAAAACTTGAAATTTTAATGTCAAAATCACGTAAAGCATGAGAGGTCCTATCATAGGCCTTACTTGTTAAACACTTTCAACCCCTTCCCATCCAAGACAATAGCTGAATTGATATGTAGTATTATAATTTTTTATATAAAAAGTGAAAAATATTTTTATGTTAATTTTTTTGAAAAAAAAATGAAATAAATAGTAATGAGAAAAGAGAAAAGCGTTTTACAAACATATCCTATCTCTGTATTGTATTTCAATCATCAAAAACTCTGGCTAATGGCGTGCATAGCTACAGCCTACACCTCAAAAGTCATCTTAAGAAAGAAGAAAAAAAGTTGGAGTTAAATAAGAGAAGCTGAAAAAAATTTAAACATCCAATCATTAGAGTGGCAACTTCAAAGAAGATTGTTGGGGTCCACTGACATACTAATATATTTTTATACATATCAAAGAGAGAAACATGTTTTTCTTTTTTTCTTTTTTTTCTTTTTTGAGCAAAGATAGATAAAGGGTTAATTGTCTTCACTTCCCCCAACCCTGAAAAAAAAAGTAGGACTTGAAAAGGACATTCTTTTCTCTATAAACTTTTATGTTTTCAAATGCAAATTTTTTTAAGGGACTTTCTTTTAAAAAATATATGTGTATATATTTCCAAAACTTTTCTCCTTAATTTAAATTCAAATCAAACAAATGGGGACAATGACATTGGTGCCATTTGATAACCCTTTTATGGATGGGAGAATAATCGGTTCTTGTACCAATAACAATTATGTTGGTTGAACCTTTTTTTTTTTACATGTTTACGTAATGAAATAAGGAATTCAAACTAGTAACCGTCACTTTATGAGGTATGATCTACAGTCGATTGAACTAGCTATTGGGGACTATCAAGATTGAACTATGAAATGACCAAACCAATAAAAAAAAAATACCAATTTAAGCTCCTTTATGTGCCAACAACAAAAAGATTAACCTTTCTTAAAAAGGGAAAACAAAAGATTAAACTAACACCAAAAGGGTGGGAGAAGAAAACTAAAAGAAAGAAAACCAATGATCTCCCCCTCTCTTTCTGTGGAGTAAATTTTTTTTGTGCGCGTTTATTTTGTGGGTGTATATCTAATGAGATGTATGTGGTATCATTCTTTTGTGTATTTTTTGTCATTTTAAAAAAAAAATTATCGTTAAATTTATGAAACTCACATATAAATTTTATAAAAAATTTTATCATCCCTTGTATGGCAACGAATAAGATAGATAAAAACCAAACATTTCTCGTACCTAGTTTCATTCAAAGTCAGCACGTATAATATCGAAACTTCCTCTAATCCAGTCTCTAAACCAATAGGAAACTTCCAATAGAATGGGAATTGAAAATTCAGCCTCTGTTTACAACAACAACAACAAAAATTAAAAAAAAAAAAATTGAAAAAAAAAAAATTCAGCCTCACGTGCTTTGATATTGGCCTTAGCACGGACCGAAGAAAATTCTAAACTGACAGGGACATGGGCAGTATTAAACGACAGCCTTGATTGAGACCGTAAAATTTGATTAAAGATTCTACGTTGATTGGTCTGAACTTATTTACACGTGTCCTTTTGCTTTCTTTTTCCCTACTTTTACTCCATTTACTATCATCTATTTTTTATTTAATGTTGATACAATTTAAATAACAAATCTACAACTTCCTACTAATCTATTCTTTTGAGAAATAAATAATGTCTCTCGATTTAATATGCTTATGCTTATGTTTATATATATATATATATTTGTATTTTTTTTACATGTCCATTAAACTAGTGATTTCTTCATGAGGCGTAGTCCACAAATCATTTGAACCGTCACTTTAAAACTAAAAAGAGCATAGGAAACAAAAACTTCTGATTATTCAAAAGGATGATGATGGGTGGAAGGATATGACAAGATAGTTAAGATACGTGGAAAATTATGTTTAAGGTCAATCTTATACATCACTCTCTTTATTCTTTTCTCGTTTTAAAAGTATTTGATGTATAGCAATTGATTTTTTAGTTGGAAAGATCGCACCACCTAGGTTTTAGAGGATAGGAGGGTGATTAATAGAATTACTTATATGGATTTTGATTAGCTGCCAAAAAGAAAAAAGAAAAATCAGCATATTTTATGTAGTTTTTTCAAGGGAAATTTTATCTAAACACTTTGGGTAAGTATGCCAAAATTTTAAAATTCCTAAATTTTTTTTTCGGTAATTTACCCCCTAGGTCAATCGAAATGACAATAAAATCTTTGCCGTCAAAATTTTTTAAGAGCAGTTAGTCTTGGTCAAAACGCACTATTTTTCCTTATTAAAATATTAATTTTTTAAAAATTTAAATCTAAAAAAAAAAAGTAACAACAGGGGTGGCCGAACCACCCCCAAGCAAAATGGGGTGGTCAGCCACCCCTTATGGGGTGGTTCGGCCATCCCTGTTGTTACTTTTTTTTGTTTTAATTTTTAAATTTTAAATTTTAAAAAATTAATATTTTAATAAGGTAAAACAGTGTGTTTTAACCTAAACTAACGGTTGTTAAAAATTTTTGATAGCATAGATTTTATTGTCATTTCAATTGACATAAGGAGTAAATTGTTGAAAAAAATACTTAGGGATTTAAAATTTTGGCGTATTCAAATGTATAAAAATACATACGTAGCAAAAAACAAAAACAAAACGACGTTATTTCTATGGTAATACGATAATATTCTATTCCATACGACATTATTTCTAAAATTTTATACATTTTTATATATATTTAAACACAAAAGTGACTTCATTTTATGTATTTTAAGGGGAAATGTATAATAAGTCATTGAGTCAACCCTCCAAAATTAAAAACTCTTTAAGTTTTTTTTTTTTTCAAAAATTTACTCCATGAGTCAATCAAAATCACAATAAACTCTTTACCGTCAAAATTTTTTAATAGCTGTTAGTCTAGGTCAAAACGCACCGTTTTATCTCATTAAAATATTATTTTTTTAATTTAATTTTAAAATTTAAATCTAAAAAAAAACACACACACACACCATGTATGGCCAGCTGCCACCTCTGTTTTTTTTTTTAAAAAAAAAAAAAATTAGAAATTAAGCAGTTGCAAAAGAAAAGTAAAAGGAAACACAATTTCATGATTGTGGTCCTGTGGACACAATAGGATGCACAGATACATCATATTTGACAAGTCGCAAAAGAAAAGTAAAAGGAAACACAATTTCTTAATTGTGGTCCTTGTGGATAAGACACAATTGGATGCACAGATACATCATATTTGACAAGTCTTTACCAGGAGAGTAATACTATGAGAATGACTAGTCTAGTACTTCGTACTTCAAAAAAAAAAAAAGAAAGTCAAGTACTTGTTGAGTCCTCTAGAATGCGATAAAATTTTTAAAATCATCAATAAATTAAAATTTAATAATAATCATCTCAAACTAAAAAATAAAGCATATTTGTTTCGAATATTTGTAAACTACCGTGCTTAGATATATTAGCCAATTTTGGTTGTTTATGAAAGAATTCATCATACTCTCTAAATATTCTTTCCACTTTTGCTAATGCAAGCAATCAGTCGTTACGAATAATGAGCCATTATGAGTAATGAACGTTGATACACGTGACACTTATAAATTTTTATTAATAAATTTTAACAATCACATCTCAAAAGAATTTTAAAAACTTTTTAAAAAATAAATTAGTATAGTTAATCTTTTAAATAGAACTCACTACGCATGTCATGCAATGTAAGACAATAATAAACTATGTTGTCTCATGCAAACTTATAAACACTCGCTTTTTTACAACCACTTGGTATATGTTTTGAGGTTTATTTGTTTTCAAATATTTAGAAACTACCATGTTTAGATATATTAGCCAATTTTGTTTGTTTATTAAAGAATTTTTCATACTTTCTAAATATTATCTTAACTTTTGTCACTACGAGTAATCAGCCGTTACGAATAATGAGTTGTTACAAGTAATGAACCCTGTAAGAATAATGAGCTATTACAAGTAATGAACATTGGTACAGGTGAGACTTATAACTTTTTAATAATAAATTTTAACCATCACATCTCAAAGAATTTAAAAGACCTTTAAAAGAATAAATTAGTATAATTGATCTATTAAATAGAACTTACCATGCATGCCATGCAACATAACGTAGTAAGAAACTACACTTCTCATGCAAACTTATAAACACTCACTTTCCCACAACCACATGGTCTATGTTTTGAAGCTTACTTGTTTTCAAATATTTAGAAACTACCATGTTTAGATATATTAGCCAATTTTGTTTGTTTATGAAAGAATTCATAATACTATCTAAATATTTTATTCGTTTTTATCATTATGAGTAATGAGGCGTTACGAATAGTGAGTTGTTACAAGTAATGAACCCTGTTACGAATAATGAGCCGTTGCGAGTAATGAGCCGTTACAAGTAATGAGTCCTATTACAAATAATAAGCCGCAACGAGTAATGAACCCTGTTACGAAAAATTAGCCGATACGAGTAACAAACCCCATTATGAATAATAAGCTGTTACAAGTAATGAACATTGGTACATGTCAAACTTAAATTTTTTTTATTAATAAATTTTAACAATCATGTCCCCAAAAATTTTAAAAATTTGAAAATAAATAAATAAATTATAAGTATAGTTGATATATTAAATAGAACTTGCATGCCAGTCAAAGTAACACAATAATAAACTACTTGTCGCAAAATTATAAACACTTATTTCCCACATCCACTTCGTTTATGTTTTGAGGCTTACATGTTTTCCAATATTTAGAAACTACCATGTTTAGATATATTAGCCAATTTTGTTTGTTTATCATCATACTTTCTAAGTATGTTCTTCGCTTTTGCCATTAAGAGTAATAAGGCATTACGAGTAATGAACGTGTTACGAAAAATGAGCTGTTATGAGTAATGAATCCCATTACGAATAATAAGTTGTTATGAGTAATGAGCCGTTACAAGTAATGAATGTTGGTACATGTCAGACTTATAATTTTTTATTAATAAATTTTAACAACCATGTCTCAAATAATTTTTTAAAAAAAAAATTGGAAAAAATACATTTTACCTTCCTGAACTATCCACCTATTTGTACTTTTAGCCTGTTTAAAAAGTGACATTTTACCTCTCTCCAAAGTATCTAACATTGACACTTGACGTCATGAAGTATACTTTACCCCTCTGAAGTATTTTGAGTTGATACTTTACCCTCTCGAAGTAACTAAGTTTTGAGAGTAAAGTGTGAACTAAGTGTGGTAAAGTACCAATTCAAAATATTTAAGGGGGGTAAAGTGTATTTCTTGGAATGTCAATGTTAGATACTTTGGAAAGAGGTAAAGTGTCACTTTTTAAACATTGGGGTTAAAAGTGCAAATGAGTGGATAATTCAGGGGGTAAAGCGTATTTTCCCCAAAAGCTTTTTAAAAAAAAAAATAAATTAGTATAGTTGATCTAAAAATAGAACTCACTACGCATGCCATGCAGTGTAACATAGTAATAAACTACATTGTCTCATACAAACTTATAAACACTTGTTTTCCCACAACCACTTGGTTTATGTTTTGAGCCTTACTTGTTTTCAAATATTTAGTAACTACCATGTTTAGATATATTAGTTTAAAAAAGAATTCACCATACTTTCTAAATATTTTCTTCGCTTTTGCCATTACAAGTAATGAGGCGTTACGAGAACTGAGGCGTTATGAATAATGAGTTGTTAGAAGTAATGAACCCCATTACGAATAATGAGCCGTTACAAGTAATAAATTGTCGTACATGTCAGACGTATAAACACTCGCTTTCCCACATCCATGCACTTGGTTTATGTTTTGAGGCTTACTTGTTTTCAAATATTTAGAAAACCACCATGTTTAGGGCATCTCTAGCAGCATTATGTATTTTACTTAATGAAAAAGTACAACTCTTTATTTTAGCTATTGCTTTTTAACTATTAACTCCAACAAACTCTCTATTTCATTAGCTATTTGATTTAAAATATTATTTCTCATTTTGTTTTTATTATATTATTGCCAACACTTAATTAAAGGGAAAAATCACATATATAGAAATTATTCATGAAAACAAAAATAAACATATATGAGGAACATTCATCTCAAAACAAAGAAAAAGTAATATTGAAAATAATATTATATTATATTGAAAATAATATTAAATAATATTATATTCAATCTAATGTGCTACAGTGAATAGTTACAAATTGCTATTCACTGTAGATATTAATATATAATAACTAATATGAAGCTATTCTGCTGGAACAAAAACAAAAAAAAAAAATTGGTAAAAATAGCTAAATATAGCTAATATCTCCCTTTTAGCTACACTACTGAAGATGCTCTTAGATATATTAGACAATTTTGTTTGTTTATTAATGAACTTTTCGTACTTTCTAAATATTTTCTTCACTTTTGTCATTACTAGCAATTAGCCGTTCCGAATAACGAGCTATTAGAAGCAATGAACCCCGTAAGAAGTCTATGCATGTCATGCAACGTAACACAATGATAAATTATGTTGTTTCATGCAAATTTACAAATGTTCGCTTTCCTACAACCAGTTGGTTTATGTTTTGAGTCTTTTTTATTTTCAAATATTTAGAAAGTACCATGTTTAGATATATTAGCCAATTTTGTTGTTTTTGAAAGAATTTCTTATATTTTCTTCACTTTTGTTGTTACAAGTAATCGGGCGTTACGAGTAATCAGGCGTTACGAATAATGATCCGTTACGAGTAATAACTGTTGGTACATGTGAAAATTATAATTTTTTATTAATAAATTTTAACAATCACTTCTCAAAGAATTTAAAAAACTTTTTTTAAAAAAAATAAATTAATATAGTTGATATATTAAATAGAACTCACTATGCATGCCATGCATCGTAACACAATAATAAACTACATTGTCTCATGCAAACTTATAGGCTGTGTTTGTGAATGGAATGGAACGGTACTGTTCATGGGACCCACCTCATTTCCAAAAAATTATTCTTAAAATTAACCTCAACATTCTTACTTTTTACATCAAATTAATCACTTTTTATCACTTTTCAAATAAAAAAATCACTACAAAACAAAAATTTTCACTTTTTTATATAAAACATTCTTACTTTTTTCTCTCATATCAATCAAATCTGCTACAGTACCTTCCACTTCGAAATCCCATTCCATTCACAAACACAGCCATAAACACTCACTTTACTACAATCACTTGGTATATGTTTTAAGGCTTATTTGTTTTCAAATGTTTGGAAACTAACATGTTTAGATACATTAGCCAATTTTGTTTGTTTATGAAAGAATTTATCATACTTTATAAATATTTTCTTCAAATTTGCCATTACGAATAATTAGGCATTATGAGTAATAAGGCGTTACGAATAATGATCCGTTACGAGTAATAAGGCATTATGAAATGATCTGTTACGAGTAATGATCGTTGGTACATGTGAGAATTATAGTTTTTTATTAATAAATTTTAACAATCACATCTCAAAGAATTTAAAAATATTTTTTTGTCCCCAAGAGGTAGCTCAATCGGCTGTGAACCACGCTTTATGAAGTAGAGGTCACAAGTTCGAATCCCCCCTCACTCTACCCTTGCGTGGACATGTCAACAAAAAATAAATAAATAAATTTAAAAAAATAAATTAATATAGTTAATCTATTAAATAGAACTCACTATACATGTCATGCAATGTACGTAACACAATAATAACTTATGTTGTCTCATGCAAACTTACAAATGTTCGCTTTCCGACAACCACTTGGTTTATGTTTTGAGTCTTTTTTGTTTTCAAATATTTAGAAACTACTATGTTTGGATATATTAGCCAATTTTGTTTGTTTATGAAAGAATTTATCCCACTTTCTAAATATTTTCTTCACTTTTGCCGTTACGAGTAATGTTGGTACATGTGAGAATTATAATTTTTTATTAATAAATTTTAACATTCACATCTCAAAGAATTTTAAAAAAAATAAAAACTTTAAAAAATAAAATAATATAATTGATCTATTAAATAGAACTCACTACGTACGCATGTCATGCATTGTAACACAATAATAAACTATATTGTCTCTTGCAAACTTATAAACACTCACTGTGCTACAATCACTTTGTTTATGTTTTGAGGCTTACTTATTTTCAAATATTAAGAATCTACCATATTTAGATATATTAGCCAACATTAAGAGTAATGACAGTTGGTACATGTGAGAATTACAATTTTTATTAATAAATTTTAACAATCATATCTCAAAGAATTTAAAAAATAAATTAATATAGTTGATCAATTAAATAGAACTCACTACGCATGCCATGCATTGTAACACAATAATAAACTACGTTGCCTCCTGCAAACTTATAAACACTCACCGTACTACAATCACTTGGTTTATGTTATGAGGCTTACTTGTTTTCAAATATTAAGAAACTACCATGTTTAGATATATTACCCAATTTTGTTTGTTTATGAAAGAATTTATCGTACTTTCTAAATATTTTCTTCACTTTTGTCGTTACTAGTAATCAAGCATTACGAGTACTGATCTGTTATGAGTAATCAAGCGTTACGAGTAATGACCATTTCACCTTTGTCGTTATGAGTAATCAGGTGTTATGAGTACTGACCATTAGTACATGTGAGAATTATAATTTTTTATTAATAAATTTTAACAATCACATCTTAAAGAAAAAACTTTAAAAAATAAATTAATATCGTTGATATATTAAATAGAACTCACTACACATGCCATGCATTGTAGCACAGTAATAAACTACATTGCCTCATGCAAACTTATAGACACTCACTGTGCTACAATCACTTGGTTTATGTTTTGAGGCTTACTTGTTTTCAAATATTAAGAAACTACCATGTTTAGATATATTAGCCAATTTTGTTTGTATATGAAAGAATTTGTCATACTTTCTAAATATTTTCTTCACTTTTGCCATTATGAGTAATCAGGCGTTACGAATAAGTATCCGTTAAGAGTAATGACCGTTGGTACATATGAAACTTATAATTTTTTATTAATCAATTTTAACAATCACATCTCAAAGAATTTAAAAAACTTTTTTTAAAAAATAAATTAATATAATTGATCTATTAAATAGAACTCACTACATATGCCATGCGTCGTAACACAGTAATAAACTATGTTGCCTCATGGTTTGTTCATCAAAGAATTTATTCTTTTCTTCACTTTTGCTGTTACGTGTAACCAGCCGTTACGAGTAATCAAGCGTTACGAGTAATTATCTATTACAAGTAATCAAGCGTTACGAATAATGATTCGTTACGAGTAATCATACGTTACGAATAATTATCCGTTACGAGTAATTACCGTTGGTACATGTGAGACTATTAATAAATTTTAACAATCACATCTCAAAAAATTTAAAATAATTTTTTAAAAAATAAATTAATATAGTTGATCTATTAAATAGAACTCACTATGCATGCCATGTAACACATTAATATACTATGTTGTCTCATGCAAACTTATAAACACTTACTTTGCTACAATCATTTGGTTTATGTTTTGAGGCTTATTTATTTTCAAATATTTAGAAACTACCATATATACTAGCCAATTTTGTTTGCTTGTTTATCATACTTTCTAAATATATTTTTTCATGTTTACCGTTATGAGTAATCAGGTGTTACGAATAATGATCCGCTACGAGTAATGACCATTTGTACATGTGAGAATATTAATAAATTTTAACAGTAACATCTCAAAGAATTTAAAAAATAAATTAGTATAGTTGATCTATTAAATAGAACTTACTACGCATGCCATGCTTCGTAACACAGTAATCTACTACGTTGTCTCATGCAAACTTATATACACTCACTTTGCTACAACCACTTGGTTTATGTTTTGAGGCTTACTTGTTTTCAAATATTTAGAAACTAACATGTTTAGATATATTAGCCAATTTTGTTTGTTTATTAAAGAACTTTTCATACTTTTTAAATATTTTCTTTACTTTTGTTACTATGAGTAATCAGCCGTTACGAATAATGAACTGTTACAAGTAATGAACTCCGTAAGAATAATGTGCCGTTACAAGTAATGAACATTGGTACAGGTGAGACTTGTAATTTTTTATTAATAAATTTTAACCATCACATCTCAAAGAATTTTAAAAAATAAATTAGTATAATTGATCTATTAAATAAAACTTACAACGCATGCCATGCAACCTAACACAGTAAAAAACTACGTTGTCTCATGCAAACTTATAAACACTTAGTCTTCTACAACTAATTTGTCTATGTTTTGAAGCTTACTTGTTTTCGAATATTTAGAAACTATCAGATTTTGATATATTAGTCAATTTTGTTTGTTTATGAAAGAATTTATCATACTGTCCGAATATTTTCTTCATTTTTATCGTTACGATTAATAAAGGTTGATACAAGTTTGACTTATAATTTTTTTTTAGTAAATTTAAATCATCACATCTCAAAGAATTTAAAAAATAAAAATTAATTAATTAATATAGTTGATCTTTTAAATACAACTCAAAGAACAATGTCATGCAACGTAATGCAGTAAAAAACTACGCTTTCTCATGCAAACTTATAAACACTTCGCTTTCCGCCAACCACTTGGCCTATGTTTTTGTTGTGTTGCCTTTGGTGGGTCCCCTCCCCTTGCAGCCTTTGGCCAAAGTAGAAGGCCATGGTGAATCACGTGTGTGTAAGTCATGTAATACATACGTGTATATCTAGCAAGTCCCTGAATTACAATTCTCTTTACTGCCCAATTTATACCCTATTATTACCTAAATTGCACCAAATCTCTGAGTTTTCACTCGACCGTTTATTATTTATTATTTATTATTATTATTTTCTGAAATTGGAAAAAGAGATTCTTATTCCACACAAGAATACAACGCTTTCTAAGTTCAAAGAAAGGGACAGGAGAGATTGTTACTCTGAAGTCTTATCTAATATCTACGCCAATTTATACTGGTCAAGGAGATATTTATAAGCCACCCACCTGTTATCAAAGGGGCACCTCTTCTTCTTTTTTTTTTTTTTTTTTATTATTATTATTATTTTGAAATGACAAATCTAACCCTACAAAACAGCTGCTTCAAAATTTGGTAGAATCCGAGGTACGATGTTATGTCTATTATTTAAAACCTGCAAACAGTATGTATGTATACGAGGTGTGGTAACTGAGCAGCCACCTGTTTGGTTGTTAAAAATAAAAACTAAATTTATTTATTTTTATATATATAAAAAAAAAATGGAAATTTAGTTCCATTTCGTACCAACTTATGAGAATATAAATATGCCAGCGCCTTTTTATATCTTTACTCTGGAAATTTGTTGAGCTTTCAAGGAAAGTATTAAGCAAGTTACTTGATCAAACAAAAGCATTTAATTTTATTTTTATTTTTTTTAAATGGGGATAGTATTGTTATCTAAAGACAGTAATGGAGGCAGAACATATCCTAAATACGAATGTAAAAAGTAACTTTTTTTTTTTTTTATACAGCTAAAGAATTTATTACATTTTATCTGCATAATCTTCTAACAAATATATTCAGGAAAAATTTAATCTAAACCATGAAGCAAATCTCTAATAAGAATAATACTTATGAATACGCCATCAGTAAATGTTAAAGATTACTCGAACAGTGTTAAATGGTTTTGAGTCACGAATATTAAAAGGAAAGTTAATAAAGCAGCTGATTATTTAGTGTAAGCTCATACAGTTACTGGAAAAGATTTTTTTTTTATTGACTTAATAAAAAAGTAAAAAAATAGACCAGCAATAAATGATAGCATGAGAGTGCAATGCTGTACTTTTATCTTTCTGCTGTGATTAAGAAATATGTAAAGTAATTGATTAAGAGGGGGTGTGCCCAGTTTAGAAAATAGAAATAAAAGAATACAAGAAGTGCCCAAAGGGGTGTATTTTCTGGTATATAATAGTATGGCCTGTCAGTTGGGTTTCTTTTCCTACCTTTTTCCTCTCACTACTTTCTCTCTTTGTAATTGTTTCTCTCTCCTGGTTTAACCGTGGAGACGGGGTGGGGGATATTTTCCGGCATTGACTTGCCGCTGAGACTCGCCAGTCCGGCAATCTGAGTCACTGCCAGATCGGTGAGCTCAATAACTTTTTAACCATTTTTGCTTTGGTGGTTTAATTCACGCAGATAGAGAAAAAAGAGCCGTCTCCCCCTCCTAAAAAGTTGTTACACATCTTCCATATGATATCAGAGGAAGATTCGCTGAGGATTTTGTCAATTTTTTCCCCCACAATTCTTGCCATTTAAAACGGATTAAATTAACCCATTTACTACTCAATCTCACGAGGACTGTTATCTCTGAAATACAGGGTACCCTTTTTTGTTTTCTATAATTTCTGTTTCCATGCGTTTCTCATGTTTCAATGTTTTCCATGGGAGTACAGATATAGCTGGCTCTTGCTGTTGAGAAATATCTGGAATATGAGTTTCCTGCATTTATAATAGGATATTCTTTTTCCTTTTCTGAGTTATTTTCTTTTAATCTTGTTTGTTAACTTGATGCATGTCAATGTTTGGTGAAGGTTGTGTGAGAAAGAGATGAATTTGGGTGCTTGGGAAGAGCGTGCTCTGGCAAATGGGGTGAAAGATTAGAGGCTTGAAGAAGCAGAGGGATTTACGTTAGGAGAACAGAGAAGAAGTGGGAGAATTTTCTGGGATGGGAATTGGAGGATGGCAAGGATGAATTTTGGAGGGGGAGTTTCAGTTCCACAGGAGAAAGAAGAAGTACAAATTATGGGTTCTTGGATACCCATCACGCCGGAGAAGCCAATTCCGGCAAGATCTCATCCGATCGCGGTCGAGGGGAGAGGGAATTGGCAAGAACTGGCTGGATTCTCTGATGGGTATGCAGAAGAGATACCCAATTGCAATGGCTTTGGGCAGAATTTGAACCCAATTGGACAGGTGGTTCAGAATGGAGGCTTCTATGGCTGCGATGGAGGAGGCTTCCCTGAGAGGAACCGGGTGATCAATCACATTGCAGGCTCCTACACACAGACCTTCAACAATGATGACAACGCGGCTTGGAAGAATAATCCATTGGCGAAGTTTCTGCTAATCCAGAATTCGACTTTCCTCTCCACTGCAAACGTAGGCATGAGTACAAGCTTAAACATGGCAGCAAATAGACCTCTGATTCCCAATACGCATTCTCCGGTTGACCGCAACCGGAAAGATTTCGCGTCAGGTGGCCTCTTGCTCAACAACGAGAATCAATACTCGCGTTTTAATCCGATGAGTAATTTGGCAAATGAGCCTCTGATTCCGAATATGCATTCGCAAGTCGACGGCAATCATCGGAGAGATTCAAACCTGGGTAGTTTGTTGATGAGAAGCCAAAATCAGTACTCTGGGTCAAACTCATTGAGCAACAATGATATCTTATCCCAGATACCCCAGCGTAAGTGATTTCTTTGGTTTCATTTTATCATCTTTCTGTTCATTTCCGATTGATGAAAGTTAGTATATATAGAGAGAGAGAAAGAGAACTAGCTAGCATTTTACATCCTGTGGGAATGAATGAATGAATTTCTTGCCATAGCACTTAATCACACAAATCTTTCATGAAACATGTAGTTGTGTCGCCACATAAATGATAGAGATACATGAGGGTTCTTTATGTTCCATGGGGATTGAATCATTTGTCCATAAGAATTTCAATTATTTACCCTATAAGTTTTTATAGTTTTTATACAAAAGAAAATAAAGTAGTTCAATTAATCTTCGATGATTCATTTGCTTTTAGGATGAGAATCTATAACTATTATAATTTCATCGGGTATGAATTTTTTTCCTTCTAAACACAATTGAAAACAAAAAAGGGGGAAAAAACAAAAAGAAAATGATAACCCATTTGGCATGAAGAATCAAAGATTCATTTCCAGTGTCATGAGAAATAGACAAGAATTGTTTATCTGGTTGTCAACAGAAATTAGGAAAGCACAGGGTAATTCAATCTTGCTGATCTTTTTCCTAAAATTTGCTAAAAACTCTATGATATGAATTGCTATCAGATACAAAATAATTTGTTGAAACACCACAAGAAAGAATAACTTCATCTCCTTTGGATTCTCACATTAATTTCATTGCTCAATTAGATTTCATTTCTTTTTATCAAGAAACAATTGAAGTCAATAAAACTTTTTTCCCTACAGATGGATTCCCCATACCTTACCAACCCCACTATGATCTAAATTCCACGCCAACAGAAGTAGATGCTGCCCCAAGTGTTAACAACACCCTCCAGTTCGCACCAATAACACCAGATCAGGTCAACAAGTTGGATAACAACCAGTTTTCGGCAACATTGAACATCACAATAAACGAAAGCTTAAGTGAGGAAAAAGAAAATGAGACTATACTCACATCATTAGTAAACAAGGCACCTCAGCAACATCGTGACGAACTGCTACAAAGCATTGTAGAATCGTCCTCTGCTGCCATTTCTACACCAGACAAGGAAACTAAAGATTCTGAGAAGGGGAGTAATGAAGGCATTGATCTGAACAAGACACCCAATCAGAAACAGCCCAGACGAAGAAAACACAGGCCAAAGGTAATAACTGAACGCAAACCCAGAAAGACTCCAAAGCCTGCAACTCCAAAAAATACTAAGGAGAGCCCAACAGGAAAGAGGAAGTATGTACGCAAGAATGTTCAGAAAGAACCAGCAACCAAACAGGGAGATGCTACGAGGGAAATTGCAGATCTTAATGGTGGAACTGCTGCAAAGTCCTGCAGGAGGGTTTTAAACTTTGACTTGGAGAAGACCGGAGATGAAAACCAGGGCAAAGTAGTTGGTCAGCAGGAGGAATTGCTGCATAGGAATGAAAGGGCCTTTAGTTTGGGTTCAGACTCTCAAGCCATAGAATTGTGCTTTGGAAATTATGGTTTGTCTGGAACGAAGTCAGCTGAGCAGATGAACCAGTGGAATGGACTTATGGTAGAATACCAGTCACCTGTAACCATAAGTAACTTAACCCCTTCCATGAATCAATTGCATTCTGAGTACGGGTCACTGCGAGAAAGGCCAGCAACTGCAGCCTCATTAGCTCCAGTAAAAGACCTGCCAGAATATTTACACTTGATTCCAAGAAATAACGAAAAGGGATACACTGATCCGTGCCAGAACAGGTGCAGAAATGGATACTCTGTCCTACAGCAACAAATCCATGCCGAAGGACTAGACCAAGTTGTCTTTCAAGCAAAAACTAATCATGAAATCTCTGTGAAAGATATTTCCCAGAGAACCCCTCAACCAGTTCCGAAGTTTCCATCCGATTCCAGTGCAGCAAGAGGGTCCAAGAGAGAACATTCGCATCCCAGTACCAACAATCCGATGGGATTGTCTTACCAATCTCAAGTGTATGAATGTCACAGAAATGGCCATATTCTTGGCAAAGGTTTTACAGGAACATGCAAAAAAACGAGAACTGAGAGTGGACTCCTTACAGACATCTCTGGAATGCCTCGTGTTATACAAGTTGAAGATGGTTCAGGAAAAGTTGAAACAAAGCGCATGAATGATACCAGTGTATTTGAGTTTACAACAAAAAAGGACCATGAAATATTGAACTCTTACTTTGAAAGTAATAGAATTGCCGAGAGACAAAGTGAGGTCAACAAATTTACCACAGAGAGGTACAATCACTCCTTGGCTGCCAGACATTATTTGCCAATGCAACAGATTTCGTCCGAACTGCATTCACACACGGAAAGGATGGAAGAGACCTACGGGTTAAATCCAGTCCACAGCTTTCCCTCCCTAGTTGCAATTGAGGATCATAACCATCTCCCACCATCCCCCACCAAACAAGCCCCAGAACTGGAGAACAGGCAGGTACTTCAAAGTTCCAATGTTCCTTTATTAGCAACAGTGCAGACCTCAGGATGCGCTCCATCAAGATCAGTTTCATCTGGAAGAAAAAAAGTGCTGAAAAACCAGGATGCCTCTTATGATACTCAGAAACCCAGACGAGGTACTTTCCATATTAAAAAACCTTTAACTGTAGCATTTCATCTAACTCACCATAATATCCTAATATGTTAATGGACACTATATTGATAGCAATCTCTTGATATTTGATGCAGGTCGTCCACCAACGAAAAAGATATATCCCAAACCTATAGATGAGATCATATATCAACTGCAGGGCCTCAATCTCAGTGAGGGGAGCAACAAATTAGTTAGGCAAGAGCAAAATGCAGTTGTCGTATACCGGGGAGATGGTGCACTTGTTCCATATGCAGGGGCCGAATTTATGAAAAGACGTAAGCCACGGCCAAAAGTAGACCTTGACCCAGAATCAAATAGAATTTGGAATCTTTTGATGGGTAAGGAAGAAAGCAAAGGCGTTGAAGGAACTGACAAGGAGAAAGAGAAATGGTGGGAAGAGGAAAGGAAAGTTTTCCGTGGCCGAACTGATTCATTTATTGCAAGAATGCACCTTATTCAAGGTACAGTCCCCCTCACAATTTTAGCCTCTCACATTCAGATCATCATCAAGTCTTCTGCAATTCATATCTTTTTTATAGTCAGATGACTTCCTCTTGAAATTGTCATTATGGCATGCTCTTAAAATCATTTAGTTGCACATTGAATTTTTTTTCTTAAATGAAGGTTGAAACATCAAAACAAAACCAGAGAGATAGACCTGAATAAACAACACAGCATTACAGACTTAAGTTCAAAAAGATCAATAAAATGGGAAACAATAGAAACAAACTATCCGTAAATTGTCGGGACTTGCTAGTCTGAGTCCAACATTAAATTTCTGGATGAGGTAATATACCTAATGGTAAGCCCGGAGCTTAGACGAAATTTTGTAGGTGTTAGGCAGAAGACACAAACAGAGAACCAGTGAAAAGAGTACACTGCATGATTTGTATGTCTGACATATTTAAAAAAGGAATAAATAAATTGCACGTATAAATCAATATGAACACACAGGACATAGATTTAAGTAGAGTTCAGAATAAAGTCATTGGATGAAAGTTTCTCAATGAGGAAGTCAATTTTTCTAGTTTCCACAGGCAGCTCGTATATGAAAAATATTAGCTTAACATGTATGATTGAAAATCAATTATCCACATACAACATTATTCAATTAGATGCATATTAATCATAATACAATTAACACTCTTTACAGGAGATAGACGTTTCTCACGGTGGAAAGGATCTGTTGTTGATTCAGTCATAGGAGTCTTCCTTACCCAAAATGTTTCAGACCATCTTTCAAGGTAACTCAATTATCTTCACATAATTCTATAACCAAATTTCCCGAGAGTAAAACTTCATGTTCAATGAACAATATGTATGATTTCTTCCCCTCTTTGCAGCTCTGCCTTCATGTCCCTGGCAGCAAGATTTCCTCTTAAGTCGACAAGCAACAACATGGCATGTCACAACGATGGGATAAACATACCCTTTGAGGAATCTGAAGTCTGCATTCAGGACGACACCATCAGATGGCATGAAAAGATTACAAGTCAGCCAATCTACAATGGAAGCTCTATGACACACAAAGAATCAGCAGAGCATCAGATAGGTAATGAAACTTCAGTAATAGAAAGGAGCCTCGTGGAGGCACATAGTCAGAGTATGGAGGAAGAAGTTGTATCACAAGATTCTTTTGATTCCTCAGTCATCCAAGGAACTGGAGGACCTAGATCCTGCTCAGGCTCCAACTCAGAAGAGGAAGATTTTATAACTGGCTGCAGACCCAGTGAGATTCATTTTCCAACTTTAACAAATCTTTTACAGATGGAGAAAACCACGTTCCAGGAATTTTACAGCCTTGAAAATAATTGTTCACTTGTGGATGAGATACCAAGATTTGTGCAGAAGGAATCTGAATATACAGAGCATCCACATGAGAAGTCAAGGTTGGACGGAGCAGATGATTTCAATGGCACTTCTGCATTTACTTCTTCCAACAATCCTGGCAATCAACGAATGCAAGAACAAGTAGCTCCTTCATGTAACCACCATTTGCACATGATCCCAGATTGTGGAGTACCAGAAGTGGAGAATTTTGAAGCACCAAGTGAAGAAAGCAGATCCCCTTGGGCTTCAACTGATTTTGTCCTTCCCAAGGTCGCAGAAAGTGTAGGTAAGAGCGCAGTACAACAGAATGCCCTTCCGTGGTCTCAAGAAACAGCAAGAATGGATCCATATATAACAATAACCAACCACTCAATCTACCAAAAAAGTAATTCTCATCTAGGACCACCAACTGTGTATAATCAACCATCCTGCCACAATCACCAACTGAATGTGAACAAAACCCTCCAAGTGGAAAGCCAATCATGTACAGGAGGTGTAAAATTTGCAGTTGCACAGGAGGCTGAAAAGCAGAATAATAGCATGCAGCATGTCCCAAGTGTCCCTAAACCCGGAGAAAACTCTGAGAGAAGCTCCGTAGTGAATAAGCAAATACACTTGGAAAATAGATTTGCTGAACCAAATTCAAATGAGCAAGTTCATTCTTCTGGTCAGGCATTCAGTGAGACAAGTTCAAAAATTTCAAGAGTGAGAAAAAGAGAGACAGATAGTGAGAAAAAGAGTGCAGTTGACTGGGACAGTTTAAGAAAACAAGTGCTGGCCGATGGAAGGAATGAAGAAAGAAGCAAAGATGCACAGGACTCCCTGGACTATGAAGCAGTAAGATGTGCAAAAGTAGCTGAGGTTTCTAATGCTATAAAAGAACGAGGGATGAATAACATGCTAGCAGAACGGATCAAGGTACATGTTTTAACCAAGTCTCCAAAGCCTTCATAACTAGAAAGATCAGCTTCAAAGAGAAAAAAGTAAAGTAACAATTGTTTCACAATATTGCAGGAATTCCTAGACCGACTCGTTAGAGATCATGGAAGCATTGATCTGGAATGGTTAAGAGATGTGCCCCCTGATAAAGCAAAGTAAGCCATTCAATAAGCACCTCACTTTTATAATATTATTATAACCTACCACCTCTAAGCCAACCAGGCTTTACAACAAACACTGTTCCACATCTCTTTTAGAAACTAAAAATGACTTTTCTGTAGGGATTATCTGTTAAGCGTACGAGGACTCGGGTTGAAAAGTGTGGAGTGTGTGCGTCTTTTAACGCTCCATCATCTTGCTTTTCCGGTAAGATTTATATTAAAACCAATTTACACTTATCATCTTATAAGGAGTGCAGAAAATCAGGCAATTAATATATTACATTGATATTGAATAAAGGTTGACACTAATGTTGGAAGGATAGCAGTTCGACTGGGATGGGTCCCCCTCCAACCTCTGCCAGAGTCACTTCAGTTACACCTCCTAGAACTGTAAGTACAAATGGCAACTAATGAAAACTAATCTTCCCATTGCTCAAAAATGCTAATCAAAATCCTACATAGGTATCCGGTGTTGGAGTCAATTCAAAAATATCTCTGGCCAAGATTATGCAAGCTCGATCAACGAACACTGTAACCCCAGAGCCCCTTCTCACTCAATGTTCAGTATTTCCCATGCAAAAGTTTAGGATAAAAGAATTGCTATTCCATACCATTAAAGCTATTACTGACCAATGAACAATTCTTCTACAGGTATGAGTTGCACTACCAATTGATCACATTCGGAAAGGTATGTAAAAATATACTGTTTTACATCTGATGCTGTTGCTTTCACCAGAACATTGTAATAAGCACCTGAATAAACGTTAAATAAATTTTCCACATGCTTTGATATCTATGCAGGTTTTCTGCACAAAAAGTAAACCAAATTGCAATGCATGTCCAATGAGAGGGGAGTGCAGACACTTTGCAAGTGCTTTCGCAAGGTTTGCATCCATCAATCCTACTGCTGTGTCTACCTCCACCATTATAAAGGCATATAAGCATAAGAAGCAATTCACCAGAGCTACTTGAATTTTCTGGGAATTGGATTCAAGCTCAACAGTTTGCAACCATATCTTAAATGATATATAGATTAGTATGTCATTAAGGAGCACTGTGGTTTAACAAAAAAAAAAAATAACTACAAGTGGCTCTCAGTCCTATTGGATTAGACATTTTTGTGTAATAAGGCCAAGAAATTTAAAACTTTAAGTGAATAACATGAGTAATGCTAGAATGAAGACTCTTGTTCCCTTTTTGCCTATATAAAGGTGACATGGCTTTTAAATCAATAGTAATCCATTCCAAATTAAATAGTAATTCTAAAAGCCACATCACCTTTGAAGGGACAAGAAGGGGACAAAAGTCTTCCTTCTAGCATTACTCAAATAACATTAGAGGATAAAACATAAAGATTTACTTCCTGTTGAGAACTAGAAGATAATTCGAAAACTAATAACAAAAAACAACCAACATATGAGTAAAAATGATAAGTTGGAGAAAAGAAAAATCCATTCTTCACAAAAATGCCAAACTCATCTTCCTACATGCATGAGTGGCATATATTCATCCCCAAACCCCCATCTCATCTTTGCATATGCATGAGTCGAATATTCTCCTAATTAAACTGACCACAAGCCCTGTTTGGTGCAGCGCAAGACTTGCCCTGCCAGGGCCTGAAGATAAGAGTATTGTGAGCTCAAGTGTTCCCATTGCAGATGAGAGAAACCCAGCTGTAGTTATAAATCCCCTGCCACTACCTCCACCTGGGAACATGTCACTGAAAGAAACAGGTTATGAAAGTCGCAAATGTGAACCAATCATTGAAGAACCAGCAACACCAGAACAAGAATGCACAGAGATCTCGGAAAGCGACATAGAGGACTCGTTCTATGAGGATCCTGATGAAATCCCTACCATCAAACTCAACATCGAAGAGTTCACCGTGAATCTGCAAAATTACATGCAAGGGAACATGGAATTGCAAGAAGATGACATGTCCAAGGCTTTGGTTGCCTTGAATCCAGAAGTCGCTTCTATCCCTACACCCAAACTGAAGAATGTGAGTCGGCTGCGAACAGAGCACCAAGTGTAAGTAAATGTCTTTGTAAAATCTCAAATCCAAGTACCTGCAACAGCCGCTGCAGCTAAACAGGGCTGAGCTAGATTGGACATGGTTCATAGTAATGCCTATGAACTGAAATTCATTTTGACCAAATTTACTGAGAGCCCGTTGTTCTGGCAAAAATCATCTCTGTAACTTATTAACATCATGACCATTGAATATTGCTTGCAAAAAGTTACAGGTTCTGATCAAATATTAAATATTTCTAGCCAAATTGGAGAAACCATTGATATTAAGTTAGAAATTCTAACAATAAATAGAACTCTGCATGATACACTCTGACAACTTCCATCCTGAAATGATGCAGGTATGAACTTCCAGATTCACATCCACTCTTGGAAGGGGTTAGTAAATCTAAAAACTCTTTTGTATTATTAAGTTACCTTTAAGTAGGAAACTTCGTTGTAGCTAAGCATTACCTTATCAAATTTGCAGATGGACAGACGAGAACCTGATGATCCAAGCCCATACCTTCTTGCTATATGGACACCAGGTAAGGACAAATCATAAGATACCTTGAGTTGCTATAATTATACAAGTCAAACAATCTCAGAAGTAACCGAAAAGGGAATTCACACCATTTATGGTGTATAGGAAAAACAAAATATATTCTTGAGATCATTCAATGCAATTCCTATTCCCATCGATGTGTAACACACATCAACATTGTCAGAGCCCTCAGCTCAAGATAAGGTGTGCTAGTTGGAAATTCCTACCACAGATAAGAGGTGAAATAGTTTTACAAGTTTGGCATTAATTAATTAGAATCATATTTGCAAAAATCTGTTATTAGGTGAAACTGCGAATTCAATTCAACCACCAGAAGGAAGTTGTGGATCCCAAGAACCTAACAAGTTGTGTGACGAGAAGACATGCTTCTCATGCAATAGTTTAAGAGAAGCTAACGCACAAACAGTCAGAGGAACATTGCTGGTGAGTAAACCCAATTTAATGATAATCCTGAAGTTCAGGAAAAATAAATAAACATAATAGACAACTTTCAGTTGTTTACTGATGTCGACATCACCTTAATACAGATACCATGTAGAACAGCAATGAGAGGCAGCTTTCCTCTCAATGGTACCTACTTTCAAGTCAACGAGGTAAGTTTATTACAGCTATACTACAGCTATACGCTACTCTCGTAGTTCAAGAGCACAATATGGATGCAAGTCAGAAACCTTACCCAACTGGTCAAAAGGACTACCTCTTACCCTCATGAAAGGAGGACTATTTATTATTTTGTCCAATTCATGAAAGTCAAAATCTAGAGCCAATAATTCCATGGTTATAATTTATTATGCAGGTCTTTGCAGATCATGAATCTAGCCTGAACCCAATTGATGTTCCAAGAGCATGGATATGGAATTTGCGAAGACGGACTGTATACTTTGGGACCTCTGTGTCAACAATATTTAAAGGTAAAGAGACCATTTATTTACAAGCATTTACTGCATAGCTATCCCAATTAAAGTAAAAAGGGAGCTTACAGAAAAAAAAAATGCTAATGTCTACCAGGTCTAACAACCGAGGGAATTCAATTCTGCTTTTGGAGAGGTATGGAATACTAACTTCAATTATTCTCCTTACTTTATCTGCTTTGGTTGAGGACATCATATATCAGGCACACATTACAATAAATAGGAAGAAACAAATAAAAGCACCACTCTTAACATCAGAAGGAATGCACTTATTCTTTCCAATTCACTCTTGCTCGGTGTGTAAAAAACATTGTATAGAGGATTGGGTCATATAAAATCCTAGAAATTACCAAAAACCTTTAGCTTAAATTTACAAGAAACCAAAGGGTGTAAATAACATTGTAAAGCTCCAATCCTGATTGCAGATAACTAATAAAGCATGTGTAAATGAGTGGACATGTGTATGAAACTGGAAGTGCATATTTGCACGTCTATCTCTATTTGTGTGTGTGAGAGAGAGAGAAAGAGAGAGTTGTGACTACTATATCAAAAATCAACATCGTTATACATAGTAGTTCAGTACTACATGACAAGTGGGTTGCCCTTCTAATTTAACGACAAAACATAGTCAACATGCATAAACTTACACCACCAAAGTGGTTTATACATGAGGATATGCAGTTAAGGCTTAGTCTCATTCATCATGGCGGTCTAACAATATTATGCATGTCCAAACTGTGACAAATCCACCAAAATATATAGTGAACGGAAGAAGAGAATATTAACCACTCAATAGAAGCCAAATGCATCCACATACAAACATGTAAAAAAGTTGAGGAAATTTTCAAAGATTTGAACCTAAGACCCCACCCCCTAACCCTAGCAATACTAAAATGTATAATTAGGTTTTTTGGACTGGAGTATATAATATACTTTGCCTAGTTGGGTTCTAAATCATCATGAAACACATGAAATTCTCTGAGTCACATTTCTCATTTTTAACCATTGAGTACGCTAGTGTCCTAAGCATAACTTTCCAAAATCAAAAAGATCAAATATCTGTATGATTTTTCTACCAGAACAAAAAAGTGTATGGTTAAATGGTGGCTAACACAACATTCCCCACCCCTCCCACCCGTTTTCATCTCATTCAAGGATTAGCATCAGGTTCCGACTTATGTATAAGACACAATATTCCGCTATGTTTTGCTTGCTAATCTTAATAAATTGTTTTGCAGGATTTGTCTGTGTGAGGGGATTCGACCAAAAATCACGAGCCCCCCGGCCATTAAAGGCCAGGTTGCATTTCCCTGCAAGTAAGATGGCCAAGACAAAAACTGAGAACAAAAGATAAATAGGATATGAAGCAGAGATGACTACCAGCTGAAGGTACAAAGCAAGGCTGTTGGTACAAAGCACTATTGATGCTGACGGAATGCGAAGGATGACCATTTACTAACATGTTGTAGGTTCAATAATTCTTCTTCTAACCTGAAATGCATTCAGTGCCTCCTAGCGACGGAATAGAAATTTTCGAGTCAAAATGTGAGATCCTATGACAAAAGGAATGTAGCCTGTAAACATTGAAATTATGATCATTATTTCATTCTTGCTCTTAACAGAGCCATTCTTCAGAAACTGGCCAATGTCATTCTTGATAAAAAAGAAGCTACTCCGCTTTTACTAATCAATTAAAAGATACATCATTGGATGTGAATGAACTATAATGCACGTGTTGCAACATCATATGTTTCCTACATAGTTTGTCAACACAAATGCGAAAGGATATTTGATAGAACTTGTCAATATCAGAAAATACCTTAGATAGCAATTCTCAAACCCACTTTCAGGAGTCCAACAAAGATGACAACAGTCATTTTTTACTCGACACATCAGCACGTGAAGTGAATTTTACATGTTATGAATGAGAAGCTCAAGTGGACATACTAACCATTCAACAAAAGAAGAAAACGTTACACTAACCTGGGTTTGCAACGACGTGCTTTGCTGACAAGTCCACCCCAATTTGTACTAACCCTACAAGAGGAACATAAAGCAATGAAGAGAAGAAATAAGTAAAAAACTAAATAGCTTTGCCAGCGAGTAATCAAGTAAGCTACCAATATAGCCAATCAAGTTGAAATAGCCAACAGAACTAAATGGATGCTGAAGGTGAAGAAGTTATGCAGGTACTAAGTTGTGTTGTTGTGCTTGATGTGGTCTATCTGGAACGAGCATGGCAACATAGGACAAGTTTGGTAAAATTGTGAAAAGTATTTGGGTTTTGAAAGAGTTTAGAAAAAGGTAAAATGTAAGAATTGATTCGGTGGGAGTCACATATGAAAATAGTTGAAAATTGGTCTGGTAAAATTTTGGAACATTGTTTCGTAAAAATTAAAAAATAAAAAACCTGAAAGGCAACACCACCACCGCCATTTGACCACCATGGTGTGATCTGGCAGCCACCACGCGTGGTAGCCAATTATCTAGCTACCACTGCAGGGCCGTCAAATAGAGTGGCCACCGCCGCTAAGCGGCGGCAACATCACCACTAAGTTCTTTCTTTTTAACAATTAAGTCATTTTTTAAAAAATATATATATGTTGTGTTCTTTTTTTTTTTAAGAGGTCTTTTAAGTTTGGAGAAGAGTTTTTGTAGCTTGTTTTAAAAATGTGTTATTGATGGGCCACATCTGAAAATGCATTTGGTTAACAAGTTTTGAAAAGAGTTTCACTGTTTGAGAAGTAAACAAAGTTTTGCAGAAGTTTACCAAACAAACTCTATTCTGAAGGTATGGAGATGTATGGAGATCCCCACGAATATGCTCAAGATGATCTTCCTCTGATATTTGCTTGGTTTATGGTCAATTATGGATCTCATACCTATGTCTTTCTTGAGGAGTTTTCTCTAGATCTTCTTCTCTTAATTTTGCTGTTTCCCCCTTTAATTTTGAGTGTGGATTCTTCTTGCCATTCTTCCATGCTTTAAGGTTCCTGCCCTCTTCTATCTTCGATAAGAATTTTCTTACCTGAAAAGAAAGTAAGGAATTGAACGAACCAAAATAAACATATTCCAGGGCAAAGAACAATAAACAATTGTTTCTACTTTAATAGCATCTAACAAGCTAATAAAGCCAACCACCCCTATTAGAAAGTTCAATCAGAGCAACACATTTGAACTTCTTCAAATGACATGCCCCTCCTTTTTTCTTTTTTTGATGACGAGGAACTTCGACAAAGCAAGACACTTTGGACTCACCCCTGCAAAGTAAACTTTAGACCTATGTACCGCACCCTCGGAAGGTTCCTTACACGGATTAGGGTAAATCAATGGTTTTTGCACCAGGGGATGTGGCCCCAAAGAGAAGTTTGCACCTAACAAGTCTCGAACTTGGGACTTTTCTGATGTGAAAGGAGGAGGATATATACATATGGAGGAAATCAAAAGATCACTTTAGATACTAGGTTTTTTTATCAGGTAGATAATCAAACTGAAGAAGATCTACTCTGTGTGATTCATTGCTCGTTTTTATTTTCTTTCATTATATCTTTTTCTTTATTTCTTTTTTTTTTTGGGGGGGGGGGGGGAAGGTGTTCACAAAAATGAGAATTATTTCTATGTGACTGTCTAATCGATAGTAGGTTAAAAGGCATTTAGAGTAATTCTTATGCTCACAAAAAGGAAACATTAGTTAGACCAGAAATTAAAAAGATTTTGGCACGGGGAACCTAGGACACTTTAGCTACAAATTTGCTATATGCTTGAAGATTGAAAAAATGCAATACTTGAACCATGATCCTAACAAACACTAAAGATTACGAAACTGATTCTATCTTCTCTTTATTACTTCCTTAAGCATCTGGTGGTGATGGTCAAGAATTACCTCTTGGAGTTTCCCATGATCGTTAGAAATCAAGCCCCCCTGTAACACTTTGGGAATTCATGAAGAAACAATTAATTTATATTGCATACTAGTGATTCCACTGGCTCTCAGATACTGTTCTCATACGTATGATCATCAATAAAAAGCCAATGAAATCATTACCCTCAAAATCAGAAAATATACTCATGCATCATATTTGTTATTATGTATAGGAGTACTATGTAAAAAATTAATTGTCAAAAACCATCTAAACTAGATGAGACGTTAGGCTCCACACCTAAAAAGACAAATATACAATGAGAAATGGTGCTTTCCTCGTAATTTTGTGACCAATCTTTTATTATATAATGCAGAGTCTACTACATTATGCAGCACTCTCACTTCCTATCATGACTCCATGCTCCTGCTTAAAAAAAAATCATTTTTTACTCCTGTCTTCCGTGAAAATCCCAAATCCCAATTATGTGATAATATCATTCCAAACCAGTTAATACATATTCCAAAAAAAAAAAAAAAAAAACCCTCCAGTTTAATCACCTGTGAAGTAAAACTAAACGAGACTTCCTACTGCCAAAGAAGCTATAAGAAATCTAGGGAAAAAGAACCTTCACATCTTGCAGAACCTAGTAAGCTAGGAGATCCATAATCAGGCAATTCTAAAGGAATGATTATCATATTGGATAATCATGATTGTTGTATATTCACTAAGACTTTCAATTCAATATTTCTAATGCGTTGCGATGAGAGAATCCAACATATATTAAGATTATTTGTTTAAGATTAATAAAGAAAAAAATATATGTACTCATACAACAAACTTCAATTTGTCATGATAACAATTTTATATAATCTATACAATCAATTCAAGTAGGAGTAACCAAACACGCCTTCATAAAGATACTAGATAAACACAATGTCAATATCTTATCAACAACAATCCAATTATACTAACAAAGCCAATTGATGTAATCCATAAGTGTTAAATAAAACGGAAACCAAGATGGAGGTGGAAAGAGATTGCAAAACAGATAGAAAAAACCTCTTCCAAGCAATAACTCTCAATGACAACATGATTTCTTTCCAATTACTTGAAACCACACCGTGTCCAAAATAAGTTGGCACCACCTCCTACCCTATGTATCCTTTCATTTTGCAGAAAATAACCCATAAGGTAACACTTTTCGCTATAGAAAACCAATCACTGCTTCCTGGCCAATGAAAAACTAAGTTTAAAACAATAGGCTCAACCCTTCCACCACCACCAACCATCTGCCAAAAAACCAATTTCGCAATAACCCGCCAACTCCCACCAATCAAAGGTCGCCCTCACCAACCAACCCAGCCAATCCTGACAATTCTTGACTGATCGGAAACTGTCATTTGGTCACCATTCATTGCCACCTTACCATAGATAACTCACTTTGATTATCAAAAATCATCACCACCAACTGCCTCCATTGCTGGAAACTAGAAAACCTATTAGATTTATTCCATCAGTGCCAAAGACTCCAAAATAATTTCGATACTAATCATTTTCGATGTAAATGTAGTCACCAAAAGTACTTTTTACCAAACATTATTTTTCATGGAATGAAAAAGTTATAAAACTTAAAAACCACGGGTAAGTTTATCAACACAACAATTTTACCTTAAGAAAGTAATCCATCATGACTAATAATAAGAACCCACCCTGGACACAATTTCCTAATTCAGACTTATACTAACCATCTACCCACTCCTCAAAGTTATACTTAACATATAAATCATTTAAACACTGTCATTCTCAATTTTATGTTAGAATAAGCAAGCACATCTCAATATTCCAGATTAACTAGTCAGTGAATTTTGAACGTACTTCCAATTTTTTGCTAGTTAGTGAATTTAGAACGTATTTCCATAAAAAGCACAAATACATATGCATAAATATGGAAACCATGACAATAAAAGGTACAGATATAGTGAGAATAAAAAAAAAGTATGTGTATCTGTCACAAACATTATTGTTCTCTTAGATCCTTACAAATCCATAGCTGATGCAACTCTAAATTACATATCGAGAAAAAAGTCATCATTCACCAAAAAGGTCAAAGTGCATTAAAATCCCACGTATGTTTTTCCTTTATAATTATATCCTATAGCTTAGTAAACAAAGGTTGTACCTACTATTTGAGCTATACCAGTGTCTAAGAATATACAAGCGTTAAAAATACTATTTATTTTTCTTTTCCTAGATAAGTAGTAACTAAAAAAGAAGGTATATAGTATCAGAAAGCATTTTCAAAAATTTACTATCAATTCTTGGAAACGTTCAGGTATTTAAAGCGCAAGGATGCGTCTTAAAAGTATAAAGATTTCTTATGAATACGATTCCATTGTAGAGGTGTCACTGGCTATCTAAAATACATAAAATCATACTTGTAATACAGGGTATATTTTATGGGTTAACACTGTAAATAATCTTGTTTTTATAAGCATATATACACTAATTAATGTGTATATTGCATACAAACTTTTAAACAAACAGCTAACATAATTTTTTTTTGTCTAGTATAAGTAAAGAAAAATTATATTCTTCAAGTTATAAGTGACATACTATTATACTGAGAAGGATAATCTAAATTCATGTGGAGAATTGAGAACTATAGAAGAAATTTAGGAATTGTTTAAAATAGAAGTTGGATATTAGAACCTAAAAGAAGTATTGATCTAGTTCCTTCTTCGTCCACTGGTGCAGCTCCCAGCTCTATGAGCATGTTTGAGATTGCGTTGGGAAGTAGAGCTTTTAAAGTCAAATAGAGTTTTTAAGAAAAAGCTTCAATTTTAAGTTTTTGTCAAAAGTGCGGTTTTGCCATTTTTAGAGTAAAAAATCAAAGTACTTTTAAAATTTTTTACCAAATATGTCAGCTTTTTGTTTGGCAAAAAGTACTTTTTACCCTCCATAACGCAATCCCAAATAGGCTCTATGTATGCTAAGCAACGAACCACATATTTTGATAAGCATCTTACCTAATCAAGAATTTCAATGTTAAAACAACTAATTTGAACTATATTTAAATAACAAATATAAATATGAATCCCCTTAGGTGCAAACAATTCATTGGGGCCTATTTGCCGGCAAAGACAGAGTATTACCCGATCCGTGTGTAGGAGGCACTTTTCACGGGTCCGAGATTTACTCGGCATGAGTGAGTAGACAAAGTGGACCTATCTTGGAGGGGTTCCTCGTCATCAAACAAAAAATATGTATTTAAGTTCCACAATCTTTTGCACTATAGTTTTGGCAGTTGTTTTAATTCGAAAATGTGTGTTTCTTCGCAAATATAAATTTGTATTTAAGTTCCACAATCTTTCGCACTATATTTTTGGCATTTGGTTTAATTCAATTTTTTGTGGTTTTCCCTATAAAACAACCAATGATTGAAAAAAAAAAAAAAAAGGAAGAAGAAGAAGAAGAAGAAAAAATGTTCATACTCATAAGAGGAATTATATCACAAATATGACATTCATGCCAAAATTGTGGCAATAGTGTATGAAATTAAACCTAACCTATCATAAGTCAAACTAAATATTTGCAAATTATACTCATCAACGAGTTAAGAGTGGCAAATTCAAATGAAATAAAGAATAATTGGCCTCCCTTAATAATCAAATCAATAGGATCTAAGGTATGGTTTTTTAATCCATAAAGAACTCACGCAGCCTAGAAATATAAAGCAACCCAAGAAAGTCAAACCTCCATGAGAGAAATTGTTTAACATCATTATTGATTTCATTAATTAGCTTGATAAAATTTGAACATCAAACATACAAAAATGAAACTTGAAATATAAACATTTTAAATACAATAACATGTTCCTTTGTTTGACTTTTAAATTACGATCAAGTGTATGAACAATTAAAGATAGGGAGTATTCTATTAAAAAGTACATACACAAACAAAATAAATAAATAAACATATATAAGATATCTACATAGATATTAGAAGCACAACCATACATATACTCAGATCAGTCTTTGTACAAATAACTTTGATAAAGATGGCAATGTCTTATTCTATGCATATGCGTATACATATATGCATACATATCCAATCCAATATATTATAGAAAACCTAGAGCCCACTCGGCGAAGAACAACAAACTAGGAGGCATGCACATGAACTGGACAGGATATGCATTACACATGCCTAAGACATGTGCCTACTCCCTAAGAAGACATGCATTAATCATGCCTTTAGGAGTGTCAAACACATTAAAAGCTTCAATAGTATAAGCCCTACTATCTAGTATCAGATACATTTTGGAACTTATCAAACATGATACTAGTGCAGCTACACCACTTTGACATCATATTTCAATCTCTTTTCTTTTCTTTTATTTTATTTTTTTTTTGAAAGTGGTTTCAACTAGAGTCTCCAAAAGCCTAGGGTATACAAATTCAAGAATATTAAAAGTAGATGATTCCATTATTCTTGATTTAGAAGAGACAAAAATAGAGACTTTGACTTCACCACTCGACCTCAACCATCACATATAGTTCATGTGTATAACGACCCAAGGAAAGCACTAGCTACATCTACGCTATTATTCCAAAATGACTAGTTAAGTTGCAATTGGAACTCTTTAAAATCACTTATTAAGCCTAGTATAAGTAATTTTAGGGAGTTCCAATTGCAACTTGACTAGTCATTTTAAAGTAATAGAGCAGATGTGGCTAACACTTTTCCTACGTCGTTATTAATGGTATCAAAGCAACCTAACAATCCAAGTGGCGCTAAGAGCAACAGCTTCCCTTAGATTTTCCCTAAATGTTGGGAACCAAACTATTTTTTGATTTCATATTCAAATAAACTCCACAATAACTTCCCTAATTCTTTCCATATACCATTTAAATTTTCTTTAAATTAAATAATCGGGAAAAGAGAGAAGAAAGAGAAACCATTTGAATATTGCTTCAAATAAGTGTTAGAGGAAAGAGACAATCTTGAAATATAAAAATAATGTTAAGGGAACCAAAAGTGCTACCCCAAATCTAGGGTAGCACTTTTGCTTCCCTTATTCCCTTGGGAGTTTGTTTCAAGCGAATTTTTAGGAGTTTTTCTTACATTTAGAGAAGGGAATGAGATTTAGGAAAGCTGCTGCTAGTTCTCTAAAGCATTGCCACAATATTGTGTCCCATGTACAAAGTTGTGCAACAACTCATTAGTCTTGCATTTCTTGCCTTGATCCTTGTGACTTATTCCATATTAAACTTCTAGATTAAAACCAATGTTGTTGACCTTTCTTTTTCTTTTTTCTTTTCTTTTTCTCTTTTTGTTAGGTAAATCCCAAGTGTGATCAAATGTAAATGATGGCATGTAAGTTGAAAACATTACACTTCTTACACAAGTCCTAAAATCTATTTAACAATTTCCTATTCTATATTTTTTTTACTAATAGGCAATTCTTCTTTTCTAGATTGATACAAGACCTTGCTTGTTGTCTACACACTTCATAAATTTATTAACTTGCCCATTTGTCCAACACCAAGTATTAGTTTTGGTCTTGAAGTGCTTTTGAATCTTTCCTATTACATATTCTAACAAAATATGGTGTTACTTTTTCTCCCTCTTCACCACCTACATCACTTATTACGTACATTACATGTTGACATCTATTAATCAATTTTCATAAGTATTTATTATCTGTCAACTACAAATTTTTAAAGAATAACTTGCTACCAAACGATCAAAAATTATGTCACTTAATTACTAATAAATTTTGGAACCTTTTACACCATTTATCATATCAAAGACAACGTATTTGTTCAACAATAATTTGTGACTTTATATTTCAATATCTCTCAAAGAAACTTTTGACAAAATAGGCTTACTGAGTAAATTAGCAATCTTACTAACATTTAGGCTTCTTCTTTTTTTTTGGACATAAAACGTTTTCTCAGCAAAAATGTTTTCAACAAAAAAATATTTTTCCAAAAATAAATTGTTTTCTATTGTTTGGTTAAATCTCTAAAAAAAAAAAAATTAGTGTTTGGTTACACCAAAAAACTCTCAAGTTAAATCCACAAAAACTTGCAAAGGTTGGTAGACAATGGTTTGTTAACAGGTATGGAATGGGCAGAAAGGTATAGGAAGGACAGGTGGTAATGGTGGCCTTGCGGAGAAGAGAGGAGGAGGAAGAGGGTAGCGGTGTGGCAGCACTAAGGAGGGCGAAGGGAGGAGAGGACAGGAGAAGGGGAAGCAAAATGGGAAAGGGAGGCAAGCTTGGTTTAAAAAATGGTTTACGCTCCAAGAAAACGTAAACTTTTTTCCTTTTATAAAAAATAAAAATAAAGAGGTAAACCGTTTTCCACCTATTTAAGTAAGCTGAAACCAACAAAGCCTTATACTAGCTCGTCACCTTAAAAGAAAACATTTAAACATTAGGATTTGTCGAAAAGATCTAACAGTTGGAAAACTACCATGCCATTTAAATGAGAAACTCTCCCTCCCTCCCTCTCTTGCACCCAACGAGCACTCTTTCCCACTTGCTTGTCATCTCTGCACCCACCACCACACACACACACAAAGAAAGAGAGAGAAAGCTATATGAAAAAGAAATTGTTTTCCCTCTTTTAAATGACGGGAAACACCTCCAAGGGAGTACCACGTCATGTACACAACCCAAAATAACAAACCCCAAACCCGTGCAAGGCGCCTCGGCATGGCCCTAAGGAATTATTTGCACCTAATGGGATTCAAACCTTAGACCTGATGGGAATACCACCAAGTCCAAGGACTTCACCGCTTGAGCCAACCATTTATGGTTCTTTTCCTTTCGTGATAAAATACATGGGAGTATTATATCTATTAGATTTCCTACAAAATCCTAACCTTTAAATAAATTACCTCTGGTTTCTCTTCAATGGGAGAGATTCTATCAATGAATTTTAGGTAACCTAGTAATCTTACCAACATTTAAACCAAAAATTAATTGATCCTCATCCGCATTTTAGGGGACTTGTTGACCTATTTCCTTCAAAAATGAAAACTATATGTTTATCCTACAAATGTTCTGTTTGTTTCAGTGAGCTGCCTTCTTGTAAAAAGCTGTTTGGTCAACACAATAGGATTAAAAAGAAGAAACAGGTGACAAGTTCAATATTTGATCACTTTCATTATTTGATTATAAGGAAAATCTAAGATGACAATTATTTAAAATAAATAAAATTGCAGTAAACTGTTTCCTTATCAATCACTAACATTAAATTTTGATAATCATAAATTCAAATTTGTCAATGTAATACTATATCAGAGCTCCTCCTTACCGGTGAATGTTACATTGACTTAATTACATAAATCTTGAACACAAGAATATGGATCTATAATACACCATGCCTATTTAATTACCTAAAGGATACGTGGCAAGTCAGCTAAACCACCTCTCTCCAATATCTCTCACCAGTAATTTCAATGCTTTGAACCCACCATATCGATCTTGTTCCTATGCATATACCTATTTTCTTTGTTTCCTTTAGTTCAATTTTTTTTTTTTTTTTTCAAACCTAGTAATAAACTCTCCAACTCATCCACAGGCATCGGATGCACCAAGGACTAGTGCACCTCTATTGAAACTACCCGCATTAAGAATTTACTACCCTTTATAATTTCCTTTCACAAACTTCAGTAAAACTGGAAAAAATAATTGAATATTAAAAATGATAGTATGAACAAGTCAAACATAACTGAAGCCTTACTTACGAATTTCTCCATGTGCTTTTCATCCTAAATTGAATGCAAGGAAATACACAGATTATTCACACACAAAAAATAAAAATAAATAAATAAATAGTAGTAAAAAAGATCAATGAAAATGAGTCAAAATTGTTTCTAGACAAAAATCTATTGCAATGTACTCTTATAGCTACTCAAAGTCACTTAATCAGACTCATTCTGCTCTCTTAAAGCCTTATAAGAGCCTGACAACAATTAAACCGTGCTATTAAGCAAAACACGCAACAAAAACACACGTATTCCATAACAAACAAAACAAGCTAAAAAAACGACCAACATGGCCATCGAGACTTATCATCAGAGAAATACATAAAAATCACACCATAAATAATCCACAACAATCCGTCTGATCGTTGATGAAACGTGGTAAGACTTAGCTTAGTCGAATCAAAAATTTCTATACTCTTCTTAATTTCTCTAAAATTTGTCCACAATGACATTAAGTTCGTTCCCTTTTCTTCGTTTCCTCTGTTTTCTAAGCAACATAACAACGATAAAGCAACCGCAATTGACAAGAAACAAAAGCAGCACCGAGAAAATTTCAGAGCTAGGGTTTGACAAAGTGAGTTCGGATCAAACTCCGAAACTGAGAGAAAGCATGCGTACCTCTTCACACATGGAGCGTAGACAAAGCTGCGAAAATCTTCGATCGTTTGCATGTAAAACAAGTAGATTTCGGAGGGAGAGAGATAGAGAGAGTGAAATTGTGGAGGCTTTGTTTGTTTTTGGGTTTTGGCGATTTAGAGTTTTAGAGAGGCATGCCGTTTGCCGCCTCTTTGTCTTCCCTCCACATTACATTGAAACTTTACTTGCTTTGCTGATGTTGGGTTCATGGGATTTTTGTGAAACTTGTCCTTTCATGGACACGTGGAGCGTAAATAAGGTACTACAATGAAAATCTTAAGGTATTCGTCCATCACTTTGTTTTTTTTATAAAAAAAAAATATACATATAGTCCTTTTAAATTATTATTATCCAATTGTCAGCGTCCTCTCAAACTACCAAAAAATTGTCAATATCCCCTAAAGATAAGTAATTCTATAAGTATCTATTATGCCATTTTTATGTTACTCTAAACATGATGTGACTTTTAAAATTATTATTTTGATTAAAATTCAATAATTATCAATCACAAGTCTAATGATAATTTTAAGAGTCACATCATTATTGGAGAGACACTGTAACAACCTAGATTTTAAAACTCTTATTTAAATAATATTTAAGACACTAAAAGGATAATAAATAAATTAGAGCAATGATATATGGATTACTGATATTAACTAACCATTTGATGTTAAGGGTATATTACATTGATTGTTAACCTTTTTTTTAGTATTACTTTAATTCTCAAAATTAGCTTCATAAGTATGCTTATGGGCATAATTAAACCCAATTTAGTGAATAAATTATTTATATTAGTGTTTGGTTAAATCTAAAATCAATTTGAAGCTAGTTTTTTGCCTAAAAAGCAGTGTCTTAGTTTTCATAATGTCTAATAAATATTAAAACTACTAAGGAAAAGTACCAAGGCTAGCCACTTTTGTTGAAAGCTTGAAGTCTCCTATTAATGAGGTTTATTATAAATATCATGATCATTTAATAAGGCAAGTGGCCAAGTGGGAATGCAAGTAGTTAAAGTCTACTTGAGTTGAAAACTTTGTATGGGCCAAAAATAGAGTCAAACAAACTCAGATGAAGTCAAACCAAAAATATAAAATGTTTGTCTCGAAGTCCTCTATCTACTCTCAAAATTTCATGTCAATCGAAGTACATTTGGACATCAAAAAATGCTAAGGTGGACTAGAATTATGGAATATGGTCTAGGTTCATTCATTTAGTTGAATACATCTCAACCATTGGATCAAAGTATGAAAATGAATCATAACCATTTATTCTCTTATAGATAGAAGCTTGTATTTAACCCTTAGATCAAAAGTGTGAGAATGAATCATAGTCATTTATTCTCTTATAAATAGAAGCTTAAGTAAATTCATTTTTCACTTGAACTCTTTTACATTCTTAGTAAGTAAAGATGGCTTGCTCCTTCTTTCATTCTATTTCTTAGCTCTAAGTCAAAAATCATATGACCTAGATCTTTCTTATAGTGTTCAAGCGTTCTTACTTTTCTAAACTAGTTACCTAGAGAAGATTTGGTGGAGTTCTACTTCAAGGTTTATTGGGTAAGTGTTCATTGTGTAAATATAATGATTTATTGTTTGTATTATTTGCTCTCATTTAATTGCTTAAGACCGAATAAGCTTATAATATAAAATAGAGTAATGGATACAAATGAATTAATGATAATGAGTTCATAGATAAATCAATTAAAGGCTTGTGATATTATCTATATTTATTACATATATTATTTACTTTACACTTTTTACATTCAGTCATTTCTCTTATTGTTATTTAAATTTTAATTCATATTTTTTGCGGTATGGACCATTGGTCTCATCCCCGAAATATGAATTTAGTATTTATATTCAGTCATTTCTTTTATTGTCATTTAAATTTTAATTCATATTTTTTGCGGTACGAACCATTGATCTCATTCCCGAAATATGAATTCAGTATTTATATTCAGTTATTTCTTTTATTGTTATTTAAATTTTAGTTCATTTTTTGGCGGTACGGACCATCGATCTCATCCTCGAAATACAAATTCAATATTTATATTCAGTCATTTCTTTTATTGTCATTTAAATTTAAATTTATATTTTTTGCGTTACGGACCATCGATCTCATCCCCGAAATACGAGTCATGCTTTATATATATCATTTATAATACTAGTTTTTATTTAGTGATACTGGCCTTTAACCTCATCACCAAAAACGAATTCAGGCATAAAACTATTTATAAGTGACTATCTCAGATTTATATAATAAAATGAGTAAGTAAAGATGAAGTGATGGATAATAAATAAATATAAAAACATGTGGGTCTTTAAATAATAATATTATTTGAGAATGAACTAATATGTAAATATTGTTTATATGTATGTATTTATATGCAGAAGTGGAGTATAATTCCACACTAGGGAGTGTAAGTATGGATATATTTACTAAGTATTAGCTTTATTTTATTGTCATAGGAATTCTTATTTTGTCTTATTGACATAATTTTGCATTACAACTATTGCATAATATGTCTAATAATATGGGCTAATAAGATAGCCACCTTAAGAACAAGCTGGGTGGATTGCCGTGAGAAACTGTCGGTATCTTAGTGGACGAGGGTATATAACCGTCCAACAGGCCTAATATATAACTAAGCTGGGGCGGTATAATTGTCAGCACCAAACAGGTAAAACTCTAAAGTGTGAGGGACGTAACGGACATGAATGGGCTGAGAGCTCATGACGAGAGGTCTGAAGAAAGATTATCATAAAACACAAACTAATATGTCACTACGCTGCATTCGCATCTCATTCATCATTATATATGTTATTCCTTAATCTTATTTTGTCTAAAACTAGTATTTTAATCTTTATCTCTAGGAAAATAGATTACTCACTTGTTTGTCTATGTAAATATAATAACGTCATATTTACATAGATCTTGATGCAAGAATAAAGAGTGAGGACGATGATCCCTTTATTGTTTTTGATAGTTGATAGATCATCTGCTGCGAGATTGTTGTTTACTCTATTAAGCAAGTCTCATTTATGCTAATCGCTTTTATTACATATTTTGATGTGTGCGAACTTGACAAATATTACTATATTAATTTTATGTCATTTGTGGCATATATTTGATACACCTAGTGTGTACATATGTTATAATGAAAACCATATTTATATTTTTATTAAATAATATATCACCTTGAAGTATTTCAATCAGCTCAATCGTGTTGTATAAGTTATTCCTAGGCCATAGAAAAAGAAGAAAAAAATATATATACTCCGCTGTAAAATTGTATTTCTAAAGTTGCAGCGTAACGGTTTCGATATTTGCTAGTTCAAATATCGAACTAGCAAATATTGGGACGTTATAGACATAAGAGTAACTTGTATTATTACTCCCCAAAGCCGTCAAAAATTAAAAAATGACCCTACACAAATTTTTGTTAAGACAAAGAAAAAAAAAAAAAAACTAAAGATAATTAAAGAGAAGAGGTGGTTTGAAAAAACATCCACCATTGGGTGGATTAGCCCCTACCGAATCAAATGGTAGTGGATTGGCTAGTTCCAAAAAATTTTGGGGTGTGGCTCAACCGGCCCGAACCGCTTGGAGGTAATATAGCCAAGACTATTCGAATGTTAGGAGTGTTCAGTCACCCCGTAATTTTATTTTTTATTTTTTTATTATTTTTTTTCCTATTGATTGCTTTTTAAAAACATATATTATTATTATAAATTTTTTTATTAGAAGTCATTATATGATATATTGACATTTTTTATTTTTTTTAGTTTATGGGAGACATTAACTCAATTGATAGTTTGTGGGACATGTTGATGTTGACGACTATGATAGAGGGTTTATCCATTTGAAAAAGTTGGTGTTACAAATGTTGTTTTCATGGAGAGTGGCTTGGCCTACTCCGACTATTTCTAATTTTTTTTTAATTTCTTGATTTATACACTTATTTTTCTTTAGGGTAGGGGTCTTTTTGTATACTCCTTACATAGGGAAATAAGACAAAAATAAGAAAAATGAGGAGAGTGGAGAAGAATATGGGCCATACCTCCTCCCCAAATAGTGCTAATGGTAATATAAATTTTGGGGAAATGTTAGGTATTTTTTTAGTGTTTTTTTTTTTATGTTTTCCCAATTGTAACGTAACTTTTGAAATCACCGTTAATCCATTATAAAAATGACAAAAATCTTAAGCTAAAGAAATAAAAAGAAATGAAGACATAAAATTAGAAAAAGTAGAAAATTCTGAAAAATCGAAACAAGAAAAAAAAATCAATTTTTGCTATTATGTTCTATTCCATTGTTTGATAAAAGACTTTGAGAATATCTTCGGTTCGGTCTGTGCGTAAAGGGTCACATTTACGCCCACCAATCCCACACTGCCACATAAGCCAAAACAAAATAATTGCATAAAATTAGCCTACGATTAGAATCACTCGATGAAAAAAAAAAGAAAGAAGAAGAGAAAGAAAGAAGGAAGAAAAGAGAAACTTGGGCCGTCGGTTGTCTTCTCCGGTAGCCAGTCGTCTTCTCCGGTTTAGGATGATAAAATTTCCCTTAGGGTTAACCTTTCGCCTCTAGGTTTTAGTTTTAGAATCCAAAAACGAGTTTTAAGGCATTAGAAACGAGTTTTGAGGCATTAAACGGATTTGAGGCGGGTCATGGTGGTTTTCATGCGGGTTTTGAAGCGGGTCGTCTGGAGAGACGAGACCCACGCCTGGGTCTTGCGTGGGTCTGGCTCGCCGGTGTGGGTCTCGCCAAACATGGCGTGGGTCAGGCGAGACCCAGGTGTGAGCTTCATGGGAGGTGACGGTTTCTCTGCCGGGGAGGGGCCGGCGGTCTGGCAGTGGAGGGGGCGGCGTCTCTGCTGGGGAGGGGGCTATCGGGTGGAAATTAGAATGGGTTGGGCGAAATTTACTGTTTGGGTGTTTGGGCTATTATCCTGTGAAACAAGCTTATTTTGTATCTTAAAATAATATGAGGTGTCAACATTTAAGTGGGAGGCAGAAAACCCATGTTTTCTGCCTCAACCGTATAGCAGATGCTCTCAAAGACTTTTAAGAGAGCATCTACTATACAGTCTATACGTTCATGGCAAAAAAGGCATGTTTTTTGCCTTCCATTAAAATGATGACACCTCATCTAATGCAACTTAAGAAAATGAAATCAAAACACTGAAAAATGAAACCAAAGCAGGGGACGGCACTCACTGGCGACAGCACTCACCGACGACGGTAGCACTCACCGACGATTGCAGAACTCGTCGTCACCCACCATCTCCGGCGAAGTTCTTCATTTTCGGCAAAACCCAACCAGAAAACACTAAAAAACACAAACCCAACCTCAAAAATCGATTCTAATGCCTCAAAAATCATTTCTAATGCCTCAAATATCGTTTATAATGTCTCAAAACTCGATTCTAATGCCTTAAAAATCGTTTTTGGATTCAAAACTAAAACCTAGATTTTGAAAGTTAATCCTAAAAGGGTCTGGGATCCGTCGGAGAAGATGAACGTGGGTCACGCCGGACCCACGAGGTACCATGGTGGGTGGGCGTGGGCCGGAATGGCGGCCCTAGGTGGGTGGGCGTCGTCGGTCATGGGTGGGTGGGCGTCGCTGGCCAACCTTCTTCCTTCTTCGTTTTCCTTATCTTCTTTCTCTCTTTTTTTCTTTGGCCAACCGAATCTAGTGTTTTTTTTTCTATATAAGTTTTTTGCAATGTTTTTATTTTAGATGAGGTGTCTTGCTTCTATTGGTGGACGTAAACTCAGTCCTTTATGCAACAACCGAATTGAAGATAAACTCGACTTCTAAACTCTTTTTAACGGAAACGTACAGCTAAAACAACTCCATGGCCATGGACCCAGCCACCTTCGAAACCTTAACCCCATCTCGCTTCATCACCTTCACCTTCCCTCACCCCTCACGCCCCACCTCCCTTCTCCGAGTCGCCGTCCTCGACTCACCGCTCCAACACCCCGACTCACCCCGAGTCTCCGCCATGTTCGTCCCCGAGCACCGCGAATCCGACTGGATCTTCTCCACCGAGTCGGGTCACCTCCAGCTCCTCCTCAGCTCTCCCGGCGTTTCACGCCTAATCCTTGTCGGAAACCCACTCATCAACGATCATTGTTTGCCATCGGTTTTCCGCCGCCCGATTAACAACAGTCCCCACGGCCTCGAGGTGAGCTTGAAACCTCTTCTGCTTGCGTTGTCTCCTAAATCTTTGTTCAAAACTGGAATTCCTGAGATACCCATTTTGAGATACGAGGATAACGTGGTTTGTAGTGTGGTATTAGAGCATTGTGTTGGGTCTTTTGCGGGTGAAATGTTGGTTGAGGATGTGGAAATTGAGAGTGGTAGTAGTGAGATGGGTGAGTGTTCGAAGAGGGAGTTTCGGAGGCGATTGAGGTTCAAGAGGATGCCAAATTTGATTCAGACGGAGATACGTGTTGTTCCAGAGGAGGATTTTGGTTCTGATCACGTGGGGATTGGGAAGGTTGATTTCAGACCTGATATTCAGGTTTTGGTGCATCCTTACCTGGCACCAATGGTGGCCGGTCTTTCTTTGATCAGTAGTTGTATTGAAGAACGGATTCGACGTGGATTTAGGCCGAAAGTTTTGTGTATTGGTGTGGGGGGTGGGGCTTTGCTTGCTTTTCTGAAATCCCAATTGGGTTTTGAGGTCGTGGGAGTGGAGGCTGATGAAGAGGTTTTGAGGGTTGCACGTCGGTTTTTCGGTTTGGATGGTAATGATTCTGTCCGGGTTATCGTCGGAGATGCAATAAATGTTATAGAGAAACTAGCATGTCGTGCAAATGGGCACAATTTGTGTTCTTTTGGTGTTAATGAGGCAGAGAATGGTAATTGCTTGTATGATAGGAATGATATCAATAACAAATTTGATGCTATTATGGTCGATTTGGATTCGAGCGATGCTATGACTGGTACAGTTGCTCCACCTTTGGAATTTGTTAGGAAGCATGTTCTTTTGGCTGCTAAATTGGTTCTTTGTGATTTTGGGGTTCTTGCTATAAATGTCATTTCTCCAAATAGGTCTTTCTATGAGAAATTGATACATGACTTGCGGGAGGTTTTTCATGATCTGTACGAGATAGACATAGGAAATGGGGAGAATTTTGTTCTAGTTGCCACAATGTCAGCTACTATGTCTTCCATCAGTGAATGTGATAATTCTTTTCTAATCAGACTTAGATTGGTTGTTTCAGGAGTATACATGGATTCCCTAAGGAAGATTTGAGACCAAGTGGTCCCTTAGGTTTGCAAATGCTTAGGGAATTTGACAAGAAGAAAAATGCTGCATGAACTCCTTTTACACTAAGTGTGTACTCCCTAATGTGACGGTAGAAAGAGAGTAAGGAGATGGGATTAAAAAACGTTGCACTGAAAAGCTGACATGGTAGTGAGCATTCAGGAGTGTAAAAGAGAGTTTGTATAGCATTTATCTTGATAAAAAACCAGAGCTTTGCCCCTGAACCTGGGTCCAAATGATTTGCCATGTTAATATGGCTTGATAGGGCCTGTGGGATGACGATGAGAATAGAAATCAATTAAAGACCGAAAAGAAGAAACGGCAGTAGAAATTTTAAGAATTCTGGCTCAATGAATGAATATATTGTAGAACCACAAGGGCACCTGCTGTATGGGGAAAATTAATATATACTCTCCTCAAGATACTCTGTAGCTAGGAAAATTGATATATACTCTCTTCAAGATACTCTGTAGTTACCTTCATTCCTGTGGCTTTAGTAGGAAGAAAATTATGGTCGCCAGGCACACAGATTGATGGTTTGAAGTATTTGGAAGGAACAGTGATCTTCCGAAGCCTTTCGAGGTAACCAAGTTTCCTTACATCTGATTTTGAATTTTCAATGGCTGTAGGTGCATTACATCTTTGTTCTCAGCAATATGCATTAAAATACAGCTAATTACATATTAGTGCTCCCTTTCAGAGGTAATTGGAATCTCAGGTATTATGTTCATGTTTATAGAGTCTTCACTCAAAGAAGAATCGTTGTCTTTTAGTTAGGAGATGTCGTTTACTTTCCACATTTGCTAACTTGATATTGAAGTATGAAAATGTTCCCTGGAAATTTATAAAATTGTCCTTTGATGTAGAGTTACAAGCCACTCTTTCCCCTTTGGTATGCTTAGATTTGAAACACATTGGTCATGGAGCAAATGATGTTTTTAGCTGCTAAATTTTGTCTCCAATCTTAGAAATCCTTGTGCAGAGGCACAGAGTTGATGGTTAATACTAGTGGGAAACATATTAGCAAGTTCATTTATTGGATTAGACCTTAAATGAATTTCCATTCTAAATTTTTTTATATTTGTTTATCTCTAAGTTGGAAACCACAATGTACAAAGTTGTCTTCTAGTGACTCCAGCTAATCTGTTTTGTTGAATTTGCAGGCCGTTCAAGGCACTTCTGTTCTGCCTGTATTTTAGTTGGCTGGAGAATTGTACCAGATCCCATGAGAGTCTGTCAAGCTAAGCTCAGTTTCATCGTATCTATGTTTCTTCAAGTTGTTATTATTTTTAATAAGTACACAAAATATCATTAAAAGCACAAAGACGCAATTCAAGTACACATGGAGTATATAGTAGACAACATCTAATTAGAAAGAGAAAACAAGTAAAAAAAATCATTAAACTAAGCATATTAAAATCTAAAGAAGCTGTCCAATGATGAAGAGTTTTGAAAAATAAAGATTTAAGTTCCACCACTATTTTCTTAGTGTCTTCAAAAATTTTATTATTTTTTTCCCTCTAAAGACATTACAAAAGAACGGCACCATCTTCCACACTGCTACGCTTTGCCTAACCTTCACCCACATGCCAAAAAGTCTACCACTCTCATAAGCATAACCCAAGCTAATCCAACCTAGTTGAAAGTAGCACTCCACAAGGCACTGGCGATTTCACAATGGGGAAGAAGATGATCCATAAACTTCTTATTCTTCTTACAAATACAATACTAGTCAACTACAATAACATCATGTCTCTCAAGGTTACTCATGGTGAGGATCTTTCAAGGGTGGCTATCCCGACCGAAATGTTTTAGTTATGCTTTGATAAAAGTGTATTGACAAGAACCAGATGTACCAAGTTCGGTTAGAGAATTTACTATTTGAAACATATGATCTTACTTGGAGATTTTCAATTAAGAGTGGAATTAATAATTGGGAAGCATCACTATTTAGAGTGAGTTCTTCCAGAATTGTCATAAAATTGAAGGGTCATTGTTCCCTGAGAAAATTGACAAAAATCAATTCAAATGAACTTAAATGATCTTTGAATTCACGCTGCTGAAGTGATTGGGCATCACCCCCAAGGGGTTGGCCCAAGTGGTGAAGGCCTTGAGGGTTTGCTTCCTTCAAGGTCTGAGATTCAACACCTTATGGGTGCAAACTGCTCCTTGGGGACATCGGATTGGGGGTCCGCCTCTTGATTTAATCGAGGTGCACTTGCGGGAATCTCCTTGCCGAGGGCCTGTGCATCCTTGGGATTAGTTGGAGCGAAGCTCCGGACACCCGACGCCAATCAAAAAAAAAAAATCAATAACCTATTTCTCTTCAAATTGAAAAAACTAAAAAAAAAAAATTAGCCGTCAACTGGGAAAAAGTGTAATGCTACATACCTGGCAAATATCTTACAAACCTAACTTGGCTTAAGTCTAATAGATTTTGAATCAGTTCTTGTCGTATCAATTTTATATATATTTTCTAATTGAATAAGGAAAAAGGGTTACAAGGAATGATCGTTTCCACTTTGGATCCGAAGGGAAAAAAAATGAGATATCCTAAAAACGAAAAAGGGGTGGGCTCCCCAACAATAAATGGAAAAATACAGTGCAAAAACAAAAACAGATTCTGGAATTGGTTCAAAAGAACCAAACAGTAGGCAATGATATTTACCACAGATTCCAAAAGAATCAAAGGTAAGTCGGGCCTATTCCGTGAGGAGTCCTTTACCGATGAACCAACAATCACTGTAAAATGGTTGTCAGAAAGCTGGCATTGCAGAGAACCAAAAAATAACTGTATATAGAAGATAACAACACAACAAAGATATATAATTAAAAAAACAAACTAAAAAGCAAATAAAAAAGCCCAAAAAAAGCAACGGAGTAGTCGCGTAGGGCCACAAGCTAGCGAGGGAACCAAAAAACTAGCGTCGCAGGAGATGGATGGTGGTGGAACGGCGAGAGGAGGGCTTCATGCGTCAGCGCTTGAAGGACACGCGCCCGCGAGTAAGATCTACTCGCAAGCGCGTGTTGAACACGCGTCGCCACGTGAAGGTTAATTGGGTGGATCGCTAGTGGCAGAGGGCGGCGAAGACGGCTAGGAACCCATTGGAGTAGCTTGTGAGCTTGGAACGGCTATAGATGGCGATGGTCGAAGGTGTTGCAGAGGAGGAGGATATGTTGTAGGTTTTGGGCGAGGATAAGGCCTCCAAGGAGACAGATAGGGTCTCTAACGAGACATTTTTGGCCTCTGAAGAGGCGAGAAAGGAAAATGGAAAAAGATAAGAAAAAGGGGAGGAGGAAACCCCTCATTACCAGAAGTAATTGCCACCAATAGCGATGCTGCAAAGTGTCTACATTCTTCGGCACCCCACCATCATAATTGACGACCTGCACATGCTTTGATAAGAGGGAATCCAAACAAATTTAGTATGTTTAGTGGAGTTTTCGAGCTCTAAAATTCCCAAATAATATTCTCAGGGTCTATTGTCTTATATCTCTCAATCTCGTCTAAGAATCCATGGCAGTAGATGTAGAGAGCCACATAAAAAATGTCCTCATGATCTGGTCAAAATGAAATGGCTCAACCCTGATTTGGTAGTGAACTTCCCTCGGCTGTACATACAAAGGCTCCATTTATTATTTCCATATAAAACATTTTTCATAACATATTTTTAACATTTCCTGAACATAAATCTTGGACCGCTACTTTTGACCATTTATTTAGATTTTTCAAGAATAACTTCAATGTTTTTTGTAAAAAAAATTCTAACAATATTTTTTAATTAAATGATTTCGCTATCCCACAATTTGTTTGTTTGTTAATTTATTATTATTATTTTTATATTTTGAGTGGCCAAACCCCTAATGGCCATAGAAGTCATTTAGCCACCCCCAAATATGCTTAAAGGAAGGGCTCAAATCACCTCTAAGGCCATGACAGTGGTTCGGCCACCCGATTTAACATATTAATTGATTTTGTCAACTTTTCTCACAGCATAAATTAATTTATTATTTTTTGCTTACATCATAAAGTGATTAACCAGATTTTAAAACGCAGGGAACTATTTATCAAAATTTCAAATCACATGGACAAAAATTGCATTTATCCTTAAACTAAATAGCTGAAAAAGTATAGTAAGAGAGTGCATTTTTTTTTAACAAAATTGCGATTTAAGAACTTAAAAAAATATGTATTATCAAAGAGAGGTGTTGCTGTTCAGTCGTGGCAAAAATGAAGAGGTTTTTGCCACCAATAAGAAGTTGTCACCTAACCCAATCTTATCAAACTTAAGTTTACAAAATAAACCCAACAACACCTGATTATTGATTTAAAATATTAAATAATTTTTTATTTTTTATTTTTTTTTTAAAAAAATTGAAGCCCAAAGTCAGGAGAAGCAACCATCCCAGAGGTGTTGCCGCTGTCCAGAAATCCGCCAACCTCTGTCTTTCTCCCCGTCAGCCGCGTGAGGTGGCACGCGGCCACCCCAGCTACCAACGCTAGCCACCCAAAACTTTTTTTTTTTTGGGTAAGGTAGTGGCTATATTTTTTTTCTTCAATTTTGTATCTCCTGCAAGTTTCGGCCAACAGCAAGACCAAAGCAACCTAATCAAATCAACCCAACAACAAACAAAACCAAATCAACCTAGCAACAAGCAACCCAAAAAAAAATTTATATGGCCATTTTCGGAGTGGCAGATCTGGTACCATGGTGGGTGGGCATTGCCGGAGTCATAGATCTATCGCCGTGGTGGGTGGGTGTCACTGGAGTTGTAGATCTATCACTGTGGTGGGTGGGCGTCGTCGTGGTGGGTGGTAGATCTGGGATGGCCGCGAGCCACCCAAAGCCTTCACGAGCCACCCCAGAGGGAGGAGAGGTGGGCCCGAGCGGCCTCCTATGGGTCGAGGGTGGCGGCGCTGGGTGGCTTCTCTTCCATTTTGGTGGCTGGACATTTTTCTTAATATTTTGTTATTAAACCTGATATAATCAATTGTTTTTAGTTTATTTTCTTATCATGCTTCATGCTAAGGTGTCACATTTTTATTGGTGGGCAACATATGGGAGTTTTTTGCCCTGACCGTATTGAAGTTATTCTCATTATCAAATTATTGGTAGTGGACTAATGGGTTTAAAAATGCACAATTCCAAAGCTTAAATTATAATTTTAACAGAATTTTTAAAAATTATATTTTCATATAACATCTTTTAAAATCGTTATTTTACTAATCATTGTTTAATTTGTTTTTAATTTTCACATCTTGAAGTCAAAACCCAAAATGAACGTCTCTCTCTCTTTTGAAATCGAAACCCTCTTGATGGGTCTCGGCGTCTCGCTATATTAACCTTTCTCTCTCTCTCTCTCTCTCTCTTTTCTTTGCTGTAATCAAGCAGGCTTATGGAGACCCGACGGGAGAATCGCAACATCCATGATAACCAGCGCCGCCAATTGGCAGCCAAGTATGAGCTTAAGCACAAGCTGTTCAAGGCGTTCCTGAGAGATCCTGATCTCCCCGCCGAGGCCCGGGAACAAATGCAATTGAAGCTGGCCAAGTTGCCCAGAAACAGCTCCTTCACGCGCATCAGAAACCGCTGCATCTTCACCGGCCGCCCTCGTGGTGTGTACCAGCTCTTCCGGATGTCCCGTATCGTTTTCCGCGAACTGGCTTCCCGAGGTGCTCTCAACGGCATTAAGAAGGCGTCTTGGTAGAGAAGTAAGGAGAAATGGGTTTGTTTTGTTAGATTGAATGAATGAATTCCGTGTCTTTGAATTGATTTGCTTATATGTGATTGTCTGATTTTGGACCTTTTGTTTTGAATGGTGGGGGAATGGGTTTATGAATCTGAAATGGATATGGGCTGGCATGGAATTTTCCGTACATAGGATAAAATATGGTTTTTGGAACCAAAATAAAAGAAATGTGGTAGAATTCATTTCATATTGAAATTTTAATGATTTATGTAAACCATAATACATACCTGATATGTGTGGAATGCAAATGGCGTAACTATTGACGATGAAGTGTGATGATGTTGTTGAAGGTTTTGATGAGGGTAATTGAAAGTTTGAGATTTTAATTTGATTCGACAGATTGGGAAGAGTTTGGTGTTTGTTGCTTGGTAAAACTGACTGAAGCGAGTGTTTGTGTTTGCTTATCATATTTTTTAGTACTTACTTTGAATTTGGGCAGTACCCTTTGGAAAAGTGGCATAATGAGAAATGCTAGTAAATAGGGTTCCATTTTCTTGGTTCTGTATAAAGATTAAAGTGAATTCTATCGAATTGTTTTACCTAGCTTTGTTTTAAATGTATGAAATCAATTGAAAGTCAAATTATTTCGAACCTATATAACTCAATTCTTTGTAGAAGTGGTTCTTTGGTCGGTGGATCCATAACCTAGCAAATTAATGCAGCAACTCTATGTATTATATGCCACCGAAGTCCTATGCTCATTTTTAATTGCCTTGCCAAGTACCCTGAAATTTGTACTTGCACCAAACTCAAAACCAAAAAACAATCAACCATCCTTGATCTTTTGAAATAATTATTCCAAATGTTTGCATCTTTGTGTGTGGATGTGCCTGCATGTGTGTTTGTGTTTGTGTGCGCTAAGTATTATTCCTGCCAGGTCGGGTGTAGGATTCTCATAGTATCCATTTTTATGGTCAAGATCTAAAATTGGTGCATTTAATGGTACACATGATGTTATATTATTTAAATTTTTCAAAAGACGTGCCAAATGTCGCATTATGTACACTGTTAGATACACTAATTTTAAATCACGACCACATAATAGATACTATTTATTTCATTTGAAATGGAGAGGATCCTTGTTTATTTTAGCATGAAATGGAGAGGTCAGCATGGTAGTTACCGAGGCACTATATCTTTGTCCTCACAGGTAGAAACTAGACTGGAAAATGCTAACCAAATGTCTACTTCTGCAATAAAAACAATAAGTTATTTTTTTTTGAAAGTTTAGGAATGATTGTCTAATTAGTTGTGTACCATAAAACATGCTGGCTTTTGCTAACTTGCAAATGGATTCTTGACGTTGAGGTCTCAAATACAAGCCTATTGCAATGCCAAATGAAGACCAGTTTGCACTTGAACCAAACCATGATGGTAGAATATTAAGGTACTTTAAAGACGTAAAAGGCCATGAACCTTATGCCAGTGCCAATAGAACTCTGAATTTGTGAAAGTAATATAAGAATTCAAGATTGTTTTAGCTGTTTAACTTAAAAAGAAATAATATTAAGAAAAAAAAAAGAGAGAGAAATAAGAATTCAACATTGCTTTAGCACTAGTTTCAATTAGACATATACTGTCTAGAGTAGATTCTACTTTGATCCTTCAAAGTTTGAGTCCTTTGAGATCAAAGTTCGACTCTATTATCAATTTATTCTTTTAAGTTGTTCTATATACTTATCCAAAAAAAAGAAAGTTGTTTTATATTTCCCTGTTTTCCATCCATAAGTTCGAGGTAGAGTTATTTTAAGAAAGTAGTTTCACAAAAAAAAAAGAAAAAAGGAAAACCCTTCACTTTTGTTAACCATGCGATAGTGGGTCTTCCAAACATATTAATGAGCTTTGGTGTTCCTGGATAAATCCTTTGAAGCTCATTTTTGTGAACTATATTGATTTAAAACTAATCTAGTAGTTTAAAGTAGTCTGGATGTAGAGTATGTTGCATCTTAAAGAAATTTCCATTCTGTTGATTTACATCCTCATCTTTTTGTTTCTTAAGGTGATTTACAGCAAATTAATATCCTAAGAAACTTGGTCGATTGTCCAGGTTGCAAAGATTACCTCGAAATGAGAGTGCTCAAGGTGGAATCAGAATTTGAAATTGGTGCAAAATTCAAATGAAAATGTTTTTTGGGGTTCAACCCATAATATATATAAAAAAATTTGAAGACATTTTTTAATTTTTTTTTGCTTTTGTTGGGGTGGTTTCGCCCTTAAGAGAGCTTCCCTCCAATTCAGGGCCTCCCATGTCTTATCATATTTGAATGAAAGGAAGTCAATACATCCAATTGTGGCCTTCAACGTCACTCCCATTTTTAACGTCAAGTCTCGTGGAAAGAGCAACCACACTCATCCCTGAGAGGACCATAATCCTCTCCAGTTGAAAAGAACGGGAGAAGAATATGTTTGTTATAACGTGAGGGTGATAGTAATTTTACTTTTTGCTTGGATCCTAGTTCTTCCCTCAAAGCCCTACTCTTTTTCCTTGGACGCCATTCTCTTTTGCTTGAAAACTGCAAGCAATATAACAACTTAAATATTGGGATCTCCATCAATTAGTTATTTGGATTTTGGATAGTAATTGTGAAAGTCTATATGGGATCTACCTATATAAATAGGTGGTTGGACAACCCTAAAATTTATTTAGATAAATATGTCTTACAAGCCCTCTTACGATTATTACTCAAATTATTAACAATTTGAGCAACTAATTGTAATACGCTTTTCCGCCACCACAGGTTCACTCTTACTGGGCCATAACTAGGCAACAAGTGTTCATGATAGTCTAATGCCCTAAGGCGATTGAAAAGCTTTGCAAATTTTGGACTTAATTGCTGCAACTTTGTTTCATCTCCCCCATGAATCCACCCAATCCTCTGTTTCCCTTACTTTCTCTTCACCACATCCATAATTGAAGAGAAACATTGCGCTCTCACTTGAGGAAAAGCCACCATTTACAATTCATTGTCTTACACTGTTAAGACGCACACTAGACATCCCTAACTCATAGAACAAATTAATAATATTTTTTACATCTTAAATTAAATATGTAACGAGTTATGACATAAATATTTGCATCTCAATTTTTTTTTTTTTTTTTTTCTTCTTTGGGGGTAATATTATTTTGGAAAAACTATTGATTGAATTCCCCAAAACTTCTAAAAGTTGTCAATCGGAAAAAATCTTCATAAAATTATAATAATTAGAAAAAAGAGTCTAGGGGTGGCTCAACCACCCCCCTGCTAAACCCTCTACTCCATTGACTGTGCCTCTCAGTTTTTTCAGCACACTCTAAACCCTCCATAACTCTACACCGCTCTTAATGGGTTTGTGCCGACAGTGCCGTCTTGCTCTTTACATTTGTGTAATTAGCCAATACTGTCAATATGGTGTACGAATCTGTCCCATCCAATGAATATACTTCGACCTTGAAGGCAGGCTTTGGAAGAGGCTATGCAAGAACACGGGCAGGTTTTAAAACTTAAGTTGAGTTTGAAAAGATTCATCAGGGGATTTTTTTTTTTTTAAACTAAAAGATTCCTCAGGTTAAAGCTTATGAAATTGTATGGAAAGTGTAATGAATTTGAGGATGCTCAACAGGACATTGTAGACTCGACGCAAAAATGGCCAAGAGTGATTAAGCCACAGCTAGACCTTTCTTTCTTTTCTTTTCTTTTTTCAAATTTATAAGGACATTTTTGTCTAAATAAAAAAACTTTCAAGGTAAATTGACTAAATTCAATCTTTTTGCTAATCTTGTGGAGACATTGATAATTTATAATAGTTTAGAAAAAATATTGACTAAATTAATAGTTTGAAGGGGCATTGTCTGAGCTGGTAGTTTGCGGGGAGTTCACTTAATTGAGAAGCTCATTCATTAAATTAAAAATACTAAAACACACCAATCATGTTCAGTCTACAAATTCATGCTTAAAGAAATTGCATGGTTCTCACCACCTAACAACGCAGTTACCAAATTTAAGGAGTAAACAAAAATATATATCAACTTCTCAAGGCACTAGTCAAAATCTTTGATAGCAACTCATTTGCTTCAAAGTTCTTGCACATTCAAACCTACAAATGAAACAATTGACATGATTATCAACTATTTCCAAAAAAAAAACAAAAGAAAAAAAAAAAGAGCACTGGCTCAATATATCAAACCTACCTCAAGAAACACAAAAGCTAGCAAATGTACAAGCCACCTTGCTCTATAATAATCACATCCATATTAAACTATAGAGTAACGCTATATAGTAGACTGTTATCTGCCCTTGGATTAATACTTGAAAAGAAAAAATCAATGACTAATTTTCAGTATTACGTTATCTCAATTATATGGCAGTCATATAGGAGTCTACTAAATAGACTTACTCTAAATTATAATATAGAAGTGATAAAGCAAAACTATGTAAGACTCAGACACTGACGAAGAAAAACAATATAGATGAATAAATTGGTGATACCTGGAGGAAGGGATTGCTTCAACTTGTCAGCCTTCTCATTGTCAAAGACGCAGAGAGTGTAAAGGTACTTGGAGCAGCGAACTTTAAACTTCACCACATCCTTGCTCCTCTTGATTTTGACAGAGCGTGCATCTTTTCTTCTTGCAGTAACAAGGAAATCCTTGATCTCGTGGATTTGCTTTGGCTGTTTATAGTATACAAGCAAAGACTGGGTTAAACTAAAAAAAATATCTGAAAAAACCAGTATGGTTCAAGCTATCAGCAGAAGCACACTATGTAACTATAAAATATGAAAAAATATATCAAGACAATGGCATTAAAATGTTTGCAAGAGCACAAAAAGATAAAATAAAGAACTACTAGTTGATTCATCTATGCAGTTGCTCCTATTTTTCCAATATTGTTATGACCCATTTTAAATATGCAATTTGATTGACAGCAACGCTAGGACCAATCTGTAGAGCCTGGGGCAAAAGACGCAAGCATGAAAAGCATCAAGGCACCTGTATTAAAGGCACAGTTGATTTACCAGACTCGTTACTGTATTAACCACCAAATAGAGGTTAATACCAGACTTGAGTCTGGCAACATTCAACATAGCTTCTTATTAACCAACTAAATCACCCATTCCTCTAGCTTATCACCACCACCATACACGGTCGACATAAAATATCTCAGCAATTATGCATAAATAATTAACCATGTTTAGTAACCGGTATTAAACTCCTTTATATTGTTTGTTTCCAGTGAACTCAACTTAATTTGGATCATTAGTGCAAACACTGACACTCAGTTAAAACTGGGAAGATGAAGGGCTTATTAATATATTAAATAATTAACAAACCACCAGATGACAAATAAATGGTTTGGTACCAAACTCAACTATGGTACTACCAAATCTAACTTTCCACTTGCCAGAAAAGATTGTTGTATCTTCTAGCTTATCACCAATAATATATAAATTTCAAGATAGGGAAAAAAAAAGTAGAAGACAAAAATAAAACTAAAGACAAATTGTGGTTAAAATGGCCATTTCCTCTCTGCGTGGTAGCTGAGAAGCCAGTTGGACAAACCACAGTGACAGTACAATCTGATTCTACATTAGTTTTACCTTCTAGGGATTGGTTACAAGAAGGTAGCGGTAGGCTCAGTATTATCTAAGAATTTTCACGCAACCATAAAACAAGACAAATAAGAGGTAAAATCTCAAGATCTGTAGCCTTTTGACCCAATCTTTCACAGCATCCGGTGAAATGCTGAACCAGATTTTCTCAACCAAACAGGAGCAATTAAAAAACTCCAAACCACAATCATTTAACAAATACAGAAAAAGAAAAAAAGAAAAAAAAAACACACACACACACGCACAAATTGCAGTGATAGCAACATAAAGATTAACACTCACACCAATAATCTACAAGGGAATCACCAAGCTGACAACTATAACACTAAAAAACCACAAAACAGGTAATTATAACCTGTGTTCAAACTGAAGGAGAAGTTAACAGTTAGAGTTCTCTTCAAACAAGACATCAAGAATAGGAAATAACAATAGTGAGCGTACATATATGTATATATATACATAAGAACATCAATAATGATATATCTACATATATTTTGAAAAAAAAAAAAAAGCACTGGTACACGTTTTGTGGGTTACAACATATCAAGGTTAAATTGAACAAAGCCCTAACCAACTCCCAATAATAATACAAGAGAAATGAACAAAATATTTGTTTTTTTACTGAGAAAATTAAACATATGAATAATTTACCTGGTTTTGATTTCCAGCTTGAATTATGTTGGTCATGCTCAGTTTTGTTTTTTACTTGCTTAAAAAAGATTTTTAGTTTTAGCTTAGCACCAAAAGGCATAAACGCCTAAAAACAAAAGGCAAGAGTACGAAACCAACCATACCTTGCTGAGAAAACTTAAAAAATAAAAAAAAATTAATACAAAATAAAATCTCTTTTTCCGCTTCCAGGAAAAGAAAAAACTCAGCAGAACAAGACTACAGTTAGACTAACTCATTACTAAGAAGACGAATTTAAGAACTAAATCATAGCGCATCTTTACATTCTTTCTCCGAACATTATCCCAATAACCAAACAGATCCCAACCCATGATAACAGCTGATCGAGCTTGAAACATACAAAGCCCAAATCATACCAAACGAAAAATACAAAAAACACTCAACTAAACACAGACTGTACAAAACCCGATGCTGCGTTTGTTTCTGGAAAACCACAATAAAATATAAATTCCAAGAGAAACAAAGAAAGAGACGTACCATTTTCGCTTTTTCGTGCAGAAGAGATATGGGGCTGAATAGCAAATCAGAGTGCTCCCGAAGGCGGCAGCACCTCAAGTATAACTTATAAACCCTAATTCCAAAAAAACATATTTCAATTTTCCCATTTTGTCCAATTTCAAAGTGTCGAATCTGTCGATGGGCCTTGGACCTGAGGGCCTGGGTTTGGGCAATTATTAAACTCTTCAATTGGCTTGATATGAATATGATATTATCATTTTTGTTTGCATTAGTTGCGTAATATAAACAAATTAATAGGGCTAAAACAGGCAATACGACAAAAAATTATATGGTTTAGGCCGTTGTGTATATATATATATATATATATATTTTTACACTTCCGCACAAAGATAGGAGAATGACAGATTCAAACTAGTAACCGTCATTTCATAAGACATAATCTACAATTGATTAAGTTACATTTTAGAGGCATTTGTTGCTAGGTTTTGATCGAACTTCTCTATTAAGGTATGAGTTTTCTTATATTTTGAATTTTTCTTTCGTGATTGTTTTCTGGTGGGACTTGGCAAAATTCATTTGCTCAATTTTGGGTTTTTTTTTTTTTTTTTTAACATGTTTACGTAAGGATAGGGAGAGGTGGAATTTGAACTTGTGATCTCTGCTTCATAAGGCGTGATTCATAGTCGATTGAACTACTTCTTAGGGACTTTTTTTTTTTTTTTTTTTTAATTAATGAATGTTGTCAATTTTTTTAACGACATAGATTAATTTGTTCTTAAAAAAAAAAAAAACTTGTTAGACCGGCTGTCACTCGTGATTAGTTGATTTGAGAAGACAATTTTTCTGACTTTTTTTTATTCTCTTTTTTAGTTGATTTGAGACTATAATTCTCAACTCAAAATTTTTCAACTTTATTCAAAATTTTATATTTTTCAAACATCTCAAACATACTCAGCACTCTTTTTTTCATTGATATTTATAATTTTGAATTCAATTCAATAAAATAGAAAAAAATCGCAAACCCAAACAAGCCATTTAAAACTTAAACTACAATTTGACAAAGTTTTTAAAAAGTACATTTTTAAATTACATATTTTTTAAAAAGTACATTTTTAAATCGCAAACCCAAATCGTTGTTTTTAAATAGAGAGCTTCTACCATCCGATCTTGGCAGAAAAGGGGGCTTTTTTACCCACCAATAATAAGTTGCCACCTCAACATTTAAAGAAAATTGCACAGATTTAAAATAAAACCAAAACACCCCATCAACTAATCAACCAACCATAACCACCCAGATGCCGCCACCACCGCCGCCCGCTTCCAGCGAACAGACGTCGGCAGCCACCACCCTCTCCGGCAACTTTCCGGCGAAAAAAAAGAAGAAGATAGATCTGGCCACTGGGGGTGGCCGCGATCCACCCCAATGGCCAGGGGGAGAGAAATCCGGCCAATACAGTGGCCATTTTGGTCTCTCCGGCGAACGAAAAAATATTCCGACGAGCCACAAAAATCGTTTCTAATGCCTAAAAAATCGATTCTAATGCCACCAATTCGTTTTTAATGCATCAAAACTAAAACCTAGAGGGGAAGGTGAACCCTTTTGGAGATTTTATCATCCTAACAACAAACAAAAAAATCAGACCGGAAGGAAAAAAAAATAAAAATAAAAACCAGACCCACGGCCAGCGAGACCCAGCCGTGGGTCTCGGTGGCCAGTGGGTCGGCCGCGAGGTGTCTTAGAGCAATGACGAGATCCTTCCGGCGAGACCCAGCAGAAACCCAGCGACGACGAGATCCTTCCTTCTTTTCTTTCTTGCTCCATCGTGAAGTTTCTTCTTCAACAGTGTGGGTCTCGTGCGGGAGGGTGTAGAATTTGTTTTTGCATTTTTTTCTCTTTTTGTGAGGTGTCAACATATGAGTGGTGGGCAAAAAACACCACCTTTTTACCCCATCCGAATTGAAGTTATTCTCTTTTAAATATCACTTTTTGAGAACAAAACCCAAAATGAACCTTGGAGAAAGCCCAATAGGCTTTTATCACAAGAAAAGGCCCAATAGGCTTCCATGGGTCTCCTACATTAACCTCTCTCTGTTTTGTTTGCTGTAATCAAACAGGCTTATGGAAACCCGACGGGAGAATCGCAACATCCATGATAACCAGCGCCGCCAATTGGCAGCCAAGTACGAGCTTAAGCACAAGCTGTTCAAGGCGTTCCTGAGAGATCCTGCTCTCCCCGCCGAGGCTCGGGAACAAATGCAGTTGAAGCTCGCCAAGTTGCCCAGAAACAGCTCCTTCACGCGCATCAGAAACCGCTGCATCTTCACCGGCCGCCCTCGTGGTGTGTACCAACTCTTCCGGATGTCTCGTATCGTTTTCCGCGAACTGGCTTCCCGAGGTGCTCTCAACGGCATTAAGAAGGCGTCTTGGTAGAGAAGTAAGGAGAAATGGGTTTGTTTTGTTAGATTGAATGAATGAATTCTGTGTCTTTGAATTGATTTGCTTATGCGTTTATCTGATTTTGAATTTTTTTGTTTTGAATCTGAAATGGATATGGGTTGGCATGGAATTTTCGGTACATAGAATAAAATATGGTTTTTGGAACCAAAATAAAAGAAATGTGGTAGAATTCATTTCATATTGAACTTTTAATGATTTATGTAAACCATAATACATACCTGATATGTGCGGAATGCAAAATGAATGGCGTAACTATTGACGATGAAGTGTGAGTATTGGATTAGGTGATGATGTTGTTGAAGGTTTTGATGAGGGTAATTGAAAGTTGTGATTTTAATTTGATACGACAGATTGGGAAGAGTTTGGTGTTTGTTGCTTTGTAAAACTGACTGAAGCGAGTGTTTGGGTTTGCTTATCATATTTTTTAGTACTTACTTTGAATTTGGGTAGTACCTTTGGAAAAGGGGCATAATGAAAAATACTAGTAAATACGATTCCATTTTCTTGGTTCTGTATAAAGATTAAAGTGAATTCTATCGAATTTTTTTTTCCCAGTTTTGTTTAAAATGTGTGAAATGAATTGAAACTCAAATTATTTTGAACCTGTATAACTGAATTCTTTGTAGAAGTGGTTCTTTGGTCGATGGATCCATAACCTAGCAAATTAATTCAGCAACTCTATGTATTATATGCCACCTCTGCTCTGTACTTTTGACGCTGAATTTGTTCATGCTCATGCTGCATTGAAAACATTGTCTAACTTGGACTGCACACTCATAAACCTCGTTTGGTGAGCTAGCACTGCCTTTTGATAGTATTGTCTAACATTTACCTGATCCTGCCTTTTGATTGACATTGTCTAACTTGAACTGCACAATGTTAATGATGCTTCCTTGCTAAAGCATTTTAGAAGTTAATTGGGGATGGAATCTGACTTGGTTTTGGTCAACTGGTTTAATGATTTGAGAATTCCACAAGTTTCCTTGCTGAAGCTCTTCTGGGATTTCTTGGCAGGCTTCTGAAGAGATTAATGATGTTTGACAGATAGACATCTTTAACTGACTCATATTCCTCTGTTTAACTCCCTTGTGTGTGTGCGTGGTTAAGTATTAGATGTCACATTGAAGATTGCATCTAAATTGATGCTTCCAATATCATGCTGATGGAGTTTTACCTAAGTCCTATGCTTATTTTTAATTGTCTTGTCAAGTAGACTGAAAGGTGTATTTGCATCAAACTCAAACCAAAAAAAATCAACCATCCTTGATTTTTTGAAATAATCATTCCAAATGTTTGCATCTTTGTGTGTGCATGTTCCTGCATGTGCGTGTGTGTTGAGTATTATTCCTGCAAGGTCTGGAGTAGGATTCTCATAATATCCTCTTTTTTTTGTCAGGATTTAAAGTTGGTGTATTTAATGGTGTACATAATGTTATATTATTTAAATTTTTTAAAAGATGTGCCAAATGTCGCATTATGAACATTGTTAGATGCACAAACTTTAAATTACAACTATAAAATAAATACTATCAATTTCAAATGAAATGGAGAGGTCAACATGGTAGTTACAAAGGCGCTATTCAATGGAATAGTTAGCTTATCAGACTGTAGACTCATTTCTTGCAGTCATTTCTTAAAGAGAACTGATATGAGTAGCAGCTAGCTGCATTCCAAATCTCTGTCTTTACAGGTAGAAACTAGACTGGAAAATGCTAGCCAAATGTCTACTTCTGCACTATCTTTTGAGGAAGAAAAACAAAAAGATTTTTTATTTTTATTTTTATTTATTTTTTAAGTTTAGGAATGATTGTGTAATTGGTTTTGTGTACCATAAAGCATGCTGGTTTTTGCTAACTTGCAAATGGATTCTTGACGTTGAGATCTCAAATACAAGCCTATTGCAATGCCAAATGAAGATCAGTTTGTACTTGAACCAAACCATGATGATAGAATATTAAGGTACTTTAATGACTTGCAGGCCATGAAACTTATGTCAGTGCCAATAGAACTCTGAATTTGTGAAAATACTATAAGGATTCAAGATTGTTTTAGCTGTTTAACTTAAAAAGAAATAAGAAAAAAAGAGAGAAAGAAATAAGAATTCAACATTGCTTTAGCACTAGTTTCAATTAGACATATACTGTCTAGAGTAGATTCTACTTTGATCCTTCAAAGTTTGAGTCTGTTGAGATTAAAGTTCGACTCTATTATCAATTTAGTATTTTAAGTTCTTCTATATAATCTTGAAATTCAAGTTGTTCTATTTAATCTCGAAATTCTTTTTGTTGTCGATGTAAGCCTTTTGTTCATGTCCATTCCACCTCTCTCCCTCTGTGTGTCTCTGTCTCTTCTAATGGGGAACTTCTCTTTATAGTTTACTAAAGGTCTTTTTATTTTTTATTTTTTATTTTTTAATTTAATCATTGAGATATATTTCCCTCTTTTCCATCCATAAGCTTAAGTTAGATTTATTTTAAGAAAAGTGTTGTTTCACAAAATATCAACCTTCGTTTTTGTTAACCATGCGATAGTGGGTCTTCCAAACATATTGATGAGGTTTGGTTTTGTAGGAGCCCTCAGCCTTGGAAGCTCATTTGAAGCTCATTTCTATGACCTATGTTGATTTCATCATGTTTTGGCTATTGACTAATCTAGTAGTTTAAACTAGTATGGATGTAGAATAGGTTGCATCTTAAAGAAATTTCTCTCTGTTGATTTATAGCCTCATCTTTTTGTTTCTTAAGGTGATTTATAGCAAATTAATATCCTAATGGGAGCAGTGCTCAGGGGCGGAATCAGAATTTGAAATGGGTGCAAAATTAAAATAAAAATATTTTTTGGGGTTCAACCTGTAAAAAAAATATAAATTTGAGAATTTTCTAATTTTTTTCTTTTTTTTGGGGGAGGGGGGCTATTGCCTCCCAATCTCATGGGTGGTTCAACCCAAGGAGAGCTTCTCTCCGATTGAGGGACTCTCATGTCCTCTCATATTTGAATGGGAGGAAGTCAATACTTGCGCCACATGTACATCATCGGGGCCTTTAATGTCTTTCCATTTTTAAATATTAAGCTTTGTGGCAAAAGCAACCACAATCATTCCTAAGGGACCAAGATCCTCTCTAATTGTTGATATTATTTGATTCGTTATAATGTGAGGGTAAATGGTTAATTTTACTTCTTTTTTGGTCCATTTTATCCTCATATCATAATTAATCGGGTTTTTTTTTCCAATTCTTTTCAACCGAAAAGGATCCTAGTTCTCCCATAGAAACTTTTTTTTTTATTTTTTTTTAGACACATTTGTCTCTTGCCCTGATAACTGCAAGCAATATAGCAACATAAGTATTGGGATCTCTATCAATTATTTATTTGGGCAGATAATAATTGTGAAAGTCTGAGATTTACCTATTTAAATAGGTGGCTAGACACTCCTAAAATTTATTGAGACAAGTATGTCTTATATAAACTCTCTTACTATTACTACTAAAACTATTACCAATTTGAGCGAGTAAATGTCATACGACATACGCTTTTATACTGCCATAGGTTCACGCTTGCTGACGCCATAGCTAGGCCACAAGTGTTCATGATAATCCAATTAAAACATTTTTGGGAAAAATATATATATATAAAAAAAAAACCTTTCAAACTATTAGCCATTTGCAATATAGTCTCCAATGTTCAAAAAGTAATAAAATGGAAAAGGCTAGGGGTTCTCCCCGTAAGTTCTCCTGGCGTTCTCCTAGTCTTACGTAAAACATGATTTAAGAAAAAATAAAATTGTAGTGACCTCCACACCTGTTTTTTTAGGCATTAGCACCAAATTTGAGGCATTAGCACCAAATTTGTGAGGCACTAGCATCAAAATTGAGGCATTAGCACCAAATTTAGGATGATCAAATCCATTTTGGGTGATACCATCCCTAAAGGGTTAACCTTTCACTCTTAGGTTTTAGTTTTGAATTCAAAAACAAGTTTTAAAGCATTAGAACCTAACTATTAACTCATAAAAATTAATCGGTTGGCAAAAAAACGGTACTACAATTTTATTTTTTCTTAAATCATGTTTTACGTAAGATTAGGAAAACGCCAGGAGAACACTACGGGGAGAACCCCTAGCAAACCCCTAATAAAATAGCCTCCCAAACTACCAAAATATAACAAAAAGGCCACTTTTTTTTTTTTTTTTTTATATATTTCTATAATACCCCTATTCTTTTAACAAATAAAATAATAAAATAATTGTAAAAAAAACTAAACAATTTTTAAGAAATACAAAAAAAACCAATGGGCTAATAAATACACACATAAAAAAGGTTTTTTGGAATAAATAAATATTCCCTCATTGATTTTTTTTTTTGTTGGGGTTTTTTTTGTTACAATTATTTTATTATTTTATTTGTTAAAAGAATAGGGGTAGGAATATAAAAAAATAAGTGGCATTTTTTGTTACATTTTGGTAATTTGGGGCTACTTTATTACTTTTTGAACATTGGGGGGCTATATTGTAAACGGCTGATAGTTTGTGAGCCTTTTTTATATTTTTCCCAACATTTTTTCTAATTAAAATTCATCGTCATATATTGTCAAGACGCACACTAGACATCCTTGACGCACACGGAAAAAGATCCTCTCAATTTCAAATTCCTTTAATTTCCTCCATTTAGTGCATTTTAAAGGATAGTACATCCTTAACTCGTCAGACAAATTAATAATATCTTTTACATCATAAATTAAATATGCAATGAGTTATGAAATTAATATTTGCATGTCATTTTTTTTTTTTTGGTAATATTATTTTGAAAAAAGTATAAATACCCCTCAAGCTACCAGCCTATTGTCTATTATCCTCCCAAACTATTGATTGAGTTTACGTCCCCAAAACTTCTAAAAATTGTCAATATCCACCTCCCATGACAAAATTCTTCATAAAATTATAAAAATTAGAAAAAGATTCTAGGGTTGGCTCAACCACCCCCTTGCGAAACCCTCTATTCCATTGGCTGAGCCTTTCAGTTTTTTCAGCACACTCAAAACTCAAATCTATACCTCCACACTGCTCTTGTTAATGGGTTTGTGCTGTCTGGTTCTTCTTTTATATATATATATTTTATAAGCATGCTGTCAAGTTCTTACATTGGTGCAATTAGCCAATACTGTCAAAATGGTGTACGAATCTTCCCAATCCAATGAATATGCAATCACTTCGATCTTTTTGCTGAAAAATCAGTTGGCTTTGGAAGAGGAAACAAGCACATGGGCAGGTTTTAAAACTTTTGAGTTTGAAAATATTGATCAGGTTAAAGATTGTATGGGAAGTGAGACGAATTTGAGGATAATCAACAGGTTTTTGCAGAAATGACTTAAAAGGCAGAAATGACTTAAAAGGGGATGTTGTAAAAGCGATACAAAAATGGCCATGGAGTTGTTAAGCCACCCCTAAACCTTTCTTATTTTATCAAATTTATAAGGGTATTTTTATCTTATTAAAAAACTTTAAGCTCAATCAACTAAATTTTATCTGTTTGCTGGTCTTGAGAAAATATTGACAATTTTCAATTTTTATTAGTTTGAAAAAAACATTGACTCAAGACATTGCCAGTGAAGCGGTAGTTTGAAGAGAGTTCGTGTAATTGAGAAGTTCATTCATTAAATTAAAATACAAAACACACCATCAAGTTCAGTCTACAAATTCATGCTAAAACAAATTGCAAGGTTCTCACCACCAAACAACACAGTTACCAAATTTAAGGGGTAAACAAAAATGATAGCAACTCATTTGCTTCACAGGTCTTGCACATTCAAACCTACAAATGAAACAATGACATCAATTATGAACTACGACCAAAAAAAACAAAAAGAGAAAAAAAAAAGAAAAAAAGAAAAAGATTAGGCTCAATATCAAACCTACATCAATAAACACAAAAGCTTGCAAATGCACAAGCCACCTTGCTCTAAAATGGGAAAGGGATCCTCTCCATTTCATTTGAAATGGTGAGGAGCCATTTAGGCATAATAGTAGGATTAAATTGTCCAAACTTTTAAAGTTGAGGACAATTTTGTCTTAAATTTATCACCTTTTTGCCTAAATGAATACTCTCCATTTCATTTCCTATTTCATAATAATCACATCCATATTAAACTATAGAGTAACACTATTTAGTAGACTGTTATCTGCCCTTGGATTAAAACTTGGAAAAAAAAATCAATGACTAATTTTCAAAGCTGTCATCTCAATTGTATAACAATTGTATAAGAGTACTAAATAGACTTACTCTAAACTATAATATGCAGGTGATAAAGCAAGACTATGTAAGACTCTTCTGGCCTCTAAAAACAAAGCTAAGAGACACTGATGAAGAAAAACAATATAGTTGAATAAATTGGTGATACCTGGAGGAAGGGATTGCTTCAACTTGTCAGCCTTCTCATTGTCAAAGACGCAGAGAGTGTAAAGGTACTTGGAGCAGCGAACTTTAAACTTCACCACATCCTTGCTCCTCTTGATTTTGACAGAGCGTGCATCCTTTCTTCTTGCAGTAACAAGGAAATCCTTGATCTCGTGGATTTGCTTTGGCTGTTTATAGTATGCAAACAAAGACTTGGTTAAACTAAAAGAAAAAAAAAAAAAGAAATTTGAAAACACCAATATGTTTCAAGCTATCAGCAGAAGCACACTATGTAACTAAATAATATGAAAAAATATATCAAGACAATCGCACAAAAAGGTTTGCAACAGCACAAAAAGGTAGAATAAAGAACTACTAGTTGATTCATCTATGCAGTTGCTCCTATTTTCTCCAATCTTGTTATGACCCATTCTACATCATGCAATTTGATTGACAGCAACGCTAGGACCAATCTGTAGGGCTTGGGGCAAAAGATACAAGCATGAAAAGCATCAAGGCACCTGTTTTATTTTTTTTTGATAAGGCACAAGAAATGCATAAAAATGTAGTTCCCAAAACGTATCAAGGCACCTGTTTTAAAGGCACAGTTGATTTACCAGACTCATAACTTTATTAACCACCAAACAGAGGTTAATAACTTGAGTCTGGCAATACTCAACATAGCTTCTTATTGACCAACTAAATTCCAAGATAGGAAAAAAAAAGTAGAAGGCAAAAATAAAACTACAGACCACAAACTGCGGTTAAAATGGCCATTTCCCCTCCATGTTGTGGCTGAGAAGCCAGTTGGACAAACCACAGTGACAGTACAATCTGATTCTACATTAGTTTTACCTTCTAGGGATTGGTTACAAGAAGGTTGTAGGCTCAATATTATCTCAGGAATTTTCAGGCAACCACAAAAAAAAACAAATAAGAGGTAAATCTCAAAATCTGTAGTCTTTCCACCCAATCTTTCACAGCATCCGGTGAAATGCTGAACCAGATTTTCTCAACCAAACAGGAGCAATTCAAAAACTCCAAACCACAATCATTTAATAATTACAAAAAGACAAAAGAAAACCACACGCACGTGCACAAATTGCAGTGATAGCAACATAAAGATTAACACTCACACCAATAATCTACAAGGGAATCACCAAGCTGACAACTATAACACTAAAAAAACACAAAACAGGCATTTATAACCTGTGTTCAAACCGAAGGAGAAGTTACCAGTTAGAGTTCTCTTCGAACAAGACATCAAGAATAGGAAATAACAATAGTGAGCGTACATATATGTATATATATACATAAGAACATCAATAATGATATATCTACATATATTTCGAAAAAAAAGAAAGAAGAGCATTGGTACACGTTTTGTGGGTTACAACATAGTTAAATTGAACATGGCCCAAACCAATTCCCTATAATAATACACAAGAGAAATGAACAAAATAATTGTTTTTCCACTGAGAAAATCAAACAAATGAATAATTTACCTGGTTTTGAATTCCAGCTTGAATTATGTTGGTCATGCTCAGTTTAGTTTTTTACTTGCTTAAAAAAGATTTTTACTTTTAGCTTAGCACCGAAAGGCATAAACCCCTAAAAACAAAAGGCAAGAGTACGAAACCAATGTCTGATAAATAAGACATTAAAAATCAAAATACAAGAGAGAACTAGCATTGTTTTGACTATTCTTTTCCCGAACATTTTCCCAATAACCAAACAGATCCCAAACCAAGACAACAGTTGATTGAGCTTGAAACATACAAAGCCAAAATCATACCCAACCAAAAATACAAAAAACACTCAACTAAACACAGACTGTACAAAACCCGATGCTGCGCTCTGCTTCTGGAAAACCACAATAAAATATAAACACCAAGAGAAACAAAAAAGAGGTACCATTTTCGCTTTTTCGTGCAGACGAGATCTTGGGGCTGAAGACCAGATCAGAGTGCTCCCGACGGCCGCAAGTGTATTAGGCTTATAAACCCTAATTCCAAAAAAATATTTCTGTTTTCCCATTTTGTCCCTCTTCTTTTAGACAATTTCAAATTACGTGGATGGGCCTTGGGCCTGAAATTAGGAAGGCGTCTTGGTAGAGAAGTAAGGAGAAAGAGAAATGCTAAAGGTTTAATTTTTTGTCAAACAAATTTCTAATTTTTGTCTTTTTTTATAATTAAAAAAATAAAATAAAACATGAAAAAAATGTCACTATTATGAAGAAAAATACCAATTTTCATTTTTTTAAAAATACCAAAAGAAAAGATAGACCAAAAATATATATTATTACTTCAGACTTTTTTTCATTTTTCATTTTGTTTTGTTTTGTTTTGTTTTTTTTGTTTTAATTATAAAAGAAGGCAAAAGTTGGACATTTGTTGGAAAAAAAAAGAAGGTTGGGTTTGTATCTTGCCTCAAGGAGAAATGGGTTTGTTTTGTTAGATTGAATGAATGAATTCTGTGTCTTTGAATTGATTTGCTTATGCGTTTATCTGACTTTGGATTATTTATTTATTTATTTTTGAATGGTGGGGGAATGAATGGACTTTTGAATCTGAAATGGATATGGGGGTTGGCCTGGAATTTTCGGTACATAGGATGAAACATGGTTTTTGGAACCAAAATAAAAGAAATGTGGTAGAATTCACTTCATATTGAGCTTTTAATGATATATGTACCGATGGGAAGACTTTGGTTTTTTTGCTTTGTAAAATTGATTGAACCGAGTGTTTGGATTTGCTTGTCATATCTTTTAGTACTTCGCTTTGAATTTGGGTAGTACCCTTTGGAAAAGGGGCATAATGAGAAATACTAGTAAATAGGGTTCCACCGTGGCTCAACCACCCCCTTGCATAACCCTCTACTCCATTGAATTAACTATGCCTTCAAGATTTTTCAGCACACTCAAAACCCAAATCTATACTTATACACTACTCTTGTTAATGGGTTTGTACGAATCTGTCCTATCCAATGAACATGCAATCACTTCAATCTTGAAGGCTGGAGGGTTTTAGTTGGCTTTGGAAGAGGGTAAGCAAGCACATGGCAAAGACTGATCAGGTAAAGCTTATGAAATTGTATGAGAGGTGAGACGAAATACTAGAAGTGTGACGAATTCAAGGATGCTCAACAGGTTTTTGCACAAATGACTTGAAAGGAGAATTTTGTAGGAACAACGCAACAATGGCCAAGGAGTAATTAAGCCACCGCTAGACCTTGTTATTATATTAGGGTTGTAAAATGAGCCGACACACTCGACAGCTCGCTCGATACTCGCTGAACTTGAGCTTGACACTGTACAAGCTCACTCGTTACTGTTGAAACTTGCTCAATTAGCTAGTGACACATACCCGGCTCGCTCAATTAAGCTCGACGGGGACTCGTGAGTTCGACTCGTTTAAGTCGAGCTCGTTTGGCTCTCCCAGCTCGTTCATAAATCTTATATATATATTACAAAAAAGAGTTAAATAAACTTGTATATTAGTAATTAAATAATATATGTTATATATGTTATTTAATATTTATATGTGTATATATTAATTAATATACTAACTAGTTAGTTAGCTAGTTCATATATTTTGTATATATATTAGTAAAATTAGTTATATTAATTTATATTATAAATAAATATTTAAAAGTTGTTTTAAAATTCGAGCTTGACTTTGCTCAGATCATACATTAAAGAATTTAATAGCTTAGCTCGAATTCAAGTTGAACCCAATCGGCTCGAATAACAAACTCAACGAACTCGAATTTGAGCTCGAGCTTGCTTGAATTTTAAATGAGCCAAGCTTGAAATGCATTTTATAGCTTGGCTCAAACTCGAAATCGGCTTGAATAAACAATTTCGTAAACGAGCTAAGTTTGAAATCCTAAAGCTTGACTTGGCTTGGCTCGATTACAGATTTTTTTTTTTTTTTTTTCCAAATTTATTAGAGTATTTTCGTCTAATTGAACAACTTTTCAAACAAATAAATTTGATTTTTTTTGCAGGTCTTGAGAAAACATTGAATATTTTTAGTAGTTTGAAAAAACCATTAACTAGGGACATTGCTAGTAAAGTAGTAGTTTGAAGAGAGTTCGAGTAATTGAGAAGTTCATTAATTAAATTAAAAATAGTAAACACACCATCAGGTTCAGTCGACAAATTCATGTCCAAAGAAATTGCAAGGTTCTCACCACCTAACAACGAAGTTACCAAATTTAAGGGGTAAACAAAAATGTATATCAACTTCTCAAGGCACTAGTAAAAATCTTTGAATAGCAACTCATTTGCTTCACAGGTCTTGCACATTCAAACCTACAAATGAAACAATGACATGAATTATCAACTATGACCAAAAAAAAAAAAAAGGAGAGTGGGCTAAATATCAAACCTACATCAAGAAACACAAAAGCTTACAAATGCACAAGCCACCTTGCTAAATAATAATCACATCCATATTAAACTATAGAATAACGCTATTTAGTAGATTGTTATTTGCACTTGGAATAACACTAGAAAAAAAATATATCAATGACTAATTTTCAGTATTATGTCATCTTAATTGTATGACAGTCGTATAGGAGTCAACTAAATATACTTACACTAAACTATAATAAGCAAGTGATAAAGCAAGACTATGTAACACTCCTCTGACCTTGCAGAGGCCAAAAAACAAAGCTAACAGACACTGATGAAGAAAAACAACATAGTTGAATAAATTGGTGATACCTGGAGGAAGGGATTGCTTCAACTTGTCAGCCTTCTCATTGTCAAAGACGCAGAGAGTGTAAAGGTACTTGGAGCAGCGAACTTTAAACTTCACCACATCCTTGCTCCTCTTGATTTTGACAGAGCGTGCATCCTTTCTTCTTGCAGTAACAAGGAAATCCTTGATCTCGTGGATTTGCTTTGGCTGTTTATAGCATACGAAAAGTATTGGTTAAACTTAAAAAAAAAATATGAAAAAACCAATATGTTTCAAGCTATTACCAGAAGCACACAATGTAACTACATAATATGAAAAATATATCGAGACAATGGCATTAAAAGGTTTGCAAGAACACAAAAAGATAAAATAAAGAACTACTAGTTGATTCATCTATGCAGTTGCTCCTATTTTTTCCATTCTACATCATGCAATTTAATTGACAGCAACACTAGGACCAATCTGAAGGGCTTGGGGCAAAGATGCAAGCATGAAAAGCATCCAGGCACCTGTTTTAAAGGCAAAGTTGATTTACCAGACTTGTAACTGTATTAATCACCAAATAGAGGTTAGTACCAGACTTGAGTCTGGCAATACTCAACATAGCTTCTTATTAACCAACTAAATCGCCCATTCCTCTAACTTATCACCACCACCATACACGGTCCACATACAACATCTCAACAAGTATGCATAAATAATTAACCATGTTTAGTAACCGGCATTAAACTCCTTTATATTGTTTGTTTCCACTGAACTCAATTTAATTTGGATCATTAGTGCAAACACTGACACTCTCTCAGTTCAAACTGGGAAGATGATAGGCTTATTAATATATTAAATAATTAACAAACCACCAGATGACAAATAAATGGTTTGGTACCAAACTCAACTATGGTATTACCAAATCTATCTTTCCACTTGCCAGAAAAGATTGTTGTATCTTCTAGCTTATCACCAATAATATATAAATTTCACAATAGGGAAAAAAAAAGTAGAAGACAAAAATAAAACTAAAGACAAACTGTGGTTAAAATGGCCATTTCCCCTCTGCGTGGTGGCTGAGAAGCCAGTTGGGCAAACCACAGTGACAGTACAATCTGATTCTACATTAGTTTTACCTTCTAGGGATTGGTCACAAGAAGGTAACAGTAGGCTCAATATTATCTCAGGAATTTTCAGGCAACCATAAACAAAACAAATAAGAGGTAAAATGTCAAGATCTGTAGTCTTTTGACCCAATCTTTCACAGCATCCAGTGAAATGCTGAACCAGATTTCAGGAGCAATCAAAAACTCCAAACCACAATCATTTAACAAATACAAAAAGACAAAAGAAAACGACACGCATGCACAAATCACCAAGCTGACAACTATAACACTAAAAAACCCCAAAATGGGTATTTATAACCTATGTTCAAACTGAAGGAGAAGTTACCACTTAGAGTTCTCTTTGAACAAGACATCAAGAATAGGAAATAACAATAGTGAGCGTACATATATGTATATTATATATGCATAAGAACATCAATAATGATATATCTACATATATTTCGAAAAAGAAAAAGCATTGGCACACATTTTGTGGGTTACAACATATCAAGGTTAAATTGAACAAAGCCCTAACCAACTCCCAATAATAATAATACAAGAGAAATGAACAAAATATTTGTTTTTTTCACTCTGAAAATTAAACATATGAATAATTTACCTGGTTTTGATTTCCAGCTAGAATTGTGTTTGTCATGCTCAGTTAGTTTTTTACTTGCTTAAAAAAGATTTTTACTTTTAGCTTAGCACCAAAAGGCATAAACCCCTAAAAACAAAAGGCAAGAGTGCGAAACCAATTCTGAAAATGATCATCAACGCTCCATTGGTTTCTGATAAATAAGACATTAAAAACCAAAATACAAGAGCGAACGAGCACTGTTTTGACATTGATCACTTGCCCACCATTTTGGTTACTGAGAAAATTTTAAAAATTTAAAATAAAAAAAGAGGAACTAAAATTGCTTTTTTAAATTGTCATCAGCAACCATAAGTTGCTAACTTGCTGAGAAAACTTAAAAAAAAAAAAAAATGCAAAAATTAAAAATAAAGTCTCTTTTTCCGCTTCCAGGAAAAGAAAAAACTCAACAGAATTTAGCAAGACCAGAATTAGACTTACTCAATAAATAAGAAGACGAATTTAAGAGCTAAATCATCGCGCATCTTTATTTTCTTTCCCCGAACATTTTCCCAACAACCAAACAGTTCCCAACCCAAGACAACAGTTAATCGAGCTTGAAACATACAAAGCCCAAATCATACACAACCGAAATTACAAAACATTCAAATAAACACACTGTACAAAACCCTATGCTGCGTGCGGCTTCTGAAAAAACCCCAAGAAAATATAATAAAATATAAACAACAAGAGAAACAAAGAAAGAGAGGTACCATTTTCGCTTTTTCGTGCAGACGAGATCTTAGAGGTGAAGACCAGATCAGAGTGCTCCCGAACGCCGCGGCCTGAAAGTGTACTAGGCTTATAAACCCTAATTCCAAAAAATATTTCTGTTTTCCCATTTTGTCCCTCTTCTTTTAGACATTTTCAAAGTACGTGGATGGGCCTTGGGCCTGGGTTTGGGCAATTATTAAATTCTTCAATTGTATTGATATTATAAACAAATCAATAGGGTTAAAACAGGCAACTCGACAAAAAGTGTTAGGGTTTATGAGAGTGTTGGTGACCACAAAGCACAGCTGGGTTTCGGAAGCTTGAAAACTCCACTAATCGAAATAGCGGTTTAAGCCGTTGTATTTGTTGCTGGGTTTTGACTGAACTTCTCTGCTGAGGTATGGGTTTTCTTAATTTTTTGTATTTTATTCGTGGATGTTTTCTTGTGGGACTTTACAAATTTCCTTTGCTCAATTTTGGGTTCGTTTTTGTTTATTTTTTATAATCTATTGTTTTCTTGTTTTGCTAGTGAGATGGGGGCCAAGGCAAAGAAAGCCATGAAGAAGAATTTGAAGAAGGCTTCTTCTCAGTTAGTGGCTTCTGCTCGTAAGACCGAAGCTGCTGATTTTTTGGTATGCTGGTTATGTCTTTTACATTCTAGATTCTGTTTATGTATTGATTTACTTGTTTGTTAATTACGTTATCATTGTTTTGTTGACATACCAAAGCCACTAGAAGGTGGTCCTGGGCGCAAACTTCCCGAGCAAAAACCTATTGAGGATAAAGCTACAGTGCTGTACATTGGTCGGGTGCCACATGGGTTCTATGAAAAGGAAATGGAAGGTGTGATTAGTTTCTTATCTTATTTTTAGATTATGAAAAAGGGTAACTAAGTCTATGGGGTTTGTCCATTTTCTGACTGGGTAATAAGGTGGTTTTTTTCAGGTTTCTTTACACAATTTGGTAAAGTCAAAAGATTAAGAATTGCACGGAATAAAAAGGTTAGGCACCTGTTCATATCTATGATGGTTTCATTGTAATCATAAACTTATGTATATGTGTGAATAGTTTTTTTTTTTTCCAATTTATATATTATTAACAAACTTCTGAATGTGGATGTTTAACATCTTTGTATTTCGGGTGTCTTTTGTTTGGTTTGGTTTATTCAATCTTACTTTGAGGTTACATATAACACTCCAAATGTATGTTTTGGTAGACCTTTCTAAGAAGTTGGAATGACTCTTTTCTTTTTGTGATTTGCAAAAAGGGAATGATTTTGTGGTAGCCATAAAGGTTATGAGTTTGTTTTCTGCATGTTATAAGATATTTTCACGGTTGCAGGTAACATTAAAAAGACCCCTTTTTTATGTTGTCTTTCTAGTTGATGCATTGCCAGTATTGGGCATATTCTACAAGTTAGGTTGGACTTGTTAATTAGTAAGCTCCATTCTTCCGTTGGTATTAAGACTATGTTATTACAAAAAATATATCATATTGCGTTGCACGGGTCTGTGGTTTACACGACAGGGTTGGTACATGAAGTTTCGTGGCTCTCCCTTGGGGGGGTTCCTCTTTATTTCATATGAGAAATGGACTCGCATTTCTTATTAGTCGTTGCATTCATTTTGTGTGTTTCAAATGAAGTTATGGATAATTGCTCTTACTTTCAATTTGAGACGGTAGTTTGTTGGACTGTAATTATAGCTCTAATGTAATCCCTTGAACATTAACACATTGAACATTTGCAGACTAAGGTTCTTCCATATTTTAGTTGCTCAATTCAATTCTTTATTAATTGTTGATGTCAACTTTTCTTTTTTGCCTTGATTTTTTGTTTCATAGACTGGAAAATCAAAGCATTTTGGCTTCATCGAGTTTGAGTCTCCCGAGGTTAGTAATCATTACTATTTAACTGCTACTGTCATTATCATTATTATTGCACCAGAGTTCTGTTTAACTGTCAGTCTTAAGCTTTGCTTTTGTTATGAAGGTGGCAAAAATCGTAGCTGATTGTATGCATAATCAACTATTATTTGAGCATCTTTTGCAAGTCCATCTTATTCCTCCAGAGCATGTTCATCCGAAATTGTAAGCAGTTAATTAGTATATACTACGGTATTATTCTTTTTAAATCCACATGATGTAGACTGAGGATAACATTAAAAAAAGTGTCTTGTTTAAAGTAACATATACAATGTTTTCCTTTATAGTTAGGTTGTTTTGCATCCTTCAAATTTTTGCTATAGAATGTTGAGCCTTCACAAAGAAGGTGATGCACATCAATGCCCGGTGTCTGGATGGTGTCTATTTATTGAAAGAGAATAGGAAAGGAAGTATAAGGGAAGTATGAGGGAAGTAATGGAAGGGATGAGAAACTTCCTCAACTTTCTTCTTATTCATGCAATGAAAGTCAAAAGGAAATTTTACAATCTCTTCTAAGATGTTTGTACCTTGTGAAGAAGTGTTGTTCTTGACATGTCCTAAAAAAAATTATTCTTCAAAGCTTGTCTTTTTGGGAAAAGGACTTTGTTATTGTCTTGTCATGACATTCTGTGCAAGCACTTATATACCTATGTACCAAACTAGTAAACACTCAATTGATTTTGTGCTTTACTTTCTCATCCTACTAAGCAATTTGAGTGTGAAAAAAAAACCCCAACAAAAAGATGAATTGAAATGAAATTAAGTTCAATATTAATTGTTATGCATTTTGATTTGTTCAGAATGATTGGAGAAAATTAGGCGTATACTCAAATACAATGGGAAGTGGGAACTGTGTTTCCGCTGTTTTTGGATCTGGTAAAATTAATTTCCTTCGTTATGGCAACCAATCTGGATTTAGGGTGTCCAAAAGCTGAAAAATCAGTGGGGAAGGTGGGAAAAAAAAGTGTAGGAATGTAATGTCTCTTGATGTTTTGGGATATCGTTAGGCTTAAGTATATGTCTACATTGTGGGGCTCTTATTAAAAAATTGTACTGTAAAACTGAAGCATGAGAGGTCTTAGAATTGTTTGCCTTGATACATGTATGCACATGTTGAGAACAATGGTCATTTTACATTTGTTCCTTTGCTACTTGTATAGATGGAGAGGTTTTAATTACCGATACAAGCCAGTTGACTGTGTTCAAATTGAACGTAAGCGGCAAAACAAGGTATCTGATGTGGATATGAAGAGATAATCTCTGGAAACTTATTGTTTTTATTCCTTTAAAAATAAAGACAGAAAATATTGAACTTTTCACTGTTCCATGATGATTATTCAGGAAAGAACATTAAAAGAGCATGCGAAGTTGGTGGAAAAGATCATGAAGCGCGATCTGAAAAGGAAAAAGAAAATAGAGTCTGCTGGCATTGAATACGAATGCCCAGAAATTGTAAGAATCACATGTTGTTTGTTTGTCATTTCCTGTTGCAGAAGTTATTGTGCTTCAGAATTAATAGATAATAGAACAGGAGAATAACTATGCTGATCTATGGTTGATTTTGTTTCTGCTCCTCATTCGTGTTGGCTTAATTTGCAGGTGGGTAGCGTCCAGCCTGCTCCAAAGAAGATAAAATTTGATGATGAATAGGTATAATATCTTGGGAAAGTGTCATGTTTTCTTATTTACTAGAGACTGCAGGTGATGAAATTTGATTATGATTGTTATTATTATTTGATTAAGACAAGGAGAAGTTTAAAATTGGAGTTTCATGATCGGAAGCATTAATGTTTATGTCCATTGAAGAGGTTTTCGCAGCACCTTCTTCAGCCTTGGATCCTGGACAAATCCTTTGAAGCCCATTTTGTGTCCTTTATTGATGTCATCGTGTTTTGGCTGATGACTAATCTAGTAGTCTAAAGTAGACTGGATGTAGAATGTGTTAATTTTAAAGAAATTTTCATTCTGTTGTTTTACTGCCACGTCTTTTGTTTCTCAAGGTGTTTTAAGGCTCCAAAATAACACCTTCGGTATCCTAAGAAACTGGTCGATTGTTCAAGTTGCAAAGATTACCTGGAAATCCTGTTGCTTGAACCTTATAAACTGTATTGGATGTAACAAACTGACTGGAACTTTCAATGGTGCTCGGTTCCTTTATTTATCTGATGCACTCTGATGAATAAAATAAATAGAAATGAGAGGATAAGGATACAATGAATTGCTAGCAATTTGGGCACCAATTGTCAAATAATTCATATAAAACTTGGTTGAGTAGGTAGCTGGACGGTCCAAATTTTATTTGGGTGAGTCTTATATGGAATGTCTTACAATTTACCGTTCAATTGTGGAAACCTTTAATGTTCAGTGATTTTTACTACAAGTGTTTTTGTTTCTGACAGCCTAAACCGATTGAAAAGCTCTGCAAAGTGGTGCTTTTGGTAAAGAGTTTTGAGAAGAGAAAGGAAAAAGAAATTAATTGATATGATAGAAAGGAACTAGTAACTGATGGGTTCTATTCTAACAAAGTGGTGTTTGGTAAAGAGTTTTGAGAAGAGATACGAACAAGAAATTAATTGATGTGATAGAGAGAAACTAGTAACTGATGGATTCTATTCTAGCAATCTGAAACTGTGCGTACATGAGAATAAGATTAAATAGTTAATTTTAATTTAACTCATTTAATTAAACTTATTATAATCTTCGATCATAATTAGTTAATTTTGTGTCGAATTCACAAGTTTATAAAACATTCTCGGTCCTAAATATTACATATCGAGTTTGAGTCATGACAAAATATGAATAGATTATATACGTCAACTATAATCTAACTTATTTAATTAAATCGAGTAAAACCCATTAACTTTAAATTGTGAATTTTATATTAATTTCATATATCGAGTCAAAATTGTCAGCTGGGTTAGAATACCATATTTCTAATCTTAACACAACACCTGACTAGGAAGTTGGAGTGAAAATGTTTCTTCACTTTGTTGATCCAAATTCTAATCCTAACTTAATACTCAGTTTAAAGATTTACCCATGTATTAAGTATTAACACAATATGATCATTATGTGGTCAGCTGTATGCAAGGATTATTGCTCATTATCCAGTAAAAAAAAACCCTCTGTAGTCTGTCTGAACAACAAATTTCACATAAACAAGCTTAAAAAAGATCAAAATGCTTGGAGATTATATGAAAGTGATATATAACATTTAAATTAAGAAAAAAAGAAGGAATCTTTTCGTTCAAAAGAAGAAAGTATACAATGGTAATTCCCCTCAGAGAAGGGTAATGAGAATGAAAATGAGAAGAGCAGCGATAAAGGAGTATTTGAGAGCGGCCAGAAGAATAGCCAGAGAGATGAAGAAGAGCTGCCAAAGAACCTGTACACTTGCCCAGGCGAGAACACCCGTCAATGCTATGGCAACGAGATTGTCAGGATCTGGCTCCAGCAGATCACCCCATTTGATACTGAATATGGGTTTCCAATCATTCCCCAAATCATCACCACCACCACCGCCGCCATTAGACCCAGCTTCTTCTTCTTCTTCTATTTTGTCTTCCCCGTCCTTGGAATCTTGGCTCAACCCATTGTTGTTCTCAGCGAATGGAACCAGAAGTCTTGTGGGTTTTGTTGGGATTTGGGATTGGGTTTTGGAGAGGAAAGAAGTGAAGCTCAGATTGTTGTGTGGGGAAGCCGAGAAGGTTCTTGGAGTTGAGCGAATTGGAAGCGGGAGTGTTGGGTGTGAGAGAGGAGTGAGCCCTAACATGTCTTTGCCAATCGAATGGCACAAACAAGCAATTGGAATTCGGAGGCAAAATGACATATATGCCTACAATTGCAACGCAATTTGGGATTTTACCATTTTCTAAATTGAAGATGTTAAAACTAAATTATTTACTGCTACTAAAATTACGAAAAGGGCTACGTTTATTTTACTAGTATGATACCATAGGATCAAAATCTATAGCAATACCTTAAAAATTGTTAGCTAATATTTTTATAAATCTCAGCCTTGAATATATGTAAGGACTTAAAAGAAGACATTCACTATTAAGATAGCCCAAGAAATATGCATCGACTTAGATTTGAATTTTGAAATTCAAATAGTCTCGAAAATATGCCATCCACTAAAATACTAAATAGTAGATATCTTATTCTAAGCCCTTAGATATATTCTACGACAGAGATGTGTAAAAAAATTAGCTTACAATTTTTAAGGTATTGCTAAAGATCTTGATCCAATATGACAATGCTTATCAGTAATTGAATTTGCCATTATTTAAACAAACTCGCTATTTGTTGGGTCCATCAGTGACTACTTTAAAGGTTTTATAACTATGAATTGTTTATACTTTAATGTTTATAGATGAGCAATTTTCTGGGTTTTGCTGCCAGATTAATTTTACTTCTAAAAAGATTTTACAACTCAAACAAGTTTAGACATAATATAACTTTTCATTGAATGCTTGATAAAAAGAGCACATGACTTTATACAATTTGCCTACTCATTTAAGATAATGTAGACTAAAACAACTAAGACAAAGTATGAATTGTTTATACTTTAATGTTTATAGATGAGTAATTTTCTGGGTTTTGCTGCCAAATTAATTTTACTTCTAAAAAGATTTTACAACTCAAACAAGTTTACACAGAATATAACTTTTCATTGAATGCTTGATAAAAAGAGCACATCACTTTATACAATTTGTCTACTTATTTACGATAATGTAGACTAAAACAACTAAAACAACTAAGACACGTATCAGTTGGATGCACATTGCGTAATCCTATAAGCACCCTGATTCACAAAGGGGATAGAAATTGCACTTGGTTGACTCCTTTGGGAATTGAATTGGATTCTTCCATGCTGAATGGACTTCTTCAATTGAATTACCCAAATCTTCAACACCAATTCGTTGACAACTTGGACTCAAAAATGAAAATTAAACATGCAGAAATGTAGACTAGAATGGAGATATAAACATGTACTCCAATATGTCACAAGCTCTTAATAAGGAGATTGACACCATGTTCAGGCTCTACAAGCAACCTCGTTTTAGGAGAGTGCCTGTATTTGGGTGATAATGAGAATGAGAAGTTTGAGACAATTAGAGCTAAAATGATTTTGAGCTCTGCCATGGCAAGGTTTTGCCCCAAACACGTACGCGGCCCAACTCCAAAAGGCATATAGACATGAGAGAGCTTGCAAGCACCACTGACTCCATTAGCAAACCTCTCAGGGTTAAACTCCATGGCATCTGGTCCCCAAATATCAGGGTCTTGGTGTAAGGTTGCCATCAAGGTCCAGACATTGAAACCTTTAGGCACGAGAATATCTCTGAATTTTAAGTCTTTCAATGCCTCTCTGGACACCAATGGAGCTGGAGGGTAAAGTCGCAATGATTCATGAATTACCATTGTCAACTGTCATGGATTAAAGGTAAAGCTAAGTAAGTCATTGAGAAAATGTTGGGTGGTGACTGGTGAATGTTTATATATAGCAAATATGATGCCCCTGCTATCTATATATCAATGAAAATAGAAAGAGAATGCTACACACTTACTGCTTTCATCTTGCGAACCATGTCAGCATCAGGCATTTGACCACCGCAAACTTGGAGCACCTCGGCACGAACTCTGGCTTGCCATTCTGGATTTGAGGCCAACAACATCAATGTCCACGTTGCGGAGACAGCAGTACTCTCGTACCCAGCTAAGTATATGCTCTTGCAATTGTCTACAATGAACCGATCTGTCTCATCTTGAGAAAAGTCTTCACTGTTGGTGGCAGCTTCAAGGATCTTATTTAACAAATCATGCTCTGATGCTGCTTCCTTTCTTTCCTTTATTGTCTGGAGAATCAAAGTTCGAACCTCTTTTTCTAGCCTCCACATTTCCCTGTTACTCTTAGTTGGTAGATACCTGATTGATTGTAACACCACAATTAATTTTTATCTAATGTCTTTTTTATCTTTCATTTCCACCTTTCAATAGCTTCTGTGTTTATCTTTGAGTGTTTGTGATTATTGTGTACTCTAACAAAAATCGTCCTAGAATGATCAAGTAAACCAACTCTAAGTAGGAAAATAGAAAAAGAATTTAGATTCGAAAAACCAAGTTTCTGTTATCCACCAATTTCCATATATAGCTATTTGCAGAAAGAAAAAGAAAAATTTAAATGCAAGTGAAAAAAGTAAAGAGGGAAAGAGAGTAGCCAAGTCCATGAGCCCCCTTCCAATTCCTTCCTTTCCTCTGTTTCCTTTCTCCCTTCCAAATTCAACCGACTTTTCTCCTTTACTGTTCCTCTGTTCTATCCATCCAAAGTAACAATATAAATTTAGGTAAAAAAGGATCAAACCTCACTGCAGGAATGCCAATCTCGAATATAATTTTAGACAGGTGCACTTGAAGTGCTGCAAGCTTTGAAAATATCTCTTTCCCTTTGGAATAGTTGCTCCCAAAACAGGCTCTTGCTATTACATCTCCCGAAATGCTTTTCATATATTCATCAATGTGAACGTCTGCAACTCCACCCCCACTCTCTATCCTCCATGAGTTCACCACTGTCATCGAGGACTCCACCATTATCTTCATCATGCCCTACAAATTGCACCAGTATTGGAATTACATTCATTTTATTTTAACAGAAAACTTCCTAATTTAAATAATTAACATTAATTCATTTTTGTCAAGACAAATGTAGCCATGCACGTTCGATTTGAAGCATATATATATATATACCTTGACCTTCTCCATGTATAGTTCGGGGGCAAGGATTTTCCTCTGGTGAGCCCATGTTGCTCCATTTGAAGTCACGATCCCTTGGCCAAACAAAGGAGCAAACGCTTTGGATTGAAAGGAAGGGCTTCCAAAGTCTAAGGAAGTGCATATGCTTATTTCCCTCACCACCTCAGGATCGCTCACGTGCAGTAGTTGTACGTTGCCAAGGGAGAACATAAATGTTGAACCTGTCGACATTATTATAAACAACCATTCAGATTCTTCAAGAACATATGAGAACTGAAGCAATTTGTTACTTATAATTACCATATGATTTTTTCCATTCGTCCAAGAATGGAAAGACTGCAGAAGAGCAATTGTGTGTTATTGCTTGCTCCCCTTTTTGTTGAGCCTTCGAGGCTGAGGATACAATCTTCTTCATGTCACCAATATTTCCAATCAAAAAAGAGGGTGGAGGGCCTCTGATCCCCTGTTTTCTCAGTATTGCTCGAAGCCTTTTTGGCTTCAATATTAGGGCATCACACATCTTCATTAGCGTGGTAGCGAAGGCAAGCAAGGCAAGTGTGATGATGATCTTAGAAAGAAGCAATAGAAGCTCCATGGCTTTTGCTATCTTTCTGTGTGTTCGTTCCAAAAGTGGCTTCCCTACTTTATATAGCCACTTAAAATTTTATTTATTTATTTATCATATATATATATATATATATAGAGAGAGAGAGAGAGAGAGAGAGAGAGAAAACCTTGAATCAGGTCAATATACAAAACACCCATTTTACAGACACCACTCACAAGCTGACATCTAAGCAAATACAAAACAATTTCACAAAAATATAATACACTCACACACACAATATTTTGAGCTGAAAAGAGTTGGGTGGTGGGTCCGTCCAGACCCATGGGCGGGTCACGGTCAGACCCGTCGTGGAGTCATCTTCTCCGGCACAGGAGCCATTTTTTCCGACATTTAGGATGATAAAATTTCTAAAGGGTTCACTTTCCACATCTAGGTTTTAGTTTTGAATTTAAAAACGAGTTTTGAGGCATTAGAAATGGGTTTTGTGGCATTAGAATCGGGTTTTCAAGCATTAGAATTGGGTTTTCAGGCAGGTCAAGACGGTTTCAGGCGACTTGTAACCACGGCGAGAGACCCACGGCGTTGTGGGTCTCTCCAGACCCACTGCTGTGGCGGTTTGGAGATCCGGTGACGTCGCGGGCCTTGGGTTTCCTGCAGCATCAAGTCTCCGGCGGTTTGGGTCTGGTTTGGAGGTGTGGGTTTGCCGCTTGGCGGTCTGTTCGGCGGTCTGGCGATTGGGGCTGGGCGATCTCGGCAAACCTGGTGGTCTGGCATTCGGCGATCTTGGCGCTCGGTGATTTGAGACTCCAAAGATCCGGCGGTTTGGCGATCAGGGCAAGGCGATCTCGGCGAACCCGGCGGTCTAGCGCTCGACGATCTTGGCAATCGAGGCTGGAGGCAGGGGGTTGTTTGATTTTCGGAATGATCCGGTGCATTTGGGTTTATTTGGGCTTGTGTACTTGTATGATGTGACATCTATTAATTGGGTGCTGTAAAAGCCACATTTTACAGACCATCCGGACCTAAGGGGCTCTCATATATATAAAAGCCAAGTTTTGACGTTGGGAGTGCTTAAAATTGCGACACGTGTCCATATTTTTTAATCTATAAACCGTTTTTTCTTTTCTTTAATATCTAATCCAATAAGAAAAGACTTGGTTGCTCTATTGGAGACATTAATGAAGATTTTATTTCAGCAAATCAAATAATCCAGCAATTAAATATATTTTATTTTATTATTTACGTTATTTAAATTATGATTTTATTTAATTGTAATTTTTTTTTATTATTCTAGAAATTTCCATAATAAGCTTAGGTTTACTTTTGCTCCAAGTTTGCTTATTGTTATAAATACAGCAGACCTAATATGTAAGAAGCAAATTTTATAGAATTTTCAATTGTTGTTTCTAAATTAAAAAAATACTCTTCAATTCTTTTCTTTCTTTTGTTTTTTGTTTTTGCTAAAACAATTATTTTTCAATTATATTAGTATTTTCTTTTTTTTTCTTTATATCTTTCTTTTGATTTTTGATTTTTGTTTTTGCTAGAACAATTCCTTTTCAATTATATTAGTATTTTCATTCTTTTTTCTTTATACTATGGTTATATTCTTCCATTTTCGTTTTTGTTTATATATATATATATATATTTTTCCTAATGTATATATTATTTTTATTCAAATTGATTACTTTTAATCAATAGTAAGAGATGGTTCTCTATTGTTATTTTTAGTTGAAGATTTTTTAGTTTGCGTTGTTGTTCATTGAGTAATTCATTTTTCTGTTTACATGCTTAATTAATGGATGGCATTGGTTTTTAAGGTTCATTGGAATCGGGAAACGTATACTGCAGAAAAAGACAATTCTTTCAATTATATTAAAAAATTTAATTTTAGTTTTTTTTATCTTTATTTCATGTGGTTATGGTCTTCCATTTTTTTTCCCTTTAAATTTTATACTAATTTATATACTATTTTTTATTCAAATTGCTTATTTTTCTTCGGTAAATTTTGCATTGAATTTAGGAAAA
>CM017324.1:34098599-34151697 GCA_006937295.1 Carpinus fangiana
TTTTTTTTTTTTTATATAGATTCTGTTTATGTATTGATTTACTTGTTTGTCAATTACGTTATCATTGTTTTGTTGACATATCAAAGCCACTAGAAGGTGGTCCTGGGCGCAAACTTCCCGAGCAAAAACCAATAATTGAGGATAAAGCTACAGTGCTGTACATTGGTCGTGTGCCACATGGGTTCTATGAAAAGGAAATGGAAGGTGTGATTAGTTTCTTATCTTATTTTTAGATTATGAAAAAGGGTAACTAAGTCTATGGGGTTTGTCCATTTTCTGACTGGGTAATAAGGTGGTTTTTTTCAGGTTTCTTTACACAATTTGGTGAAGTCAAAAGATTAAGAATTGCACGGAATAAAAAGGTTAGGCACCTGTTCATATCTATGACGGTTTCAATGTAATTATAAACTTATGTATATGTGTAAATAGTTTTTTTTCTTTCTTTTTTCCAATTTATTTATTATCAACAAACTTCTGAATGTGGATGTTTAACATCTTTGTATTTCGGGTGTCTTTTGTTTGGTTTGGTTTATGCAATCTTACTTTGAGGTTACATATAACACTCTAAATGTATGTTTTGGTAGACCTTTCTAGCTAGGAAGTTGGAATGACTCTTTCTTTTTGTGATTTGCAAAAAGGGAATGATTTTGTGGTAGCCATAGGTTATGGGGTTGTTTTCTGCATGTAATAAGAGAATTTCACGGTTGCAGGTAACATTAATAAGACCACTTTTTTAATTATGTTGTCTTTCTAGTTGATGTATTGCCAGTATTGGGCATATTCGCCAATGAGTCAATGACCTTGCAAGTGGCGTTACATAACATCAGCTATTTCCTTCAATCTTCATCCATCAATGTTCTGTATGTGGGTTTGTGGGGGGAGGGGACCGGAAGAACTTGATAGATTCCTTCCAAGGTTCATCCACAAAAAAGATGATAGTAACTCAATGGTTTCTATGGATTCAAAATTAAAAAATAAAACAAAATAAATAGAATAAATCGAGATCAATATCCAATTGATCACTTTGGAATATTGATCAATGTTATGGGCCTAATATTAGTATTGTATTGTTTTCAAATGATAGCTTAATTGGCTAGAGTCAATGACCCTGCAAGTGGCGTTACATAACATCAGCTATTTCCTTCAATCGTCATCCATCAATGTTCTGTGTGTGGGTTTGTGGGGGGAGNGGGGGGTGACCAGAAGAACTTAATAGATTCCTTCCAAGGTTCATCCACAAAAAAGATGATAGTAACTCAATGGTTTCTATAGATTCAAAATTAAAAACAAAATAAATAGAATAAATCGAGATCAATATCCAATTGATCACTTTGGAATGATCAATGTTATGGGCCCAATATTAGTATTGTATTGTCTTCAAATGATAGCTTAATTGGCTAGAGTCAATGACCCTGCAAGTGGCGTTACATAACATCAACTATTTCCTTCAATCTTCATCCATCAATGTTCTGTGTGGGTTTGGGTAATTAGTTGCCATCCATTATTATGTTATTTACTTATCTTTGTTCCTATTTGTAAATATTTTTTAATATACCTTGTTCTAGTAGTGTAAGTAAGATTTTGTCATCCAATTGTCATCCATTAGTGAGTGATGTTAGAAAGATTCTTGACTTTCTTGTGTCTTCTCAAATATGATATAAATCTTAAAATCACTAATAGATCTAAATTTATCTAAATTTAGTGATTATCTTAAAACAAAGTTTGGAAAAGGACAGATGCCACCATAATGGTTCAACATAAATGCATAGCTGGCTCTACAAACTTTTTTCATGAGACATCATGGGTGAATAAACCTATCTACATCAGGTTGAAGGTGAATGCTGTTCATAGAAGTGGAGCAACTTTTTTGAGTTTCTCATGAATTCATTCCCTTCTGAAACAAGGATGGGTTTCATTGCATTCTTAATAAGAACCACTGATCATATCAATATAATTATAATTGTTGCCTTCTATAGAAAGAGGGAGCAAAGCATTTCAAAACAACTAGACACATTACACAACCTATAACATGGCCTCTCATTGCCTTTCTTTTTCTTTAGAGCCCCACTGAAGTTTTTTCCCCTGCTTCCCACTTAGAACCTTTTTTCTTCTTCTTCCCATATTTTAGAAAATCAGCATAAGAAATTATTGCTAGGTTCAATGGGGTTCCGTAGACTCTGAACGGGACCAGTATTCCTTCACAAGCCGCCCAAACAGCGAAGATTCTATCTTCATCAAGTTCATAGGTGCATCATACTCCATTACTTTTCCTGAAACAGAAATGAAATGATCATTTCCTTCAAGATTCGAACAAAAATATTTTAATATAAACATCTATTTTCACTTTCAATAATTCTGTTTGGCTTTTAATTTGTTTGAATGTACATTAAGCTCAGATATTTCATAGCGCTGATTAACATCTAGAGTTGAAGAAATTCAGTGGTAGATTACAATTCCCTTTGAGGAATAAGTGTTCATTCTCTAGAAGGATTACCTTTGCATTTTGATTATAAATGTTGTGATGTCAACTCTAGCAAGGGATTAGATAGAAAAATCGAAGTCTCGGTTTTGTAACTGTGGATGAAGATTTTCAAGCATGGAAGTTATCCTTAGACAGACAAGGGCTACCAAGCATAACTTAGTTATGTTATGGAAGTTATCCTTAGACAACGGTTCAAGGCACGTGCACAAAGATATTGAGTATTATTTAGATGAGAGGTTAAAGTAATTGATGTGACTCACCATCGCTAATGGCAAGAACCATGCTGCAATCCATCACGGTTGGTATCCTGTGTGCCACTATGATTACAGTACAATATGCAAATTCAGTCCGAATAGTTTTCTGCAGAATCATATCAGTTGCATTATCAATTGATGCAGTTACTTCATCGAGCACCAATATCCGACTCCTCCTCAAAAGCACACGCCCTAGACAGAAAAGTTGCCGCTGCCCGACGCTCCAATTCGATCCATCTTCCACAACTGAATAACATGTTCATAGTTGTTAAAGATAATTTTAAACTCAACAAATGCTGCAAATTACAATATTGAAACCTTACCTAAGGCTTCAAGGCCCTTTCCTTTTTCCTCAAGAGCCTCTTGCAGCTGACACTTTCTAATAACCTTCAAACAGAAACTAACATCAACTCGTGCCTATTTGTAACCATGCAGAATTAAATAACAAAGAAAAAATTCTACTTTCTTTGTTGTACATGTTTTGTTATAGTGGAAGATCTAATAGGTACTTTCAAATAAGGAAAAAATTCTGAAGTATTACCTCCCAGATTTCTTGGTTAGAATATTGAGACAAGGGATCCAAATTGTATCTCACAGTACCATTAAAAAGAGTAGGATCTTGAGGAATTATTCCTAGACGCGACCTAAGATCATGAAGTCCAATTTTAGAGATGTCAATGCCATCAACTATAATCTTCCCTGCAGCTGGCTCCACCAGACGAAAAAGAGCACTTATGAGGGTAGTCTTCCCACTGCCAGTTCGGCCAACAATGCCAATCTTGTGCCCTCCTTCAAAAGTGCAATTTATCCCGCAAAGAACGAGAGGTGCATTGGGCCTATATTTGACCTGTTCTCAGATCAACTTTCTTAGTATGCTAACCTTCCGTTTTTATAGTTTTACCATTAAAGCAATCAATAATACCTACCTGCAAATCTTGTATCTCCACTTTACCCATAGCCAGCCAATATGTCGTAGGGCGGCTCCCTTCTATTACTTGAGGGGCTTCACTGGGAATATGCATGTACTGATATAGCCTTTCTACAGAAATGATGTCATTTGCTATACTGCAATGCTTTTGAATTGCACGGACAAGGCTATTGCTTAAGGAAAGACCATAAGAAAGTGACATCCCCATAAGCCCTGTCAGTAGTTTGATGTCAGTGTAAACTACTAAATGACTGCAATGGTCATAGTTCCAAGAACAACATTTGAATACTCACCAAAGCTAAAAGTCCAAGGAGGAGGCAAAACCATGCAAAGTGCTGCAGAGGCAAGAACAACTGCACTGATCATTTCTACCCATTGGGTCAACCACTCATTTGCTGAAAAGCTGTGGAAAGAAGGACTAGCATTGGTGTCAATGAGGTAAAGATTTTTTGCAAAGAACTTGTCTTCCTTCTCAAAAGCCCTTATTGTAATAGCTCCCGCTAAAGATTCAGCTAGATGACTTGCTACTAAAGACTTGGTTGTGCCATTTATCCTCATCAGTTCTTTTGCAGAGGCGAAGTAGTATCTCTAGCGAGAGATAAATGTCAGTTTCCATAAAGTTCACAAGTTCTACATTATTACTCTTGATTTTAGCATATGACTTTGCTGATTTGACTTAAAAGAGTTTAAACTGACACTGATGCAAAGCAATTCTAAAAAAAATGTTGTTTTTCTATATGGCATCTGAAAGAGAAGTGCTACCAGGGAATGTTATTCAAGAAAGAGCCTCTTGCTGTATTACCTGCAAGCAAATTGCGAGATACAGCATTGGTACACTGACAAACAGACCTGCCAGGTGACAACGGCTAGTACAAGAAGAGCAGAACAAACATTTATGGTTGATGAAACTGAAAAGATAAGGCAGAGCGGGACATCAAGATCCATGATACTCAGATCAGAAGATATCTGCACAGTGACAGAAAGCACATAAAAACATTAGTTTTAGGCATTAAACGATAGGGACATTAACATTTCATGTTTGCCACGCTTACCCTGCTAAGTATCCTTCCCAAAGGTGTGGAGTCGTAGAAAGACATGGGTGCGTGGAAAATGGAGTCTAATAGCTTTGAGAACAAAGATTTTGAAGATTTAAGACCCATAGCAAGTGTACAAAGACATCTGAATATTAAAAACAGTATTGAGGCCAATCCAATCAGCAAATAGACCAAGACCAATTGCGATGTGCTAACATGGGGATTATCAACTTTAGCAGCCATCCAACTGTTCTGTAATATCAGACCAATCGCAAATAAAAGGTTAGAGATACTGGCCATGGTGAAGTACAAGAACCCTCTGCTCTGATTCAGATATTGCAAGTAAGGTTTGAAGCCCGTGTCTCCTATTTCTCTCTCTTCCTGCTTAATCAATTGATCTCTTTCACATGCTTTGAGTTGCTTCTCTACATATGTCTTCCTAATCTCTCTGGATGATGTTCCATGTCTATGGGCAGAACTAACGGCTGCAAGCCTTTCACAGCCGGCCGTCTCTTTGTGTGCGTTAACAAGGTCCTGAAATTCCTTGCTTGAGGCCAATAACCGATGGTAAGGACCTTCTTGTAGGATTTCCCCATCTGACATGAACTGTTGATAAAATAAAATAAAGCTCACATCCATTCGTTAAAAGTAATATCAACAAGAAATTCCATAAAAAAAAAAAGGAAAAAAGAGTATACTAACCAAAACAGAATCGAAAGCAGGGAGGAAATCAACTTGATGGGTCACGAGTAAGACTGTCTTCCCAGAAAGCGCTCCCAGAACATATTCCTGTCACGGTTTTAGTAAGCTTACGCTTGATGTCAGTAATTGAACTCCAAATAAACAGAAAACAAATACTGAAGACATGGAAGGTGTTGGGAAAATGGGATTACATTGAATAAGGTCATAGCAGTATGTGCATCCAAAGCACTGAATGGATCATCTAAGAGAAATATATCAGCATTTTGATAGAGAGCACGAGCAAGTTGAACGCGTTGCTTCTGACCACCACTCAAGTTGATTCCTCTCTCCCCTATTTCAGTAAGATCACCAAAAGGAAGCAGCTCAAGGTCCTTAACCAACGGACACCTCTCCAATGTTTCTCTGTATCTTTCACTATCCATGGCAGACCCAAATAAAATATTCTCCTGTATTGTCCCGTTCTGAATCCATGCTGTTTGAGAAACATAGGAAATCTTCCCACATACTTTAATCTGTATATTCAATAAATGGAACCATACTACATAATTAGAATACTTAACCTTTTCCAATGTAAGATGGGGATAGGAAGTGTTGGAATACATGGGATAAGAGACAATTCTCACAATGTTGGGATGGATTTTGTAACTAGAGAAAGAAAGTAAAAGAGCAGAAGCTACTTACAGTTCCCTGAATCTTTGGAACTTCTCCAAGAATTGCTGCTAGAAGGGTTGATTTGCCTGAGCCAACTTCTCCACATATGGCCACCTTTTCTCCAGGTCTAACCTCCAAATTTATGTTTCTCAGAGTGGGCTCTGATGAATTCTCTTCCCAGGAGAATTTTTCCGACTTGATAAAAATGGAGTGATTCACACTCTCCATGTTGCAATCGTGCTGGACATGTGCACTCTGCAACTCTGGTGCCTCAAGGAATTGTACAATACGTGCAAATGCAATCTTTGCTTGAATGAACACCCCCAATACATCAGGAATATGTGAAATTGAATCCTGGACGAGGCGAAAAGTTGCTACAAAGGTGAACACATTATTTGCATGCAGAGGAACTCTGAGGAAATAACATGCTCCAAAAGTAGCAGAAGAGACCAAAACAGGAGTTGACCAAAAGAGGATGGAGTGGTATGCTCTCTCTGACTGCACTGCAGATAACCTTTTGTGTTCTACCTTCCTTAAATTTTCTATAACATTCTTGAAATGGGTTTCCCAAGCATAAAGTTTTAAAACCTTCATGTTGATCAGAGCCTCAGAACTAGCCTTCAGTCTCTCATCTTGCGCCACCATTAGCTTAGACTGAAACTTATGCTGTATCTTTCCAATTGGAATATTGCAAAGCACGGTGAGAATTATCACTACCAGTGCCGCAATTGTTGCTAGCCCCACTGCATGGACAAGAATTGCTAATGCAAGACATAGTTGGAGGCCTGTCGTCCAACTCTCATGCAACTAAAATGGAAGTTCTCCGATTCTATAAGCATCTACAGTTACATAGTTCATTATCTGACCACCTGAGTGCTTCAACCTAGCAGAATTGGTTAATCTCAGTTGCTTTTTATAAATGGCTGCAATTAGCAATGATCTCACTTTCAGGCCAATAAGCCTGCTTCGGAAGAACCACTGCCTTTGTGACATGGATTCTATGCTCTTTAGAAAGAAAAATGATATTGCCAGCAAGTGCCCTTCGTACTTGAAAATTTTTTTATCCCTCACCAACCAATATGAAGGAGTTCAGAAGTAGGGGGCCGGCAGACGCTGTAAGAATCTTGAACAAAGCAAAGCACCCAGTTAAGATGATTTCTTTCCAATGGCACAAGATTATTGCCTTTAGAATTGATGGTTTTGCTCGTTTCTGCTTATTCAGTTTTTCCAAGAACAGCATATAACAATTTTCTGCTCGATCTCCCTCGCGCAACTTGGGTATATCTTCATCCTCAAGAGTTTTCTTCCTCCCTATTTTCATCAACAGATTCAACCACCAAAACGACATTCTACTGAGGAATCCAGCTTTGGCAAATGGAGTAACAAGGCCAACAGAATCTCTTTCAACCTTCATCTTTCAGTTCTCTTGCCTTCAAACTCTGTATTGCAAACAAGAACGGATTTGTATATATATTAGAAACTAGTCAACCAAATATTTACTCTACACAAAATATATCTTCAAAGGACTTATGCACACAAGCGCGCAAATCTTGGAATCAGTTTTGTTGATACACAGTTTCCCGATTGGTGACGTGGCACGCTTGCTGATTTCCTGACGAATGATCCAAGTTTGACTTTTCCTGCACAATAGAGAAAAGAATAGGATCGAAGAGACCGGGGGTGAGCCGGTGGGGATACTCCGATGCCTAAGTCAGTGTATGCTTTTGAGATAATGAGAAATCAACAAAAGCTTTAAGAGTGTGCTAGAGTTGCGTTACCCGAACGTGTAGAGGTGACTTGCATTATATAGGCATGGAGTGATTGTTCCCTTGTCAATGACTGACTCTTCCCTGATTTTCTGCGAGGCAGTTTGTTACCAGAGATTTGGGTAGTTATCCGTATCAAGACCTGATCTGATGGGATCGAGATAGGATTTGGTTGTTATGGTACTTTAAATTTTGAATGCTTGTAGATAATATATCTGATCTGGCACTTTTGAGTACTTGGTATTTGAATGGAACGGATAAGATAGGATCTTTGAATTTAATCTCCTGATCCCTAGCTTTTCGGGCTTCGGAAGCCTTAAGCTCAAAGTATCGGTTATATATTGTGATCGAGGCCCGAGGCGGTTCTCGGGTGATCGAGGCCTGAGGCCTTCTTGCCTGTTCGAGGCTTTCTCGGGTGCTCGAGGCTTGCCTGGGCTCTCGAGGCTTGAGAAGCTCTTGGGCTTTGAGAACATGGGCCTTCCTTGGGCTTAGCACAGGCCGGATGGTCTTGTGGGGTTGATTCATGACCCAACAAGTTTCCTAGGAAGATCCTTCGAAGCAAGCAAGTTGGCTACCTAAGATGGCGAAACACTCTTCCAGAATGCTATAAAATTTTAAAGAAAAAAAGGTGCAAGGGATTGGTTGGACATCCGAATGATCAGGGAAAGTACGGTAAATTTTATTTTTTATTTTCAGCACTTCATTTTTGAGGGTTTTTTTTTTCTTTTCTTTTCTTTTCTTATCATTTTATTTTTGTTTCTCACAGCAATTAATCTTTTAATATTTGTTTCTGTGAGACAATATTGTTGTAAGTTTTTGACAGGTGTTTTGGAGTTTAAGTTTGGGGGACGCCTTGTCCTTGTTCATACTCAGATTTCCTTACTTCTGGTAATTTATTTATATACTACACATTGAGGGTAATGTGTAATTCAAGTTTGGGGTATGGAAAGACACTATGTCTGTTTGTTTTTATTTGTCTGTTTGCTCTAAAATAAAAAATAAAAATAAAAATTGTTATGTTGTTGTTAAGTATAAGTTAAGCTGTAACAGTGGTTTGATTTTTATTGGCTTGCTTAACATTTTGAACATATCATCATGTCATTAGGAATCTATCTGAGTCCTTTTACTCATGTTTGGGCTAGAGAGACTTTACTTGTTTGGAGTTGAATTATCAAGAGCAAATTAGCATATATTTTGTGAAGTATGATATCTGAGCTTAATCATGTTTATTTTAAGATTTGTTGGATGACCTATTGATAAATATCTTTGGCTTGCAAGAAAAAAAAAAGAATAAAAATATATATTTTGAGTTTTTCACTGAGTAACCGAACCTTTTGCTTTGGTGTCAAAAGGTGTAAAGTTAACTTTGGTTGATGGTATGGCTAGTTTAGCTTCTTAGCCTTTTTTACTTGTGTTAATGTGTACATCTAGTGCCCTAAAACCATATAGTTTGGGAGTTATTAGCTTAACACTTGTTACATGGGTTAATTAGAAAACTTAAGGGAGCTAAGTATTGCACAAACTACACACACACACAAAAAAAAAAAAAAAGAAGCATATCTTACCTTGGTTGTTTCATTTAATGGGGATTCCAATGAATTTTGAGATTGAATTGAAGACTCATGATTGCAAGCTAATTTCACTTTGCACTTATTAGAATATATGATGGCACTGTCCATTTATGAGTATGGTTCGAATGCCCATAACAGTATTGTAGAAAAGGATTTTATTTCAATAACAATATTGAGATATGGACGTTCCTAAGGGGTAGCTCAATCGGTTAAGGATCATGTCTCATAAAACAAAGGTCATTAGTTTAAATCTTTTCTCTCCTTTTTGTGTGGACATGTCAAAAGTACTGTAGAAAAGGATTTTATTTCAATAACAATATTGCGATATGGATGTCCCGAAGGAGTAACTCAATCGGTTGTGAATTACGTCTCATAAAACAAAGATCATTAATTTAAATCTTTCCTCTCCTTTTTGTGTGGATATGTCAAAAGATATAGATATATATATATATATATATAGGCTCATTGACTTGAGGGTAAGAGTATCTCCGATTTTCGGATTGACGACCTTTTGACGCCTTTTCCCTTCTTTGGCAAATGAAACTCCCCCTTAAAAAACGGTACATGAGAATCATCATCAACTCAATGTAATAAAATGGGATCTGGATCCCCAACAATAAGAAGAAAATTACTCATCAAATTTTTTTAAAATCTTGGCCATTCAATGTTATTCAAGAGTCTACAACATACCACGTGTTCTACTAATACAAAATAATTTTAAAATTTTAAAATAAAAATATAAACCAAAATAATAATAAAATATGGGATCGACGGCCACCAAAATTTTTGCCACAGGGCTACCCCCAACCGGTGGCGGTCCTTGCTCACAAACCAGAACAAGCATGAGACAGAGAGAGAGAAAGATTTGAGCTTCTTCTGCTACTTGGAGCCAAAACCAGAAATAGGTTTCGCTGCATTTCTGTTCTCTTGCCTATTTTTGCTCACAAGTCCAAGTGGGTCTGTGGAAACCCAGAGGTTAGAGCACTCATGGAAGTGAAAGCAGCTTAATTTGGACCCATGGAGTAGTACCTCTCTTCGTGGACTATCAATTTAAAAAAAAAAAAAAATTTAAATTGGCTCAGCTGGGGTGCCCACCACCTCCATATTTTTTATTATTTTGTTATATATATATTTTTTAAAATTTAAACAATATTTTATTATTTTATTATTAGTGAGACACGTGACATGTTGTACACCCTTGAATGACATTGAATGGCCAAGATTTCAAAAATACTTGATGAGCAATTTTCCCACTATTGATGGGCAATTTTGATGGGATTTTGATCCAATAAAATGGGATGTAGGCAGGGGTGGAATTGCATCTACCCAAAATTTTTAAAAATCTCTAAAAAATTTAATTTTTTTTCTTCTAAATTTTATATTTTATTTATGAGTTTGATCCCCAAAATTAAGTTTTTGCCCATAAAAATCTTCAATCTTTTAGTTCTGTCCCACCTCATTTGAAATCTTGGTTTTGCCCCTAAATGGAGGTGTAGTATTTAACATTTTTAGTATAGTAAACCTTTCTTTGCTTAACATAATTACTAAATCAGGATTACCTTTTCCTACTATTGAGATGTCTTTTTCTTGTTTTTCTTTTCTTTTCTTTTTTGCTTTATAATATTGAAATATCTTTTAACAAATTGTGGGTGTCACTTTTCATTGTTAAATTGTTAAACTCGAAGGAATCTAGTTATGATTACTGAGGATGATTAAGTTAGTCCTAAATATGTGGCTGGTGGCTACAATAATACCAAATAATGAGTGATTTGAGATTCATAGAATGCCAACAGCTTCTCTCCTCTCTCTCTCTCTCCGCATAAGATTGGAACAAAGTTAACCTTTGTGGCCTCAAAATTCAACAAAGGTTGAAACACCTTTGAAAGGTGGGCATTGAATCTTCCTTCCTGTCGGGGCCCAACATTGACAGATTTGTTTCGTCTATGGATAAGGTTTCATAGGTTTACCCAATCTGTCAACGCCCACAAGAAAATATCTCCCACATTTTTTGAGTGTTAGAAGCACAAACTGCTCTTTTGGCCACTTATTATTATTTTCGTTCCAAGAGTTCTTATGTTATATTATGTAGTAGTGTAGGTGAAAAATTTAGATATTTTTCACTTGTGACTTGTTAATAAGTTAGAACATTACAGTTATATATAATACAAAATGTTAGAAGAATTTGTAACTGGTCTAGTCAATTGCCTCTCAACAGGAAAAGAAGCTGGATTCAACCTCCTCTTCTTGTTTATGTTTGCTAATTGAAGGAATAAGTGGAAGGATATTAAGAGGATCCAAGGCCCCAACCAAACACTTTGTTTTAAAGATAAAACTGAGCATGCCTTTTATTCATTAAATGGTGTAACAAGTTTAAGCACAAAATTTCATGAAATCATTATTAATAATTACATTGATAAATAAGATAACTGTCCAAAGAACCAACTATCACCCAGTATAGGTTTATAGTTCACAGCCTCTTAATAAGGAGATTGACACCATTTTCAGGCTCTATAACCGACCTCAATGTTGGGGAATGTCTGTGTTTTGGTGACAAGGAGAATGAGAAGTTGGAAACAATTAGAGCTAAAAGAATTTTGAGCTCTGCCATGACAAAGTTTTGCCCCAAACAAGTACACGGTCCAACTCCAAAAGGCATGTACACATGTGGGAACTTGCATGCACCACTGGCTCCATTGCCAAATCTCTCGGGGTTAAACTCATGGGCATCAGGTCCCCAAATATTAGAGTCTTGGTGCAAGGTTACCAACAAGGTCCAGACATTGACGTCTTTAGGCACCTGAATATCTCCGAATTTCATGTCTTTCATTGCCTCCCTTGACACTACTGGCAGTGGAGGGTAAAGTCGCAATGATTCATGAATTACCATTGTCAACTGTCATGGGTAAAAGAAGCTATGTAAGTTATTGACAAAAATGAGTAAGATGCTTTTGAGTAAATTGTTATACACTTAGATAATATGACAGTGAAAATTAGAACTCGTGAGAAACAGTTACCGTTTTGATCTTGCGAATCATGTTAGCATCAGGCATTTGACCCCTGCAAACTTGGAGCACCTCTGCACGAACTCTGGCTTGCCATTCAGGATTTGAGGCCAACAACGTCAATGTCCACGTTGCAGAGACAGCAGTAGTCTCGTACCCAGCTAAGTATATGTTCTTGCAGGTCTCTACAATGAATCGGTCTGTCTCATCTTGGGACAATCCACTGTTGCTGGCAGCTTGAAGGATCATATGTAACAAATCATAATTCCCTGATGCTGCATCCTTTCTTTCATTGGCTACCTTGAGAATCAAAGCGCGGACATCTTTTTCCAGCTTCCATGTTTCTCTTTTACTCTTTGTTGGAAGATATCTGATTGATTACAACACAAACAACCACTTTCTATCAAAAACAACCTTTTTAAGTGATGTTTGACATAAAGTGATTTTGGGTAGGGAAAAGCTGAAACCTCATTCCAGGAATACCGTTGGATAAAATCTTTTTAGACATATGCTCCTGAAGTGCTCTGAGCTTTAAGAATATCTCCTCCCCTTGGGAATAGTTGCTTTCAAAACAAGCTCTTGAAATTACAACCCCGGAAAAGCTTCTCATATATTCATCAATGTTTACATCTGCAACTCCACCCTCACTTTCTGCCCTCCATGAGTTCAGCACTGTCATCGAGGAATCCACCATGATCTTCATCATGCCCTGCAGATTGCACCATGAACTAATTCTTAACTTCAAATAATTAGAAGGTACATATAGTATCAGGGATTGCTTCTAAAAGAAACGTTAAAGGATAAATCTCAACAAGACAGCAGACCCCTCATGTTGCTAACAACCCAGAAGACCGAATTTCAAGCAGGCTGAATGATAGCCCACAACAGATCATGATTCAAGATGATGATGAACAGCTCAAATTCCCTCAATTCACGCAAACCATGTTTCCTGCACTTCCAGATTTTCTGCAACAATTGCTGCTATTCAAGTGTTTTTCTGTTTATGTGCTTCTTTTGTAAATCTCCCGTATAGAGATTCTAGCTCCTTTGGTTATAAATATGAATGAACAGCTACTCTGTTGTTGGTAAGTTCACCAAACAGAGCTTCTCAAATTCTTTCAAGAATAAATGCTTTAATTCATATTTGTTAAGAAAAATGTAGTCATTTACGTTACTATTTGAAGGATATATACCTTAACCTTCTCCATATATAGTTCAGGAGCAAGGATCTTCCTCTGGTGAGCCCATGTTTCTCCATTTGAAGTCAGGATCCCTTTGCCAAGCAGAGGACAACGCTCTCTAGATTGATTACGAAGGCTTTCCAAATTCAAAGGAAGTGCATATGCTTATTTCCTTCACCACCTCAGGATCGTTCATATGCAGTATTTGTATGTTGCCAAGGGAGAACATAAATGTTGAACCTGTCGACATTATTATAAACAAACAACTGAGATTCTTCAAGAACATCTGAGAACTGAAGCTAAATTGATGTTATTACCATATGATTTTCTCCATTCGTCGAAGAGCGGAAAGAGTATGGAAGAGCAATTGTGGGTTATTGCTTGCTCTCCTTTTTGTTGAGCCTTTGAGGCTGATGATTTCATCTTCTTCATGTCACCAATATTCCCAATCAAAAAAGAGGGTGGAGGGCCTCTGATCCCCTGTTTTCTCAGTATTGATCGAAGCCTTTTTGGCTTCAATATTAGGGCATCACACATCTTCATTAGCGTGGTAACCAAGGCGATTGTGATGATGATCTTAGAAAGAAGAAACAGCTGTTCCATGGCTTTTACTCTCTGTGTTTTTGTTCCAAAAGTGGCTTCCCTTCTTTATATGGCCACTCTTAACATTTTATTTATTTTTATTTTTCGGGTTATTTAAATGTTTGGTCTGTCATCTATGGACAGGCCGGCATCATTCACATGATTCCATCAAGAAGAGAAGATTCACAAAACGGAGATGTCTTTAAATGCGTGCACATGCATTTGAACAAGATATCAAACTACATGTTTTTTATAAAAAGCATTTCATTTTGACGGTACCTGACGGTACCTAGGGGTGTAAACGAGCTGAATTTGAGCGAGCTTCTCATGTTTGAGCTCAACTCATTTAAATTTTACTTGAGCTCAAGTTTGATCCAAGTCCGAGTTCAAGCTCAAGCCGAGTTCGAGCTCGAGCTCATAATAAGTCGAGCCGAGTCAAGCCAGCTCACAAACTGGCTTGATCTTATATTTAATTTAATTTTTTTTAATTATAAATTTAAATTTCAAACACTCTTAAACGGTTCAAGAAGTTAGCTTAGATATGAGCATTTGCGCAACCTGACTAGCCGAGTATGGAGTCTAAGTCAATACAACAATGCACTTGGTTTCGAAGAGAGAAGATATGCATCATTTTATAATAAAATGATACTATTAGAAAAAAAAAAAAAATCAATTTTTAATATTAATATGAGTAACTATGTAAACAACTACCAATTCGAGTCTTATACAAGCTGCTCATGAGTCTAACTAAGTCGAGTTGAGCTTGCTTCATTCAATATTTAAGCCAATATTTGTATTCACAAAACATCTCATTATTAAATTTAATAATCGAGTCGAGCATGAGCCGAACACGAACTCACTTAACACCCCTAACAATACCTACTAGTATGGTTGGAATGCCCATAAATAACAGTATTGTAGAAAAGGATTTTATTTCAGTAACAAATTTTTTTTTTTTTTTTGAAAGAATTTCAATAACAATATTGAGATACGGTTGGCGAACAATATTATGTAACAACAAATTTTTAAGCTAAGGTTCGATCACTAATAAAGTCTAACATCATGGGCACCTCTATTTTCATGAGATGCAACACATGTTATTTTCTCTCTGATCTAGACTCCCATATACGGACTTTAACATTCTCTTACCCCTTACTTATCTAATTCTACCCCATTTTTACTAGCTTTCCTCAACCAAAAAGTTGTACATGAGAATCATTTTATTATTTTCTATACACAAGCCGGCCACGTGATTTGTTCATACTATACATCTAAGAGGAATTGCTCCATGAGAAAGCAGTATTCTTTAATACCCACGTTTATTTTCGTTGATATAAAAGCACTAATACAAGGATTATATACAATACATTATAGTTGCAATCCCATGTTATAAGGAACTCATGATAATAAATCCTCAAAGCGGTTATGCATGCATGTATTACTATTAGGGTGAGAATTTGACTTTCAAGATGAGAATTCTCAATTTTATTAGTATTAGTCGCCTTGAGTTTTATTGATGTCCTGATGAAGTTGGGTTGAACTATGGTTCAATCAAACTTGTGGAAGCACTCGAAATTCCTATCATCTAGGCCTCTTCTGTGCGGATCTGGCTCCTCTCCAGTCCAAAATGGACTGGAGGAGAGCCGGTTGATGGCTAGGATCTCTCATTAGAGATCCTAGGGCTATCAACCTGCCACGTGGCATATTAAAAAAATAACAATATTTTATTATTTTACTTTTAAAAATAAATAAAAAAACAAAATAATAAAAAATTAAAAACAAATCTGAAAAAAAAGAAGGGTGGCTGGCCACCCCATCTTGGCCACAGGGGGTGGCCGGCCACCACATTTTACAACAGGTGTTGGCGTCGCCATCCCCATGGGCCGGTTGGGGGTGGCCGAGCCATCCCCAAAGGTCTGTCTCCCTCTGTTCAACCCCCAAATCAGTGGTGGCTTGATTTGGCGGCACGAAGTTGAGCAACAGGGGAGGCGGATGAGTGTTTGACGGGAAGGCTGGTTCAGGCATCAAGAGTTCCTCCTTGGTTTGGTGAAGACAGGTGGGGTCAAGGTTTTGGATACTCTCATACACTGCTCAACGATCCAGGCCCAGCCATGCCATGATTCCAAAGAAGACCATTATGGAGCCAATGGGTATCTGTATGAGTCCGAAGAGGAAGTCCACGAATTCCTTCCCGGCCTCTGCGAACAGCACCTTCTTGGAGTTGCTGTCGACAAAAAGCTTCAAGCTTATCGCTTTGCTGCTGTTGGGTGTTGATGTGGCGGCCATCTTTGTCTTTGCTGGGGTTTGGTCGAAGTAGCGTTTGGTCGAAGATCGGGTAGAGGGGTCTGATCTGGCCGTTGTAGAGGATCTCGTCGGCTGAGATTGGGGACGAGTACTCCGGCTCTCTGCAAACAACAGCGAACTCAAACTCATCCTTGTCCTCTTCCTCGTCACCGCCGAAGCCCCTTGCATTTGGTTGAGCTCCTGTCCTAAAATGTGGTGGCCGGCCACCCCCTGTGGCCAAGAGGGGTGGCTTCTTTTTTTTTTTTTAAGATTTGTTTTTAATTTTTATTATTTTGTTTTTTTATTTATTTTTAAAAGTAAAATAATAAAATATTATTTTTTTAATGCGCCACGTGGCATATTGATGGCCTTAAGATCTCTAAGGAGAGATCCTAGTCTTTAACTGGATGCTCTCCAGTTCATTTTGAACTGGAGAGGATCCTTGTCCCTTCTGTGCGACTTCACGGACAAGTGTTACTATAATCACGCTCAGTTATAATAACTACAATTATCTCCCACCTACATTTTTTGAATTAAAAATAAAAAATAAAAATTCTGATTTGCCATCAAAGATATTTACATGCTATATTTTACACGGATCATTGTGAATAAAATCTTCCTATCGAAAAAAGAAACTTATTTATTGAAATTACGTATCTAAAAAATATATCACTTTTATTTTTTATTTTTTTTATGAGTTGAATTTTACTAACCACGCTTTTATCACGAGAATTAAATATATTTGTATGTAATATACGATATCCTCACGATAAGTTTTTTTATTTTTTTTTTATTTTTGAAAACTTTATCTTCGGAGATAAATTCTCTTATGCAAAGCTTTTGGTGGGGTCACAAAGAGCGAGATAGGCGGATTCCTTGGATAAGTTGGAGTAAAATGGGGTTGCCAAAACATGTGGAGGTATGAGTTTTTGTGATTTATTTTTCTTTAATAAAGCTCTCTTGGCAAAGCAAGTTTGGCAGATGTGGTCTATGCCAGACAGCTTAATTGCTCGGATTATGAAATACAAGTACTTTCCGGAATGTTCAATTCTTGAGGCTACAATCCGGGATAAACCGTCCTTTGCATGGCGTAGCATTCAAACCTTTGCATGGCGTAGCATTCAAAGTGCTTGTGAACTATTCAAGGAAGGTTTGGTGTGGAGGATTGGGAACGGGAAAAAAGCGAAAGTTTGGAAGGACAAATGGGTGCCAAAATCCTTTTCTGGGAAGGTTTTTTCTGCCCCAAGAATTCTTGATCCGAATGCAACAGTGTGTGAACTGTTTGATGCAAGTGGGAGCGGTTGGAACCAATGGCTGCTTGACCAACTGTTTTTTGCGGAAGAAAGACGGAATATTAGAAATATCCCAATCAGTCTAACAAACCAGGAAGATCGACTCATATGGAGGGGCACATCCAAAGGAGTATTCTCTGTAAAAAGTGCTTATCACTTACAAAAAGATTTGGAAAATTCACAACTGGCTGAAACTTCTTCTAGGAGATGGGATAGTGCAATATGGAAGTATATATGGAAATTAAATCTCCCGAACTTAGAAAAAAGTGTTTTTCTGGAGGGCATGCCAGAATATTCTGCCAACAAGGGAGAACCTTACAAGAAGGAAGATTATCCCAGATGCAAAATGCCTAGTTTGTGAAATGGAAGAGGAATCCATTGCCCATATTCTTTGGCACTGTCATTCAGCCAAGGATGTATGGGGTGGGGCAAGCATCACTTTCCAGAAGAGCCAATTCCAAGAAGCTGACTTTCTAAAAATTGCAGGGGGAATGATGAGCAGATGTACCATGGATGAATTTCAGCACTTCGTGGCTACGTCCCGGCGTATCTGGTTGAGGAGGAATAAGTTTCTTCATGAAGGCATCTTTTCCCATCCAAATTCAGTTGTTTTTAATGCAGCAGAGGCGGTAAGGGATTACCACCAGGCACAAACGGATACACGGTCTGCTGAGACTCCAATGGGTCCTTCTCCGATGGGGAAGTGGGAAGCTCCTCCTCTTGGATGTCATAAGGTGAATTGGGATGCGGCGCTAGGAAAGCAAAACGGAAAAATGGGCTCGGGAGTGGTTGTCCGGGATCATTTGGGTAGAGTGGTTGCTGCTAGAAGTGTCACACGGCAAGGGGGCTTTGAACCAGCAGCAGCGGAGGCTATGGCTGCTTTTCCGGCCATGCTAACAGCACATGAGATGGGTATCCAAAAAGTGTGGTTCGAAGGGGATGCCAAAGAAATTATCAAAGCCGTGAACACAATGACGACAGATTTGAGCCAAATTGGGCATCTGGTGGATGATCTTCGTTCAGAGCTGAGTAGGTTTCATACTTGGAAAGTGACTTATGTCCGAAGAGAGAATAATCAAGCAGCCCACATGCTGGCAAGAAGGGCTACGGCTGAAAATATGGACCATAGGTGGACTTACTGTTCCCCAGAATGTATTAATGATATTATTGCAGCAGAGTTTTATGCTCTGGCTCATGAATGTATTGATTAAAGATATGAAATAATATCGAGTTTTTCAAAAAAAAAAAAAGTCAACATATATGTTTGGATCATAATGTGAATTTTGTAAGAAAATTCAATATGTGAAATCTATAAATAAATATTTTATGACGTAGATATCTAAATAAACATGATTGAGATCTCCAAATATTTTTAAAAGGGAAATGCTAGGTGTTCTTCTAGTGTTCCTCCGGTGTCCTCCTAATTGTGATGTGGCTTTTAAAATTACCAATAGATTAAAAGTCAATAATGATAATCTTAAATTTAACGGTGATTTTAAAAGCCACATCACAGTTGAGAGAACATCGGGAGAACACTAGAAGAGCACCTAAAAATATGAGATTCTCATATGAGAGCCCATACTATGAGGTCATTCCTTAAAACTCATCTTTTAAAGCATCCAATCAAACTTTGACACCTCACTTAAAACACCAAAATACAATAGGACTAACCACACATGATCACATCTCCTTCAAACCCACCCACCCATAAACCACCTCACCTCTCAAGTCAAACGCAGCTGCTGGAATCCATGGAGTCCACAAGAACCCATCACCCAAACAGGCCAAACCCAAAAAACCCACCACCACTAGAACCCAACAGAAAAACTGATGTAGACCAGAATGTTTAGGAATATATGAGGAAGACTTGAGCCAATGCCAATGTGAAGAAACCCTGAAGGATGGTGACACGTTCCCAGGCACAAGCTGCAGCAGAGGCCCGTTCAGACAGAGTTGTAGGCCGTCCAAACCTGTAGCTGGACAAGAGAAGACCGTCCGGACGTTATTTTAGCCGTCTAGACTTGTAGCTTTCCCGAGAAGAGGTCAGAATGCTCCGTTCAGAGCCCGCTCGCACCTCGTCCTAACGTTATGTTATTTTTACACAGTTTTTATATTTTGCTTGAGTCTCGTCCGGACGGCTAGATGTCCCGTTTGGATGCTTATCCTTGTTTTGGTAGTAAATCGACTTTAATTCCTTGTTTTTAGGTTTAGGGTTTTAAATGACTATAAATACTTTATTATAGCCTCCATAAATGCAGTTTTGATTATCATTGCAGTTTTCTCTAATAAGAATTCTCAGAGTTGAGTTTTCTTCATATTTTCCTTTAATTTATAGATAGATTCTATATTTTTTAAGAAGAATTCTCAGATCCTTGATAGACTCAAGATCTAAGAATTATTTTTCTTTCTTCATGTATTGTTTTATTTGCTTCCATTTTGTCAGACTGCATCAGTTGGTATCAGAGCGTAAGTTTCTTTCCATGACTTCGGTCACAAAAAGAAAGGGCAACTGCTTTACAACTTACACGACGTGTACGAACGCGATGAATCAATTCATGAAGAGCACGAGGCGACACCGAAGGCGTACGATGAAGAACTGCAGACGGCTATGAGAGATCAAATTGAAGACCTCACTAACCAACTAGCCGAAGCCCGCTTCTACGACAGGCGTCGATGTTGAACTCCACCCCGGCAGGAGGAAGAGGAAGACGAAGACGACAACGGGTATAGATCTGTAAACACTTTTGCGGAGCATCGAACGCAGGGACGTCGACCCCCTGTGCAAGCTTCATGCTAATCGATGGAAAAGTGGGTTCAAACTTGATATTCCAGAATTTGCAGGGGGTATGCAACCTGAGAAATTTCTGGATTGGGTAGCGGCAGTTGAAGAGATTCTCGACTTCAAGAGAGTGCTTGAAGACCGATGGGTTTCTTTGGTCGCAACCAAGTTTTGGGGTAGAGTTGTGGCATGGTGGTAGCAGTTGAAGCAGGCAAGCGTGTGAAAAGGCAAATTAAAGATCACTAGTTAGGAGAAACTATTGAGGAAGATGTGGCCCGCCTTTTTTCCCCACAACTACCTTCAGACTATTTACCAAAGGCTACAAAATTGGAGTTAAGGTTTGAAGTCCGTAGATGAGTATACGGAGGAGTTCTACAAGCTATTGGCACGAGTTGACCTATCGAAATTGGATGAGCAATTAGTGTCCCCAAGTGCTTCTAATGCAATGAATCGGGTCACCGGATGGCGGGTTGTTGCAAGGGAGAGAAGTATGGTAAGGGCTTACTTGTTGATTGTTGTGCAAATATCTACCTAAATTAATAGGCAAATAATTGTACATTTTACTTGCAAGTGCACAAGATCAAAATAATAGCATAGCGTGCAAGTGCGAGATCATTCCCATGAAGATTGGTGAATTCTGATTAAAATTAATTTCTCAATGTAAAAACAAGAGAAAAATTGAGTTTGATTCGATAATGATAAAAGGTAGAGCTATGATATCCACCACTAATTACGCTCAATTAATAAATCAGTATGCCAGTGTTCCAATCATATTATGGATACTTAATGTTCGCCAACCGAAAGATATGAGTGTCTACTCCTTAACCTATTGATTTTCCTGAGCAACGAATTAGGTATGGGTGCCTACTCTAATTCTTTTCTTTCTTAAAGGATTTAGCATGGATGTCTACTAAGTTGTTCTCTAAGAAAACATAAATCTATGAAAATCGACAAACACATGAGGCCTAGGGCATGGGTGTCTACTTCAGTTTCCCATGTTGATTAACCCAAGAGGCGTGGATTTCTTTTATTACTCTTATTAAACCCAGGACTCGGTCATCCAAATTGATTTAATTAACAGATCCATACCACATGCATATGTTGATCAATCACACACATATGAGGAATTTAAGAAAACAGAAATTAATCAAGTTAAGTAACACAATATGATTATCATAAAGGCGCCAATATTGAAATATTAAAATAAGCATGATTAGGGATTCAATCTGGCCCTACTAAGGAGTGTAGTTATACATGAGTTTGATGTTAAACATCTTCATAAAATAAAATAGAAAGAAAAAGAATAAACCCGAAAAATGCTTCCTTGAAAAGCTGTCAATTCTTCTCCAAAATCACGTATATCTAATTCTCTGTTTATAGGCATATTTATAGAGTTTAAGAAAACCCTAGAAGCACCTAGAAACCCTAGAAATCGTAAAACAAACCTTAAGCCCATTTCCAAATTAGGACCAGTCGCACATTGTTCATTGGCGCACGACTGCGCTCGATCGCAGGTGTAGTGCGCTCGATCCTTCTTCTTGCGCGTGCGAGTGCAGATGCGCTCGTTCCTTGGCTTGGGTGCTCGATCCCAGGTTTGGTGCGATCGATCACACTGACAGAATCTCCAGCTTTACCCAAATTTGCTCTTTAAGCCCGATAAGAAAAGTAACTCTGAGAAATATTTCACATTCAGTATGAGCTTCAAATCTTAAACTTCAGGTCTTCCTCATCTTTCTACCTTTAAAGAGGTCATTACCTAGTACTGGTCCTGCTTAAGTGAGTCTTGAGAACGGCCACTTAACCTCAGCAATCAATGATTAATATATTATAATGAGATAAGAAAAGTCAAACATTTTAAGAGGAAAAAAAAAAGGAAACTTATTTCAATAATTTGAGTATGGCTAGATTCTTAAATGAATAATGTCTAATAGTTTCTGCAACAAACAGCTTTGAAACTCACTTTAGCAAGATTATCATAAATCAAATGTATAGACATCCAGGAACCCTAGGTCACCCTGTCTCAACAGCCACCGCATTATATTATAATGAAACAGCAGTAATCCAGCTTAAGACACTGCATTTCCAGATTTACCTAATTAAAATCAAATCAATAGCTAAAAACTAGATTAGGAAATGGCAAATCTGAGACAATAATCATTTCAGACAAAAGCCCAACCAATTCAAGAATTCAGCTCGATCACTGATCCTACTTCTCCTTGGAGAATCAATCAAATTATGTTTGTAAATCTCGAAATAAGAACAAAGTCAGTTCCATATGATCTAAAAAAATGAAAACCATAACCTAAATTGAAAAAAACAAAAACGGAAGAGTAGCGTTTAGCGTTGAACCAGATCAAGATCAATTGGTTTTGGGATCGGGCATGGGGAAGAGACCGGCACTGGCGCCTCATGGCGGAGCAAACCCTAGGAACTTCTGCAGATTGGTGCGGATGCTGATAGAGCAGAGGAAGTAGAGGAACGCCATGGAGCAATCGGTGGGATCGTCGCCTTGCAGGCCTCTGTGGCTCTAAATCATATCATTTAGTTGGCCAGCCGGTTTGGACTAGAGGAGATGGTGGGTGGGAACTGGCGAGGCACTGGGCGATGGAGAGAGAGAGATAGGGAGTCGGAGATGGAGAGAGGGGACTGGCGAGGGAGAGGGAAAATACAGGGGTTTAAGTGCTGCTTGAAAGGAGGGGGGGCGGGCTGCTTGCTATTATTTAGGGGCGCTTTTCAGCATAGCGCTCTTATTTAGGGGCGTTTGCCTGTTAGGGGCCCCTAATTAAGGGCGCCTATTAAAAAGTGTCTTTAATTAATTTTATTAGAATTTTATTTAAGGACGTTTGACCATTAAGTGTCCCTAATTAAGGACGCCTAATAGTCAAGCATCCCGAATTAAAGGCATCTAAATAGAAAGTGTCATTAATTAATTTAATTGGATATTATTTAAGGGCGTTTGATTATTAAGCATCCATAATTAAGGGCGCCTGACTAGCAGGAGCCTCGAATTAAAGGCATCTAAATAAAAAGTGTCCTTAATTAATTTAATTGGAGATTTATTTAAGGGCGCTTGACAGTTAGGTGCCCCTAATTAAGGGCGCCTGACTAGCAAGCACCCCGAATTAAAGGCGTCTGGATATAAAGTGTCATTAATTAATTTAATTTGGGTCTTATTTAAGGGCGTTTGATTGTTAGGTGCCATTAATTAAGGATGACTAACTAGCAGGCGTCCCGAATTAAAGGCCCCTCAATAGAAAGTGTCCTTAATTAAATAAATAGGGGCGTTTATATATTAAAACGTCCCTTTATAGAGACGTTTTATTAGAGTGTCCCAATTCCAAGCGTCATTAAACCTTGTTTTTTTAGTAGTGTATGTAAGTTATTGACAAAAATGAGTAAGATTCTTTTGAGTAAATTGTTATACAATTGTAAAGAGGAGTTCCAAAAAAGGAGATCGCATGCAAAATTGGCAATAGTTTTGGAGTTACTGTAGTAGCAGACAAACGGGTCGTTTGTTAAGTCCATTAGTGAGTACTTCAAAGGTTTTGTAAGTATAAATTATTTGTAATTTAATCTTCTATAAAGAAGCAGTTTCTTGAATTTAACTATTCTGGTTTTACTTTTAAAGAGATTTCGCAACTCAAACAAATTTAGACATAATATAACTTTTCATTGAATGCTTGATAAAAAGAGCACGAATTTATACAATTTGTCTACTTATTTAAGATAAATGTAGACTAAAACAACTAAGACACGTAGCAGTTGGATGCACATTGCGTAATCCTATGAGCACCCTGATTCACAGAGAGGGATAGAAATTGCACTTGGTTGACTCCTTTGGGAATTGAATTGGATTCTTCCATGCAAGGCACCCTTGAATGGACTTCTTCAATTGAATTACCCAAATCTTCTACACCAATTCGTTGGCAACTTGGACTCGAAAAAGAAGATTAAACGTGCAGAAATGTAAACTAGAATGGAGATATAAACATATACTCCAATATGTCACAAGCTCTTTATAAGGAGATTGACACCATGTTTAGGCACTGTAGCCAACCTCATTGTCGGCGAGTGCCTGTATTTGGGTGATAAGGAGAATGAGAAGTTGGACACAATTAGAGCTAAAATAATTTTAAGCTCTGCCATGGCAAAGTTTTGCCCCAGACATGTACGCGGCCCAAATCCAAAAGGCATGTAGACATGAGGGAACTTGCACGCACCACTGACTCCATTAGCAAACCTCTCAGGGTTAAATTCCTTGGCATCTGGTCCCCAAATATCAGGGTCTTGGTGTAAGCTTGCCAAGACAATCCAGACATTAAAACCCTTAGGCATGTAAATATCTCTGAATTTCAAGTCTTCCAATGCCTCTCTGGACACCGCTGAAGCAGGAGAGTAAAGTCGTAATGATTCATGAATTACCATTGTCAACTGCCATGGGTTAAAAGGTAAATCCAAGTAAGTCAATGAGAAAATGTTGGGTGGTGAATGTTTATATATAGCGAAGCAAACATGATTCCCCGGGCCCTTCTATCTATATATCAATGAAAATAGAAAGAGAATGCTATACACTTACTACTTTCATCTTGCGAACCATGTCAGCATCAGGCATTTGACCACCGCAAACTTGGAGCACCTCGGCACGAACTCTGGCTTGCCATTCTGGATTTGAGGCCAACAACATCAATGCCCACGTTGCGGAGACAGCAGTACTCTCGTACCCAGCTAAGTATATGTTCATGCAATTGTCTACAACGAACCGATCTATCTCATCTTGAGAAAAGTCACTGTTGGTCGCAGCTTCAAGGATCTTATTTAAGAAATCATGCTCTGAAGCTGCTTCCTTTCTTTCCTTTGTTGTCTTGAGAATCAAAGAGCGAACCTCTTTTTCTAGCCTCCATATTTCCCTGTTACTCTTAGTTGGAACATACCTGATTGATTGCAACACCACAATTAATTTTTATCTAATTTCTTTATTATCTTTCATCTCCACCTTTCAATAGCTTCTGTGTTTATCTTTGAGTGTTTGTGATTCCTGTGTACTCTTACAAAAACCGTCTTAGAATGATCAAGTAAACCAACTTGAAGTAGGGAAAGAGAGGAAGAATTTACATTCGAAAGACCAAGTTCTTGTTATCAACCAATTTCCATATATATAGCTCAGGATCTTATCAACCAATTTGCAGAAAGAAAAAGAAAAATTTAAGTAAATCAATAAAGACCCAGAAAAGTAATTAAGTGAATAAGTGAAGAGGGAAAGAGAGTAGCCAAGTCCATGAGACCTGAACATGAGCTCCCTTCAAATTCCTCCCTTTCTCCCTTCCAATTTCAACCGACTTTGCTCCTTTATTGCTCCTCTGTTCTATCCATCCAAAGTAACAATAGAAATTTAGGTAGGAAAGGATCAAACCTCATTCCAGGAATGCCATTCTTGAATAAGTTTTTAGAGAGGTGCACTTCAAGTGCTGCAAGCTTTGAAAATATCTCTTTCCCTTTGGAATAGTTGCTCCCAAAACAGGCTCTTGCGATTACATCTCCGGAAATGCTTTTCATATATTCATCAATGCGAACGTCTGCAACTCCACCCCCACTTTCTATCCTCCATGAGTTCACCACTGTCATCGAGGACTCCACCATTATCTTCATCATGCCCTACAAATTGCATCAGTATTGGAATTACTTTCATTTTATTTTAACAGCAAACTTCGTAATTTAAATAATTAGCATTAATTCATGTTTGTCAAGAAAAATAATGTAGCCATGTACGTTTGATCGATTTGAAGCATATATATACCTTAACCTTCTCCATATATAGTTCGGGAGCAACGATTTTCCTCTGGTGAGCCCATGTTGCTCCATTTGAAGCCAGGATCCCTTGGCCAAACAGAGGACCAAGCGCTCTGGATAGAAAAGAAGGACTTCCCAAGTCTTGGGAAGTGCATATGCTCATTTCTCTCAGCACCTCAGGATCGCTCATGTGCAGTATTTGTACGTTGCCAAGGGAGAACATAAATGTTGAACCTGTCGACATTATTATAAACAAACCATTCAGATTCTTCAAGAACATATGAGAACTGAAGCAATTTATTACTCATAATTACCATATGATTTTCTCCATTCGTCGAAGAATGGATAGATTGCAGAACAGCAATTGTGGGTTATTGCTTGCTCTTCTTTTTGTTGAGCCTTTGAAGCTGAGGATATAATCTTCTTCACGTCACCAACATTTCCAATCAAAAAAGAGGGTGGAGGGCCTCTGATCCCCTGTTTTCTCAGTATTGCTCGAAGCCTTTTTGGCTTCAATATTAGAGCTTCACACATATTCATTGACTTCCTAAGCAAGCCAAGCAAGGCAATTGTGATGATGATCTTAACAAGAAGCAGTAGAAGCTCCATGGCTTTTGCTCTGTTTCTCTATATGAGTTTGTTCCAAAAGTGGCTTCCCTTCTTTAAATAGCCGCTCTAACATTTTATTTATTTATTTTTATTTTTTTACATGTCCACACAAAAAGGAGAGGGAGAGAGTCGAACTAGTGACCTCCACTTTATGAGGTATGGTCCCAGCCGATTGAGTTACCTCTTGGAGACATTTATTTATTTTTATAGATAACTTCACTTTATACTCTTGAATTATCACTTGATTTGAGAAGATTCGCCAATGTTCAAAACCTCTCAATTTAAACTCTTGAACCATCAATTAAAGTCAATTTGAACCCATCCGTCAAATTTTAAACGATAAAAGTGAAACAATGAAGTTTATACTCCTGATTTTTTTATAAAATTTTAAATTTATCCTTAATTCTATTATTTAAAAAAAAAAAATCAAATTTACTTTTTAAAAAACGGTACATGAGAATGAATCATTTTATTATTTTCTATACACATGCCGGCCACGTGATTTGTTCATACTATCTAAAAGGGGATGTTCCATAAGAAAGAATTACTCTTTAATACCCACGTTTATTTTCATTGATATAAAATCATATATAATACAAGGATTATATATAATACATTATAGTTGCAATCCCATGTTATAAGGAACTGATGATAATAAATCATTAGAGTGGTTGTGCATGTATTGCTATTTAGGTGAGAGTTCGACTTTCAAGATGAAAATTCTCAATCTTATTAGTATTAATCGCCTTGCGTTTTATTGATGTTCTGATAAAATTCGGTTAGGACTAGGCTATGGTTCAATTGGACTTGTCGAAGCACCTGCAATTTTCACTGTCTAGGTCTCTCCTATGTGACTCCATGGACAAGAGCTACTATATATAATGACTCCAAGTTAGAATTACTACAGTTCTCTCCCACCTACATTTTTCGAATTTAAAAAAAAAAAAAAAATCTGATTTGCCATCAAAGATATTTACATGCTATATTTTAAACCGCTCTATAATTTAATTAGAATCATTGTGAATCAAATCTTCGTATCGAAAAAAGAAACTTTTTTGTTGAAATTATGCATATAAAAAATATGTCTCCTTTTCTTTTCTTTTTTTCTTTTTATTTTATTTTTTTATGAGTTGAGTTTTATACCAACCGCGCTTTTATCATGAGAAATATATTTGTAAGTAATATACGCTATCCTCACCATAAGTCATATTGTGAATTTTATAAGAACAGTCAATATGTGAAGTCTCCTAATATACGCTATCCTCACCATAAGTCAAATATGTAAATATACATGATTGAATTTGAGATCTCCTAATATTTTAAAGAATATGAGATTCTCATTCCTTAGAACACATTTTTTAACGTGAATTTTATAAGAAAAGTCAATATGTGAAATCTCCTAATATACGCTATCCTCACCATAAGTCAAATATATAAATATACATGATTGAATTTGAGATCTCCTAATATTTTAAAGAATACGAGATTCTCATTCCTTAGAACACATTTTTTACTTAATCCAAACAAACTTAGACACCTCACTTAAAACACAAAAATACACTAGAAAAAAATGGCAAATTAATGACATACCCAAGAGAAAAAATGTCACTACTGGGCTGGTGACATTTTTTTTGTGATGTGCAAGCAATTGACAACAAAGTGAATGACTAGGAAAAAAAAAAAAAAAAAAAAATTAGTGACATGCAAATTGGGGTGACGTGCAATTTTACGTCCAAAATTTTCGTATGTCACTCTCGGGTTGACGTGCGAAAATTTTGAATGCACACTTAGTAAGGTGATGTGCAAATTTTTCGCTAGGGGTGGCGTGTGAAAAATTTGCACGTCACCCCTAGGGTGACGTTTGACACGATTTTACACGTTACTAAATAAGGTATTTTTTTAATTTTTTTCCCTACTCCCACTATTTTTTTATTTTATTTAGGAGCTTTTTTACCCAATTTTTTTCCCTGCCACCTGATATATGAATTATATCATCTATCTATTATCATATACACAACCTCAAGTATACCCAATCACAACTTAATTATATCAACCGCATCTTCAAAACATATAAATATATCCACTAAATCAAATGACATACTTAATACAAAATAAACAATTGAAAATCGATCCCATAATCACATTGTATTTCACCGGCCATCTAATGTTCTAAACAAAAAAAATACAAGTGCGATTGATACTAAAGAAATTCAACAATAATCTACATATATAAAATCAGCAATCCAACATGATTCAAGAGTAATCTACATATATAAAACACCAAAAAATGATGATACAAGACAAGGCAGCATGTAACAATCCTAAATTTTTAGGGTATTTTTAATGGACCCTAAAAAGAGTTGGCTTAAGTTAATATTGAGAATGAACCATTAAAAATATATATATTAATATAAAAATATATGTAGTTATATCTGTATATATAGGTATACATGTTGGTATATAATAATAATAGTAATAATAATTAATAAATATTTAATAAAAGAAGATAATAGTATTAATAGTATTAATAAAATTAAGTAAAAGATATATATATATAAATAAAACCCTAAGCGCCTACTTAAAAGAAACCCTAAAACCGTGCCTCTCTCTCTTTGGTCTAGCCTATTTAACTACATAACCTCTGCCTCCTCACTTTTTCCTCACGCCGCACCCAGCTTCCCATTCCTACAGTTCTCAATTGAGTCAGGTATGAATGTCCTTGTCTTGCAATTGCTTTGGCCTTTTCTTATAAAATATATATACTGTATATATTCAACGTAGAGTTTTCAAAGTTGTTGTTTTGTCTTGTTGCCATTTCGTCTTGTAGTGGGGAAGAGAGAATGGATTTCTTGCTTTTACTCCTCACGTGTACAACATATATATGTTTCCTACCTATTTTGTCTTTTGTGGAAATAGATTATAAACAAAAGCATCATACCTACATATTGACACCAAGCCTTCTCTATTAGCACTTGAACAGATAGTTATAAAATATATAGTTATATATATAATGTTTTGAATGACATATAGATATATATTTATATATATATATGAAGAATTCGGTAAAGTATAGATATATATTTATATATATATATATATAGGATGCCGTGAGATATTATAAACATATGTACATCTAAACTGTTTCAAAACTTATAGATATATATATAATGATTTAAGGTATTCATAAATAAATATATATATATATATATATATGTAGTTTCACGGAATGTATACATATAAAGTTTACTTACCTATCTATATAAATGAATATAGAATAAATGAGAGAGATTCTTATAAATAAAATAATTTAAAGTACATTAAGATTTTGTATAAATATATGCATATGAACCCAAATCTGGAATTTATGAGCAAGTATACCTAAATACCTAAGAAAGTTCATTCTCAATTAATTAACAAGCCAACTTATAGAAGTAATAGAATGCATTAGTATGACGTGTATGAGGGTAGTAACATGTCTGTATTTCCTTCAGGAGATTAGTTAGCAGTCAGAGGAAATTCTTTGCTACAGTTAAGAGGTAAGTGAATTTATTATCCCTTCCAGAAAAATTATCATGCCATGTTATTTATGAAATTTTGTTTCAAATTGCAAATGATCTTTTTGTTTATATTACTGAATTATGTTACATGCATGATAAGTTTGAGAAAAAGTAGTGTTGAGAAAATAATGATGTCTTTAAGAAATTTTGAGAAAGGATGATAAACCCTCCTACATGATGCCCTACGATGTATTTAAAGAAGTATTAAGAGAAGTACAAGAAATGAGAAAAGTTTTACAATGAGGGCACATGTATGGAGGAGAGTATTTTTGGCCCAAGAGAAAGAATAAAGAAGCTCGGTACCGATGCTAAGGATGGAAGCGCAACCGCTGAAAGAGGCTCTGCCAGAAGGTGGTTCCATCACAGTTTTATTTTGCCATGTTGAGTGCACCCAGAGTTAATCGGCTGGCTAGGGGATGGGGCTGCGGCCACAGTATCTCGTCCCAGGTCGCAAAGACCGCGCAACCCTAGTATGCGGGGGTAACAGTATACACGGGCCCTAGTATGAGATAAAGTTTATGATTAATTTTATTGATGATAATTTTTTTTATTGTGCTTTATGTTTCTTATGTTATTTTATTATTTAAAAATATACTAGGAACATATGTAGTTATGAGTTCCATTTTCAAAACGGGACAAGGAGTAAAACTGTCTATGGTTGTGGATTTCACTTACTGGGCCCCCTTTGGGCTCATCAGTTTTATTTCTTGTTTCAGGTGCTAATCAGGTTGCTTTAGGAGGCCGGAATGGGGGCGGGCGTGTTTAGGAAATTCTTGTTATTCACATAGTCAAGTTAATAAGTGCGTTGGCACAATTTCTTTTAGAGATTGGTGGAATTATTTTTAATAAGGAACGCTATTATTGTTTGCGAGACATATTTTTGTTAAGCAGGAATATTTTGGTTTATTTTTAAGGATATGATATTCTAGAGTTTCATGCATTCATTTTATACTAGTCTTTTATTAATTGATAAACCTTATGGAATCTTTGCAAGTAAGAAAGAGGATTAACAAACCTAACCCTTTTGGGGCTAGGGATGTTACAATTTTGGTATCAGAGCAAAGGTTATAAGGTTCTGTAGACTTTAGGAGTTAGAACTACTAATAGAAGAAGTGGGGTAATGGGAAGCCACATTCCGGCCAAGTAGAGTCTGTCTGTTGAAGTCACTTATAGATAGTATAGAAATACTTTCTAAATTGCTTAATAGTTTCTTCTCTTTTTCTTCGATCATAGAACAATGGCACCCCTGACTCGCAGCCGTATTAACAATACCGAGAATGGTCACACCGAGGGCAACGAGGTGGGGAACGGAGAAAATGCCACAGCCAACCAACATCCGGAAGCTTTGACTGCATTGGCGGCGCAGCTAGTGACCTTACTAACCATGGGAGCCAAAGACCAGCGGGGAGGAGGACCACTTACCGAAGCACCACGAGGGTGTACATTTGAAAAGTTTAATCGACAACACCCTCCAGTCTTCGAAGGACAACCTGATGCAATAGCTGCCGAAAACTGGGTCTTGCAAATTGAAAAGCTGATGGAGGTGATGAATTGCACTGAAGAACAAAGGGTCAAGTATGCTACCTTCTACCTTACTGCAGGAGCGGAGCGATGGTGGATGGCCCAGAAGGAACACCTCCAGAAACGACTAGGTGCAGAGGTAACCATTCCCTGGAAGGACTTCAAGGATGCCTTCTTGGAGCGATTCTTTCCCCAAACAATCAGACAGGCCAAGGCCCAGGAATTTACAAATTTGGTTCAAGGATCCATGACAGTGGAAGAGTATGCGGCCAAGTTCATTGAACTCTCTCGGTTCGCGCCTTACTTGGTGTCCACAGAAGAGCTCAAAGCAAGAAAGTTTGAACGAGGGTTACAGCCACGCATCATGAATCAGATTGTGGGATTTGAGATTGGCATACTGACAGATTTGATCAACAAGGCGGCGGTAATTGAGCGGACACAGAAAATCAACTCAGAATACTTCAATCAGAAGAAGAGAACTGCACCGCAAGGCAACCATTCGGGGGGACAACCATACCATGCCAATAAGAAAAGATTTAACCAACCAGCAGGGAGGAGTTATACGCCTCAGCAATCCCATAACCAAGGAGGGGGCGAGCAACGCCCATCGTGCCAGAAGTGTGGTAGGATGCATTATGGGAATTGCCTCTACGGGCAATCAGTCTGCTACAAGTGTGGGAAACCTGGACATATTGCAAGGGATTGTAGGAATCCTACCAACAATCAAGCCAACCAGAACCGCTCAGAGGGACAAAGAACCACAGCACCTGCTCGAGTGTATGCTTTGACGCCAGATGATGCAGCAGCTTCAAATAGCGTAGTATCAGGTACTCTCCCCATTTCATCTGGTAGAGCTTTTGTTCTTTTTGATTCAGGGGCAACACACTCGTTTGTTTCGTATTGCTTTGCTAAGGCCTGTTGTCTGGAGTCTGAAGCCTTAGATGTAAATTTAGCAGTTGCTACACCGATAGGGAGTACAATTTTATGCACCTCGGTAGTTAAGAATTGTCCTATTCTTGTTGAGGGCCATGTCATGCCAGCGAATCTCGTTGTCTTTGAGATGAGCGGGTTTGATGTTATTTTAGGCATGGATTGGCTATCCAAGTATCATGCTTGTGTAGACTGTTTCTGCAAGGAGATAGTGTTCAGACCACCGGGGGCAGCAAAGTTCAAGATTCAGGGAGATCGAAATATTGGCGCACTCAAATTGATATCTGCAATACAGGCGACCAAATTGCTAAGAAGTGGGTGTTCAGGATACTTGGCTTGCGTGACAGAAGAAAAATTGGGATGTAGGATTGAGGAAATACCTATAGTACGGGAATTTATGGATATTTTCCCAGAAGAGCTGCCAGGGATACCTCCGAATAGGGAGATTGAATTCACTATTGACCTATTACCAGATACTGCACCCATATCCAAGGCTCCGTACAGAATGGCACCGCTAGAACTCAAGGAACTAAAGGATCAGTTACAAGAACTTCTTGACAAGGGTTTTATCCGCCCTAGTGTTTCTCCATGGGGAGCACCGGTTCTATTCGTGAAGAAGAAGGATGGGTCGATGAGGTTATGTATCGACTATCGAGAATTGAATAAGGTGACAATCAAGAATAGATACCCACTGCCGAGGATTGATGACCTCTTCGACCAACTCCAAGGGTCACAGGTATTCTCTAAGATTGACCTTCGTTCCGGCTATCACCAACTCAAGATTCAGGAGAAGGATATACAGAAAACGGCGTTTCGAACGAGGTATGGCCATTATGAATTCTTAGTAATGCCTTTTGGGCTAACCAATGCTCCTGCAGCTTTCATGGATATGATGAATCGGATTTTTCGTGAGCATGTCGATCGGTGTGTGGTGGTATTTATTGACGACATTTTAATATACTCAAAGAGCCGGGAGGAGCACGAGGAGCATTTGCGGACAGTGCTGAGCGTCTTGAGGAAACACCAGCTTTTTGCAAAGTTTAAGAAATGCGAGTTTTGGTTGGACAATGTGGCTTTCTTAGGGCACGTTGTTACCAAGGAAGGAATTGCAGTAGATCCAGGTAAGGTGGAGGCAGTAGTTAATTGGGTGAGGCCATCGAATGCCCACGAGGTGCGAAGTTTTCTTGGTCTTGCTGGCTACTATAGGAGATTCGTTGAAGGATTTTCTCGGTTGGCAGCACCATTGACCAAACTCACAAGAAAGAACGAAAAATTCCAGTGGTCGGAGGAGTGCGAACAAAGTTTCCAAGAATTGAAGCAACGATTAGTCACCGCACCGGTCCTCACTCTCCCATCAGGATCAGATGGATTTGTGATTTATAGTGACGCCTCACACAAAGGGTTGGGTTGTGTATTAATGCAGCAAGGAAAGGTAATCGCCTATGCCTCAAGACAGTTGAAGACTTACGAGCGCAACTATCCGACTCATGACCTTGAGCTTGCCGCAGTAGTATTTGCTCTTAAGATATGGCGGCACTACTTATATGGGGAGCGTTGTGAGATATACACGGATCACAAAAGTCTGAAATACTTCTTCACCCAGAAAGAGCTCAATATGCGGCAAAGACGTTGGTTGGAACTTCTAAAGGACTACGACTGTACGATCAACTATCACCCAGGGAAGGCAAATGTAGTTGCTGATGCTCTCAGTAGAAAAACCATAGCGGGAAGCGTATCTGCCATGTTCACTATGCAAAAGGAGTTACTCCTTGACCTTGAGAGGGCCGGAGTAGAGATGATGGTGAGAGAAATTCAGTCTTACATGAGTAGCTTAACCTTGGAACCGACTTTAATGGAACAAATTAGAATCGCCCAGCTGTCAGACAATGAAATTACTAAAAGCCGTGAAGAAGTGGAAAAAGGGGTACAATCGGATTTTCATGTAGCTGGAGATGGGATGTTAAAGTTTCGTAACCGGGTGTGCGTTCCGAATGACGCGGAATTAAAGAGGGTTATCTTGTCAGAAGCGCATCAGTCCCTATATACAGTCCATCCAGGTAACACCAAGATGTATCAGGATTTACGTAAAAACTATTGGTGGAAAGGAATGAAGAAGGATATCGCGCAGCACGTAGAACAATGCCTTACGTGTCAGCAAGTCAAGGCGGAGCATCAGAGACCTGCAGGACCTTTGCAACCTTTACCTATTCCTGAATGGAAATGGGAACGTATTTCTATGGATTTTGTGTCAGGCCTTCCTCAAGCTTCTAGTGGTCAAGACGCAGCGTGGGTCGTTGTTGATCGGTTGACTAAGACTGCACACTTCCTACCCATCAAGATGACCTACAGTATGGACAAACTTGCCGAGCTTTACATTAAAGAGATCGTACGATTACATGGAATTCCTGTGTCAATCGTGTCGGATCGGGATCCAAGATTCACCTCTAGATTTTGGCGGAGTTTACAAGAAGCACTGGGAACTAAGCTAACCTTCAGCACAGCATTTCACCCTCAGACAGACGGACAGACTGAACGGACGATTCAAACCCTAGAAGACATGTTGCGACTGTGTGTTGTGGACTTCAAAGGAAGCTGGATTCAATACATTCCGTTGATAGAGTTCGCTTACAACAACAGCTATCACGCTAGCATCAAGATGGCACCCTATGAAGCCTTATACGGGAGACGGTGTAGGTCACCATTGTACTGGGATGAAGTAGGAGAGCGAAAACTACTCGGACCAGAGATTATTCAAGACACTTGTGAGAAGATAACAGTGATTAAGCAGAGATTAGCAGCAGCTCAGAGTCGACAGAAGAGCTACGCCGATGTCAAACGACGAGAGCTAGAATTCGAGGTCGGCACAAAGGTCTTTCTCAAGGTCGCCCCTATGAAGGGAGTAATGAGGTTCGGAAGAAAAGGGAAGTTGAGTCCCAGATTCGTGGGTCCCTTTGAGATCCTCGAGAAGATCGGCACGGTGGCGTATCGTTTGGCACTACCACCAAACTTATCAGGGATTCACAACGTATTTCATATATCCATGTTGAGGAAGTATGTACCGGATCCCACGCATGTATTGGAAAGCGAGCCCTTGCAAATTCAATCCAACATGACGTATGAGGAGACCCCGACAAGAATACTGGATAGAAAGGAGCAAGTCCTCAGGAACAAGACAATCTCACTAGTGAAAGTCTTATGGAGTAATCACTCTGTGGAAGAAGCTTCATGGGAATTGGAGGAGAGCATGCGGGAGAAGTACTCATATTTGTTTGAGTGAAAGCGAGCAAGTATAGTAAGGCGACTATGACACATCAGGTACTTTCTATGATTAGTTGGTTAGTTTGTTCACCAAATTCCGGGGATGGAATTTTTATAAGGGGGGAGGATTGTAACAATCCTAAATTTTTAGGGTATTTTTAATGAACCCTAAAAAGAGTTGGCTTAAGTTAATATTGAGAATGAACCATTAAAAATATATATATTAATATAAAAATATATGTAGTTATATCTGTATATATAGGTATACATGTTGGTATATAATAATAATAGTAATAATAATTAATAAATATTTAATAAAAGAAGATAATAGCATTAATAGTATTAATAAAATTAAGTAAAAGATATATATATATATATAAAACCCTAAGCGCCTACTTAAAAGAAACCCTAAAACCGTGCCTCTCTCTCTTTGGTCTAGCCTATTTAACTACATAACCTCTGCCTCCTCACTTTTTCCTCACGCCGCACCCAGCTTCCCATTCCTACAGTTCTCAATTGAGTCAGGTATGAATGTCCTTGTCTTGCAATTGCTTTGGCCTTTTCTTATAAAATATATATACTGTATATATTCAACGTAGAGTTTTCAAAGTTGTTGTTTTGTCTTGTTGCCATTCCGTCTTGTAGTGGGGAAGAGAGAATGGATTTCTTGCTTTTACTCCTCACGTGTACAACATATATATGTTTCCTACCTATTTTGTCTTTTGTGGAAATAGATTATAAACAAAAGCATCATACCTACATATTGACACCAAGCCTTCTCTATTAGCACTTGAACAGATAGTTATAAAATATATAGTTATATATATAATGTTTTGAATGACATATAGATATATATTTATATATATATATGAAGAATTCGGTAAAGTATAGATATATATTTATATATATATATATATAGGATGCCGTGAGATATTATAAACATATGTACATCTAAACTGTTTCAAAACTTATAGATATATATATAATGATTTAAGGTATTCATAAATAGATATATATATATATATATATGTAGTTTCACGGAATGTATACATATAAAGTTTACTTACCTATCTATATAAATGAATATAGAATAAATGAGAGAGATTCTTATAAATAAAATAATTTAAAGTACATTAAGATTTTGTATAAATATATGCTTATGAACCCAAATCTGGAATTTATGAGCAAGTATACCCAAATACCTAAGAAAGTTCATTCTCAATTAATTAACAAGCCAACTTATAGAAGTAATAGAATGCATTAGTATGACGTGTATGAGGGTAGTAACATGTCTGTATTTCCTTCAGGAGATTAGTTAGCAGTCAGAGGAAATTCTTTGCTACAGTTAAGAGGTAAGTGAATTTATTATCCCTTCCAGAAAAATTATCATGCCATGTTATTTATGAAATTTTGTTTCAAATTGCAAATGATCTTTTTGTTTATATTACTGAATTATGTTACATGCATGATAAGTTTGAGAAAAAGTAGTGTTGAGAAAATAATAATGTCTTTAAGAAATTTTGAGAAATGATGATAAACCCTCCTACATGATGCCCTACGATGTATTTAAAGAAGTATTAAGAGAAGTACAAGAAATGAGAAAAGTTTTACAATGAGGGCCCATGTATGGAGGAGAGTATTTTTGGCCCAAGAGAAAGAATAAAGAAGCTCGGTACTGATGCTAAGGATAGAAGCGCAACCGCTGAAAGAGGCTCTGCCAGAAGGTGGTTCTATCACAGTTTTATTTTGCCATGTTGAGTGCACCCAGAGTTAATCGGCTGGCTAGGGGATGGCGCTGCAGCCACAGTATCTCGTCCCAGGTCGCAAAGACCGCGCAACCCTAGTATGCGGGGGTAACAGTATACACGGGCCCTAGTATGAGATAAAGTTTATGATTAATTTTATTGATGATAATGTTTTTTATTGTGCTTTATGTTTCTTATGTTATTTTATTATTTAAAAATATACTAGGAACATATGTAATTATGAGTTCCATTTTCAAAACGGGACAAGGAGTAAAACTGTCTATGGTTGTGGATTTCACTTACTGGGCCCCCTTTGGGCTCATCAGTTTTATTTCTTGTTTTAGGTGCTAATCAGGTTGCTTTAGGAGGCCGGAATGGGGGCGGGCGTGTTTAGGAAATTCTTGTTATTCACATAGTCAAGTTAATAAGTGCGTTGACACAATTTCTTTTATAGATTGGTGAAATTATTTTTAATAAGGAACGTTATTATTATTTGCGAAACATATTTTTGTTAAGTAGGAATATTTTGGTTTATTTTTAAGGATATGATATTCTAGAGTTTCATGCATTCATTTTATACTAGTCTTTTATTAATTGATAAACCTTATGGAATCTTTGCAAGTAAGAAAGAGGATTAACAAACCTAACCCTTTTGGGGCTAGGGATGTTACACAGCAAATGCCCTCCTGCAATATGTGCAATTCGCCTAACTTCTCCACAACTTCACTCAACCGTCAACTGCAAATGATAAAACCATATAAATATAATAAAATGTAAAAGCTACAAATTTACTTCAACCCTACATATATGCACCTTATAAGTTATATAATTACTATATCAAGAAATCACATTAATGTAATTAGTTGGGAATGGAAAGTTTATGTAATAGTTTCCAGCAGATAATACAAGACAGTCTGAAAGATTCACAAGTAATTATAGAAAAATCAAATATTATGAATTGTTTCATGTCATCTTCATAGTGCATTTTTTCATTGGATTAATATGAGTATATACGTACGTATGAGGTGAACCACGAAAGAGCTGTGCTGATCCATGGGATAGTAGTGAAGCACGTTGGCCAAGTTCGCCTCTCGCATGACCTACATCCCCGTCCTTATCTCCTACACATATTACATTGCACCAGTTCAAATATATATATATCCAATAATCAAACATTTTGTAACAGTTACATCAATCAAACTAAAAGTTGTTCGTATTATTATAAACAAATGCCAAAAAATAAACCAATTTATAGAGTTACTTGGTCGACTCGCAACTGATGATCTCACCCTCGCTTGTATAAGGGACTGGTTCTCTTGAACATCATTAAATATTTGACTTGGCCCAGCGCTCGCACGCATAAAAGTCTCAATCATACTCAACCGGATCTTATACGCCTGTTCTTTTGCTACTACATGTGCTTGCTGTGAAGTTAGTTGTTCTTTGTATTCTACCAATTCTATACTCTGTTCCTCAATCAGTTATTTTTGTTCATCCACCACCAACTGTAAAGTCGTTTGTGAGCGTGTTGCGGGCGTGTAATATTTAAGGGTGGTGCCTTTAACTGGTTGAATCCCACTTCCAATCCCTCGAACTCGCCCAGCATATTCTGGCTTCTTGTCCCTCGGTGATGCTTGACATTGTAGCAAAATCATTTGGCAGAAGCTCTTTCATCATCTTCTGTAGGATATAAACAGTTATAAACATGTTAAACACAATAATTGATAAACGATCAGTGTTAAGCATAAATAAATTCATACAAATAATAAGCCATGTTTGATTAAGTAGTATACAACTCTCTCCTCAATTGCTGGATTGGCATAGTCGCCACCTTTTTTCGTTTGGGCATTTAAGTAAAACTCGGCCCGCGTAGGCAACATGCCCTCCATTATCAACTACAAAGCAAACGATGTAATCAAATATTTCTACTACTAAGAAAATCTTTATATATATATATATATTAAAAAAATAGTAATAATCAAAATATATACCTTCTCATGACAAGCCCAGGCGTAGCTCTTCGATTCGGTTTAGTGTGTCATTATATGCTTTGCTCGTATAGCATTCATATGCTCCACCTTAAGCTATAAATTTACAATATTAATTTATATATATGCTATCCTTAAAAAGATTGCAATATATTCATATTATGGTAATTTAACAAAAGATGTCACATACCATCTCATTTGGATCACACCATTTTACCAATGCACAGTCCAAGTCCTCGGGATTGTAATCATCCAAGTTCTGCGTCATCGCCTTCACGGATGTAGGTGTATCGCCCCGCTTAATTTTAAATCCTTTTTTGGTCTAGTATTTGTAGTTCCTAAGCTTGTTGTCCATTTCTTGGGGTGCTCTCTGTTTAATGACTTCTAGATTACACTCAGGCGGAATGTAAAAATGCGTCTACATAAGTAAAAAAATGAAAATTGGTTAAAAACGTATAAAATTTATAAGTGTATGAAACAAATAATAATTAATAAAGTACACACGTTATGACAAATTAATAACTTCCAATTTATACGTACCATTACCGAGTTCCAAATATCCTCATTCGTTCGTCGTGGTACATTCAACCACAATGCGCCAACCGCCACAAATGTCCGCTCCTCATTGATGTGGATATTTCGTGACAAAAAATATATCAATAATAAAATACCACTCGCAATAGAACGAATCCCGTAGGATAGGGCTATATTGAGGGTGTCGAACCTCAGGGACTGTAAGGGTTTTGCTATTAAATTCAAAGAACGAAATTTAGCCTAATTAAGAAAACGAGATTGTTGTTTGTGAATTGAAGTGCATAAAATTAAATGCAGAATTAAAGGTAATAATATCAGAGAGAGAGAGAGTAGGGTACCGACTTCACCACAATCCATACACAACGGTAACCGTAATTCGATTCAAACAGCTTACAATCACATATGTTATACGACAAGAAAATTCATATTAAAGGATAATAATAATTTATCTTTGATTGGCACGGATCGTCCACCTAACCACTAAGATGCGGCACGACCCGTCTTCTCTAGGTATAAACTATAAAATCCCTTAATACGTTTATATAATCAATGGAATAGCATAACCCATCTTCGGTTAGCACGGTTCGTCTACTCTAAACTAGGGCGTAGTACGACCCGTCTTCCCTAAGCATGGTCTATCTAATCCTATTAATCATATGCATAGTAAAACCATTACATAACCATCGGTTTTATGATCACAGAAAATAAAATCGATTGAGTTCAATGCATGCAAAATAAATTCTAAGACAAGATAAGAATTTTGCAAGTATTGATTTTAGAATTGAATAACAATTGCATTATAATTAAGAACAGAAATCAAGGATTGCAATCCTCACAGTTATGTAATCAACATATGTAATATAAACTAAATGAATCAAATACAATCACCATTGTGTGTTGGAGAGGGTTACATCGGTACCCCACAATGGGGGTTTAGCCGCTCATGCTGATGAACTCCATAAACTTCTATAAAATTCGCACTCAAGGAAAACCGGTCCCTTTTACAATGTATAATGGCCTATTTATAGACCCCAAGAAACCCTAGAAACCCTAAAACCCTAATAACGGCCGTAGGTTAGTTTCCCACTTCAATTAGGAGACTTGGAGTCGCAATTAATTTGCCCAGCGCGCCTGCCGGGTTAAGTGCAGCCCGAGTGCGCACGATCGCAGCTCTGGGCGATCGTTCGCCCAGCGCATGTTCGCAGGTTGTGGGCGCTCGTGCGCCCAGCGCACGATCGCCAGGGTGATGCGGTCGTTCGCCAGCACAGTGTAGCTTTTCTCCGCCCTTTTAATCCACTTCTCAACTAAGCTCATGTATTTGACCTGAAACATAAAACAAAACAAAATAAAGCAAATAGCAATGCTAAGGAATTAACATATGCAAGTTAAAGGGCTTGAATGTGTAACATTCGGCGCTTATCACTCATGATCTCCCCAATCATCCGATTAAATTTTTGGCACTTAATCCTATGAGCTGCCATGCGGCATTGTACTCGAATACGATCTTATCCTCATCATCAGTACTCCACAAATTATGCGATTCCCCAATGTTTTAAATGGAGATGTTTCCAGCCTTATATGTATTGACGTTTAACACATGAAATGAAAATCAATGTTATGACATATATTTTAAATTGACTTTTGCTTTGGAATTAACATATATATATTAGACAATTATCATACATACCTAGAATCCGAACTTGGTGAGTACCTAACAATTGTTGCCTCAGCTCATGTGGTGAATCAATCCCATCAAGAGTACGAACGGTCTCTAGCCCCTGTGCATCTTGAATGTCATCATAATGCTCCTTACCACCACTGTGCGGTGTCTTGTCAAGATGTTCATGTGAGACTAGAGGTGACAACATCACAGCGTTTGGATCATACACGAAGCTTGGGATTGTGGGAATATCACGCATCCAAGCAATCATCTCTTCGGTATTTCCTATCTCAAATGTTACTACGAATAAGGTTGATATATGTCATCATCACGACCTATCAAGTTTGGTCGCTGAGTATGTAGGTCCTGGGACTCTACACAAGCAAGTGAATCCGAATCCTGTGTTGTCGACTCTGATCGCACTGGTAGCCTTGTCAAAAATCTTCTAGACTCATGTTAACCTACAAAATATAAAAGCAAATTAAGTAAAGTTATATAAAAGTACATAAAATCAAACAAGAGTGGTTCAGTCAATGAAACCAATCAATTTACAAAATGAATTAAATAAAGTTATTGGGCATTGTATAAATTAATTTCATGGTGTGTCATTCAATTTTTGTGGCTATTACTTACGCTTGGATAGAGGTATGTCATCTCGGAAACATTGGATGTCATCCTTCGGAGTATGATTAATGTTCATATTCAACAGCTCACTCTCGTGGTAGTTGTCATATTCATCATTAATCCCTTGACCCTGGCCAACGTTGTACACGTTCCCAGGTTTAATCCTTACTGCGCAAGCCCAATCTAGGTCGTTGTAGTATAGTGGTAAGTATTCCCGCCTGTCACGCGGGTGACCCGGGTTCGTTCCCCGGCAACGGCGCCAAAATTTGATCGTATCAAAAATAATACTCGCCAATTGTACGAATCGTGTGCAGTAAAGTGCGCGTAAAAATGCGAGGTCGAACCACAGAGAACGGTGTTTTGTAATTAAAAACTAATATGACTCTTAAATTAAATGCATCTTAACCTAGTCCCAAAGAGGATTGATTTCTAACAATTAAAAATGCAGAAAATAAATTAAAGTGAAAATTGCAGGGATAAAAATAACTCAGGTTAAAGATGAACCTCACCCAATAAAGATAACTTAATACATTAAACACTTATTCTCCGTTTTTAAGCTTTAAACCCTTCAACATACTCTATTGTGGTAATTGACACAAGTCAAACCGAATAATGTGTTTACCGTTAAGGAGCGACAATGAGTATTGATTATTGATAAAATCATCCACTGTATCCTTGGATCACAGTGGATATTGAATCACCACCAAACACTCGTTGTGCACCCGGCATGGAACACATCAACGGATGACTATCAATGCATCAACAACACACAACCATTCAATTATTTGTCACAGAAATTAAATGACGAATGCGGAATTAAATAACGGAAAATAAGCATAAAATGTAAAAGCACGAAATATAAACTAAGGGCGAGGCTTCATCTTCAACCTAAGTTGAAGATTTTAGCCACCCATTGAATAATAAAGCAAAATTGAATTGAAATAATGCATTAAAATTAACTGTAAAATAAAAGCTTACAAATAAAAGGGGCGGAGCAAGCCAAACAGAAGCAAAATGCTCTCCAAAAACGCCCCAAAAGAATGTGTCTCGACCAAATGGCCTTGGGTCCTATTTATAGGCTACAGAAACCTACGAGTGCGTTCGAACGCATGAGGTGCGTTCGAACGTACTACTGAGTTGTGCGTTCGATCGCACAAGGTGCGTTCGACCGCAGAAAACCGTAACGGCGCATGCTGAAGCGATGGACTCCTAGGGCACCCGCGCGATACGCGGGCTGACGGGGACTGCGATCGATCGTGTCTCTGCGTTCGACCGTGAGTGCGTTCGAACGCACTTGGCATGAGTCCAAATCTTCACTTGGTGTCTTTTTGCTCTCTTGTGGCCAGCTTTTGTTGTAAAGACCTGCACAACTCAAAACACTAAAAACACCAAAAATAGTTAGAAATTAACAAAGCTAAAGGCCTAACAAATATAAGTTAAAGGGGTCAAATATGCATAATTTGACACTGATCAACAACTTGGTTTGTTAGCACATATGGATCATCAGTTTCTCGCTCTCCCATGTGGATAACATTTTTAAAGTGTACGAACATTAGCCCATACTCGTCCACCTTGTATCCCCTACTCCTAGTGATGTCCACCCAATCACACTTAAACAGCACATACATAGTCCGATATAATACTTCACCTTTATTATTTGAGTTAGCTTCCCGTAATATGTATCGCCATCAACATTTGGCACGCACACGTCATTGTTCTGAGTCCTCTTTCTGACATCATGCTTCAAAATGCGGAATAACTTGCCGTTCACCACATATCGATTGTATCGGTATGCTATTTTCATTGGCCCTTTTCAATGCAATACAAGTTTCTCACCCATTTCATTCCTTCTTTGATCGTCCAATCCCTCAACCTATGGTTAGATTAGAAGGAAATGTGAACACTCAGTTTTCATCAACAAACATGAATTAAAAGCAAATATTTTGTAATTTATAAGTTATACATGATGTTAGTCTTATGTATTCACGGTATCATTTGTAAAATTGCTCCCTATGTATTGTTACCAAATGACTTTCTGTCATTCCCCCCATAGTGCATGTTTGCCTAAGCGTATCCATGTGCATCCTATAATTAGAAATTTCGAATTTAACAAATAACAACAAAATGTAGGCGTATGAACTAACATGTGTTAGTAACATCACTCACATCCGCAATTGAAGGAACTCGTCCGAATTATGCATAATATACCGAAGAATTTGTATCAATGTGCGTTGGTCGAGGTCGACTCGAGTTACTGCCCCTTTAGACTCATCCAGGTTTTTTTGGGGCCTATTGTGAAATAATGGTGCATTGTCTAAATACCTCGAACAGAACGTCACCAACTCATACGATATGTAACATTTTGCAATGCAACCTTCAGAAGCCGCTTTGTTGCGCACACTAGACTTGTACCCCCTTAGGCTCATACATTGAAAAATCACTCAATCACTGCAGTTAAATAAAAATGGACAAATTCTTTTTTTTTTTTAAATAAAAAATTAATGTACAGGCATACCTCTCAAATGGATAAATCCACCGATACTATACCGGTCCACTGAGTCGACATTCATATACCAGATGAATGACAACGTGAACCATGCTTGTGAAGAAACGCGCGAGGGGGGGGAATATTTGTTCCAACTTGCACAAAGTAATTACCACGTCTCTCTCGAGTCGGTCCATATCTTCTTGTGTCAAAGTTGTGGAATATATACCCTGGAAGAATATAGAGAGCTTAACTATAGGTCGAACCACATTGTCCGGCAAGTTTCCACTCAATGCAATTGGTAGAAGTTGTTGCATTAGTATATGTTTATCATGACTATTCAAACCAACTATGATACATTCCTTAAGTTGTACACATTGGGAAATGCTCAAGGCATATTCATCTGGCACCCTTACATCTTTAAGCACTTGCAAAAAATTAGTTTTATTCTCATTAAACATCGTCTGGCAAGTTGCAGGCATATATGTTTTGCCATTCTCGACTGTGTACAGATAAAGTTGTTGTCTCAAACCCATTTCTTACAAGTCTTTACGAGCTTCGAAGTTGTCCTTCGTTTTCCCTTGCATATCTAACAGTGTGCTAATTATATTATCCATCACATTCTTCTCTATGTGCATTACATCAAGGTTGTGCCTCGGTAAATTGTCTTTCCAATATGGCAACCTAAAGAAAATACTTTTCATTTTCCACACCACATCATCGTTCGCTGATTGTCGTTTCTCTTGTGCAGTTTTCTGCCTCTTTTTCCTACGCTCGGCGTCCTCATCTCCAAATACTTTCCCATCTAGCTGTCTCAGAGTTTCAACTCCATCTAGCACATCAGGGGGACCTTCTAGTTCTTGTGTACCTTGAAATGCTCCTTTATTCTTTCTCCACGGGTGATTCATACACAACCATCACCTATACACCATAAAACACCATTTATGACCGTGTTTTAACCATGTAGACCTTGTTGAATGCATTCAAATGGGACATGCCTTTTCATCCCTAGTAGGCCAACCGAACAAATCTGCGTAACCAAGGAAGTCATTAATTGTCCACATCAACGCCGCTCGAAATACAAGATATTTTTTCATAAAGACGTCAAATATACGTACCCCTACATTCCATAAGTCCTGTAATTCCAGTATGAAGGGTTGAAGGTAAACATCTATATTCATTCCAGGTGAACTTAGGCCTGGTATAACCAATGATAATATGAAAGATGATTGTTTCATACACATCCAATGAGGCAAGTTGTACGGAACAATCATTACAGGAGAAGTATTATGGGATATGCTCATATTCCCAAACGGATTAAATCCATCCGATGATAGACCAAGCCTTATATTGCGTGAATCCGATGCAAATCCCAGATGTATATTATTGAATTACTTCCACGTTTCACCGTTAGCCGGAGGCCTCAATACCCCGTCCTTTGTGTGGCCATCTGCATGCCACCTCATGTGGGGTGCGGTATGCTGTGACATAAAAAGCCTTTGCATTCTAGATATAAGTGAAAAATACTGCAACACCTTCACTGGACGTCTCTTAGACGATGTGGGTTGACCTTCCTCGTCTACAATTACATCCTTCCACTTAGATTTCTCACAAGCTGTACATGAATCTAACCTCGTATTGTCCTTCCAAAATAACATACAATTATTTCGACAGGCTAGAATCTTCTCATATTCGAGCCCCATGTCACAAAGAAACTTTTCGGCCTCGTATGTATTATTTAGCAAGACTTCATCATCTGCCGGCAACAACTTATTGATGTACTCAAGCAAAAATGAGAATATACTATTACTAATTCCACCCATACACTTCAAGTTATACAGATGTATAGTAGCACTCAATTTGCTTTCTTTGGTCTTATCATGTAACGACTTCTCTGCCTTTTTAAGCAAGTTGTAGTACATTCGTGCACTCTCCTCATCAGCAACTCCATGCACATTTTCTGCATCCCCCTCAACTACAGTCTTAGGGTCACGATTGTCTTCCCTGACCTCGTGCATCCCGAATGCATCATGCAACATGTCTTGCATATTTTTGGACCGTTTTGTGGTTGGACTCACATCTGAAGGCAATTGGTTCGAATTGGAGACTTCATGATCATCAGGAGCCCGAACTTTCTCTCCATGAAATACCCAATGCTTGTAGGTGGTCAATATTCCTACCCCCCTGTCAAGTGGTCGTACGCTTCACACGGCGACAATTTCTTGTTCAAGCTACACCTTTTACATGGGTACTGAATTAACTTAGGGTTTATGGTGTTCCTAACTGTGAAGTCCACGAACGACTTAGCTCTGTCCATATATTCCTTCGAAGTTCGAAACTTTATCATCCAACTCTTGTCTATAGCATGACTACATTACAAATGTATAAGAAGTTTGTGATATCCCGTATCATGTATTCTACTAGCTAAGAAAAAGGTAGCTAATAAATGTAGAAGATGTGGTAACTATTACATTTTAGATCATTTAATTAGAACATATAGGTAGCAACTAAATGTACAAGATGTAGTAAGTATAAAATTTAAAATTTGATATATATGCATTGAGTGTCTAAATTAGACTTGTGCAAAGTCCCAAGGACAAACAATTGTTTTGTCCTTACAAAATATTCTCGAGACTTTGAGCATAAATTTCATAACTACAGATAATAATACTCAAAAAAATTTTCTTGTAAAAGTTACTAAAAGCATAAAAAGGAGCACACGTCTGGTACATGAAAAACATACAAGAGAAATGCTTAAAAGGAAAAACATAACATACATAGAAGTTTATATGCTACTTTGAAGGGGAATTCTTGATAACTGCTAAAATATTCATATTTTAGCCCTTAATTTACATTTGTTAATTTCTTAGTTTTTGTTATTTTATTTCATTTTATTTCCTTTTTGTGTTTTCTATGTTTTTGTAGTTCATGGAAGAAAAGGAAGCGTTTATGGAAATGTTCCAAGCTTAAAGGGCAAATTGGGAAGACCTAGAAGATATGGAAAGGATTAATTCGGAATTTATCAAATTGTAGCTAAAATCGGATTGGATTCAAATTTGGATTTTGAACAGGTCTTAGTATTTTAGCCATAACTTTTAGCTCAAATATCGAATTGAGGTGATTCCAATGGCATTGGAAAGCTGACTCAACAGGATACAATTCATTGTGAAATAGTATTTTCCTAATTCAGACCTCCGCAATGCTAAAATCACCTCGCAAGATAGGAGCCCAATTCTGGACGAATCCTATTATGATTTGTAATAGGATTGTCTCCTAAATTGACTAGGAAATAGAATTCCGAATTTCCTAGGTTTACTACGGTTTCTAGGACTCTCCTAAAGCCTATAAATAGACCTCTAAGCCACACAATTTTATACACAATTTTGGAGACAAGCTTTGGGGAAAGGAATTGGAGGCTACTTCTAGGAGCGGTTTTTGATTCTTTCTTTTCCTTTTCTTTTTAGTTTTATTTTAATTATGTGTAACTAAATATTTTAGTAGGGCTGGATTGAAACCCTAATTATGTTTATATTTTAATTCAATATTGGCGTCTTTACGATAATTGCATTATAGTATTTAACTTGATTAATACCTGTTTTCATGAATTCCTCATGTGTCTGTCTGATCAACATATGCATGTGGTATAAACTTGTTAGTTAGATCAATTTTGATGGCCGAGTCCTGGGTTTAACATAAGTAACAAAAGTAACATACGCCGGGTTCTTGGGTTAATCAACATGAGAAACCGGGAGTATATGCCATGCCCTACGTCTCATGTGGTTGTCGGTTTTCACAATTCATATACTTTCTTAGAGAACAACTTAGTATATGTCATGCTAAATCCTTTAAAAAAGAAAAGAGTTAGAGTATACGCCATGCCTAACTCTTTGCGAAAGGAAACCAATAGCTTAAGGAGTATACGCCGTGCCCTTAGGTTGACAACCATTAAATATTCATCATGTAATTTGAGTACTGACATATTATTTTATTGTATAAGCATGATTAGTGGTGGATATCAAAGCCCTACACTTTTATTTATCTTTATTTCTTTTTCATAGTATCAGTTTAGTGATAGAGTTGATATTTTCATTAATTCTAGATAAAATTAACAATCCCTGTGGGATTGATCTTGCACTTACACATTATGCTACACTTTTGACCTTGTGCACTTGCAAGTAAAACGTACAATTATTTGCCTATTAATTTAGGTAGATATTTGCACAATAAGTTTTTGCCAAAAACTTGTTGTGCCAAATACTACCTAAATACCTAAATTAATTGTAGCGCCCCGACTTTACTTAATGAAAGGCGAAAGTGAAAATCTCCAATTACCACTAAGCACTATTATCTCATCCTCGATATCATCAGAGATTATAATCTAGCAACGGAATATATATTTTTTTATAAAACAACCCTTACAGAACACATCAGAGCTGATAATAAAACTTCTATATCAAACAGATTTTTACAATGTACTTTACAACAAAACTCACTAGTCAAGAGTGCCACAGGCGGCACATAAGTAAATACACACCAAGTGTATCTAGTATTTGTCTAACTATAAATACACTTCCAAAATATAGACATAATATTTTACAAGGAACTAAGGTACCAAAACTCTATCCATAATATCCTAAACAGGCATATAGGTCATTTTCGCACTCCTCTGCATCTGCATTAATATCTATGTAGATGTTGCATAGTTGAAGGTTATCACATTTACATAGGCGGATTAATGAGTCCACAGTCTCAGTAAGTATAAGAATTATTAACATTTCCAATACGAGCCATCTTTTTCAAGAGTATCTCTAACATGATGATTATAATAACAGCCACGTTAAGTTTTCCAAATAAAATCATTTTTGTATAATCCATAGCTGATAAAATAAGTATCAAAGAATTGTTTAGGATAAAATCCATTTATCTCCTCTGAACAACTTTATATTCATACATATAAGCATTTTACTTACATCTCATAAAATGAATATGCATATAAATACAAATAAGTAAAACAAATAAATCATAAATCATATTATTAAATGTATGCAATGCAATCTCTAGTCTCTCCGGCTTTCTAAAGGACTTAAACATTTCGTTTACGGCTATCAGGAGACACATTCGGCTCCTCGGTTAGTATCAGGCTTCTTATTTTAACCTGTAAGGCTCCTTCGGCTTACACCATTAATATAAGAACACCTCAATATTTTACATTCAACTTTAGGAAGACAAAATGCTTCGTATTTAACCTGAGAGGCTCCTTCGGCTCCCACCATTAACATAGAAAAACCTTCTTGCTTCATATTTAATTAATCGCTTATTCTCAATGTTCAATAGTATGCAATAACATGTCTCTTAAAATCATTCTTTTGTTCTCTTAATCATCTCATTTCTCAACTCATTTCAATATATAAAAATAATTGAAAGCATATATTCATGTCATTCATAAAATATTCAGGCTCATGTAATAATCATATTTCGAAAGCTTTATAAAATAATATCAATATCAGTAAGCAGTTATACTCACTAAAATAATACCATGCTCAGTAAGTAATTATACTTACTTGTCACCATTATGCGGGATTCCTTTGCTAACTCTTGATTATAAAAAATCACTGCATTTTTGTGCGCCCGCACGCGACTATATATTAGTCTAAGATTACAATTAAAAGGCTAAAATAGCGACCTCTAAATTTCTTGCTATACTCTATCCAAAATTGGGCAGTATAACGCCATTTATCTAAAATATTATAATGCCACTTGAGCATCATAACGACTATGTAGCGTTACCACATATTTTTATATGGGCATTACTATGGCATTAATATAATATTTATCTAAAATGTCTAACATTATTTGGACATTACAACGGCGCTATTGTAAAATATCTAATAAAATTTAGGCAGTACAACGATGCCTTTGTAATATTTAAAAGGATGATTGAATGGAATATCCATCCTGAAATATTCAATCACACTTTCCCGCGCAATTTAAGCATTATAACGACGTAATTTAAATTCTAATGAATAAAATTAACATAATTTAAATTCTAATAACTAGAATTGACATAAACTAAGGATAAAATAGATTATACCTAGCACTCCCACTTTAAGTAGCTCCAAAGCTTATTTACTAAAAAAAATATACTACTCACTATTCTTTCTTTTTCTCTCTTTTTCTTTCTTCTCTTTTTTTTTTTTTTTTCCTCACTGTGCGAGAGGGAGAGGGAGCTGCTCTTTGTGTCTAAAACAACATTGCAGCATCTCATATTTATAGGTGTGGCCTTGGGGACTAGGCGGGTATTTGCGTGAAAGATCTCCATGTTGTATTATACCTGCACTCCACCTATACATGTTGCTGCCCGTGAATTACACATACACCACCTGCTGCAACATGAAGTGAGCGACAGCTCACATATTCCTAATCTCAAGCATTCTAGAACACTCACCTTCACACCACTTGCACTAAATTAATAATATACTTAAATGAGATATATATATATATACATCTATCTAATGAGCATTGAATGCTCCACGTACATCCCAATCTATATATGTTATTTATATATTATAAATAAATATATATTATCATATTAAAGCAATCAAACAATTATCTAATACACTAATATCAACATTATTACTAACTCTTAGGCATTTAATTAGATAAATTTTAAATGTCAAATAATTCATAATTTAGACATCAAATATATTTTTCCATTATATCTGATTTAACTAGAGACTGAAATTTACTCTAAAGCATTCTTAATAATTTTATTAAAAACCTTGGGTGTTACATCAATAGATAATATTTTGTACGTTTTACTCGCAAGTGTACAAGATCAAAACGATAGTATAGCAGGCAAATACGAGATCATTCCCACGAGAATTGTTAATTTTGTTTAGAATTAATTATTAAAATACCAACTTGTCACATAATTAATATTGTTAAAAGAAATAAAAATAAATGAAAAGGTAAATAAAAGTGTAGGGCTTTAATATCCACCACTAATCATGCTCAATTAATAGAACAATATGCCAATGATCCAATCATATTATGAATACCTAATGGTTGCCAACCTAAGGGCATGGTGTATACTCCTTAAGCTATTGGTTTCCCTAAGCAACGAATTAGGCATGATGTATACTCTAACTCTTTTCTTTCCTGAAGAATTTAGCATGGTGTATACTAAGTTGTTCTCTAAGAAAGCATATGAATTGTGAAAACCGACAACCACATTAGACCAATCTGGGTGCCTTTCATCGAAGACATAAAATACCTGTGACACTTGTGAAGATAACACATACGGCTCATCAGTAATTTGTTCTCCCGTGTGTATCAGGTTTTTAAAATTCACAAGCGTGAACCCATACTGGTCCTCCTTGTAGCCCCTATCCCTTCTTATGTCCGCCCAATCACACTTGAACAACGCATATCTAGTGGTGTCATAGTACTCTACCTCGATTATTCTAGTCAACTTTCCATAATATGTGTCGCCATCTACGGTTGGTACGCACACACCACTGTTTTGAGTCTTTTTACCTTCATCGTGTGCCAAAGTGCGAAACAATGAACCATTTACTACATAGCGTTTATATTCTAGGGCATTCTTAATAAGCCCTTTAGAATGGCATACAAGCTTCACCCCCAGTTCATTGCGGCATTTTGAGTCCATTTGATTAACCTGCGATTTAGTATTAATAATAAAAATATTTAATGTCATTCAAACTTGTAAGTTAAGTCATTATTTGGAATACATGACTCGCATCTTACGTAGTCACGATACCAATCGCAGAATTGCTCTTTATGTTGTGTGTCCAATTCCATGGCTGTCATTCGCCTCCTATTGCTTCCTTGCCGAAGCATATCCAAGTGTCTCCTATATGCCCATATATATAT
>CM017324.1:34153790-34176722 GCA_006937295.1 Carpinus fangiana
AAAAAAAAAAAAAAAAAAAAAGGTGGTTGGCAATTCTTTTATGTTCATAGCATCGTTGTTCTACACTTTGGTCTGCCAATATAATTCTTAAAGAACAACAATAACTAAATATTTAGAACGAAGTTATCCGATACTGTTATGCGTCAATGGCAAGCATGAACCAAGATGAGATTTTTTTATATCAAGAAGCATATAGAAATGTTCCTCCTCCCCAACTAAAATATTATAATAAACATCCATCGAAGGCAAAAGAGTGCTCGTTTCAGGCAATCTGGTCATGAGCTCTTGTAGGCTTTTTAAAATACCTTTCAAGAGAATTTAACATAATTAATCAATAACTAATGTTATTCTCAAAATCATCATTAAATTGGTGATAAATTATATTTTAAAACGTTTTGATCAGAAGCTTAAGGCTTATGCATGACAACTCGCATAAATGATTGCGTGAGAAGTTAAGACTTTACTGGTCTTTTCAATCTGTGGTTGAAGAGTCAGAATCAATATAAAGGGGTTTTTCTTTCCAAAACTGGACTGTCATTCAAAATATGCCAATAGTATTTGAGTCTCACATGCAAGAGGCAAGAGTAAAAAAAATTAAAGTGGGATTCATGATCCCATCGCCCATCGGCCATCACAACCACAATAATTGTAAGGCAATAATTGTAGTGCAAAACAGCTCCTTGTACAGAGTACTGCTACAGCCTACAGGGCATCCATATTCCATAAGAGTGCGAGTGCAATGGGAGGCTGCTGATATTCCCTAGAGCTGAGACCATAAAATTTACTAGGCCAAGCAAACTACGCAGAGTTGTAGAGATTGTACATGCACATATATTTAGTGTAGTTTTAGTACTAATGTGAGGAAACAAACTCAAAAATGACCCATTTACAATCCAGTTAATGATAAAAATATTACAAATTTCATTTGTCTTATTGTTTAAGATGATACACTTTTCAGGGCTTGATCTGAAAACTTCATCATATACCAAACAAATCCTAATATTAATGCTATAACCAAACAAAGCACAAATAAATACATCAGGGGTAATGCCCAAGCGCTTTAAATCATAAAACATATCAATCTCCAGAAACTCACAACAACCTCTAACAAATTGATCAGATTTGAGAAATCAAATTCTAGATTTTCAAATATAGAAAATATCGAACTGTTGACGGCAAACCTTTCCTCTCGCACATTCAAAATCCCAAAACTTTAAAAATGTCATAAAACCTAAATTGTTTATATATAATCAAAGCCACAGCAGCTTCCTACTTCAAAAAGAGGAAGAGAGAAAACAAAAAACAATGGGAAACAGGATTTACCTGAAGAATCTGCCCTAACAGAGTATTAACCCACCTCCTGCGATGACCGAAACAACTCACTCCAAGAAGCAATAAAACCTAAGATGAGAAATAACAACCAGAGAGAGAGATATTTCAGTGTGAGATCAATAGATTTTTGTGAGAGAGAGAGAGAGATTGAGAGATGGGAAATACCTAGGCGCGCTGGGGAGAGAGAGAGAGAGAGAGAGAGGGGACACTGGCCGGGGGAGGGAAACGGAGAGGGAGCTAGGATGGCCGGCCGGTTTCGACTGGAGGAGATGGTGGGTGGGGATTGGCGGGCAGAAGTGGGCGATGGAAAGAGAAAGATAGGTAATCGGTGAGGGTACTGGCCGGGTACTGGGCGAGGGAGAGAGAGAGAGAGATATATATATATAGGTAATTCATCCAAAAAAAAAATAAAATAAAAAAAGAGAGATATATAGGTAATCGTGGATGGAGAGATGGTACCGGCGGGAGAAAGGGAAAAATATTCAAATATGGGCACTAGGCGTGAGATCAAAATAATAAAAAGAGAGATATATAAGTAATCAGGGTCCTTCAGGGATGGAGAGATGGTACCGGCGGGAGAAAGGGAAAACATTCAAGTTGGCACCTGGCGCGGGAGCAAAAATAATTTTGGGACGCTTTTCAGTCCAGCGCCCTTATTTAAGGGCTCTTGATTGTTAAGCGTCCCTAATTAAGGGCGCTTAATTAGCAGACACCTCAAATTGAAGATGTTTAAATAAAAAATGTTCTTAATTAATTTAATTGATATCTTATTTAAGGGCGCTTGACTGTTAGACGTCCCTAATTAAGGGCGCTTAACTATTAGACGCCCTTAATTAAGGACGCTTGACAAGCAGGCGTCCCAAATTAAAGGCGTTTGGATAGAAAGTGTCTTTAATTAATTTAATTGTGGTCTTATTTAAGGGCGCTTCACTATTAGGCGCCCCTAATTAAAGGCGTTTGACTAGTAGGCGCCCCGAATTAAAGGCATTTGGATATAAAGTGTCCTTAATTAATTTAATTGAGATTTTATTTAAGGGCGTTTAACTATTAGGCGCCCCTAATCAAGGGCACCTAACTAGCAGGCGCCCCGAATTAAAGGTGTATGGATAAAAAGTGTTCTTAATTAATTTAATTTGGGTCTTATTTAAGAGCGTTTGACTGTTAGACGCCCCTAATTAAGGGCGCCTAACTAGCAGGTGCCCCGAATTAAAGGCGTCTGGATAGAAAGTGCCCTTAATTAATTTAATTGGGGGCTTTTTTTAAGGACGCTTGACTATTAGGCACCCCTAATTAAAGGCACCTGACTAGCAGGCGTCCCGAATTAAAGGCACCTCAATTGAAAGTGTCCTTAATTAATTAAATAGGGGTGTTTACACATTAAAACGTCCCCTTATAGGGACGTTTTATTAAAGCGCCCACATTACAAGTGTCACTAAACCTTGTTTTTTTTGTAGTGATTTGAACTATTCAATGGATACAAATCCTCTTATCCAAAAGAAAAAAAGAAAAAAAGAGAGAGAGAGAGAAAGAGAGGGAGCATAGGTAATTACAAAAGGGCTATGAGAGGGTTCTCGTGCCCAAGTAGATCCCTGTCTTCAAGTGGACCCTTGCTAGAATAGAAGCTCCTCTCATAAATTTTTGTCTCAAAAAAAGGGAGAGGGATCTCAGTCTCTATAATCTTCCCCTATATATTATGAAGATCAATTACTATAAAAGTTAGAAAGCTATATTTTTATCTTACTAGAATCCAACTTTGCTAACGTGCAATGCTAATTGATAAGTGCCAAAATATTCATATTTAAACCTTTAATTTACATTTGTTAATTTCTTGGTTTTTGTTATTTTGTTTCATTTTATTTCATTTTTGTGCTTTCTGTGTTTTTGTAGGTCATGGAAGAAAAGGAAGCGTTTCTGGAAAAGTTCCAAGCTTAAATGGCAAATTGGGAAGACCTAGAAGATGTGGAAAGAATGAAATCGGAATTTATCAAATTAGAGTAAAAAATCGGATTGGATTCAAATTTGGATTCTGCACGTCTTGATATTTTGGCCATAAATTTTAGTTCAAATATTGGATTGAGGTGACTCCAGCGGCATTGGAAAGCTAACTCATCAGGCTACAAAACATTGTGAAATATCATTTTCCCAATTCAGAATGCCACAATGCCAAAATCACTTCGTAAGATAGGAACGTAATTTTGGACAAATCCTAATCCGATTTGTAATAGGATTGTCTCCTAAATTGACTAGGAGATAGAATTCCGAATTTCTTAGGTTTACTACGGTTTCTAGGACTCTCCTAAAGCCTATAAATAGAACTCTAAGCCTCACAATTTTATATATAATTTCAGAGAGGATAATTGGAGTCTACTTCTAAGAGCGGTTTTCGATTCTTTCTTTTCCTTTTCTTTTTAGTTTTATTTTAATTATGTGAAATTAAATATTTTAATAGGGCTTGATTGAAGCCCTGATCATGTTTATATTTTAATTCAATATTGTCGCCTTTGCGATAATTGCATGATAATATTTAACTTGATTAATACCTGTTTTCATGAATTCCTTATATGTGAATGGTTAATCCTTTAGGGTGAATGGTTAATCCTTTAGGGATTCGATCACTCTAAAGGCAGAAGAGGGTGACTCATGGTGTCGAAGAGAGTGACCCATGGCTAGGTTTGGCAGTGACCTAGCCAGACCCACGACTAGGTCTGGCCATGACCTAGCCGTGGGTCTAGTCAGTCTCTCTGGTTGTCTCTCTTCTTTCTCTCTGGCTAGTCTCTCTTCTTCCACGCCAGACCCACGGCCGTCTCTCTTCTTTCACTCTCCGTTGAGTCCAAAATCTATTGTATTTGTTCTATGGTATTTTTGTGCAATTTTATGCTTTATATAAGGTGTCACATATTATTGGAGGCTGTAAAACCCATGTTTTACGCCTCATCTAGATATAAGGTTTTCTCTTCTCATATTCTAAAATCTGAGCCATCTATTTCATTTAACAGCTTAAACAAATGCAAGAGTTTGTGTTACCAAGGCAGATGGATTTGACATATTGAAAACTAAAATTAATAACCTCAGTAATACACAAATTTCTGTATTTGTTTAAACTGTTAGATGAAATTGATGGCTCGGATTTGTGGATATGAGAATCTCATACTTTAAAAAATTTGAGAGGATCCAAATCCAAATAAGCAAATCCAGTTTTGTCTTCGATGGGAGTTTGGAGCAAATCTGCAAATCTGCATTTTAAGAACATGTTTGAGATTGTGTTAAAAGCTTAAAAAATACTTTCAGTATATAAAAAATTTGTGCCTAATAAAAATGTATTATTTGGTAAAAAAACTAAGCTTTTTGACTTTTTTTGCCTTAAAAAAGTCCAAAATTGTGTTTTTGAGAAAGCTTAAAAATATAGTTTTTTTTTTTTTTGCCAAAAAAAATCTTTTGGACTTTTTTCTATGGACAAGCTTAATATTTGAAAGTAATTCCAAACAGGTTCTAAAACTTTTAGAGAAGAGTATAAACATTTAGGCCTCATTTTATGTGTGGATTGGATATTTCATTAAGAAAGAAAGTAGTTATTAGTGAGAATAGAGGAGGGTAGAATTATATATATATATATATATATATATATTCTTTAGTTAAGTGACAACACACAAATTCTAATTGAAATTAAATCAAAATTATTAAAAACAACCCATGATTTCATTTTTTTTTTTTTTAAAAAAAAAAAAAACTTATTTAAAAACACTAAAAGGGTAGAAAGTCAATGAGTAACCGACCACCCCACAGTAGAAGCCAGAAGTGGCCTTAGCCACCCCCAATAACGCTTGGAAGTGGTTGTGACAACCCCTAGGAACTTGGGGGTACGGTGTTGGTGGCCACCTCTTAAGCCTATCATGAGAAGCTCCCTTATTAAAAGACAATTAAGAGAGCTCATACTAGCTTCCTAGTTTCCTAGCTAAAAAGAAAGGGGAAAAGTCATTCTCTACAGAAATTAAACGCCCAATTAACTTTCTAGATAGCAAGAATAGTGGAAACAAAAAATCTACTGCAAGAGGTATTGTCATTTTTTTTTTTTTTTTTAGTTTTATAATTTAATATGGCAATTTATGTGAGTTTACCTTGTTTACATATTTTCTTATAATAAAATCAATAATATTTCAAATAATTTTTGTATAACAATGAAAAATACCATACATATAATTAACCACACGATAATTATAGTGGGTTAAGTAAATATAAGGATTTGAGCTAACCACGATAATTATAGCGGGTTAAGTAAAGTGAATGCGCGCGAGTCCACTCGTGATACAAAGTAGCTGTTGGCTATTGAGCTCAAGTGCTATAGTGAATGTGCTTGAGCCCACTCGTGATGCCATGCTTGTTGTGTAGATCATCAGGTTCTTCTGCTGCACTAATTGTTGGAAGTCCCACATTGTTTGGGTATTAAGAAGATGGGCCATTTATAAGGTTGAGGGTAAACCTCAACTCTTGAGCTAGCTTTTGGGTTGAGTTAGGCTCAAGACCCATTTCTCACATGGTATCAAAGCTAAGCCCAATTGGCTGTGGCCCACCGTCACCCATTTGTTACACGTGTTGGCTTGGATGTCCTCCCGCCACACGTGAGGGGGCGTGTTGGAAGTCCCACATTGCTTGGGTATTAAGAAGATGGGCCATTTATAAGGTTGAGGGTAAACCTCAACTCTTGAGCTAGCTTTTGGGTTGAGTTAGGCCCAAGACCCATTTCTCACACTAGTAGCTGCTGGAACATCTACTGCATGAGCAGCATGATCATCAAGAGGTTCTACAGTGTGCTTAACACTAGTAACTATCCATGTTAATTGTTCATATTAATTAAATTTGAGGGCATTACAAGTTTACCTTTAGGTTCAGACCCTAACTTGAAATCCACATTAATTTAGAAATCGATTTTAGATTTTAGACTGTAAGTCTAAGTTTCTTAACTCCGTTTATGGCCTCAAAATGCACGATTTTCTATAGACCCTTAGCCATGTTGAAGTGTACTACAAGAATTTTCTTCATTACTTATGCCTTTGTGAGCTGTCTCCCTTATAGTTATTTTGCGTAAACCACACAATCCTCCGCATCTAAAAAACCTTCAAGTCACTAGAGTTCCAAAAAAGGAGATCCATCGCATGCCAGATTGGCCATAGCTCTGGAGTTACTGTAGTAGCAAACAAACAGGTCGTGTGTTGAGTCCATTCGTGAGTACTTCAAAAGTTTTATACATATAAATTGTTATTAATTTAATCTTTTATAGAGAAGCGGTTTCCTGAATTTAGCTATCCTGTTTTTACTTTTAAAGAGATTTCACAACTCAAACAAGTTTAGACATAATATAACTTTTCATTGAATGCTTGATAAAAAGAGCACAGACTTTATACAATTTGTCTACTTATTTAAGATAAATGTAGACTAAAACAACAAAGATAAGTAATTCTAAAAGTTCCTCTTGTGTCTATTTTGAGTCCATCTAAGAATGATATGACTATTAAAATCACTATTTGATCAAAATTTAATAATGATTAATCACAAGCCCAATTGTAATTTTAATAGTCACATTATACTTGGATAGACTCAAGATAAACATAAAAGGGACTATAGCATTACTCAACAAAGCACCTTGATTCACATAGAAGGATAGAAATTGCACTTGGTTGACTCCTTTGGGAATTGAATTGGATTCTTCCATCCAAGGCACCCTTGAATGGACTTCTCCTTCAATTGAATTACCCAAATCTTCTGCACCAATTCGTTGACAACTTGGACTCGAAAATGAAAATTAAACATGCAGAAATGCAAACTAGAATGGAGATATAAGCATATACTCCAATATGTCACAAGCTCTTAATAAGGAGATTGACACCATGTTCAGGAGCTGTAGTCAACCTCATTGTCGGGGAGTGCCTGTATTTGGGTGACAAGGAGAATGAGAAGTTGGACACAATTAGAGCTAAAATAATTTTGAGCTCTGCCATGGCAAAGTTTTGTCCCAAACACGTACGCGGCCCAACTCCAAAAGGCATGTAGACATGAGGGAACTTGCATGCACCACTGACTCCATTAGCAAACCTCTCAGGGTTAAACTCCTTGGCATCTGGTCCCCAAATATCAAGGTCTTGGTGTAAGGTTCCCAACAAGGTCAGAACATGGAAACCCTTAGGGACGTGAATATCTCCGAATTTTAAGTCTTCGAATGCCTCTCTGGACACCGCCAAAGCTGGAGAGTAAAGTCGCAATGATTCATGAATTACCATTGTCAACTGCCATGGGTTAAAGGTAAAGCTAAGTAAGTCATTGACAATATGATGCCCCTTCTATCTATATATCAATGAAAATAGAAAGAGAATGCTAAACACATACTACTTTCATCTTGCGAACCATGTCGGCGTCAGGCATTTGATCACCGCAAACTTGGACCACCTCGGTACGAACTCTGGCTTGCCATTCTGGATTTGAGGCCAACAACATCAATGTCCACGTTGCGGAGACACCAGGAGCCTCGTACCCAGCAAAGTACATGTTCTTGCAATTGTCTACGATGAACCGATCTATCTCACCTTGAGAAAAGTCACTGTTGGTGGCAGCTTCAAGGATCTTATTTAACAAATCATGCTCTGATGCTCCATCCTTTCTTTCCTTTATTGTCTTGAGAATCAAAGCTCGAAGCTCTTTTTCTAGCCTCCATATTTCCCTGTTACTCTTAGTTGGAAGATACCTGATTGATTGCAACACCACAATTGATATTTATCAAATTTCTTTATTATCTTTTGAGTGTTTGTGATTCCTGTGTACCCTAACAAAAACCGTCTTAGAATGATCATGTAAACCAACTTGAAGTAGGAAAACAGAAGAAGAATTAAGATTCGAAAAACCAAGTTTCTGTTATCAACCAATTTCCATATATAGCTCAGGATCTTATCAACCTATTTGCAGAAAGAAAAAGAAAATTTTAAATTTAAGTGAAAGAGAGTAGCCAAGTCCATGAGACATGAACATGAGCTCCCTTCCAATTTCTTCCTTTCCTCTGTTTCCTTTCTCCCTTCCAATTTCAACCGACTTTACTCCTTTACTGCTCCTCTGTTCTATCCATCCAAAGTAACAATAGAAATTTAGGTAGGAAAGGATCACACCTTATTCCAGGAATGCCAACCTCGAATAAAAATTTAGACAGGCGCACTTGAAGTGCTGCAAGCTTTGAAAATATCTCTTTCCCTTTGGAATAGTTGCTCCCAAAACAGGCTCTTGCTATTACATCTCCCGAAATGCTTTTCATATATTCATCAATGCGAACGTCTGCAACTCCACCCTCACTTTCTATCCTCCATGAGTTCACCACTGTCATCGAGGACTCGACCATTATCTTCATCATGCCCTACAAATTGCACCAGTATTGGAATTATATTCATTTTATTTTAACGGCAAACTTCATAATTTAAATAATAATTCATGTTTGTCAAGAAAAACGTAGCCATGCACGCTCGATTTGAAGCATATATATATACCTTAACCTTCCCCATGTATAGTTCGGGAGCAACGATTTTCCTCTGGTGAGCCCATGTTGCTCCATTTGAATTCACGATCCCTTCGCCAAACAGAGAACGAAGCGCTTTGGATTGAAAGGAAGGACTTCCAAAGTCTAAGGAAGTGCATATGCTTATTTCCCTCACCACCTCAGGATCGCTCACGTGCAGTAGTTGTACGTTGCCAAGGGAGAACATAAATGTTGAACCTGTCGACATTATTATAAACAAACCATTCAGATTCTTCAAGAACATATGAGAACTGAAGCAATTTATTAGTTATTACCATATGATTTTCTCCATTCGTCGAAGAATGGAAAGATTACAGAATAGCAATTGTGGGTTATTGCTTGCTCTTCCTTTTGTTGAGCCTTTGTGGCTGAGGATATAATCTTCTTCATGTCACCAATATTTCCAATCAAAAAAGAGGGTGGAGGACCTCTGATCCCCTGTTTTCTCAGTATTGATCGAAGCCTTTTTGGCTTCAATATTAGGGCATTACACATCTTCATTAGCGTGGTAACGAAGGCAAGCATGGCAAGTGTGATGATGATCTTAGAAAGAAGCAATAGAAGCTCCATGGCTTTAGCTCTCTTTCTCTATGTGTTTGTTCCAAATTAAAGTGGATTCCCTTCTTTATATAGCCACTTGACATTTTATTTATTTATTTATTTTTAATGATAACTTCACTTTAAACCCTAAAATTACCATACGATTCGAAAAGACCCCTAATATTCAAAACTTTTCAATTTGAGCCCTTAAACTATCAGTTGCAGTCAATTTAAACCCATCCATCTAATGAAGTGGAGGTCACAAATTCAAATCTCCCTCCCCTTCCCTTGTATGGACATGTCAAAAGGAAAAAAAAAAAATTTAAACCTATCCGTCAAATTTTAAATGTTAAAAATATGACAATGACATTTATACTCCTAATTTTTCTAATAAAATTTCAAATTTATTCTTAATTTCAAATTTTAAAAAAAATATATCAAATCAAATTTACTCCTTAAAAAACGGTACATGAGAATCATTTTATTGTTTTATATACACAGGCCGGCCACGTGATTTGTTCATATTATCTTAAAAAATTAATCCTAGTCTCATTCTTTAGACGTACTTTATACGATAGCTCTATCCATTCCCGCCGGCGTAGTCACTGGCCGTCAACCTTGTGGCATCAACCACACCCCCGTTGACACCAATGATGAAATATATGTATGTATAACCCCCATGACGTACGGCACCCCCACTTCCAAGTTTATTGCTCGAGCAGGGAGACTTTGAAGAGCTAATTAATTAGTAAAGTTGTGTTCCTGCAATTTGGTTATTTGTAATGGCTTCATCCAGTGGTGGTGTGCCACCAGGATTCCGATTCCACCCAACGGACGAAGAGCTGCTTCACTACTACCTCAAGAAGAAGATTTCCTTTCAGAAGTTTGATATGGACGTCATTAGAGACGTGGACTTGAATAAGATGGAGCCTTGGGACTTTCAAGGTAAAGTTTATTATACTGTACATCTTAATTTAGCTAAAGGAAGTGTTCCATAAGAAACAAGTATTCTTTAATACCCACTTTTACTTTCATTGATATAAAATTAAAAAAAAAATGCTAGGGGTTCTTCCCGTAATGTTCTCCTGGCGTTCTCCTAATCTTACGTAAAATATGATTTAAGAAAAAATAAAATTGTAGTGGCCTCCACCACCGGTTTTTTAGGCATTAGCACCGAATTTAGGATGATCAAATCTATTTTGGATGATATCATTCCTAAAGGGTTAACCTTCCACCCTTAGGTTTTAGTTTTGAATCCAAAAACAAGTTTTAAAGCATTAGAACCTAACTATTAACTCATAAAAATTAATCTGTTGGCAAAAAAACAGTACTACAATTTTATTTTTTCTTAAATTATGTTCTACATAAGATTGGGAGAACACCAAAAGAACATTATGGGGAGAACCCCTAACAAACCCTAAAATTATATATAATACATGGATTATATATAATACATTATAGTTGCAATCCCATGTTTTAAGAAACTTTTATAATAAATCCTCAAAGTGGTTAGACATGTATTACCATTAGGGTTAGAGTTTGACTTTTAAAATAAGAATTTTCAATATTATTAGTATTAGCCGCATTGAGTTTTATTGATGTCCTGATGAAGTTGTGTTAGGCTATGGCTCAATTGAACTTGTAGAAGCACCCGCAATTTTCACTGTTTTAGGTCTCTCCTGTTCGACTCCACCGACAAGTACTATTATGATCACACCCAATTAATTGGGATCATTATGAATCAAATTTTCATATAAAAAAATAAACTTATTTGTTAAAATTACTTATCTAAAAAATATATCACTTGTTTTTTTTAATGAGTTGAATCTTATACTAACCACGCTTTTATCATGAAAATTAAATATATTTGTAAGTAATATACGCTATCCTCACGAAAAGTCAACATATATGATTGGACATAATGTGAATTTTATAAGAAAATTCAATATGTGAAATCTATAAATAAATAGTTTAACAGCTTAAACAAGGGGTTTGCTAGGGGTTCTTCCCATTGTGTTCTCATGTCGTTCTCCCAGGATTATGTAGAACATGATTTAAGAAAAAATAAAATTGTAATAACCGTTATTTTGTCAACGGATTAATTTTTATGAGTTAATATTTATGTTCTAATGCTTTAAAACTTGTTTTTGGATTCAAAACTAAAACCTAAGGGTGGAAGGTTAATCCTTTAGGGATGGTGTCACCAAAAATGGATTTGATCATCCTAAATTTAATGCTAATGCCTCAATTTTGGTGTTAATGCATCAAATTTAGTGCTAATGCCTAAAAACACCGGTGGTGGAGGCCATTACAATTTTATTTTTTCTTAATCATATTTTACGTAAGTCTGGGAGAACCCCAGGAGAACACTATGGAGAGAATCCCTAGCACTTTCCGCTTAAACAAATGTAGAAATTTTTAAGGCAAGTAGATTTGATATATTAAAAACTAAAATTAATTACCTCGGTAACACGTAAATTTCATAACATGAGAATATTAAATTTTAAGTAATTGGAGGAAATCTGAATCCAAGAACTTGGGGATGTTCGTGGTCACTAGTTCGAATCACCCTCCTCATTCCCTTGTATAGACATGTAAAAAATAAATAAATAAATAATACAATAAGAGAGCTAAGAGTAGCTTCCTAGTTTCCTAGCTAAAAGGGAATAGGATCCTCTCCAGTCCATTTTGGACTGGAAAATATCAAGTTTATGGTTATGATTTCTTCCTAGAAATCTTAGAGCCGTCCCCAAGAGGTAGCAGCTCAATTGGCTGAGATCACGCCTAATGAAACAAAGGTCACTAGTTTGAATCCCCCCTCTTATGCGGACATGTCAAAAAAAAAAAAAATCTTAAAGCCACAAATGAGACACTTGTCCTACAAATCAAAAATAATAATAAAATATTATTTCATATTACAAAATTCAAAAAAAAAAATTAAAAAAAAAATAGATCGTGGTTAACAAAGTCACCCCATGGCCCTTGAGGGTAGTCTAGCCACCCTCAATGGCCAAATCTTAAAAAAAAAAATGTTTGGCCCTTGGTCGGGCCAAACAATATATATATATATATTTAGATCTGGCCATTAGGCCCAAGGGCCATGGGGTGGCTTCAGCCACCCCAGATCGGCGCCCAGCCCCCAACTGGGGTGGTTTGGCAACCCTCAATGGGGTGGTCTGGCAACCCTCAATGGGGTGGTCAACCAACCTTTATTTTTTTATTATTTTTTTAATATGAAATAAAACTTTATTATTATTTTTGGTTAGTGGGACAGGTGTCTCATTTGTGGCTTTAAATTTCTAAGAAAAAATCCTAGCTATAAACTGGATATCCTCCAATTCAAAATGGACTGGAGAGGATCCTATTCCAGCTTAAAGGAGAAAATTGGTCATCTCCATTTTCAAGTCCCTCAATTTCTTTCATTTAATGCACTATCATCATTAAAAATTTTAAAATCTCTTAGAAAGATTATGCTAGTCCTAAATGTGTGGCTACAATAATACCAATTAATGAGTGATTTAAGATTCATAGAATGCCAACAGCTTCTCTCCTCTCTCTCTCTCTCTCCATAAGATTGGAACAAGGTTAACCTTTGTGCCCTCAAAATTCAACAAAGATTGAAACAACTTTGAAAGGTGGCATTGAATCTTCCTTCCTCTCAGGGACCAACATTGGCAGATTTGTTTTGTCTATGGATAAGGTTTCCTAGGTTTACCCAATCTGTCAACGCCCACAAGAAACAATCTCCCATATTTTTTGAGTGTTAGAAGCACGAGTTGCTCTTTTTGCCGCTCATTATTATTTTCATTCCAAGAGTTCTTCTGTTATATTATGTAGTATTGTCAGGTGAAAAATTTACATATTTTTCACTTGTGACTTGTTAATAAGTTAGAACATCACAGTTATATATAATACAAAATGTTAGAAGAATTTGTAACTGGTCTAGTCAATTGCCTCTCAATAGGAAAAGAAGCTGGATTCAATCTCTTCTTCTTGTTTATGTTTGCTAATTGAAGGAATAAGTGATAGGATATTAAGAGGATCCAAGGCCCCAACCAAACACTTTGTTTTAAGGTTAAAACTGAGCATGCCTTTTATTCATTAAATGGTGTAACAAGTTTAAGCACAAAATTTCATGAAATCATTATTAATAATTACATCGACAAATAAGATAACTGTCCAAAGAACCAACTATCACCCGGTATAGGTTTATAGTTCACAGCCTCTTAATAAGGAGATTGACACCATTTTCAGGCTCTATAACCAACCTCAATGCTGGGGAATGTCTGTATTTTGGTGATAAGTAGAATGAGAAGTTGGAGACAATTAGAGCTAAAAGAATTTTGAGCTCTGTCATGGCAAAGTTTTGCCCCAAACAAGTACGCGGTCCAACTCCGAAAGGCATGTACACATGTGGGAACTTGCATGCACCATTGGCTCCATTGCCAAATCTCTCGAGGTTAAACTCATGGGCATCAGGTCCCCAAATATTAGAGTCTTGGTGCAAGGTTACCAACAAGGTCCAGACATTGACACCTTTAGGCACCTGAATATCTCCGAATTTCATGTCTTTCATTGCCTCCCTTGACACTACTCGCACCGGAGGGTAAAGTCGCAATGATTCATGAATTACTATTGTCAACTGTCATGGGTAAAAGAAGCTATGTAAGTTATTGACAAAAATGAGTAATATGCTTTTGAGTAAATTGTTATACAACTATTATACAATTTAGATGATATGACAGTGAAAATTAGAACTCCTAAGAAACCGTTACCGTTTTCATCTTGCGAATCATGTCAGCATCAGGCGTTTGACCCCCGCAAACTTGGAGTACCTCTGCACGAACTCTGGCTTGCCATTCAGGATTTGAGGCCAACAGCATATATCAATGTCCACGTTGCAGAGACGTCAGTGGTCTCGTACCCAGCTAAGTATATGTTCTTGCAGTTGTCTACAATGAATGGGTCTGTCTCATCTTGGGAAAATCCACTGTTGCTGGAAGCTTCAAGGATCATATGTAACAAATCATAATTCCCTGATGCTGCATCCTTTCATTCATTGGCTACCTTGAGAATCAAAGCGCGGACATCTTTTTCCAGGTTCCATGTTTCTCTATTACTCTTTGTTGGAAGATATCTGATTGATTACAACACAAACAACCACTTTTTATCAAAAACAACCTTTTTAAGTGATGTTTGACATAAAGTGATTTTGGGTAGGGAAAAGCTGAAACCTCATTCCAGGAATACCATTGGATAAAATCTTTTTAGACGTATGCTCCTGAAGTGCTCTGAGCTTTAAGAATATCTCCTCCCCTTCGGAGTAGTTGCTCCCAAAACAAGCTCGATCTTGAAATTACATCCCCGGAAAAGCTACTCATATATTCATCAATGCTTACATCTGCAACTCCACCCTCACTTTCTGCCCTCCATGAGTTCACCACTGTCATCGAGGAATCCACCATGATCTTCATCATGCCCTACAGATTGCACTATGAACTTGTTTGAATGATGGGGAGAAGAGAAGAACAAAAGAGAAAGCGGAAGCGCAAACACACAATAGACTACATTGTATTGTGTTGTGATATTTAGAATTGATACAATAGCCTCCTTATATAGGAGGGAGAGAGGAGCCTTGGCTCACAATCTTACCAATGTGGGACAAGCCCCACATATACACTAACATCCCCCTTCAAACTCAATGTATCTAAACATTGAGATTGGAAAACAAAAGCATAAATAAAAAAAAATAAAAATACATGATTTTTTTTTTTTTTGAAGTCTGCCGGAAAAGTTGCCGAACATGGCCGAGCTGGGCGGCCGAAGGCGGTGGACGGCGGCGGGCAACGACAGCTGGTAGCTGGAGATGGTTGGAGGTGGCTGCTGGACTCAAAACATTGGGCTTGAGACTTGTATTGAGAGCCTTATAGGCTAATCGGGCCGGTTAAATGGGCCAATATTTGGCCATAACCCATGGACCATTAAATATGGTTGACCCAAATATATTAGGAACTGGGTTAAGGATTCGAACCGAAATGAGACTTGCTTGGTCGAGTTGACGGATTGGATTGCCAGATTGGTGGATCTGGGTCTAACCCACTAGACCGGGTCGATGGCTTTGGATCCGCTTTAAACCGGATTTGAATGGGCCGGTTTAAATGGGCCTAAAAGACCGAAACCCATGGACCAATTGAAGGTCTGACCCAATTGAGAAGATCTGGTTCTAACCCGTTGGATCGGGTCAAAATTAGTAGATCCGGATCCTTTCTTTTTTAGCTTGACACGTGGCAAAGGCTAGGGCTGACATGGCGGCACTATGAGAGACACGTGGCAACTGAAGATTGGAAGGAATGCCTGGCGTGTGTGGTGCACACGCCAAAGTCTAGTGGCTGCATGGGCACGTGCATCTCATGCGCCAATAAGTGCGTGGAGTGAAAGGAACGCCTGGCGCGTGTGGTGCACGCGCCAAAGTCTTGCGGCTGCTTGGACTCGTGCAACTCACGCGCCAGTAACCGCGTGGGGCATGAATCTCACGCGCCAGGAGATGGTATGGCGCGTGGATCTCACACGCCAAAAGGTGCCAAAGCACGTGTGAGCACGTAGGAGGCGCTGCCGGCGAGGGGAAAGACCCTCCCGACTCGTGGAAGCGCGTGGACCACCATGGCGGCGCATGGGAGCACGTGAAGCGCATTGGCAAACGGGCAAATCCTTCTAAAGGTGCGTGGAAGCTTGGATGACGGTGATCTCTTCGGATCTGGACTCGGAGCGTCTGATCTGTCGTTTGGGGAGGACCGTGGTGCGCGTGCAACGCCGGAATGGGCTGAGATTGCACAGATCCACCGATCCAGGGCCCAGACACCACTTTTGGTGGTTCTTTTGGCCGAGAGGGGTGTCGATGGCGACGCGATAGGCTCGAGCAGAAGTTGCTGGAGGAACTGACGGCGCGGTCGGCCGGAGATGGGTGGCCACCAGAGGGAGTGCCAAAAAAAGAGCAGGAATACAGCTTGGTGCGCCGACAACTAAAAGGTCGCCGGTAGGAGCACCGAAAAACGTCATTAACATTTATTGGTGGCCAAAAGAAGGTGGCTCTGATACCATGGTAGAATGATGGGGAGAAGAGAAGAACGGAAGAGAAACGGAAGCGTAAACACACAATAGACTACATTGTATTGTGTTGTGATATTTAGAATTGATACAATAGCCTTCTTATTTAGGAGGGAGATAGGAGCCTTGGCTCCCAATCTTACCAATATGGGACAAGCCCCATATATATACTAACACTAATTATTAACTTTAAATAATTAGAAATGTTAAAAAGGATAAATCTCAACAAGATAGCAGACCCCTCAGTTGCTAACAACCCAGAAGACCAAATTTCACGCAGGCTGAATGATAGCCTACAACAGACCATGATTCAAGATGATGATGAACAGCTCAAACTCCCCTCAATTGACGCAAACCATGTTTCCTGCACTTCCAGATTTTCTGCAACAATTGCTGCTATTCAAGTGTTTTTCTGTTTATGTACTTCTTTTGTAAATCTCCGTGTAGAGCTTCTAGCTCCTTCGGTTATAAATATGAATGAACAGCTACTCTGTTGTTGGTAAGTTCACCAAACAGAGCTTCTCAAATTCTTTCAAGAATAAATGCATTAATTCATATTTGTTAAGAAAAATATAGTCATGTACGTTACTATTTGAAGGATATATACCTTAACCTTCCCCATGTATAGTTCAGGAGCAAGGATCTTCCTCTGGTGAGCCCATGTTTCTCCATTTGAAGTCAGGATCCCTTCGCCAAGCAGAGGACCACGCTCTCTAGATTGATACGAAGGCTTTCCAAAGTCTAAGGAAGTGCATATGCTTATTTCCATCACCACCTCAGGATCGTTCATATGCAGTATTTGTATGTTGCCAAGGAAGAACATAAATGTTGAACCTGTCGACATTATTATGAACAAACAATTGAGATTCTTCAAGAACATCTGAGAACTGAAGCTAAATTGATGTTATTACTGTTAGTTTGAAGTATTGGCTAAGTTTCGTGATCAAAATGAAAAGAAAAGAGCCAAGCTATTGCTTGCTCTCCTTTTTGTTGAGCCTTTGAGGCTGAGGATTTCATCTTCTTCATGTCACCAATATTTCCAATAAAAAAAGAGGGTGTAGGGCCTCTGATCCCCTGTTTTCTCAGTATTGATCGAAGCCTTTTTGGCTTCATTATTAGGGCATCACACATCTTCATTAGCGTGGTAACCAAGGCAAGCAAGGCGATTGTGATGATGATCTTAGAAAGAAGCAACAGCTGCTCCATGGCTTTTACTCTCTGTGTTTTTGTTCCAAAAGTCGCTTCCCTTCTTTATATGGCCACTCTTAATATTTTATTTATTTTCATTTTTCGGGTTATTTAAATGTTTGATCCATCATCTATGGACAGGCCGGCATCATTCTCATGATTCCATCAAGAAGAGAAGATTCACAAAACGGAGATGTCTTTTAACGCGGGCAAATGCATTTGAACAAGATATCAAACATGTTTTGAAAAAAACGTTCACCTAAGGGTGTAAACGAGCCTAACTTGAGCGAACTTCTCTTATTTAAAATTGGTTCAGTAAAATTTTACTCAAACTCATAATAAGTCGAATCGAGCCGAGCTAACTCACAAGCTGGCTTGATCTTATATTTAATTTAATTTAATTTTTTTAATTATAAATTTAAATTTCAAGTATTCTTAAATGGTTCAAGAAACTAGCTTGTATATGAGCATTTATGTAGCCTGGCTAGCCAAGTATGGAATCTGAGTCAATACAATAATGCACTTCAAAGGTTTTATAAGTATAAATTGTTTTTAATTTAATCTTCTATATAGAAGCGGTTTCTTGAATTTAGCTATCTTGGTTTTACTTTTAAAGAGATTTCACAACTCAAACAAGTTTAGACATAATGTAACTTTTCATTGAATGCTTGATAAAAAGAGCACGTGACTTTATACAATTTGTCTACGTATTTAAGATAAATGTAGACTAAAGCAACAAAGATAAGTAATTCTAGAAGTCTTTCTTACGTCCATTTTGAGTCCATCCAAGAATGATATGGTTATTAAAATTACTATTTGATCAAAATTCAATAATGATCAATTACAAGCCCAATGGTGATTTTAGTCGCCATACCATTCTTGAATAGACTCAAGATAGACATAAGAGAGACTTGTAGCATTAGTCAACAAAGTACCCTGATTCATTGAGAGGGATAGCAATTGAATTGGATTCTTCCATGCAAGGAACCTTTGAATGGACTTCTCCTTCAATTGAATTACCCAAACTTCTGCACCAATTCGTTGACAACTTGGACTCGAAAAAGAAAATTAAACATGCAGAAATGCAAACTAGAATGGAGATATAAGCATATACTCCAATATGTCACAAGCTCTTAATAAGGAGATTGACACCATGTTCAGGAGCTGTAATCAACCTCATTGTCGGGGAGTGCCTATATTTGGGTGACAAGGAAAATGAGAAGTTGGACACAATTAGAGCTAAAATAATTTTGAGCTCTGTCATGGCAAAGTTTTGTCCCAAACACGTACGCGGCCCAACTCCAAAAGGCATGTAGACATAAGGGAACTTGCATGCACCACTGACTCCATTAGCAAACCTCTCAGGGTTAAACTCCTTGGCATCTGGTCCCCAAATATCAAGGTCTTGGTGTAAGGTTCCCAACAAGGTCAGAACATGGAAACCCTTAGGGACGTGAATATCTCCGAATTTTAAGTCATCGAATGCCTCTCTGGACACCACCAAGACTGGAGAGTAAAGTCGCAATGATTCATGAATTACCATTGTCAACTGCCATGGGTTAAAGGTAAAGCTAAGTAAGTCATTGACAATATGATGCCCCTTCTATCTATATATCAATGAAAATAGAAAGAGAATGCTAAACACTTACTACTTTCATCTTGCGAATCATGTCGGCGTCAGGCATTTGATCACCGCAAACTTGGACCACCTCGGCACGAACTCTGGCTTGCCATTCTGGATTTGAGGCCAACAACATCAATGTCCACGTTGCGGAGACACCAGGAGCCTCGTACCCAGCAAAGTATATGTTCTTGCAATTGTCTACAATGAACCGATCTATCTCACCTTGAGAAAAGTCACTGTTGGTGGCAGCTTCAAGGATCTTATTCAACAAATCATGCTCTGATGCTCCATCCTTTCTTTCCTTTATTGTCTTGAGAATCAAAGCTCGAAGCTCTTTTTCTAGCCTCCATATTTCCCTGTTACTCTTAGTTGGAAGATACCTGATTGATTGCAACACCACAATTAATATTTATAAAATTTCTTTATTATCTTTTGAGTGTTTGTGATTCCTGTGTACTCTTAACAAAAAACCGTCTTAGAATGATCAAGTAAACCAACTTGAAGTAGGAAAACAGAAGAAGAATTAAGATTCGAAAAACCAAGTTTCTGTTATCAACCAATTTCCATATATAGCTCAGGATCTTATCAACCTATTTGCAGAAAGAAAAAGAAAATTTTAAATTTAAGTGAAAGTGAGTAGCCAAGTCCATGAGACATGAACATGAGCTCCCTTCCAATTTCTTCCTTTCCTCTGTTTCCTTTCTCCCTTCCAATTTCAACCGACTTTACTCCTTTACTGCTCCTCTGTTCTATCCATCCAAAGTAACAATAGAAATTTAGGTAGGAAAGGATCACACCTTATTCCAGGAATGCCAACCTCGAATAAAAATTTAGACAGGCGCACTTGAAGTGCTGCAAGCTTTGAAAATATCTCTTTCCCTTTGGAATAGTTGCTCCCAAAACAGGCTCTTGCTATTACATCTCCCGAAATGCTTTTCATATATTCATCAATGCGAACGTCTGCAACTCCACCCCCACTTTCTATCCTCCATGAGTTCACCACTGTCATCGAGGACTCCACCATTATCTTCATCATGCCCTACAAATTGCACCAGTATTGGAATTATATTCATTTTATTATAACAGCAAACTTCATAATTTAAATAATAATTCATGTTTGTCAAGAAAAATGAAGCCATGCACGTTCGATTTGAAGCATATATATATATACCTTAACCTTCCCCATGTATAGTTCGGGAGCAACGATTTTCCTCTGGTGAGCCCATGTTGCTCCATTTGAACTCACGATCCCTTGGCCAAACAGAGAACGAAGCGCTTTGCATTGAAAGGAAGGACTTCCAAAGTCTAAGGAAGTGCATATACTTATTTCCCTCACCACCTCAGGATCGCTCACGTGCAGTAGTTGTACGTTGCCAAGGGAGAACATAAATGTTGAACCTGTCGACATTATTAGAAACAAACCATTCAGATTCTTCAAGAACATATGAGAACTGAAGCAATTTATTACTTATAATTACCATATGATTTTCTCCATTCGTCGAAGAATGGAAAGATTACAGAAGAGCAATTGTGGGTTATTGTTTGCTCTTCTTTTTGTTGAGCCTTTGAGGCTGAGGATACAATCTTCTTGATGTCACCTATATTTCCAATCAAAAAAGACGGTGGAGGACCTCTGATCCCCTGTTTTCTCACTATTGCTCGAAGCCTTTTTGGCTTCAATATTAGAGCTTCACACATCTTCATTAACTCCCTAACCAAGCCAAGCAAGGCGATTGTGATGATGATCTTAACAAGAAGCAATAGAAGCTCCATGGCTTTGGCTATCTTTCTCTATGTGTTTGATCCAAAAGTGGCTTCCCTCCTTTATGTAGCGGCTCTAACATTTTATTTATTTATTTATTGCCAAAAATACACTTTACTCCTAAACTATTCACGCATTTGCACTTTTAATCCTAATGTTTAAAGGTGACACTTGACTCCCTCAAAATATCTAACATTAACACTTGACCTTATAAAGTACACTTCACCATCTTGAAGTATTTTGAATCGACAATTATTCCCAAAAACTTAGTTACTTGAGAGGTAAAGTGTCAACTCAAAATATTTCAGTGGCTAAAGTGCATTTTATGGGGTCAAGTGTCAATGTTGGATACTTTGGAGGGTAAAGTGTCACCTTTTAAACTTGGGGTTAAAAGTTCAAATTTGTAGATAGTTCATGGAGGTAAAGTGTATTTTTCCCTTATTTGTTTTAGGGGTAACTTCGCTTTAAACCCTTGAATTACCACGCAATTTGAAAAGTCCCCCTAATGTTTAAAACCCCTTAATTTGAACCCTTGAACTATTAATTGCAGTCAATTTGAACCTCTGTTAGATTTTAAATGTTTAAAGTGGAACAATGACGTTTATACTTCTGACTTTATTATAAAATTTCAAATTTATTTTTAATTTCTAAATTTTAAAAAAAATAATTAAAAAAATAAGAGTCAAATTTACTCCTTAAAAAACGGTACATGGGAATCATTTTATTATTTTCTATACACAGGCCGGCCATACTATCTAAAAGGAAATGCTCAATAAGCTAGAAAGAAATATTCTTTAACACCCACGCTTATTTTCATTGATATAAAAGCACTTATACAAGATTATAGAGGTATGACCCAACCCCATACAACCACAACCGCACTAATACACATGTCATTTTAAAATAAAAATAAAAATTGAAACATTCAATTTTTTTTTATTTAAAAAAATAATAATACGTAGGAGAGAAGTTGAGTATTTGTTAGTTTTATATTGTGACTTTATCATTATTCTTTAAGAGCATCTCAGATTCTTTATTATATCAACTACTTGCTTTAAAATATTATTTCTCATTCTTTTTTTATTATATTATTACCAACACTTAATTAAAGGAAAAAATAAACACATATGAGGAACATTCATCTCACATGCAGGTGCTAATTCTTAAAATTAATAACAAAAATAAATATATGCAATATAACTAATAATTTTCAAGATTGGACACAAAATTCTCACATGTGTTCCACCAGGTTAGATTGCAGTTGAGAATAAATTTGACGGCCTCTAATGTTCAAATGCCTTTGAATGAACTCAACAAATTCATGGGTATGCTCATGAGAAACTTGTTCGGGAAGGGGAAGAGAAGAAATTAATGCAAAGGAAGAAGAAAAGGGTTTGAGGGAAAAGGAGGAGATCGAATACCCAAAACAAATTAAAAAAAAAAAAAAAAACAATATTGGAAATAGTATTATATTCAATCTAGTATACTACAGTGAATAGTTACCATTTGTAGCTATTCACTGTAATAGTTAAGGTATAATAACTAAGGGGTTTGTTAGGGGTTCTCCCCATAGTGTTCTCCTGGCGTTCTCCCAGTCTTACATAGAACATGATTTAAGAAAAAATAAAATTGTAGTACCGTTTTTTTGCCAACCGATTAATTTTTATGAGTTAATAGTTAGGTTCTAATGTTTTAAAACTTGTTTTTGGATTCAAAACTAAAATCTAAGGGTGGAAGGTTAACCCTTTAGGGATGATATCACTCAAAATGGATTTGATCATCCTAAATTTGGTGCTAATGCCTCAATTTTGGTGCTAATGCCTCACAAATTTG
>CM017324.1:34177138-34214818 GCA_006937295.1 Carpinus fangiana
ATTTGGGGGGTGGCCAGCTGGCCGGATGGGGTTGGCCAAGCCACCCCAGTAGACTTCATGGGATTCATTGCATGAAGGATATATAGTGAAAATGGTACCTTTCTTTTGTTCAGGAGATGCATGGCAGGACCATTTGTTGGAGCAATTGAATCAACCAGAGGACGGAGTACACAAAAAGATTAGTTTCCAGTGTCTGATTTGTTAAATTTAGAAATAAGATGGTCTGCTAAATTGGAGAAAGTTGAGACTACTGTCTCAAATGAGACACCTAAAAACAATGTTCCTTGAATTTAGCTGGAGTCGATCTTGACAACTTTTTTGCTGATAGAAAGAGAGATGCTGCTTCTAGTGCATCTGAACAAAACAAATTGGAAGTACAGAAGTGATGATTTCCAAGTCCGTGAAAATCCTAGTTTGTTTGAGAATGTCCAAGACCCCATGGGGGTGGGCAGGCCACCCCTGGCCAAAGGCCACCCCCAAATGGTCCATTGCTACCCCCAAATTTTTTAATTTTCTTTTCTTTTTTTTTCTGAAAAAATAATTTTTTAATATTTTTATTCTTTTTAAAAAAAATAAAAAAAATAATTATAATTATAAGACACATGGCACAATGTGATTAGTGCTGATGTGGCTTTCCGTTAAGTTTTGGACGAAATTTTAACGGAGATACTATCTCCGTCTTTATCGAACCCACAGTTACCTCCTATGATTCAAATAAAACCCTAAGGTCAAAAAATAAAGTATTGAAACCCTAGGCAGAATTAGGTATCTAACATTTTATTTATTTATTTATTGCCGAAAATACACTTTACTCCTGAATTATTCACTCATTTGCACTTTTAATTCTAATGTTTAAAGGTGACACTTGACTCCCTCAAAATATCTAACATTAACACTTGACCTTATAAAGTACACTTCACCATCTTGAAGTATTTTGAATCGACTCTTACTCCCAAAAACTTAGTTACTTGGGAGGTAAAGTGTCAACTCAAAATATTTCAGTGGCTAAAGTGCATTTCATGGGGTCAAGTGTCAATGTTAGATATTTTGGAGGGTAAAGTGTCACCTTTTAAACATTGGGGTTAAAAGTGCAAATTTGTAGATAGTTCATGGAGGTAAAGTGTATTTTTCCCTTATTTGTTTTAGGGGTAACTTCGCTTTAAACCTTCGAATTACTACGCAATTTGAAAAGACCCCTAATGTTTAAAACCCCTTAATTTGAACCCTTGAACTATCAATTGCAGTCAATTTGAACCTCTGTTAGATTTTAAACGTTTAAAGTAGAACAATGACGTTTATACTTCTGATTTTATTATAAAATTTCAAATTTATTTTTAATTTCTAAATTTAAAAAATAATAATAACAAAAAAAATAAGAGTCAAATTTACTCCTTAAAAAACGGTGCATGGGAATCATTTTATTATTTTCTATACACAGGCCGGCCATACTATCTAAAAGGAAATGCTCAATAAGCTAGAAAGAAATATTCTTTAATACCCACGCTTATTTTCATTGATATAAAAGCACTTATACAAGATTATAGAGGCATGACCCAACCCCATACAACCACAACCGCACTAATACACATGTCATTTTAAAATTAAAAATAAAAATTGAAACATTCAATTTTTTTTTATTTAAAAAAATAATAATACGTATGAGAGAAGTTGACTATTTGTTAGTTTTATATTGTGACTTTATCATTATTCTTTAAGAGCATCTCATATTCTTTATTACATCAACTACTTGCTTTAAAATATTATTTCTCATTCTTTTTTTATTATATTATTACCAACACTTAATTAAAGGGAAAAATAAACACATATGAGGAACATTCATCTCACATGCAGGTGCTAATTCTTAAAATTAATAACAAAAATAAATATATGCAATATAACTAATAATTTTTAAGATTGGCCACAAAATTCTCACATGTGTTCCACCAGGTTAGATTGCAGTTGAGAATAAATTTGACGGCCTCTAATGTTCAAATGCCTTTGAATGAACTCAACAAATTCATGGGTATGCTCGTGAGAAACTTGTTCGGGAAGGGAAAGAGAAGAAATTAATGCAAAGATAGAAGAAAAGGGTTTGAGGGAAAAGGAGGAGATCGAATACCCAAAACAAATAAAAAAAAAAAAAACAATATTGGAAATAATATTATATTCAATCTAGTATACTACAGTGAATAGTTACCATTTGTAGCTATTCACTGTAATAGTTAAGGTATAATAACTAATATGAAGTTATTCTGTTTGAACAAAAAAAATAGCAAAAATAGCTAAATAAGCTAATATCTCCCTTTTAGCTACACTGCTAGAAATACTCAAATGAATTATCTGATAGTAGGGTCTCTAATATGAGAATCTCATATTTTTTAGGGTTAAATACTAAAAAACCCTCTAGGGTTTGAACTCTTTATTTTTTTTCCCCTTAAATTTTCATTCCTATCATCGGAGCCAGGAGTTATATATATGTGGTTTTTATAAAGATAGAAATGGTACATCTATTAAAATTCTGTCCAAAACTTAAAGAAACGACATGTCAGCACCAATCACATTGCGCCACGTGTTCTACAATTAATTTTTTGATTTTTTCTTTAAAAAAAGAATTAAAAATATTTTCTTAAAAAAAATCAAATAAAAAAATAAGAAAAAATAAAAATAAAAATTTTGGGGGTGGTTGGCAATTTGGGGGGTGGCCAGCTGGCCGGATGGGGTTGGCCAAGCCACCCCAGTAGACTTCATGGGATTCATTGCATGAAGGATATATAGTGAAAATGGTACCTTTCTTTTGTTCAGGAGATGCATGGCAGGACCATTTGTTGGAGCAATTGAATCAACCAGAGGACGGAGTACACAAAAAGATTAGTTTCCAGTGTCTGATTTGTTAAATTTAGAAATAAGATGGTCTGCTAAATTGGAGAAAGTTGAGACTACTGTCTCAAATGAGACACCAGTTTAAAAACAATGTTCCTTGAATTTAGCTGGCCATGGAGTCGATCTTGACAACTTTTTTGCTGATAGAAAGAGAGATGCTGCTTCTAGTGCATCTGAACAAAACAAATTGGAAGTACAGAAAGTGATTCTCTCTTAGTATCATTTAAAAAAAAAAAAATTAAATTAAATGTTTCAATTTTTATTTTTATTTTTTTGTTTAAAAAAAATGACATTGAGGAAATATTGTGTATTTGTTGGTTTTTATAAATTTCAAATTTACCCTTAATTCCAAATTTAAAAAACCAACAAATACCAAACTTCTCTCTTTGTCATTTTTTTAAAACAAAAAATAATAATAATAATAATAATTGAAACATTCAATTTTTTCTTTAAAAAAAAATGATACGTAAGAGAGAAGTTTGGTATTTGATGGTTTTATGTTATGACTTTATCATTTTTTTTTTAAAAGGAATCATTTTAGTCCCATTGAAGAAAGATCACGAGCATAAACGCTCTTACATCATAGAGCGAAAAACTCTGAGAAAATCATAGTCGAAGCTACGAGGTTACAAGTCATAGTTGTTTACATAAAAATTAAAATTCAAAACCTATTTATAACAACAATATTCACTAACCCATGACTAATTTTTAGTTGTAACATCAGATTTGTTCCAGGCAAATTCAACTCAATACATAGGTGGCTCATCTTTCTCGGCCTTGGGAGCAGAAAACTCATGCCGAAACTCATTCTCCTAAGCCCAAGAGCCAGGAAACGGATTACATCCACAACCCAGAAGTCTGGACATTCCTTATTCAAGCAAAATTACATAAAACAAAAAATAGAGAAAACCTAACCCCCACAGGAAGACAGTAAAAAAAAGCACAGATCTGCTGTTGAGAAGACTAGATATATTCCTCCTCGACCCAAAACAGTATTTATTCAAAACAAACAAAACAAGAAATACAACCATCAAAAACAGCAATGACTGTAATGGAGGAGATAATGGGCGCTGACCAACGTTGGCACGTGGTGGAGTGGATGAAGGAGATGGGTGAAGGAGATGGGTGGCACAACACCTTGAAAGGCGAACGAAAGTCCAAAGTTGCTACATATGGCCGAAAAACACCTAAAAATGTTAAACTAATGATTAAGTAATTAAATTGCATCTTTCTACCAACTTAAACTTTTGGGATAACTGGTAATTTAACATGGTATCAGAGCCAAAGGTCATGGGATTGAACCTTGACTCCGTCAATTCACCCTCCATTTAAATCAAATATTCCATGTGTTGAGCCTCACTTATTAAAAGAGAGTTTGAGCCCACACATGAGGGAAAGAGTTAAACTAATGATTCAATGATTAAATTTGCATCTTCCTTTAAGTTTTGAGATAAAAGGAGGGGGGATTAGGAAGGGGGAGAGAAGGAAGGAGCAAAGGGCCCCCTCCGGCCTCCTCTCTAGGGGCTATCAGTATTCTTTTTTTAAAGAATAATGTTAAAGTCACAATCATGTTTATGTTAGGAGATCTCCATCATGTTTATTTATATATCTGACATCATAAGCTATTTATTTATAGATTTCACATATTGAATTTTCTTATAAAATTCACATTATGATCCAAACATATATGTTGACTTATCGTGAGGATAGCGTATATTACTTACAAATATATTTAATCTTATGATAATTGAATGTTTCATTTTTCATTTTAATTTTAATTGTTTGTTTTAAAAAAATGACATTGAGGGGTATTTGTTAGTTTTATGTTATGGTTGTATCATACATCTTCCTTAAAACACATCTTTTATAGCATCCAATCAAACTTTGATACCTCACTTAAAATACCAAATACAATAAGACTAACCGCACATGATTACATCTCCTTCAAACCCACCCACCCTAAATCACCTCGCCTCTCCGGCCAAACGCAGCCGTCGGAATCCATGGAGTCATCGTCGGAGAGAGAGAGAGAGAGAGAGAGAGGTAGAAGCCGCTGGAACCCATCACCCAACTGGCCAAACCCAGAAACCCACCACCACCAAAACCCAACTGGAAAACCCATCACCCAAACCCAGAAAACCTACCCCCACTAGAACCCAACTGGAAAGCCCATCACCTAACTGGCCAACACCCCAAATACTCGTTTCTAATGCCTAAAACCCGTTTTTAGATTCAAGACTAAAACATAGAGGTGACAGGTTAATCATTTAGGGATTATATTACCCTAAAGGCCGTAGAGGGTGACCCACAGCTAAATCTAGTTGTGACCTAGCCGTGGGTTTGGTCAGTCTCTCTGGCTATCTCTCTTCTTTCTCTCTGGCTAGTCTCTCCGGTCATCTCTCTTCTTCCACGCCAGACCCACAACTATTTCTCTTCTTTCTCTCTTTGTTGAGTCCAAAATCTGTTGTATTTGTTCTATGATATTTTTGTGCAATTTTTATGCTTTATCTGAGGTCTCACCATATTATTGGAGGTTTTAAAACCCATGTTTTATGCATTATTATGAGGTTTTCTCTTCTTATATTCTAAATTCTAAGCTATCTATTTCGTTTAACGGCTTAAATAAATGCAGGAGTTTGTGTTAACAAGGCAGATGGATTTGACATATTGAAAACTAAAATTAATTACCTTGGTAACATACAAATTTATATATTTGTTTAAACTGTTAGATAAAATAGATGGTTAAGATTTGTGAATATGAGAATCTAATATTTTTTTAAAAAATTGAGGAAATCCAAATCCAAATAAACAAATTCAGTTTCGTCTTCAATGGGAGTTTGGAGCAAATTTGCATTGGTTGATCACCTCTAAACATGAGAGAGCTTTATATCCGGTATTTCATTTCAAGAGCATGTTTGAGATTGTGTTAAAAGCTTAAAAATTACTTTTAGTATATAAGAAGTTATGCCAAATAAAAATGCATTATTTGGTAAAAAAAAACTTAGCACTTTTTGACTTTTTTTGCTTTAAAAAAAGTCCAAAATTGTGTTTTTGGGAAAGCTTAAAAATACAGTTTTTTTTTTTTTTTTTCCAAAAACCTCATTCGGACTTTTTTCTATGGACAAGCTTAATATTTGAAAGCAATTCCAAACAAGCTCCAAAAATTTTAGAGAAGAGTATAAACATTTAGGCCTCGTTTTATATGTGGAATGGGTATTCCATTAAGAAAGACAATAGTTATTAGTGAGAATGGAAGAGGGTGGAGTAAAATATACATTCATATTCTTTTAGTTCAATGACAACACATAAATTCTAATTGAAATTAAATCAAAATTATTAAAACAACCCATAATTTATTTTTTTTCATTTAAAAAAAAAAAAAAAAAAAAAAAAAAACTCATTTAAAAAAACTAGAAGGTAGAAAGTCAATGGGTAACCGACAAGCCGGAAGTGGCCTTAGCCACTCCAACAACGCTTGGAAGTGGTTGCGAGTCTTGCGACAACCCCCTAGGAACTTGGGGGTGTTGGTGGCCACCTCTTAAGCCCATCATGAGAAAGCTCCCTTGTTAAAAGGCAATGAGAGAAGCTGGGAGTAGCTTCGTAGCTAGTTTGGGGGAAAAAAGTTATTTGAGCCTCATTCTCTATCGAAATTAAAGGCCCAACTCTCTTTCTAGATAGAGAAAAGAGGTGGAGAAAATAAAGTTATTTGGGTCTCATTCTCTACGCAAATTAAAGGCCCAATTGTCTTTTTAGATAGCGAGAAAATTAAGAGGAAACAAAAAAAATGCACTGCAAGAGGTATTATATATATATATATATTTAGTTTTATAATTTAAAATGGCAATTTATGCGAGTTTACCTTGTTCACATATTTTCTTATAATAAAATCGATAATATTTCAAATATTTTTTGGATAACAATGAAATATACCATCGATTTAATTAACCTCACGATAATTGTAGTGGGTTAATGCACAAGTAAATATAAGGATTTGAACTATTCAACGGATACACATCCTCTATCAAAAAAAGAGGAAGGAGCATAGGTAATTACAGAAAGGCTATGAGAGGGTTCTTGTGTCCAAGTAGACCCTGTCTTTAGGTGGACCCTTGCTCGAATAGAAGCTCATCTCACAAATTTCTGTCTAAAAAAAATGGAGAGGGATCGTCAATTATAAGGGATCTCAATCTCTATAATCTTCACCTATATATTAAGATCAATTACAATAAAAGTTAGAAAACTATATTTTTATCTTACTAGAATCCAATTTTGTTAATGTGGCAATGCTAATAAATCCTTATATTAGCTATTTTTTTAAAAAAAATAAAAAGTCCAAAAACTAATTGGTACAACCATATTATCAAAGTACAAATAGTTGTAAAATAAAAATTCTGGGTTGGTTTGATCGGGACAAAATTTTTCTTTAAATTATATTGAAAAAAATTTCCTTTAACTAAAAAACCACACATCAAAAAAATTATGGCTTAAATAAATGCTTTTTGTTGATACATGTAGTAATGGCGTAAATTAAACAACTATCTCGATTTCAAAAATTCCAAATTCCAAATTCCCAATTCCATCCACTTTGCTAATGAAAACTCACTTATCGTATATTACATGGTTAAGCAACTTAAGCCAACTCAACAGTCTCAACGTGTCTATGACGTGTCACTTTCTTGTCGCTTTTATAAAACAAAGCCGTAGGTTTTTAGGATTAGCACCGTCCAAAAAATGTATAATCACATGTCAACTCAAAAAAAAAAAAAAATTAAGCTTCAAAAATAACTCCACGTTACTGTCGGCAAAGCGAATATCCACATCGGACCGAAATTCAAGGACGATCAGGCGAATGCGACAGCGTTTGCAGACCCGTTTCGGAAAATAGTGAAGAAAAAGACAATCTTGTACAACCACCACCTGAACCGTCCGATGTAACCCGAAATTCAAACAGGCCCCACAGGGAGAGATTATGTAATGATGGCTTCAAAAAGAGCCAACCCTTTTCCTCTCTCTCCTTCTTTAACAAACAATCATCATCATCATCCTATTCCCCCCCCTCCCTCCCCCCCCCCCCCACCNCCCCCCCCCCCCCCCCCCCCCCCACACATTCCCCCCTCCACCCCCTGGTCTTTCCCTTTTAGGCAAAGACAAACCCACCTTCCCCAGCATAGGCCTCCCAAATCATCACTTATAATAATGTTTTTTTAAATTTAATCATTCCTCCAACTCTTTTTTCTTTCTTGATGGCTTCTGCCTTTTCTTTTAGTGCCCTAGGCCTCTCCCACCCCACCCCTCACCTCAATTGGTCAAATGTTATTGTTGCTCTGGTCGTCCATGTAATAATTTGATTAAAAAATAATAATTGAATAATGTTGTTTAATAATTATTCTACAACGTTGATACACACACAGTAATCTAGATCAATCTTTATTTAAAAAAAAAATTAGAAAGTGATTAGAACTACCATATTAACATTGTGGGGGTAAAATTAGAAATTATATTTTTATATTATAATTATTATACGATGCATATTATGTAACAATGTTTACCAAGTACCAACTCTTAAATCAATCATCATTATAAAAAAAAAAAGAAAGAAAGTAATGTTATATACCACATTTTTATGAGACAATTATCTTATAATGCTAATGGGTTAATCCCAACCAATTGTTGTTATTATTATTATTTAATTTTTTTAACAATGATTGATAAAGGGTTAATTGAGACTTCCACATGAGCAGTGTGAAATAGAAATATTTCATATAGTATTATGCAACATCATATTGTAAAATTTGTTTGTAAACCTAACATTTTTCATGATATATATAACATTATCCTAATACAGTGTATGCAAAATGTTAGTTCACACTACCACATTAGCATTGTGATATATATATGATAATTGATTATGATGGTTATTATGATGGTTACGTCAATATTATATAAGATAATTAAATGATACAAATGTGTTATATAATAGTAATACAGTGCATGCCATTTCTCGTGATTTATTAAAAAATGAAATGTTAACGTTATTTGAAAATTAAGATGAAATAATTCTTTTATCACGTTAGCGTCAGCATGACTTTGTTTAGGCTTGGCTTGGGTTGGAGTAGGCAGCTCAGCTGAGAAGGCTGAGCTGACTCGTGAGTGGCGACAGGAGAGGGGGAGCAACGTCAGATGTAAGTAATCAATTGTGACAATGTCTCGGGAGAGACGAGACTCAGAGAATCTTTCTCTTTCCTTCAATCTTACGTAGGTAAATGGACGATTCAAATCCTGGGACACCCCCATATGCCCTTTGTCATCAAGGAATGTAGATGGAAACCACCCTCCTCGCCCNCTCTCTCTCTCTCTCTCTCTCTCTCTTATTATGAGTAAATGAGTTCCACTTTCTACTTTCAATTGTGCCTTAGCTAGGTATGAGAAACAAGCTTAAGACCCACAAGTTTTCAAAATGTTGCTCAATCGGTTGAAATCACTCCTAATAAAGCAAATGTCACTTATTCAAATTTTTCTTTCCCTTCTTATGTGTGAACATGTCAAAATAAATAAATAAATAAAATAAAATGTATAAACGTTGGACTCTTGCATGGGGATATCTGCAATTCGGTCAGTGCGTAAAGGTGGGGTTTTTTGCTCACAATTCACAAGCTGACATCTCACATAAAGGGAAAAAAATGCACAAAACTATCCTACATCCTAAAACACTAGATTTTTCCTTATTTCTTCTTCCTTCCCTCTCTTCTTCTCTCCCATTTCTTCCTTCTTGCCAACAACCTCTCGTATTCTTCTCCTTCTTCTTCCTTCGTCTTCCTTCTTCTTGTCATTTAACAGAGAAAGAGAGATGGTTTGGGAGAAAGAAAGAAGACCCACCCACGGCGCTGTTGGCTGTGGGTCTGGCCGTGACCCACGACGCTGTTGGTTGTGACCCATAGTTGGCCAGACCCACAGCCACCCTCTCCGGGTCACCCTCTCTGGTTGGGTCACCCTCTCCGGTGCTAACAATCATCCTCTCCGGCGTTAGGGTGATAAAATTCTCAAGGGTTAATCTTCTCCTTCTAGGTTTTAGATTTAATTTAAAAACGATTTTTGTGACATTAAAAACGATTTTTGTGGCATTATAAATGAATTTTGGGCATTAGAAATGGGTTTTGTGGGTTTTCTAATGGCGGGATCTCTCCTTTTTTTTTTTTGGCCAGAAAAGTCACCGGAGGTGGGCGGTGGGTGGCTAACAATCTCTCCGGTGCTAACAATCATCCTCTTTAGTGTTAGGGTGATAAAATTCTCAAGGGTTAATCTTCCCCTTCTAGGTTTTAGATTTAATTTAAAAACAATTTTTGTGACATTAAAAACGATTTTTGTGGCATTATAAATGAATTTTTGGCATTAGAAATGGGTTTTGTGGGTTTTCTAGTGGCCGGATCTCTGCTTTTTTTTTGTTTGCCAGAAAAGTCACCGGAGGTGGGCAGTGGGTGGCAGCGTCTGAGCAGGTGATCCTTATTTGGTTGCTTGATGGATATGTTTTATATGGTGTTTTGATCTTATCTTAGTGAGGTGCAATAGGTGAGATGGCAGCATTTTAATGGAAAGTAGAAAACTCATGTTTTCTACCTTGACCGTATGGCAGCACCTCTCCTCTTGCATTCATGTGTTCGGTATTTTTTTTTTTTTTTTTCTCATTTTCGTTTTTTTTATATATAAAAAAATAGTAATAAGAATGGGTTAGTGTGATATAAATGTATGAACTCCACCTTTTGTCAACCCGTCTCTTTCGCAAAATGTATGAACCTTAATGCAGCCATCGATTCAACAACAATCGGGTCTACAATATGATCCTTTGAGAATTGCAATGTAGTCAATACCTCCCCTGTAGGGTCCCAAAAGCCCATCTTCCTATTAAATATAGACAACAACATCCCAGTTAACCTTCATTAGATCCCCTAGGGGGGGCCTTCCATCTATGGCATACCACTTGACCATCCCCAATTCTAAATGACCAAGATGATGATAATTACTTCTATATGAATAACTTCATTTCCTACAGAAAGTGCAAGCTTTGTGAGCATATGAGCAGCTCCATCGGCCTCCCGTCTTACAAGAGACACCCCCTATTATTGGAAAGAGTTTAGTAGAATTCAGGTATTGTCAATTAATTGGCTACAATATAATGACACCAGTTTTTGTCAGCATGTTTTAGAGTTTGCAATACTTATAGCGCATCACCTTCTAACTCCACCTTTTGCCACCCCATTTCTTTCGCAAAATGTATGAACCTTAATGCGGCCATCAATTCAGCAACAATCGGCTCTACAATATGATCATTTGGGAATTGCAATGTAGCCAATAATAACAATGTAAATTATAAATGGTGTTTTAGAACATTCGATTAGAATATGATCCCATTAATTGGCATATTATACAAAGGAATATATATTCAATCTTTTATTCTAATATTGCAACCAAATTTAAAAATAGGAATAATTATTCTATTTTCACTCCAATACCTACACGACACCTAAAAGGGGTTGACGAGAAAAAAATCAAAACAGGCTTTGGGTCTTAATGAGGGGCAATTACGTCATTTTACAAAGTTTGGTGCAAAATTGGAAGACGCGGCATAAAAATCTCAGGTGAAATGCATATGATGTCATTTCTGTCTACTTAGACAACAATTGGTAATAAAGGATGTTAATTGCAAGTATTTGAAATATTAAGAAGTACATTACAAATTTTTAAATATTAAGATTCAAATTAAAAAACACCTTTAAGTAATAATAATAATTTTTTTTAATGAAATTAGCTTTACGTGTATCAAATCAGTCATACAAAAAAATATATCTTAGAAAAGAAAAAGTACTAATACAAATGTTTAAAAAGGTAACATGCAGGTAATAATTAATAATGGTTGTCTTTTCTAAGCCGGCATCTAACTATTGTACCTAAAACTATCGCAAATTGTGCATGCATCTCTCTCCCTCTCAACCCAAAAGGTAGCCTTTAAAAATAAAAATAAAAAAAATAAAAAAGCAAATATGCAAAAATAGGGGAGGAAAAAAAACATCACCGGCAGGCAACCTAAAAATTAGCTCTAAAACGTCCTTATCAAATATGGTAAACAAAAAATAAAAGAGAATGCATCAAATAAACGGTGTGGCCTTATCGCTTCTTAATACAACCGTGAAGTCTAACCACCAAAAGAGGTGTTTTGTAAAATTACACAAAAAATTGTGCAATCTAAAGAACTGTTGAAAAAGAAAAGAAGAAAAGACCACCGATAATAGAACGATTCAAAGCCTACATGAGCTTTAATTTGTTCATGTACTACAGAACACGTCTCCTTAGTTCAAGGTGAAATATAATATAAAATGAAAAAGATTTTAACAGTAAGAAAACATTGCAATTAATAATATATTTTACGACTTCATTGCTCCAATCTAGAGTTTAAAGGACATTAAAATGACCATCTACGTAGCACCTTATCACAATAAAACTTTTCAACGATGGTAGGCCAAGAATTTATCTCAAGGCAGCAGCAGTAAGAATCCATTTATTACAACCTTTTCTTTTCGAAGCGGTCCCAAGTTTTTTCTCTCTGAAAAAAAAAACCTAAAGATAAAAATTCACACATGTGGAGACTAAGGCGGAGTCAGCTTTGAATTTGGGAAAGGGACTGAGTGTCAATTTTTTTTTAAGGGACCAATTAAATAAAAATACCTTAAATTATTAAATTACATAATAATGCTACATACCATACAAATATTTTATAAATATTTTACAAATTGACATGACAAGTAGCTTTTGGATATGTCATTGCTAAAAAAGTATTGAATAAATATTAAAAAAATTTACATCGACTTTATAAAATAATTTGTGATACGTATCATTGCTCTAAATTATATGATTTGATGTAAATAAATTAGGAAAAAATGTAAAATCAGTCATTATGATTTATTTGATTTGTAATTAGGAAAATAATTTATAATTAATTCATTGTAGTATCAAAATGAACTCATAAGTCCTTGAGTCCTTGGCGTATGCCAAAAAAATTAATCTACTCCTACAGTCAAATTTCATTCACCCACTCAACAAATTCCGTTAATATGATACTGACTTACATATAACAAGTGTCACAATTATATTAGCTTTGATGTATCACACTATAAGAATCTATTAAGTTAGATGACATAATTTGACTTTAAAGTGTAAATTGTGTGTTTAGCATACCTCAAGGACCTTTGATTTCATTTTAATAACACAAAAAACTAATTATACATAAGGTAAATCACATGAACTACTTTTTTTCATTTTTTTTTCTAATAAATTAAGTTGAATTCTCAAAGTTATAAATTAACAATTCCAAGCCACCCCTAAAATATGAGTTAAAAGTCGTGTTATTCGCTACACTTTGTGTGAATGAACAGTACTCACGCCGAGTAAACAGTAATCTGGTGTGAATAATGTTCACTCACGCCGCCGAGTGCGGTGTAGATCACTACTCATCATTAGTCAAATATAATTAACCTAATAATAATAAATAAATAAATAAACTAGTAGTGGGAAAAGTTGATAAAGTGGAGCGAATTAGAAGACAAAAACTTGGGAGCCGGTGAGCCATGGCTTGGCCTCTACGTACTGAGAGGTAGGCAATGGTCGGTCAAAAAGTTTCAATCAATTGCACTGCCCACGCGACAACTGACCACTGCTGACATGGTTTTCTTCCTTGTCTAATTTCTCGCCATTTGTCACTCCCTTAGTAGCTCCTTTTATTAAGCATGCTTTTCCTACCCTATTGGGATTATCGGCAATTAATTAGTTGCTTAATTTGCTCAAACCATAGTTAATGTTATATACCATACTAACTATTTTAAGAAAATTATGAGAGGAATCGCTTAGTCATTTTAGGAGGGCAAAATGGTATAAAAAGAGATAATGTTAACCCTCCTAAAATACTAACCAGCTCCAAAAGGATCCTGTCACATTATTTTATTATTAGAGAAATGCTAAACATTTTAAAAATTGATTTTTAAATGATGTGTCACTATCGTATGAGTTGGTGACATATTTTTCAAAATAATAAATATCATAAAATGGTGATACATCATTTGAAAATTAACTTTTTAAAAGAAAATTTAAAATATATAGCACTTCTCAAACTTTTAAAGCTAAAAAAAAATGACATTTAAGAAAAATATTCACTTTTAAAGCTTATTTGAAATTGCACTATAGAGCTTAAAAAGTAAATATATACCCTAAAAAAATACATCTTTTTAACTTTTGTTCTAAAAAGTTTAAAACACACTTCAAAGAAAAGCTTAAAAATAAAGTTTTGCTAAAAAGTTATTTCTCACTTTAAAAACTGTATTTCTCAATGTTAAGAGACAAATTTTAGATATTAAAATTACTTTTTATACAATTTAAAATTACTCCAAATGGGAGTGAGAGCTAGAGTGTGTGTGTTACTGTGTTAGCGTGTGAGTACTGAGTAGGCGTGAGTGTATGTTTTTTGGACTTTTTGCCCCAACATAGCTAAAGAAGAGTTTATGTATGCGTACGTGTAAGTGATGAAAGAGTGATGAATAATGCGGTAGACTCGGATCCTGTCTCCCAAGAAAAAGCTCATATTTGTGCAGAGAGAGGATTTGACATCTCTATCTCTCTTCCTCTCTCTCTCTCTCCCTCTCTCTCCCTCTCTCTCTGTGTCTGTGATAGAGATGAGTGATCAGTACGGCCTGCCGGATTTCCGGCAGTTCATGGCCGGAAGAACTCAATATTTCCCTGCCGCCATCACACAACCGACAGAGCCACCATTCTTTCTCCACAGGCCCCCAGTACTCCATTGCGAGCCCCCCACCGCTGAGGTTTTGCCTGCAGCAGGCGGGCAGCTAGTCGGGTTCAGCCATGATTCCTCCAGTGACGCCGCTGGTGCTTCACAGATGGATAGTGGGTGGATGGGCTCATATGACGGCGGAAATACTCGGTGGCCAAGGCAAGAAACTCTCACACTTCTTGAGATCAGATCTCGCCTTGATTCCAAGTTCAAGGAGACTAATCAGAAAGGACCCTTGTGGGATGAAGTCTCTAGGTATATATATATATAATTTATATATATACGTCTTGTTTTTGTTTGTTTTTTTTTTAAAAGGTTTTGTGTCATTTTTTCTGAAACTGGGTGATGTTTGATGAAGAAAAGAAACCCTATTTGCTTTTCCTAATATTTGCTGATATCTTTCTGTTCTTATACTATTCCTGCGAAAAAAGTGAAAAGCTTTTGATGTTTCGATTTCCATAGTTTTGTGCCTGAAAATGACAACCCATTTGAGTTAACTGAGAGACTCGGGTGTTCTCTTTCTCTCATCTGAAGTACCCATGTACAAAGTTAAGTGTGATGCTATGAATAGTCCAAAAATCACTCTCTCTCTCTCTCTCAAACTCATTTTTCCCTTTATTTTATAGCTTAAGAACCTCTTTGCAGAATTAGGGCAACAAAATCTAGTTAATCTAAGAGAATAATAGTTTATTATTATAAATATTTAGAGGAATGTTTGAATTATTTGAGTCCAATTCTTTATTAAAATAATGCTCAACGAGGTACAAATTAAAAGAAGAACCTAACTATCCACGCACATGCAACAAACATTAATGCAGCCTGCGGAAGAAATCGAGAATACTCACGAGAGAAAGCTTAAGCTATTATTAACCTTGCTAGGATTATAGTTGTTCTTAAAGGAGTTCTTTAATAATATTACATGGCCATCTTGTTTTAAATTTCATGGAGGCATTCCTTTTTTGGAAGTATTATTATATGGATAGAAATTTCCTCTAAACTAGTATGAAAAAATATCCTCTGACTTATTTAAAATAGTGATGTATTTATAAACATTTAAAATGCATATTAAATTCTTAAAGTCAAACAGTTTATTAACTTAGACTAACATTTTAAATGTTTATAAATATTTTGCACTATTTTAAATGATTTGAAAAATATTTCCCGCAGATTGGTTTGAATGAAATTTTTATCATTTTTATATATTACAATGAGATGTTAAATTTCCCCCTGGCCTATTTGCTGGGGTATTTTGTTTTGATTCAGGATAATGGTAGAGGAACATGGATACCAGAGGAGTGGGAAGAAATGTAAAGAAAAATTTGAGAACTTGTACAAATACTATAAGAAAACTAAGGAAGGTAAAGCTGGAAGACAAGGGGGGAAGCACTATAGATTCTTTAGGCAATTAGAAGCAATCTATGGGGAAGCAAGCAATAATCATGCCTCAGCTTCAGAACTCCATCTTGCAAGAAACAGCTTTCCTTACCATCATCATCATCAGATTCCAAATAATATGATTAACCAAGAGAATCAAGAAGTTGTTCAGAACCCAAGCCTTAGTTTCACTAACTCATCTGAATTTGAGACTTCTTCCTCGGAAAACAATGATGATGATCTTTCTGCCATTGCCTTCATGATGAATCAAGGGAAGCATCAGAAAGGGAAAGATGAGAAGAAGAGCTGGAAAGCTAAGGTTGAGGAGTTTGTAGACTCGCAAATGAGGAAGATAATAGACACACAAGAGGCTTGGATGGAAAGGATGTTGAGGAGTTTTGAAAGTAGAGAGCAGGAGAGAGTGTGTAAAGAGGAAGAATGGAGGAAGCAAGAGTCAGCCAGGTTTGATCAGGAAGTGCATGAGCTGTGGGCTAAAGAGAGAGCATGGGTTGAAGCTCGAGATGTTGCATTAATGGGAGCTTTAAAGAAATTTGTAGGGAAAGAGCATGAACCAATATTGACTGATGAAAATGACACGAAATTTCATTATGGAACTATTGATCACAATGTTAACAGATGGACTGAATCTGAGATTTCAAGCTTAATACATCTAAGGAATAGCTTGGAGATTCGATTTCAAGAAGGTGGGTATTTGGAGGAAGGTCTTTGGGAGGAGATAGCTGCAAAAATGGCTTCTTTGGGGCATGATCGAAGTGCCATAGACTATAAAGAAAAATGGGAAAATATCAGCATCTATTACAACAAGGCAGTATTGGAGTGTAACAAGAAGGAAAAGGAGGATTTGGATTTGAGAAGCAGCGGTTTTTGTCAGCACCTTAACTCCTATATTTGCCAGGGGATTCCCAAACAAAGGCCTGAGATATCGAGCATGGGACTTCAGCTGACGGTTGAGGGCCTTCCACCTTCAAGTTCCATTAATGTAGGAGAAAACGTGTGGGAGAAATATGGTGTGTCGAAGCTCAACAAGGGAAAGAACCGGCAAGTTTAATTAGCTCAAGCAAGAAACAACTTGTTCAGAAGGTATGATTTATGGCATTCTGTGGTTTGGGAGATAGATAGCTAGGGTATGTTTTTGTGTGTAAAATTTTTGTGACTCGGGATTGTTAAATTATTGATTAAATGATTAAATTTGAAGTTTTTAAGATAAGTGGTGGTTTAATATGGTATGAGAATATAGGTTTTGAGTTCAAATCATAATTCCATAGTTTATTTTCAATTTAAATTAAATATTTAACGTACTGTGTCTCATTTATTACGGGAATAATGTTAAAGTATAGATTAAATGATTAAATATACTATTTTCTTTCTATAAGCTTATCCTTTTAAGTTAAGTAATGATTTATTAGGGATGTGTATTTGTTGGTCACTTAAAGCTTAAGAGGAAGCTTAGAGATCTTTATGCCAAATATACGAAATGTGTTTCTACATTCACCCAAAGCTAATGCGCTAATAGAACTTTGAAGGAATTTGATTTGAACGGGAGAGGAATTGGTTTTTTCAAACACAAGGGGAAAATTGTCCTTAAAAAACAAAGTGAAATGACAATTTTACCCTTGATTTTAAAAGAACCGGCTCCTCTTCGGTTCCGGTTAAGGTTTTGCTTTTTTCCCCTTTATTTCCGTCCACGTTTCTCTGATTTTTGGGCGAGAATATATCGGATTATCATCTCCTACAAAACTTATATATGTAGTATATATACCAAAAGAAACTATATCAATTTTCTTATCATCTCAATAATTTGTGGGTGCAGGTAGATCTCCATGTTAAAGTTTTTCAACCCCATCATAAACCTTAAAGCACTTCAAATGAACATCAATACCATTTCATCTTCTGAATCTACTGTCAACATCCGAATGCATGGTAGGTGTTTTCACATTCTGATGGATTAGGAGGATTATGGTACATCTTTCATGTGAAACTCAGAAAGGGAAAGAAGCCCAAGTTTTGCCAAAGGAATAACCTGATCGAATTGTTCTCTTCTGTATGTATGTAACTTGATCAGAGGTCTAAACTTATAGAGCAAGTAATGTATGCCATCTTGGGGGTTAAGGGGGTTTGTTTTTCTGTAAGAGAAAGCACTCATGAGTAGGGAACTTTATGTACGTCGAAAGTATTATTCAAAATAGGGCTTGGAGGTTACATGAACCCAAGATTTCTAACCCTACGTTTGGTACACTAGAAGTGTAAAAAAGTAAACTTCATGGCCACACTAATAGGCGACCGCACCACCCGACTCTTGGAAAATTAAGATCATCTCCAATATCCAGTTAGTCATATTTGAGGATTATTCTTGTTCTCTCAAAAAATGAAGAGACAAAAATATCATGTTTCGTCATCGGGGGTTGTGTGACTATACCCTCAATTGTCTTTTTAGGGTAGCTGACCACCTCTCCTTGGGGATAGTCGGCCTGCCACTCATGGTAATGTGTTTTTATTTTTTATTTTAATTTAGTTTTGGGCATGTAATAAAACAAAAATAGAAAATAATGAATTTTTCTTAAAAATGTTATTCCTTTGTAAGAAGAATAGTTATCTCTCTCATTTTTTTATTTTTTTTTTTCTAGAGGGATAGTTATTTCTTATTTTAGGAAAATATCTTTTCCCAATAATGATGCACAACTAAACAACAGAAGAATAATTCTATTCCATTCCATTCTTGAGTCCATTTCTGTATACCAAGCGTGGCCTAAGGATTTATGGATGATAATTAATTTGAGATTTTACCCAAAAAAAATAAAAGTACTGGTGAAGGAAGCATGCATGGACTTTGGTTTTGATCTGGACACCACCTTCGTTTTTAATATGAAACTTTACAATGACATGAAAACCTCAACAAAGACATGTACACCAAAACACTTTAATTAGTTTTTTCAATGATCAAAATCTATTATTCTTTGTTTATTTAATTCGTTTCATGTTTGGTCTTGCAATCCTAAATTAATTTTTTTATGTTATTATGGGGCCTATATATATATTATATACACACACCCATATAATGACGTGATAATTAACCTAACAAGCAAAGAGATATAACTTAAAAAATTAATGACGACTTTCATTAGAGGTGAGCATGGGGTCTGCCCAAGCTTTTGACCCAAACCCGTGGGGTTCGATTGCCTAGAAAGCACTGGAATTCAACTATAGTTGGTTTTTGGACACTGAAGCTACCCACCTAGGAAAAAAAAAAAAAAAACCCCGAATCTAAGTGGACAATGGTGCCCGCCTCACCATAAAAAAAAAAAAAAAAAAACCCTGAATCTAAGTGGACAATTATACGATTGTCATATAATTGAGATGATGTGACAATAAAAATTAATTTACATTTTTATTTATTTATTACAAGTGCCGATTAAATAGTTGATTTTCATTGCCACATCATCAGCTGTATAGCAATCATATAACAGTCTTTTGTTGGGTCGGGCACTTGTATCAACTATCAAGTTTAGAATCCAATTGGTTGTTTTGCTAAAATGTTTTCTCAAACTTACCCTGAAACGAAAACGTTGAAAAGGCCTTGTCGAAGCTTAACCCATCAAAGGCCCGACAGAGCCCGTCACATTGCACATGTTGTGGGTCGAGTTTACGATAATCCAAAACCTTCAACTCTGTGGGCCAAGAATCGTGAAGGCCATTCGTTAAACACTAGACCAACATAAAATTTAAGAAATCTTTGTCCTGACAAAATTTCAATCTTACCCTTACATTTTATATTTATGAGTCACAAAAGTACAGCATTTATGGGAAAAATTAATTAAATAAACTAATATTTTAATTTATTTGTAATGCTCCAACACCATCTACCTATTTAAATTAATTAAATAAACTAATATTTTATTTTTAAAAAATTAAAAAATTAACTTCACCAACCTAGTATTTGATTTTTTTTATTATGAAATGGAATATTCATATTGTGCCTCACAACCTTATCTACAATTTCAAACAATTAAATTTTAATTTTTTATATATGCATTCATTATGCACGCACGCACACAACCATTAATATATCGAGATTTACAATCGCAAAGCTTCAAGCTAGCTATATCTATTATTTTAAGAAGAATATCCATTTTATGTCACTTCCCGTTACAAAGTTTTTTTTTTAAAAAAAAACACCATTAAAAATAACTTATATGAACTTATATAAGTTTTTGCTAGTCGAATCAAGTTTATACGATTCTAGATCGTTTAATAATCGAGTATAAATTTTTGTTTAAGCTTGATTTATTTTCTTAGATATGCATTAGCACCTCCGAGGCCATGGTGTTGAGAGGGTTGAACTAATACGGCCGCATGTGAAAAAGGCTTTTGCCTCTCCCGCAACTGCTTTTTCCCATTGACGCATGTTCCCCTCTGTGTTGGCTCAAATTTCCTTTCTTTTTTTTTTTTCATGGACTATTCATTTAAAATCAACAGTCCAAATCGTGCCAACCATTCTAGGAGAGAGAGAGAGGAAATAGGTTTCCATTGGTTTTGATGGAATAAGCCGAACCACCCCCTTAGAATGAAATGGATAGTATCTATTTCATGGTTATATTTAAAGCAATTGATACATCTAATGATCGATATTGACATGATATCACGTTATTTAATTTTTTAAAAGACATGCTAACATTAACATAATGTTTGTACACCATTAGATATGAGAAATGCTACAGTTCTTCCTAGTATTCTCACGATCCCACGTAAATAGTTTTTTCTAAAAAAATTTATCCCATTTTTTTTTCTTAGAAAACAATATCCATGTAGAATCAAAAACACCAAGAAAAATTGTAACATTTCTCATTAGATATACAAAACTTTAATTAATCCTTATCATAAAATAGATATTTTCTATTTCAAATGATAATAGAAAGGATTGGGATGAAGTGGACAACCCACCCCGCTAGGGTATTATAGTCCATGGGGAATCATATATACATCCCATCATAGATACCTAAATAGCAACAAAATTAATCACATTAATTAATTGTAACCAAGTTTGGTTGCTCATAAAATCCCGAGTACGTCCACATGGGTGGTCCTGCAAGCCGGAGCAGCCATTGACAGCTAAACGCCACCAAAATCTTGTGAATTATAATTAGCGCCACCTTTTTCATTTAATGATAATGACTAAATATTTTGTGAGAGAATTGGTTGAAGAAGAAGAAGAAATTAAAGCATATATGGGAAAGATGAAGAAATTGCTGGAATTGAATGCGTTTATTTAGTAGGAGGCGTCTGTCTCACCATTAATTCTAATGTCAACATTATCAATTAATCTTCAACCACTACCTTCTTCATCTTCTTCTTTTTCTGCCCTTTATTGCAATTTGCAAGAGAAACTTTTCTTTACCAATTAACAGATTTTCAACCATTTGCTTTATCGTAAACTCTTTTCATTAATTAATTAAACAAATTATTTTAGCAATAAATTAAGGCCCTTGTTCACCCAGAAAAAGAAAAGGAAAAAAAGAAAAAGAAAAAGAGAAGCAATTAGTTCCTAATCCTAGCTTGTCCCTTGTTTCTTCTCTCTATTTTCACCAGATTTGGAAATTTGTTTAGCAATTTTTGTTTGAAAGGGTACAAAACAAAAGGACTTAAAGTTGATGCCTTCAAACTTTTGACCAAAGGCATGTGCGTTAATCTATTTAGATTTTTTTTTTCTTTTTAATAAAAAAAAGGTGTTGTAAAATGATATTAAGGTGAATATGGTTTTTATAACCTTTTTTTTTATTATTATTTAATATAACATCGGCTTATTTTGAAGAATTCAAATATAGTAGTGTCCCTATGCCGCCCTAGGCACTAGGTAGTTAACAGTTTTAGGAGTAAGGAAAAGTAGTCAATAACTATTAATCGTCTACCCTTATATAATAATATAAATATATATTTTATATTTTATATTAATAATACTTATAATATAACATTCAAAACGACATTTTGGTGTTAAACACTAAAACGGCATAGTTTTGAAGGAAAACTTTGTCCTAAAACATTTAAAATAAGCCTAAAAAATAAGTCAATTAAAGGCCCAAAATACTTAACAAGCCCAAAAGCCCATATAAAAAAAAGGTTATAAAATAACCAGTTATTGGATTGAATAACCGCTAATCGCTGATTATAAAATAACCGCTAACTACCTAGGCGGTTGCAGTTATTAAAAAGTGATAACCGCTCAAAAGCGATTGCAGTTAGCGGTTATAGCCAATAACCGCCGGAACACCCCTACAAAGAGCAGTGGATCACATGGACACCAAACAACTAGCTAATTTTTGTCTTCTTCTTTTCTTTTCTTTTCTTTTTTAAAAATGTGTTAAATAATAAATACCTCTTACCTCTGTAAACGTTAAACACGTGTATTGTAAAAATTAAGATTTGTATAACAGAGGATACGCCCTGGTTGTGAGTTGTGAGTCACAGGATGGTTTATGAACCCATAAGAGCTCTTTGTACAGAAAACTTATTACAAATAAGGTAAATCACATGAATCATATTCATGATGCAGCACTAAGAAGATGACCAAATGCAAAATTAAGATCTTTCAATTCTTATCACCCAATTGCTGAACAGAAATCCCGGAAAAAAGAAAAAAAAAAAAAGTGTAAAATAATACCTTTGAGTATCATAATTCATAAATACATAAAATTTGTTAATTATCATTTAAAAAAGTCCCCGCCTTAATCTCTTGGCTTGATCATGGCTCTAAGAGTATTCTTCATCACCACAGTAAACTCCAATTTCCCAGAAAAATCCAGCTTGCTATTGGGCGGGTAAGCGCTCCATTCAAACTCCTGCACCATTCTCGCAAGCATCAGATGAACATGAACAGTCGCCATCCCCAAACCAGGACATATCCTCCTCCCAACCCCAAACGGCATCATCTTCACCCCCGTTACCCCCGTAATATCCGCGTCCTCTTTACCCGAAACGAACCGTTCCGGGTTGAACTTTTCCGGGTCCGACCACAGCTTCGGGTCCTCGCTGATGGCCGGCGAGAAAAAGTCAACGTTCACGTCTGTCGGGATGTCGTACCCTGCCAACGTCGTCGGCTCTGTCGCTGCATGTGTCAGTAAAAAGTAGGTGGGCGGGTGCTTGCGCAGCAATTCCTTCACCACCGCTTGGAGATACGGCATGTTGTCGGCGTCCTTCTCGTCCACTTTCCGATTTCCCACGGTGAGTTTGATCTCCTTGTAGAGCTTTTCTTGAACTTCTGGGTTCGCAATGAGCTGCGCAATCCCCCATTCAATGGCGGTGGCCGTCGTGTCAGTCCCGCCGTTGAGAAATTCCGAGCAAAGTGTCACCAATTCTGGGTCGGTTGGTAATGATTTACGCCCCTCGACCTGAAAAAAATATTTGTTGAATAATTAAATTGAAGCTTTTAGACCAACAAGGCTTGTTAAAAAAAGTTAAAATTAAAAATTAATTACTGATTTTACTACCATGTAATTCTAATTTTATAACAATCATATACCAGTTTATTAAATAAATGATTAAGTTTAAATTTTTTAGATAAGTTTTAATTTAATATGAAACAATTGACATACAACTAGAATGTGTTGACATTATACAACTAATAAGCATTGTCATTATCATGTCAACTTGGTTATATGAAAATTAAATATGTAACATTAATCTAAACTTAAAGGACGTCATACAACTAATAAGCATTGTCATTGTCATGTTAACTTGATTATATGGAAATTAGATATGTAGCATCATTACTCTAGACTTAGAGAGCGTGAGTTTGAATTCTAACTTCACGATTTTCTTTCATGTTTTAATTAAATATTTAGGTATTAACTCTTTTTTTTAAAAAAAAAAAATTTAATTTTTTTAATTTGGTTACACTTTGAAGATAAACGGATAAATGGCTACCTTGAGGTCGAAGAGGGTGTCGAGGTAGGAAAAGGATGTTGCAGTTTCATCGGAACCGGGGTTTTGGATTGCCTTCCTACGCTTCTCGATGAAGGGGACGATAAATTCAACTTGCTCTTTTCTCACTTCCAAAGCTCTCTTCCTCTGTTTCGAGAAAAACACGCTCAAGATCGGAAGAAAATCGTCGATTCTCGGGTCCAGAGTGATCAACACCTTTTTCATCACCTGATCCATTTTCTTCACCGTCTCTTCACCCATTTCGAGCCCGAAACACATGGCCAAAAGTATGCAGAAAACCGCGAACCGGGCATTTTTCAACACCCAAACGGCCCCGTCGTTCGCCTTCGCCTCGGCGCGGAGCCGATTAACGAGCGTCTCCATTGCCGTTTCCCTCACGTGCCGGAACCCCTTCAGCCTGCTCGAGCTGAGCATGTTTTGCACCATGTTCTTCCTCAGCGACCGCCAAACAGGGCCGTAAACGGCGGCGTTGACGGTGAACTTGTTGCTGCTGAAGATGTTTCGCGTCGGGTTTTCGCGGGGCCGGGTGGCAAAAATCTGACCCTTTTCGATCAAGGCCTCGTGGACCAGTTTGGCGTCGGTCAAAATAATCAGCGTTCGGGTTCCCATTCTCAACGTGAAAATTGGGCCGTACTTTCCCCGGAGATCGTCTACGTACTGGAAGAAAGGTTTTCCCGACCGAGCAACTTGGAAGAGATTTCCGACGATTGGCCATCCGGGTGGCCCGGGAGGAAGGTTGACCCGCTTCGATTTGGGTTTTTGTGTGAGTAACAAAATTAAGCAGGAAAGAATGAAGGCCAGTGCTGGGAGAAGGAGATGGTAGGATGAAGAAAGGGAAGCGAAAGAGAAAGACAGAGAAGCCATTGAGAGAAGGCAGAGAGAAAAGGTGGGAAAGGAGGAAATGAAGTAAAGATGTAAGATTGGATTATGGTATTAAAATGGGAGGAGCATGAAATATCAGGTGGGTTCAATAAAAGCTGTTCAAGGATTGCCACCAAAATTATCACCGGATGGTGGGTGCAATTTGTTAAATGCAAGAGCTTTTTAGTAAAATTAGCTAAATATTTGTTGAGCGGAGAACACTCACGTTCGCTCAACAAAAATTATTTTGACTAATTTTGTAACAAAAGTTTTTCAAAAGGATTTTACGTTTGGTTTAATAAAATGGCTAAAGATTTGTTGAGTTGAGAGCATGCACATTGTTTGGTTTAACCAAAGCTATTTCGACTAGCTTAAAGTTTGAGACAAAATTAATTTAATGTTTTAAAAAAGTAGTTAGTTAAAATAAATAAATAAAAGGTGATTATTTAACTAAAATGTAGTTCAATATTTGCTGTGCTAGATGTTTGCGTTGAAAAATAGTTCAACAATATGCATAATTTTATATCAATAAAAACAATAAATCTGATTTTTTTAATATAAAATAAAAGTGAAAGTAGATAAAAAAAATATTTTAAATAAAAAACCAAAATATTAAATCGGATATAAATACTTAATTATGAATGTAATTTTTTTTAAGAAATTCTCTAACTAAATATAATTTTTTTTTCTCTTTGCCACTGTATTAGGGAAAGAGAAACGCCGCACGAGTGGTTGTTAAGAACTTAAGTGGAGATAGAATGGCACTGTCGCGACAGTCACGTGTAATTATTGCATGCAACTAATTAATAAATATGAAAATAAAAATTAGATTGTAACTTTGTAAGTAAATTCAGAGCTGAGAAGAGCAGTGGAAAAAAGAAAAGAAATCAGTGTGGCTCAAGGTCAAAGCAAGTAGAAATGAATTAAAGAGTAAAATTACTCCTAGCTATAGTAGAGTACTAGCCTTTTTCGGATGTGAAATAATTCATTTGGATGAAGTAGACTAAAATTATAGTAGATTTGATTAATTGAGAAAAAAGTGAAAATAAAATTATTTTGTAATAATTTTTTTTTATTTTAACCGTAATAAAAAGTTATTCATGTAATATAAAAAGTAAGAATATTATGATTGATTTTCAAATAAATAATAAGGACTCTTTTTGAGTTTTTGGCAAACACACCCTTAAAGATAATTAAAAAAATAAAATAATGATTGGCAATTTGGTATAGAAAGTGAAAAAGTAGTATTGAAAAGTGAAAAATTTTTGTTTTGTAATGATTTTTTATTTATTTGTATAGTAGTAAAAAGTAAATGATATGATATAAAAAGTGAATAATGTGGTATAAAAGTGAGAATATTTTGATGTTAATTTTTTTTATGACTGAAGTGAATAGTATTTAGAGATGGTGGTGTTGTTTGTCAAACAACCCCAATTATTTACTCAATAATTCGGACAAGTATTTATTTTTTCACATTAAAGATGTTATGATATTTGTGTTACAAATGAGTTAAGTTTAATTTTAATTATGCGTATATATGTTTTTGGCCAGTTTTTTTATTGCAACTCGAATTTGAAGGGTGAGTTATACATAAGGTTTATCTCATTTTTCTTGTGTTTCACATGAGTTGGTTTAATATTAATCGTGTGTATATAAGCTCTTAGACGTGGAGGCTCAGATAGACTTGCCTTAATCTGTGTCCATTTTACTTATGTAACCGCCTTGCGCGGCCAGTGAGAGGATTGAGTCACACTCGTTTGACTTATTTCTTATCTTTTGTAATTATTGTTGCACTATTTTAGTTTGTTTTGGGTTTATTATTGGGGAGTTCACCCATTTTTTGGTTTTAGGATCATACACTCTCTTCCTTTCGGATTAAGAGTGAAAAAATCCTCCATTATGACCATTTCCTTATTCAATTAGAAAAAAAAAAAAAAAAAAAAAAGCTCTTAGATACTTTTTTAGCAGGTTAGTTTTTAGGGGTCAATTCTATCCAAAACTTATATCAAATTATAAAATTTTATTATGAAATTGATCAACTTTTACATGAAAACAATGAGCAAAAATCATAGAGAGAGAGAGAGAAATGACTTCAAATTCTAGAGAGCTCTTTTCCTCTCGAATAAAGATCATCAACAATTTATTGTCAAAATTATTAGTAATTTAAATAATACTGGTAAGAAAACTTACATAAAACCTAATTATTATCAAAATTTATTTGAATGTATAAGTTTTTTATGATTTTTATTTTTATTTTTTACTAAATTGTTAGTAATTTCAACATCAAATATCTTCCAAAGCTTTGATTTAGCAAACCAATAATGTCACCTCACTGGCCTCAAAATGAGTCACATCAATCCTGACTCACCTCAGCTTCCATAAATTGTAGGGCAGAGAATTTAACAAGTTCAGGCTCAGGGAAAAAGACATGAATAATTGAATATTACCTCATTTGGAAAAGTAAATACATAGACCAAGAAGGTCAACAAAATTAGATGAGTTTTATGCTCTCTTTTTGCAGTGAGCAGGCAAATTAATTCTTTCCCCTTCAAGATGGGCTTCAATCAATTGCTTACCTACGTGTCAAGCTGATTTCTACGACAAATGGTAAAGAGAGGTCAATGCATTAGTGGTGTGGCTCAATTTCTTCAATCACAAGGCAAGGGCATAGAGATTTTAAAAACAAATGCTATTTAATATACCGTTATATAATTATTATATAATTCGGTGATCTATTAGTCAACTTTTAGATCAATACTTGATATAAATAAATAATCACGATATTTTAACTGTACGACAATTATATAGCAGTATGGTAAATAGTTTTAGTCAATAAACTTTGAACATCATATCTTTCTTTGTTGTGCGGGAAATTTTTAATGAAAGAAAAAAGAGTCCCATCTTTTTTAAATAAATAATGATATTCAATAGACTCACTTAAAGTGTGTTTAACATTGGGATTTTATAAACAAAAAGTTACGACTTTAAACCAAATCACAGGTAAGGAGTTTTTTTTTTTTTTTTTTTTTTTATGCATAATTTTAAAGGTCAACCCGTGATTTAAACAAACCCCTAACAATCATTTAACTTGTACTAAACGAATTTCTCAAAGGGATTGCTTCTATGAACTTCCATTCCTATTTTAGAAGCATTCTAATTTATTCTCCCACTCTTCTAATCTTTGGTTCTACGTCAAAAAGAAGTCTTACCATTTTCTCTCTTGCTTATAAAAAAACAATGATTAATTTTTACTTGCACGTTGTTTCAATTGTATAGAAATTAGATCTCAATCTATTAAATAACATTAGTGGATAAACCTTGGGCACCATATCTTTCTTCGTTGTGCCGTGAAGCTCGAAGATTCTTCTATCACTTTTATGTCCATTTTATTAATTAATAGAATCTAACTTGTAGTACATGGCCTCCTCATGGGGATTGCTTCCATTAACTTCCATTCCTGTTCTAGAAATACTCTCATTTATTCTCTCCCTCTTCTAATCTTTGGTCCTACAGCAAAAAGAAGTCTTCCCATTTCTCTCTCGATTATAAAATAATAATCATCATGCATGGAACTAGAATTCAATCATTCTCGTCTTCCTCAAACATTAATTAATGTTGCAACCAACAATTACAGCATATATAGTCAAACATTGAAATCATAAAACCATATATCTAGAACGTACTCTATTAATTTTTAAGCTTATTATATTTGAAGACTTTTGAGCATAGTCATGCATCAAAGCTATTCCAACCATTGATCCATATGACTTATGAGTTATGAGAGTTGATTTTAGTACGATGGTTTCAACCAATTTGGTTGTCGGCTCAATGGTTAGTTTCTCTAGCTAGCTAGTTTAACAAATACTTATTTAGTAATATCTAAAATAAATAAAATAAACATAATATTTAATTAAATGACTTGAATTTATCATTTCTTATCAATTTAAACACTTTACATAACTTTATCTTTTTCAATAACTAATTTACATACCTTTTCAAGAGAAGTTCAAGTACATAGGTAGAGTATATTAAAATGGTTGGGAAAGTAAATCAATAGGATTTGACTTACATTCTATAAATTTTTCAATGGAGATTTCCTGTTAAAAAATGAATAGATAAGATTGTTTCTAGTGAAAGATAAAGATTAAAAAAAAGAAAAGAAAAAAAGAGTAGACTTTTTTCTCTAATCTTGTAATCTTGTTCATTCAATTGTTAACCGAAAATCTCCATTGAAAAATTTATAGATGTTAAGACCAATATTGAGGTTGCCGCTGAAGAAATAAATAGTTTTATCAATTTCAAAGATGCAAGTTTGATGCACTAATGCCAACCCTCTTGTCAAAATTCAGTGTTAAATCAAACAGTTGTTGAATGAAATCTCCAAAATACTATTAAGATGTTTATAAGATTACAAAATATCTTAAACTTGGGTGTGGGTATTTTAGAAGTTTTACTTCATCCATTACGATTATGGTTGAATTTGGACAGAATGGTTGACATTGCAAAATTTTGAAATATGGTAACTCTAAATTGACGTTTTTTAAAACTTAAGGGAATGATTGAAAAACTAAAAAAGATAAAGGATGACAAGTGAAGGTTTTCTAAAAAATTATTTTATTATTACATTTTAGTTCGGCCCCTCACAATTGTTTAATAGAAATTGATTCTCACATGCTTTATTTAATAACATTAATAATTGACGTAATAGAAGTGATGATTGTAAAAGAGAAGGTGCATGTGTTCTCAATGCGCACACAATCAACACACGTTGATAGAGAATCGAAACCGATAATATTATTGATTAAAATCTGTTTATTCTATTATAACTGATACTAATTTATAATGAAACCTAAAGCTATTAAAAGATAAAATCTCCCACAAACAAAATAAAGAAGCAAAATATAATAAATATGGGAATACTTTGGCACAAAGGAAATCTAAAGATGTGAATCTTCTAGAAGACACATAATATTTTTGGAGACGGATTTTTTTTTTTTGGGGACTCGATTAGGTGAAAATTTATATCCGGCGGGTAGGCAGAGTATCCCTTGCAAACTCCTACATAGGGGATTTTTTTTTTTTTTTTTTCGGCACTCGATTAGGTGAAAATTTATATTCGGCAGGTAGGCAGAGTATCCCTTGCAAACTCCTACCTAGGGATTGAGATCCCCTAGAATTTTCTTTAAATTTGAGATTCTTAAATTTATAAATCTCGGCCGTTGATTTTATCTAAGCGTTTAAAATAAGTCATGTTTCAGCATTTAATGAGGAAGCTACTCTCAAGAAATTTAGCTTTTTAATTAAATATGGGGTTTGCTAAGGGTTCTCCCCGTAGTGTTTTCCTGGCGTTCTCTCAGTCTTACGTAAAACATGATTTAAGAAAAAATAAAATTGTAGTACCGTTTTTTTGCCAACAGATTAATTTTTATGAGTTAATAATTAGGTTCTAATGTTTTAAAACTTATTTTTTAATTCAAAACTAAAACCTAAGGGTGGAAGGTTAACTCTTTAGGGATGGTATCAGCCAAAATGGATTTAATCATCATAAATTTGGTGCTAATGCCTCAATTTTAGTGCTAATGCATTAAATTTGGTGCTAATGCCTAAAAAAACCGGTGGTGGAGGCCACTACAATTTTATTTTTTCTTAAATCATGTTTTACGTAAGACTGTGAGAACGTCAAGAGAACACTACGAGAAGAACCCATAGCATTTTTCATTAAATATTGAAACATAACTTATTTTAGATACTTAAATGAGATGAATAACTGGAATTTATAAATTTAAGAATCTCAAATTTAAAGAGAATTCTAGAGGATCTGAATTCCTTACCTATCTTCCAAAGCCCAGCAAAAGTTTGCATATTCATGGGGCATATTATTAGCTGCACAAGTTGTTCCCTACATAAATGCATCAAAAGTGGGCATATTCACATGTCATATATATTAGCAGCACAAGATGTAATCGGTTAGAAATGTGCTAGTTATAACATGTAACATGTTGCACTCTCGATGGCCNGTTTTTTTGCCAACAGATTAATTTTTATGAGTTAATAATTAGGTTCTAGTGTTTTAAAACTTATTTTTTGATTCAAAACTAAAACCTAAGGGTGGAAGGTTAACTCTTTAGGGATGGTATCACCCAAAATGGATTTAATCATCATAAATTTGGTGCTAATGCCTCAATTTTAGTGCTAATGCATTAAATTTGGCGCTAATGCCTAAAAAAACCGGTGGTGGAGGCCACTACAATTTTATTTTTTCTTAAATCATGTTTTACGTAAGACTGTAAGAACGTCAAGAGAACACTACGAGAAGAACCCATAGCATTTTTCATTAAATATTGAAACATAACTTATTTTAGATACTTAAATGAGATGAATAACTGGAATTTATAAATTTAAGAATCTCAAATTTAAAGAGAATTCTAGAGGATCTGAATTCCTTACCTATCTTCCAAAGCCCAGCAAAAGTTTGCATATTCATGGGGCATATTATTAGCTGCACAAGTTGTTCCCTACATAAATGCATCAAAAGTGGGCATATTCACATGTCATATATATTAGCAGCACAAGATGTAATCGGTTAGAAATGTGCTAGTTATAACATGTAACATGTTGCACTCTCGATGGCCCGCGAGCTGCAATTCTTGGTAAATGTCGTGTATCCATGATAGGGATTTGTGGGTTATTACTGTTTATCATGAAATTGAACATTTATGAATGCAGATGAAGTGACAGTTGGGAGTTAGACGTAACACGAGGACATGGTATTTTCAAAGTTGTCAATCCAGTGGACATTGAATAAACTAACGGTTTGGAAGGGGGGTAATAAGACCTTTTGAGGTTGGGGTTTTCTTTCTTCGTTCCTTTTGTTTTGGTTACCGCTTTCTGTTGCCTATATAAAATTCATTTTTAAGAAAAAATTTGCAATATTGTCTTTCTTAAAATTCAATTTCTCCCAATTTAGTGTATTTTTCTTTTGATTATTTGCATTCTCACCTCTTCATTATCTTTTCTCGAAATACTCCCATTTGTTTTTTTTTTTTTAAAAAAATTTGTAAAGATTAAGGTATTGTACGAATTTAACAGTATTTGCAAAAATACCCATGCCTCAATTTTTGCAAAATTTTCTAAATATTTTTCTATAAAAAAAATAGTATTTTGAAAATTTTGTTGGGATTTAACGAAAAATCCTAATTGAGGAGTGGGACACTAAAAAAAATTAAAAGTTTAATACATTAAATTGAAAAGTTTTAAACTTTATAAAAGATATTACAAAAGTAGTGACAATTCAGAAAATTAAGCCAAGTTTATTTTTATTTTTATTTTATTTTTATATAAAAAAAAGGTGAAGCTGCTAAGCATTAAAATCTAAGGGAATGCCTCATGGAGATGGTGTGGCATATATGTGGCCAGTTGAGGGGGAGTTGGGGTGGCATGGGCCGCATGGCAGTATCAAGTGCTAAAATGAAAGTTGAATTTATGTGATGGCGGCAGTCGGCAGGCAATGGTGTACCAACAAGCCTCAATAAACTGAGATGGCTTTGAAGTCAAACCAAATATGCATGCCCCTAAATCCTGGCTGCATTTGTAGTAGGACAAAGTCTAGAGTTGGCAGAAATTGCATCATTCCATTCAATACAGAGTAATAAAATAAGGAGGATTAGAGTTCTCTTAGAGTCATTTCAAATGTAATATGACATTTAAAATTACTAATAGATTAAAATTCAATAATGATCATCTGTACTAGATAATTTAATGTGGTTTGGAACAATTCAGATTATGATAGAAGTATTGCATTGTAATTATAAGAAAATTCTTATATTGTCCACTTAGCCTAGCAAGTGAGTGGACTATTCGAACAATTAAACTGTTAAGAATTTGTATCCATGTCAACATCTAATTGTCCTAGTTCCTTGACAATTTTGAAAATCAATAAAAATGAAACTTCTTGAAATAAAATTTATGGAGCTTAAAAGATAGACTGTTAGATTTATTTGTCTTGGACATGTGAGCCTCACACTTTAAACTGTCCGGAATAAGTAGGCTCCGTAACCCTACTCTCTTATGCTGCCAAAATTTTAATAAAATTCGGTCAATTTATCTGTATGAATCGCAATGCAGACGAACATCGAGGGATATTAAGTGAATAAAAAGCCAACACCATAAAAACACGACGCCATTTTGTGTAATGACTAATGAAGCGAATTACTATAAGTCATAATTAGTTTAACTATAGTAGAATGCTATACACCACATTTTTATTTTATTTTGTCAATATTACTTTCAATGGGTCTCTCGATTAATCTTTATTTCAAAAAAAAAAATAAAAAAATTGAAGGCTTAATTGACAGTGTCACACCTGTAAAATGAGATAAAAGTGTGAAATATTGAATTTCTTTTTAACTATATTCAGGATTATGGTAAAAATGAAACAAACTTGGGGACAGAGGCACTGGCCGGATCAGGTGGCAAATGGGCAATGGTTTGTTTAAGGTTCGATTTTGAATTTTGATGATGTTCTGAATTCTGATAATGTAATATTTTGAAATTTGTCATGTCATCCCGATGGGCCCAAAAGTCTTTATATATTTTTATCAGCGGCCCAAAAAAGTAGTGGCCCAATGTTTGATGATAATCATGTATATTTTGAATGAAAGAAGAAAATGTTAAGACATTTTGCGACGTAAATTTTTTCTCAAGCTCGGTTTGACATAGCTTGAACAAAAATTTAGCATATATAATTAAGTTCGCTTCAACTTGTATATGAGCGTATAAGTTAATATAACTTCATTTTTATTATTTTTTTAGTATTTTTTTTTTAAAAAAAAAAAAAAAAAACTTTGTAATCAAAACATGTTAATTATTTTGAAAAGATAAAAAAAATTTTCTTTGTAATATAATAAATATAATTTTAATTATTGTCATTGTGAATATGAATATAGATATATGTGTATTTGTGTGTATGTGCGTGAGTTTATGCGTGTGTTTAATAAATGTATATACATACTGTAAGATAAACATATAAACTCAATATTAGATTGTTTAAGATTTGATTTAATTTCTCTAATTACTTAAAACAATAAATCTGAATCATAATTAATAAATTATAATTAGTAAGAATTTACAAAAAAAAAAAAAAAAGTGTTTGGGTTGGTTCAAAGTGGAAGGAACTTTTTAGAATTTCATGCTTGTCTGAACGTTTGAAATGAGATAGAGAATGATCGGGAACAAGTGTTCAAGGTTGGATTTTGAACGTTTGAAGGTAGTATTAATTTCAGCACCACAACTTTTATGGAACATGACCTCTCCATTCCATTTCAGATGAATAGGAGAATATCTAATTAGTTATATTTTAGGGGTATTTTTGTCTTTTTTTACTTTTTGATGGGACAAAAATACCCCTCCACTATAACTAACGGAATATTTTTTGAAAAGAATCCTAATTCTAACTTTTTTATATATGTGAGTGGGTTGTTATAAATACCTCTTTTACACCCTTAACCTTCATTTTCGTCATCTTTCAGTTGAGAAAGCCCTAATGTAAGAGAGAAAGTGAGAGAGAATGTGGTCTCTTGTCACTTTGTTTTCAATGAGAGGTAATCTTTTAGTATAACCAGGATTCTGATACTGTTGTTAGCATAGTATATCATTATTTAGTTACTGTTTAACTATATTTTTGTAGTTAGAGATTTGAGCATCTAGAATTAATATACTAGTTTAGCTAATGGTTATTGCATGGAAAGTTTATGCTTAAGACCTTCACATCTTGATGGTTTTGCAATAATAACTTTTATGTTTAAGAGCTTTTAAGGTAAACATGAGTTATGATAAGAACAATTTAAATAGGTAAATCTCATAAATACTCTATTATATTTGGGCTTTGTTTGTTTTGAAATAAAATATTTTTAGCAAAAAAATTAATTTATTGAAAAATGATTTCCTGAAAAGCATTTTTTGGTGTTCGGTGTGTGCAGAAAAATCATTTCTTATATATATATATTTTCATTCAATCATATTAAACTTTAAATTATGAAAATGTTTCGATCAGGTCTTGGCAGTAACCTAGCTTGGTCCCGACCGGGTCCCAGAGGTGTCTCGACTAGGTCCTGGCGATATTCTGATTGTGTCCTGGTAGGGTTCCAAGGCCTATCAATCTGAGAATGAGATGCTCAAACTCAAAAATATTTTTTATTGACTATTATTTTCTATAACACAAAATACAAAAAATTACAAAAAAAATACAAAATTATTCATAAATATTTTATGCGAAAACATATTGAGTATGAATTGCTAAGGAATACAACAATAAATTTATTTTTGTTTCTTGCAAAAAAGTTTTATCATTTTTGTTTTTTTTTTACATACCCGCACAAGAGGAGGAGAAAGATTCAAACTAATAACCTCCGCTTCATTGAGCATCGTCCCAACCAATTGAAAAAGAAAAAAAGAAAAAAAAAAAAAAAAAAAGGAGTTAGGTCTTATCATAGATAAGGTAGACAAGACTTGCCTTCGACTTAAAAAAGATAAGGTCACCTTGAAGGCTACGCTCGTCTTTTCCTTTATACACACTTACTCTTGACAAGGAGAGAATCTGAATTGTTAAAAGTGTTGTGTTTTTGAGATGTTTATTTTGAGAACAGAAATAAAAGACAAACATTGACAAACATAACCGATTAAATTCCGACAAATGAAAAGCAGCTACATATGCTTCTTCAAGGGGAGGGGGGTTGCAAAGCTCTTCAAATAATTCTTAGTTATACAACTGAAACTTACAAAACTGCCAATGCTAGACACTGTCAAAGGGAGAAGTGAGAAAGGGTAAAACAAATCACTTTTTTTGCAATTATATACATTAACCCACAAGAGAAAACAATAAACTTCCTAGGTTACACTCCCAATGGATTCAATTCCAAATCTTCAGGCATACCCATTTGAATCTCCAACTAATCCTAATTCCTGATGAGTGCAGCATGCTTAGATACCAAGAAATCGATGGATTTAGGGGTTTGAGGGGCTTTCTACATGCTTGGTTCCTGAGTCTTTTGTGATCTGATCACCCTCACTTAATGGGGAGATGTTTTCCCCAGCTTCTGCTCTATTACCACCCTCCGGCATACAACGATCCTCTTGAATTGGGTCCATCCCACTGCTGCCATGGGTTCTCAGTGGACAGTGATAAGAATGGGTGTTGAAGGACTCTGCCCTGTAATTGGATCGAACAGCTGAACTGAACAAGGGCTGCATCGACCGTTTTCTCTCGGGAAGCTCACGCAATGATATTCGACAAACAGGACATGTTGAATGTTGCTGCAGCCATATGTCTATGCAGGTAACATGGAAGGAGTGCCCACAGTAGGGGAGGATGCGCAATGTATCTTCACCGCGGAATTCTGCAAGGCAAACAGTGCATCTGCCACATATGTAAAATTTCATTAGTAGGGTATATGAGCAGGAAATTGCAAGGAAAAATGAAACGCAAATGACGCTGCCTCCACGGCCGCCGACGCTGCCTCCACGGCCGCCGATGCAGCTGCCGCTGCCCCTGCCGCCTCAAGTGAAATGTCAGTAGACGAGGCTGCCTCCACGGCCGCCGACGCTGACTCCACGGCCGCCGACGCTGCCTCCACGGTTGCTGATGCAGCTGCCGCTGCCCCTGCCGCCTCAAGTGCCGCCTCAAGTGAAATGTCAGTAGAAGACAATGAAGTTCTCCTTCATTCTGGCGGCGGTCTGCTAGAGTTTACTTACGGGCCGTCTGATTCTAGCGGCGGTCAGCCGGTGGGGCTACTGGTGGGGCTGCTGGTGCTGCTGGTGGCGCTGGAGGCTGGGCAGCTGGCGGAGCAGCTGGTGGGGATGCCGGGGGGGCTGCCGGCGCATTTTGGTCAGACAGTGTTTACTTTGCAAGAGCCGTCTGATTCTAGCGGCGGTCAGACAGAGTTTACTTTGCAAGAGCCGTATGAGGCTGCCGGGGGGGCTGCTGTTGCCGCAGGTGGCGCTGGTGATTGGGGTGCTGGTGGCGCTGCTGGTGGAGATGGTGAATTCCATATACTAAAGATGTGGAAGCTGTGTGCTGCCTATGCAATGCATGATATCCCTTTTCTGGTAACCTGAATATTTCCTTGAAGGATGGTATAGGAACTTCACAAAAAGTGGCCCGAAAATTGTAGTCGTAACAAAGCGAACACCAGATCTGTTATGCTCTGGACTTGAATAAAAAAAATGTTAGAGAAAACCATTATTGTGTTTGGGTACTGTTTAGTGTTTGTTTACTATTCAATATTTGGTAAACCGGTTTGAGATCTACTTGTAGAACTAGAGATAGAGATTGGCTGAGAAAGGAAAAGCTAGAGCACTGCAGGAGGAGAAGGTAAAACCATTTTCCGAAAACCCTAACTGTGCGGGAAATCTATTTGATTTTTTGATTGAGCCCTTCTCTACTTATTTATCGTCATCATCCTCCGTATCCGTGCAAGCTGGTCTTTTGGTACTCTTTTTCTTCTTACATCAGATCCGTGGAGGCGATTTCTGATCTTTTTGATTCTGGGGTTTTAGGCTTTGGATTTCTCTCTTGAGAAGATCTGACTTCTGAGATGGGTTTTTGAGCTGGGGGGGCAGAGAGAGACTTCGAAGTTGGACCGTGATGAAGGGAAAAAACAAACGAAGGCTAAAAACGTCTTTTTGTAGTCTGACTAAGGTTTTCGAAAGTCGCCTGGTCAAACTTCTCAAGCTGTACAGTGCACACGCAATATACAGTGCAAACACAAAAGCGGTTACCGAATAGA